>CM070553.1:66356240-66956240 GCA_036346405.1 Phyllostachys edulis | reverse complement strand
AAATTCTCTGAATTTTCTACAGCAGCAAGGGGATGATTTTTAGGAAATTTTGCAACAAGAACCAATGGATTTGGATTCTCAATGCAAAAGATATGAGCAAAGCAATTCTGCTCAGCCCTAAAAATTACCAAACTGCACTATTCACTAATTTAATTATGAGGCAACATTTTCTAGAAAAGTGGTGAAGCTGAAATTTTTACTGTAAAACCAGCACCTCATTAGATGAATAACACAATTGAGTTCACCTCATTTGGAGCTATATTGCACTTTCTATAATTTTTCAAAAACAAGAACTTGAACAAAATTATAAAGCACAAGTCCTCAATTCCCTAACAGCAACATGCTCAAAACTAATTTTCACAGTGAGTTCATTAATAGAGAAACCAACAAAGTTGGTCTCACTCAAAAATAAACCACAGAGCATTAGTTACGTATTTTACCGTTAAGCATTGATTTAAGTGTATATTTTAAAGTTGGTTTTAAAATCTAATGGCAAACTGTGCTCTGGAGTTGAACTCAACTTACAATCATTTTTGGATTAAAGTCAAGTCCAAGACAGAGCCAACATACTTTGAATGACCTCAAATGGATTTAAAATGAGAAAGATATGAAATTCTAAAGTTTATACCTTATTTCAGTTCATAATTAAGAATGTCTTGGAATTTCTAAAACCCATAAGGACATGGGAGGGCGTGAGCCACAGATCATAGATCTAACGGCTCGAGACCTCCCAGAACAACGCCACAGCGCTCGGGAGGTCCAGAGGTCTGGACCTCCTAGCAACAACGCAAGTCTTGACGAGGGAGGCCGTGGCGTAGATGGAGAATCCAGCGGACCACAGCGATGAGGGGAGGTCGGGACGGACCAGATCTAAAGGGGAGGTCCTCAGCGGTGAGATCTTCCAAAGGAAGATCTAAACTACCAAGATCTCCCGAGGAAGATCTACATCGTCAAGACCTCACAGGGAGGTCTGGGCGGTCAGATGTTCAAGGAGGTCCTAAGGAGGTCCTAACGTCCGCAGACCTCCGAGGAGGTGCAGACGGCCACGATTGCGTTAGGGGAGGTCTTGGGCGCTCCAGATCTCGTCGGAGGAGGTCTGGATGTCCAGATCCAGCGCGCACGCGCTGGGACATGGAATAAATGCGCGCGGGACAGCGAGGAGGTCCGCGCGCGCGGGAGGTCTTAAATGCACGCATTAAAGGGTGGATTTAAGGTAGTTAAGACGCCCCATTGATTACAATGATGGGAGCAAATGATTAGCGCATTAAAATGGTGAAGCTTTGTCCTAAAACGACAATGACACGCTCGGGACGTCCGACAAAGATCCCGAGCGTGAAGAAGTGGTCCTCGCCGGCGATGTAGAGCCCGCGGTGAGGTCAATGGTACCACCGAGTGCACAATAACGTTGCGCACCGGTGGACCTCCTCTCAACGCGACGGCGGCTTTGAACACGGCGAGCCGAGAGGGCAAATTGACCAAAGACGGCCAAAACCGAAAAGCAAAAATGAAGCTCATGCGACATTCAAGCCGGTGCCAAAACTTAAGCTCGCGACATTCATTCATCTTGGTGCAAACAACTAAAGGACTACCGGGGAGTTACTGGAGGTCCTTAAGATGCCGGGAGGTTGAGGATGGTGATGGCCTGAGTTGGAGAAGATGGGGTTGCTCCACGGCCAAAGCTCCTGCTCCAAGCTCCTCTTTGTCCACCTCTGTAAATGCCCAAACCAAAGCGAGTTAGGTCTTGGTCCCAGAGGGGATGGTACAAATGGAGCTCAGAGAAAAAGGAGGAAAACTCCAGGGACCCTTGTCCACCGAGGAGCTCCAAGCTCCAGCAATGGCGGCCAAGAATGGAGGTGAGTGAGGGAGGAGGAGCTCAGCCACGCACAAGTGCAAGGCTGAGGTCGGTTGTGTGCAAAGGAAGCCAAGGGAGGATTCCCGGGGTGACTTATAGACTGAGGTGAAGGTTATGAGCTGGGGCTAAGCTCCATGGTGAGCTTAGCCCACGGGTTGGTCCATGGGGTGGCAAGGACATGAGGTTGACAAGAGGCGGGCTGTCTTGACTGCATTAAATCTTGGTCGGCAGGAGTCATTAAAGGTGCCTGAGGCTGCGGCGCATTAACTCCACCGCTCGAGCACGCATGCGTGACCAAGGTAGGAGAAGAACAGGAGGTCCTTATGACCGTTGGATAAGACACAGGAGAGGTCCTGGCCCTCCGATGTCATTTTTGAACCGTTACGCTCAAAGGATCGGGAGCAGGTCCTGCACACACGATCAAGGATGGGAGGTCGTGGCCCTCCGATTTCCTTAATGTGTAAGCGCGCGTGAGAAAGGGGACAGAGGTCCAAGGCGTTGGATCTCCATCCAGCAGTGCGGACCTCGGTGAGGACTTAACGCACGCGATCAAAAAGACATGAGGGAGGTCATGGCCTTTGGATTTAAATCAAGGGCACACAATGACCGGGAGGTCGATATGATGCGCAATGAGCAAGGGAGGTCGGGACCTTTAGATTTAGATCTAAGGGCTACGATCGAAGAGGTGGAGGTCTGAGCTTGCATACGCACAAGGGAGGTCATGGCCTTTAGATTTAGATCTAAGGGCTACGACCTCACCAAGGCGGAGGACCTTGCCGTGATGTTTTTCAGAGGAGGTCGTGGCCTTTGGATCTGAATCCAGCACACGACCTCAACAACAGCTAAAAGGGAGGTCTGTTAGTTAGATTGAGAGGAGGAGGTCGTGACCATGGATTTTGATCCAATGGTGTGACCTCATCAAGGTGGGATGTAGACTTTGAGGTTTGACACCTAGGGAGGTCATGGCCGTGGATCTTTGATCCAGCAGTGTGACCTCATGTAGGTGGGATGTTTGCTTAGCTTACAATGAGGGAGGTCGGGCCGTGGATCTTGAATCAAGGGCCAAGACCTCAACAAGGTGGAAGGTGGTTTTGAGGTTTGATAACAAGGGAGGTCGGGGCGGTTGAATCTTAATCTAAGGGCCAAGACCTCAACAAGGTGGGAGGTCTTGGCGGTGTTGACGCGGAGGAGGTCGTGGTGTTGGATGTAAATCCAGCAGTGCGACTGATCAAAGTGGAGAGGAGGTCTCATTGGGGTGCAGACATGGTGAAATTTGGACCCGACTTTGAACATAGCTAGCCCAAGGAGCAGTGTAGGCTTTTGAATTTAGTTTTTAACAGCTGAAACTTAGCGGAATTATTTGAGATAGCAAATGAACTCCAAATTTAATGAATTTTTAACTGGAGCTTGCTGACCATGAGATTAACCTTACATAAAATTTCCAGAGGTTATTATGCAATGCATTTTCTCAGGAAATTCATGAAGGTTGGTTAAAGGATTGTTTTACCTCCAAAATTTATCAAACTAGTTTTACCACTTGTGATATTTGTCGGAGGGTCCCACATCAGTTTTTGGGACCAAGGAAAATACTTTCAATTGTTGGGCACAAGATTTTAAGATAATGGGAAAAGGAATTTGACTTTTGGTCAACAAGAGCTTTGTGTTTTGGATTACACAACTCTTGGACAAGAATTACATGAGATTTTAGGGGTTTTCAAGTTGTGAGAAAAAGTTTTAATTTCTACACATATAATTATACTTGAATAACCCTAATTACACATTTGGGATGTTACAAAATCTCTCCCCTTACAAATCTCGTCCGAGATTTGGCTCACTCGGTAAAGAAAGATGGATAGTCCGCACGCAGACGATCTTCTCTTTCCCAAGTAGCCTCATCCTCAGAATGGTTTGACCACTGAACTTTAAGGAACTTGATGGTCTTATTCCTTGTCCTTCGTTCAGACTCATCGAGTCTGTGAGCAGGTGCTCGCGATAGGTCAAATCGGGTTGGACATCGAGAGTTTCCAACAGAGCTTCCTCGGTTGGAACACGGAGGCACTTCTTAAGCTGGGACACATGGAAAACATCATGTACCCCCTCAAGTGCAGCTGGCAACTCCAACTTATAGGCAACAGCTCCTTCTTCTCGATAGCGGTAGGGACCGACATATCGAGGAGCCAACTGCCCTTGGCGCCAAGCGTTGATGGCCCTTCAAAGGAGAGACTTTGAGATAAACAAAGTCATTAGGCTCAAAACGCAACTCACGTCGACGGCAATCCGCATAGCTCTTTTGCTGGATTGAGCTGCATAGCAGCTCCACGAATAAAATTTGGACTTGGCGCTCGGCCTCATTGATTGAGTCCGGGCCAAAGAGAGATCTCTCACGGTCTCGACCAGTTCAACGAGGTTCTACACTTTCTCCGTACAAGGCCTCAAATGGTGCCATCCGAGGCGGCTGAAAAGTTGTTATTATAAGAAAACTTCGGCGAATGGCAAGCATTTCTCCCAATGTTTCCCATACGAAAGGACACAAGCACGAAGCATGTCTTCCAAAACTTGGTTGACCCTCTCGGTCGACCATCGGTTTGGGGTGAAATGCCGTGCTAAAGGTAAACGGGTTCCCATAGCCTTTTGCGAGCTATGCGTAAGCGGAAGTAAAGATGGAGCCACGATCGAAGCGATCGTCTTAGGTACGCCATGTAAGCTCACAATCCTAGAGACATAGAGCTCGGCTAGGCGATCGGTGCGAATCTTGGTCTTGATTGGAAGAAAATGAGCCACTTTAGTCAATCGATCGATGACGACCCAAATGGTATCATTTCCCTTCGGGGCGTGGGTAGACCGGTGATGAAATCCATTCGATCGAATCCACTTCCACTCCGGAATAAGCAGAGGTGAAGCGATCCTGCTGACGCCGATCTTTCGGCCTTGACACGACGACATCGTCGACTTTCGACAACGAACCGCGATCTCCCTCTTCATTCGGGTCCACCAAAATCTCTGGCGAGATCTTGATACATCTTTGTGGCCCCGGGATGAATGGATAAAAGCGAATCATGGGCTTCAGCGGAGGATTAAATTCCGCAATTCCTGTCCTTTGGAACCACAAAGGCGTTCGAACCTCACAACACCATGCTCATCCTCGAGAAAAGCACTTAGTCGTTCCGTTCTTGACATTTGCCTTAATGTGGCTCACTCCAATATCCATTGCTGAGCGGACTTGATCCGATCCACCAAGGTTGGTTGCACAACCAAGGCGTGAGAGAACCATGCTCAACTATCTCCAAGTTGAGGCATTTGGAATGCCTCGAGAAGAGAGGCGAATGCTCCTTAAGCACTAAGGCATTACAATGCGCTTATGCGACTAAAGCGCATCGGCAGCGACATTAGCCTTGCGGATGGTAGTGAATACCCATATCATAATCCTTGATCAACTCCAACCATCTCCTTTGCACGAGGTTCAGTCGGGTTGGGTGAACAAATACTTAAGGCTCTTGTGATCCGAATACACTTCTAGCGACACGATTAGGTAATGTCGCCAAATCTTAAGTGCATGAATCACGAAGCCAACTCCAAATCATGAGTAGGGTAGTTAAGTTCATGAGGTCTCAATTGCCTTGATGCATAGGCCACTACCTTGCCTTCTTGCATAAGGACACAACCGAGGCCTCGGCGAGAAGCATCGCAAAAGATATCGAAGCTTCGATGGATATCGGGAAGAACAAGAACAGAGGCGGTGGTCAACCGCTTCTTGAGTATTTGGAAACTTTCCTCACACTCGGCGGACCACACGAACTTCTTGTCCTTCTTGAGCAACTCCGTCATCGGCCAGCGATCTTAGAAGTTCTCGATAAAGCGACGATAATATCCCGCTAAGCCGAGAAAACTCCGCACATCGGTGACCGAAACAGGCTGACTCCATGAAAGAACATCGCTGACCTTGCTAGGATCAACCGCTACGCCTCCTGCTGAAAGAATATGGCCTAAGAAGGCCACTTCCTTCAACTGAATCGCGACTTGTGAACCGGCGTCTGTTGGTGCTCACGTAGCTGCCTAACACAAGCGGATGCTCGGCGTGTTCCTCATCGTTCTGGGAGTAGATAAGGATATCATCGATGAAGACCACGACAAACTTATCCAAATACTCCATGAATACCGAATTCATGAGGTTCATGAACAAGGCAGGAGCATTGGTTAAGCCAAATGACATGACAGTGTACTCATACAAGCCGTAGCGAGTAGAGAACACCGTCTTTGGAATATCCTCAGGCCGAATACGAACCTGATGATATCCCACTCTCAAATCAATCTTGGAGAAAACTCGAGCTCCAGTTAATTGATCGAAGAGATCGTCAATGCGGGCAATGGATACTTGTTCTTACCGTCACTTCATTAAGTGGGCGATAATCGGCCTTACATCGTAAACGAATCCTTCTTCTTTACGAAGATAGCGGACAACCCCACGGAGATGAGCTAGGCGAATGAACCCTTCTCTTGCAGCTCACTTAAGCGCTTCTTCAACTCCACCAACTCGTTCGGTGGCATCCGATAAGGCCTCTTTGAGATAGGGGCGATGCAGGAGCCAACTCAATGACAAACTCGAGGTCTCGAGCGGGTGGTATTCCGGAAGATCTGCGGGAAAGACATCAACAAAGTCACAAACTGTTGGGACTTCGCTAATATCTAGAGCGGGCTTCGCTTCAAGCGAAGAGATGCGGATCTAGCGACTTGAAAAGGCGAACCCGCCACGGAGGAGCTAGACAGAGATGAGCCTCTGGCGAATCGATTTGCCCCATGTCTTTGGGACAACTAATCCATGCCAAGAATCACATCAAGACTCGCTGAATGGAGAAGGATAAGGTTCGCTAAGAACCCTCGCCTTCGATCTCGATAGGGACATCCCTACACTCGGATTGACTCTCAACTCCGAACCAGAGAGCGAATGAGTAAGCGGGACCGACAATGGAGAGAAAAGAAGCTCTCCGGCAATGAGAAAAGACTCGAAACAAAGGAATGAGATGCTCTGAATCAAACAAAGACGAAGCAGGGTGAGAGTTAACGAAAGTGTACCTAGCACGACGTCGGGTGCCTCTGAGCCTCCTCTGCGGTGGACGGCGTTGACGCGACCACTACCCACGCCTTGGGTAGCGGGGACGATCTTACGGTCTGAGATGCACCACCTCTGGCCCGCGTCCTCCATTAGGGCGAGGGCTGCTCTGTCTTCTTAGGGCATTGGTTCGCATAATGCCCTTACGGTTGCATGAGAAGCATGTGACCCCAGTGCCGGGTTGCGGGGCCGCTCTGCGACTCACAGTGCGTGGTGAGACACGGCTGCGAAGGATGAGGAACAGGCGGGTGACCTCGGGCGCCAAGAGTGAGAGTGGTACCCTGAGGCTGCCGGGCGGGGACGGAGGAATCGCCTGGATGACTTATGGGCCTCCCACTTGCGCTTGGGAGTCCATAAGCTCTCGAGCCGCATGCTTTCGACGATGGCCTTGTCGACCAAGGTCTGAAAATCAGAAAGTCGACAATGGATAGCTTGTCCTTGACTCCTCGGACAAGCCACGCTGAACTTGGCACCTTAGCCATATCGGTGGCCACGTCCTCGAGGAGCATAACGAGCTAGATGGTTGAACTTCGTAGACATACTCCATGGTGAGCCACGCCTTGCTTGAGCGCGAAGAAACTCACCTTCTTGATCTCCATCAAGCCGGCGGGGATGTGAGCCCGTCGGAAGGCAAGACGGAACTCCTCCCAAGAAAGCGGTGTGGTGCGGGCTGCATGGGCAGAAAGCTCTCCCACCATGACAAAGCTGCACCCTCGGTGGTGCGATGCAAGCAGCGCCTTCTCTGCTCACGGCACTGCGCGATGCGAGCTTCGCTCCACCGCACAAGCCAATCGCTCAGCATCCAACGGGTCCTCGACCGGGAAAAGGTAGGGGCTGAGTACGAAGAAACTCCGCGAGTCCTCCACGCGGTGATGGGCGTTCCTTGCCGGATCTCAAGCTCCGGTAAGTGCGGTGGTGTTGCGCGATGGCGTCGATAGAACTCTCCGGTCATCCGCGGTTGCGCTCGATCTGAAGAAGAACCTCGGCCATGGTCGGAGGAGGAGGAAGCTCCTCGACGGACGGTCGGCCAGCCCGCTCTACGATCGTCCCGCCATCTGTTACAAGGAATTTTTGGTTAGCAACTAGACCTGAAAACAAAGCCTTAAAAAAGCAAAAGCGATCGACTAGGGAATGGAATATCACCCCAAGCGATGGCCAAAATCAGCGGTTATTTAAACTTTAAAAAGCTTCTAAAAGACTCTAAAACAGCCAAGAAACACCAAAAGCAAGGCTCAACTTCTCAACTCAACTAACCCGTATTGAGCGAGCGAGTAATTGGTCGAGAAGATCAAAAATCAGATTGTAGGGTGAGAGCTAATGCTACTAAAGAGCAAGGTTAAATCAGCGAAATAAGGGTTAGATACTTAGCTAACTAGTATCACATCTTACCCTTTTATTCCCACAAGTTTTAGTTGATTAACCTCTCATTATCTATCCTAATTAGAAACCTTTGAGGCTGTTGTCGGAAATTTGATGCTTGCTGTCCAGATTTAGCATCCAAGCTCCTTGTCGAATCACCGACTCGAACTTCAAAACCTTGTAGTGGGCAGCTCACACTTCAATTTGCCAATCTCATTGGTTCTCCCAAAAACCAGTGTTAATCGATAACAACTATTTTGTAGAAGGAAGAGAGGAAAACAACTTTTAAAACTTAAATTAGAGTGGGATGAGAAGAAAGCTAAGATAGGTAAGGAATAAAATCCGAGAATTTTCCTAAGCTTTCAAAACTCATTTGATGCTTTGAAAATAGGTTTTCAAAATATCCTAAGGACGACCAAGCTTGCGTTACTACGGTCATAACGGCTCTGATACCAACTTTTGTGAGACCCCGATGTTTATTGAGCTCATAATACTTAGTCATCCAATTGACCCTAGTATTATCAACCAAATAAACCCAGTCTCGAGAGATGTATACTCCCGAATGCGGTATACATACCTCACAACAAAAGAATGTATCAATTCCATACAACACATAGAACATAAGCAACAAACCGAAGTTAATATTAATAAGGATAGGTTATTACAAAGAGGGCCTTTAGGCCAAAAGCAACAAAACTACAAAGATAACAATGAAGCAAAAGTGCCATAAAGATGGCTATAACACAAAGCCAATCGGTGTGCCTTAACCCTAGGCATCGACCGGACCGCCAAGCTAGTCATCGAAGAAAGCGCAACACGTAAGCGCAAAGAGAGGCTCTTGGAGCTCTCCTTCTTCCTCTGCAACAAAAGCCACAAAAAATTGCCACAACCACGGGCGGATGAGTACATAAAGTACTCCATAAGACTTACGTGTGAGATAACGAGAACTATAAATAGCTACATGCAAGCTTTATTTAAGTGGAGGAGGCTTTGGACTCATTTTAGCATAAAGCAAACATTTATTTGCAATAACATAATAGATTGAAGGCAATTTGGCAAAGCATTTTTAAATGTTGAAGTAACAACGAGATAATAACATAGTAACAACAACAAGATCAACACAGAAGTGACTAACCCAATAGTCACCACAACAATAGCATGAACTCCCGTTCATACCAACCATGTCAAGTTTTAATTAAAGGTTGTAGTCTAATTCTTACGGAAATAACCAAGCGTGTCCATAACCTAGGGCGAGGCTATTGAATAGTTTTATCCTGCGAGGGTGTACCAATGTACCCACGTCGGACCGCCTTTCCTTTAAGCACACTACCTTAGGTGTGCTGCACGGCTAAGTCCTACGAGACATTTCCAATGGACAATGCTAATTCGAGTCGCACAACCCACGGGAGAAAGAGACATCACACAACCTTCAGGAAGCTAATGCTCCTCCCACATCACACACACATTTTATTTTTAAAACACACCAACCGGCGACCCCAATTAACACCGCCCAAAGTACTTAGTCAAGAGGGTTCCATATGCCCTCGTGTGGTTAGCACATAAAATTGCTTGGATCAATGGCGCAAGAATTCGGTCCTTGTTGACTCGGGCATACCACCACATCCAAAACCACACCATCCATCCAATATGCCCAAGTCTAAATCAGTCTTTTATTTTCAGTTTTGATTTTACAAATTAATCAAAGCACAAGTGCTGGACATATAGGAGTAATAATCATTTTTGAGTGATCAAGATCATCGACTAAGTCGATGATCGCCCAATCTACCGATAGCTAAGCATGTCTAAGCAGAGGAAACGCATAACTACTAAGTGATAAGAGCTCATCCAACGAGCTCAAACCACAGCGAATAACCTAGGCTCATTGGTAGTAGAGGATAAAGAATTCCTACAGATTATGCGACTATAGGATTACTAACGACATTTAACACAAAGTAGCATGCATACATAGAAGTAAAACAATATATTAAGCTTTAAAGTAATGGGACAATGATGGAAATGATCAAACTGCTTGCCTTGTTGCTGTTGCTCAAATTGTGGCAGAGGGTCGCTCTCGGGATCACCACAAATGTCGGCCCTAACGGAAAAGCGAGAAAGAACCGATAAAACGACGAAACACAACAAAGACAGCACCACAAACGAACTCCAAATTCTCTGAATTTTCTACAGCAACAAGGGATGATTTTTAGGAAATTTTGCAACAAGAACCAATGGATTTGGATTCTCAATGCAAAAGATATGAGCAAAGCAATTCTGCTCAGCCCTAAAATTACCAAACTGCACTATTCACTAATTTAATTATGAGGCAACATTTTCTAGAAAAGTGGTGAAGCTGAAATTTTTACTGTAAAACCAGCACCTCATGAGATGAATAACACAATTGAGTTCACCTCATTTGGAGTTATATTGCACTTTCTATAATTTTTCAAAAACAAGAACTTGAACAAAATTATAATGCACAAGTCCTCAATTCCCTAACAGCAACATGCTCAAAACTAATTTTCACAGTGAGTTCATTAATAGAGGAAACCAACAAAGTTGGTCTCACTGAAAAATAAACAACAGAGCATTAGTTACGTATTTTACCAGTTAAGCATTGATTTAAGTGTATATTTTAAAGTTGGTTTTAAAATCTAATGGCAAACTGTGCTCTGGAGTTGAACTCAACTTACAATCATTTTTGGATTAAATTCAAGTCCAAGACAGAGCCAACATACTTTGAATGACCTCAAATGGATTTAAAATGAGAAAGATATGAAATTCTAAAGTTTATACCTTATTTCAGTTCATAATTAAGAATGTCTTGGAATTTCTAAAACCCATAAGGACATGGGAGGGCGTGAGCCACAGATCATAGATCTAACGGCTCGAGACCTCCCAGTGAACTCTTGCCTGCGCTCGGGAGGTCAGAGGTCTGGACCTCCTAGCAACAACATAAGTCTTGAGACGAGGGAGGCCGTGGTCGAGATGGAGAATCCAGCGGACCTAGCGATGAGGGAGGTCGGGACGGACCAGATCTAAAGGGGAGGTCCTCAGCGGTGAGATCTTCCAAAGGAAGATCTAAACTACCAAGATCTCCCCAAGGAAGATCTACATCGTCAAGACCTCACAGGGGAGGTCTGGGCCAGTCGAGATGTTCAAGGGAGGTCCTAAGGAGGTCCTAACGTCCACAGACCTCCGAGGGAGGTGCAGGACGGCCACGATTATGCAAGGGAGGTCTTGGGCGCTCCAGATCTCCTCGGAGGAGGTCTGGATGTCAGACCCAGCCAGCGCCGCGCGCTGGACATGGAATAAATCTTGGCGGGACAGCGAGGAGGTCGCGGCGGAGGTCTTAAATGCACGCATTAAAGGGTGGATTTAAGGCGGTTAAAACGCCCATTGATTACAATGATGGGAGCAAATGATTAAGCGCATTAAAATGGTGAAGCTTTGTCCTAAAGCGACAATGACACGCTCGGGACGTCCGACAAAGATCCGGCGTGAAGAAGTGGTCTCGCCGGCGATGTAGAGCCCGCCGGTGAGGTCAATGGTACCACCGAGTGCACAATAACGTTGCGCCCGGTGGACCTCCTCTCAACGGCGGCGGCGGCTTTGAGCGCCCGGCGGCCGGAGAGGGCAAATTGACCAAGCACGGCCAAAACCGAAAAGCAAAAATGAAGCTCATGCGCGACATTCAAGCTGGTGCCAAAACTTAAGCTCGCGACATTCATTCATCTGGTGCCGACAACTAAAGGACTACCGGGGAGTTACGGAGGTCCTTAAGATCTTGGGAGGTTGAGGATGGTGATGGCTTTGAGTTGGAGAAGATGGGGTTGCTCCACGGCCAAAGCTCTGCTCCAAGCTCCTCTTTGTCCACCTCTGTAAATGCCCAAACCAAAGCGAGTTAAGTCTTGGTCCCAGAGGATGGTACAAATGGAGCTCGAGAGAAAAGGAGGAAAACTCAGGGACCCTTGTCCACCGAGGAGCTCAAGCTCCGACAATGGCGACCAAGAATGGAGGTGAGTGAGGAGGAGGAGCTCGACCACGCACAAGTGCAAGGTGAGGTCGGTTTTGTGCAAAGGAAGCCAAGGGAGGATTCGGGGTGACTTATAGGCGAGGTGAAGGTTATGAGTGGGGCTAAGCTCCATGGTGAGCTTAGCCCACGGGTTGGTCCATGGGGTGGCAAGGACATGAGGTTGACAAGGGGCAGAACTGTCTTGACTTGAAAGCGGAAAAGTCGACTGCATTAAATCTTGGTCAGCGAGGAGGTATTAAAGGTGCACAGAGGCTGGCGCGCATTAACTCCACCGCTCGAGCACGCATGCGTGACCAAGGTAGGAGAAGAACAGGGAGGTCCTTATGACCGTTGGATAAGACACAGGAGAGGTCTGGCCCTCCGATGTCATTTTTGAACCGTTCGCTCAAAGGATGGGAGGCGGGTCCCAGCCACACGATCAAGGATGGGAGGTCGTGGCCCTCCGATTTCCTTAATGTGTAAGCGCCACGTGAGGAAAGGGGACAGAGGTCCAAGGCGTTGGATCTCCATCCAGCAGTGCGGACCTCCGGTGAGGACTTAACGCACGCGATCAAAAAGACATGAGGGAGGTCATGGCCTTTGGATTTAAATCCAAGGGCACACAATGGCCGGGAGGTCGATATGATGCATAGCAGGCAAGGGAGGTCGGGACCTTTAGATTTAGATCTAAGGGCTACGATCGAGAAGAGGTGGAGGTCTGAGCTTGCATAGCGCACAAGGGAGTTCATGGCCTTTAGATTTAGATCTAAGGGCTACGACCTCACCAAGGCGGGAGGACCTTCTGTGATGTTTTTCGAGAGGAGGTCGTGGCCTTTGGATCTGAATCCAACGGCTCACGACCTCAACAACAGCTAAAAGGGAGGTCTGTTAGTCAGATTGAGAGGAGGAGGTCGTGACCATGGATTTTTGATCAATGGCTGTGACCTCATCAAGGTGGGATGTAGACTTTGAGGTTTGACACCGGGGAGGTCATGGCCGTGGATCTTTGATCCAACGGTGTGACCTCATGTAGGTGGGATGTTTGCTTAGCTTACCGGTGAGGGAGGTCAGGCCGTGGATCTTGAATCCAAGGGCCAAGACCTCAACAAGGTGGAAGGTGGTTTTGAGGTTTGATAACAAGGGAGGTCGGGGCGGTTGGATCTTAATCAAGGGCCAAGACCTCTACAAGGTGGGAGGTCTTGGCGGTGTTGATCATGAGGAGGTCGTGGTGTTGGATGTAAATCCAAGCTGCGACTGATCAAAGTGGAGAGGAGGTCTGCTGGGGTGCAGACATGGTCGGCTGGACCGACTTTGAACATAGCTAGCCCAAGGAACAGTGTAGGCTTTTGAATTTAGTTTTTAACAGCTGAAACTTAGCGGAATTATTTGAGATAGCAAATGAACTCCAAATTTAATGAATTTTTAACTGGAGCTTGCTGACCATGAGATTAACCTTACATAAAATTTCCAGAGGTTATTATGCAATGCATTTTTCTCAGGAAATTCATGAAGGTTAGTTAAAGGATTGTTTTACCTCCAAAATTTATCAAACTAGTTTTACCACTTGTGATATTTGTCGGAGGGTCCCACATTAGTTTTTGGGACCAAGGAAAATACTTTCAATTGTTGGGCACAAGATTTTAAGATAATGGGAAAAGGAATTTGACTTTTGGTCAACAAGAGCTTTGTGTTTTTGGATTACACAACTCTTGGACAAGAATTACATGAGATTTTAGGGGTTTTCAAGTTGTGAGAAAAAGTTTTAATTTCTACACATATAATTATACTTGAATAACCCTAATTACACATTTGGGATGTTACATAACCATACAATGGGTCTTCTTCTGCAATATCTGAATATGTTCAACAAGCAACGTTGAATAGAATTATTATTATTATTTAATAATTTTTATTAATATTTTAAAGTTAACCCTTCGTTAACTTTATTTCCAATTTTGACCCCTTTGGTCACGCCACCCCGCCGTGACGTGCGCAAACCGTTCTGTCAAGCCACCAATCTCGGCATGACCAAACATGCCACACTAGCCCTCGTCTGCGTGTTGTGTCAGCGTGGAGGTCTTGCGTGGCCATTGTCACGCCTTCACTCATGGCGTGACAAGCCTGCCTTGTCATGCCATCTTGAGTGGCGTGACAGTGGCGACTTAGGTGACGGCGCCCACCCAATTCGTCATTTTTCTCGTGTTCCTCCCGAGCCTCCTCTCTCCTCCCCAAATCCCTTCTCGCGGTCGCGCACCCCGCGGCCCCCTACGCCGCCTCCCATCGGCCCCCTACGCTGCTGTCACCCCTGTGTTGTCCTCCTCCCCACACCGGCATCCTCGCTCTGTCAGCCTCCATCTGCGCGCCATCCTCCTCCCCGCGCTGGCGTCCTCCCTTTGTCGGCCTCCTTCCCGCGCCCCTTGCTCCCTCCATTGTGAAGGTAATAGCCTCTCCTGAAAAAATGTTCAGTATCAAGCCCGAATTAGACAAGCATCTTTATCTTGTCTTAATAGAATCATCCGCACTGCTTAGATAGTTTTTCATGGTATTGTTTAGCATCTTTTAGATAGGTTTTCATGGTTGCGATGTTCCTGTAATCATTTGATGGTTCCAAAATGAATTGGATTGAACTTGATCTGTTTGAAATATTTAAGATTTTTATTGAGATGATTCTCCCAAGTGCGACCTGTAGGTTCTATTTCATCTCACTCATGAAGAAATTGTGTTTTCCAAAGTACTTCTTTCATCTTACTTTGCTTGATTGAAAGCTATATGTTTGATCATGTTGTCAGTAATAATCCTCTAGGTTTAGGCTTTTGTGGGCTATCAATACAATCTCTTGGCAATGGTGCATTCTGTCGTCCACTAATTGAAAGAGCGATACTAGTATGATATTTCTTTTCATGAAAAGATACATGTTTTCGTGTGCCTTTGGAAATCCGCTTTAGTCAACTAGTTGATGTTTACATAGCATGTTATTTCATGATCTCTTGGTTAGGGTGTAACAGTAATTAGAGTGGATATTTTACGTACCAAATTAATGTTGTTTGAGTTTTTTCAAATAATATTTATTGTATCTAGAAAATAGCACATTAGGACTTAAGCTAACTATTGATGTATCTTATATATGTTGAAACAAAGATTCATGTTGTTCTATATCAAAATTATAGTTTACTCTAGTGTACTATAGTGGTTTTGTACATTAGATTTTTTTGTTGCATTCTTGTCCTCAACTGCCCAAAGGATCTCTCACCTTATCAACAAACCAACAATCAAAAGTCAATAGACGATTCATCCTAATTGACAAGTAGGTTGTGATATCATTCAACTTAGGAGGCTCACTTCTGGTGAGATCTAGTCATAGGATTGCCAAAAGAAAAATCTACCGGCTTTAGTCATACATGGAATGTTTAGTACTACTCCACAAGATTTTTTAAGCAAAGTATAATAATATGCTGGCTATGGCAAGGGGGGCTTGCTAATCTAGTTTGATTTTGCACAACACGGTTCTTTTATTTGCAATAATAGTAGTAGATTGTAACCGGCATTTGTAAGATCGTTTGATGTTGATATGAAAATAATTATCATAATATAATTAACAATATTTGAATGAAGGCCTGCTGCCCTAAAAACTAAATCCTCACCAAAACTTCCTTTTGACAATCATCATCTGTTAGACCCCAAATTTGAAATTTGGAATCTTCTATATTCACAGCACTAGTCTCGGGATCATTAGCTAGTGCCCACAGTTACATCATTGAATATCAATCACATATCACGAATATGTAAAGCTACTGCATAATTATAAACAAAACATAAATATACCTTACGACTTTTAACTTGCAGAATGGCCAGATAGGCCAAATACCTTTCAAAGAGCAGTAGCGGAAGCAGAATAAAAGTATAGCACGTGGAAATCTCACAATATACTCACAGACAATCGACTAGGGCCCGCGACCTAGTTCTTGGCCTTCTTGATCTTCAGTCTTGACCAATGCTCATAAGTGTCCATTTAGCATTCTTCTTTTATGCTTACTGAATAATGATATATTGAGCGAGTATGAGTACACAACTGTACTCACGAGCCAACACACAGAATGCAGTCATATAATATGCAGTGATGATCAAAGGAATGGCTTGTGGATCTTTTGTTTACATAAAGCCACTTATTGAAATAGATTATGTAGTAGAAAATTCTGAGATCTAGCATTTTGACTATACCAAGTCATAATGAAATTTACTGTAAATTCTGAGATCTAGCATTTTGACTAAACCAAGTCTTAATGAAATTTACTGTTTATGTATAATAGTAGCGAATGTTCCATCCACCTCTAGTGGAGAATAGTACCCGAAGGTTCCATCCATTCACACATAGATATAAATTCCATTCACCTCATCTTATACCATTTCCCAAGGCTATGTCCACCCGGTGATCCCAAGGCTGCAACCACCCAGCAATTCTGGGCGGACTACTCCTGGCAGAGTACCCTTAGATTCTAGGCTGAATGCCCCTAGCAATCCCGGCATGAATGCTCCTATCGACATAGGCTGCACCACCCGCGAATTCTAGGGTACATTCCCCCGTCAATCCAAGTTGTATTCCCCAGCAATTCAAGGACGTATCCGATCGTGAATCCCAGGCCGCATTCCTCTTGCAATCCCATAGCTGCCACTTCCCACTAGCTCTCACTAGGTCAAATCAAATCCTCGGGTTCTCACCCGACTTTTCTTCCCACCCACAAAGCATTTTGTAAAATCTAAAATCTAATCAAGCAAGTTCTCGACATCGCCCATGACCGTGGGCACAGCTATCCGAATAGTTTTACACTCTGATCTGAGGGAAGGACGAAGACCTCCCGTTGATGATTCTTACTTGCGCTCGAGGCCTCCCCGCTTGAGGAGTAGTCGAGAGACACCATCTGGCGACTTGGAGTAATCCCCTCCAGGTAGGGGAACTCTGGGTTATAACTGTCTCCATCCATAGGTGTGATCTGCGGAGAGATGGTCGAATTTGCAGGAAAAGTATGCTTGATCCCGCTCTCTCTGGGGTCATCCAGAGAGAGAGGATCACCAGATGCTAGTGCAGTCCTAGAATTGTGGCTTCCAGAACTTGTCTCACCAAGTTGGACCGCCTTAGGGGGACTCGGACACTTGGAGGAAAAACTCTCGTCGTGTTGTGAGTCCGCTCGGGTTTAGTCCTGATCAGATTGACCCTTGTCCTTTGAGAGGATTGATTCCTCTCTTGGACGTACTGTTGTGGGGGATAGGGATCCCTCCTCAACACCATCAGTGGCATGGTCTCCTAGATCTGCGAAAAGATCCCTAGAGGCAGCAATACCATCGGATGAATCGATACTCGGTTCGTAATCGAAACCGGCATCCATGTCGACATCTGCGTAATCTACCAAGTCAAACCATTTCTCCTCGTTCCATTCTCCTGCCATGAGTGCATGAGATTTGGGAAAAAGAGAGTATGTTGACAAGAAATTACCGGAAGATCCCCACGGTCGGCGCCAACTGTCGGTGTTTTAGAACCGATCTTACGTAAAGATTGTTTGATTCGGGGGGTCTCCTAGAATGGAGTCACACAGAGAGATTGACACGGGTATTTTTATACAGGTTCAGGCCTTCTCCAGAGAGAATAACAACCCTACTCTTGTGTGTGTATGGTATTGAGTGTATTCTGAACAATCAGGAGAAAAACTAAGACTATTACAGATAATCGCGCTTGTCTTCCTGATAGCCCTTGATAGCGTGTGTGTACGCCTCAATTGCCCTTGTCCCCTTTGCTCTCTGATTGTTGCCTTTATATAGTCATGAAGGAATAGTCGTTTTCCCTATTTGAAGAGCGCCTCATCAAATCGATATGAATATGACGTTTGCAGTAATCATCGGGCTGGTAACTCCTTCACGCCACCTGGCAGTTACTTGTCAGAGATAATGGGGTATTGCGTGTTATTATTTCGCATAATAACAGCGTATGTTGACTGTTTGGATTCCTTAATCAATTGGACCCACTTGCCTGTAGGTTTTATTGATCATAAGGTGGTCGTAGCTGACCTGGTTGTAGAAGAACTTACGACCATAAGATAGTCGTAGCAAGACTTACGACTAGAAGATAGTCGTAGCAAGACTTACGACTAGGGGGTAGTCGTAGAATAACTTACGACTGGGTAGTGATCGTAGAAGAACATACGACCATAAGGTAGTCGTAGCAAGACTTACGACTATGGGGGTGGTTGTAGAAGAACTTACAACCACTTAGTAGGCTTCTCCTTTGTAAACTTAAGGGGTATATCCAAGGACCATATGACATCATATTTACTTACAATAAGAATTATAAATAAATGATAAAATGAGGATTATTAGATCCTCATCAATACTTTTCCTACCGAACCGCATCCTAGCCGAAGACACTGACTGGTGGGACCGCAGTCAAATTTTGACCGGGTCAACTTGACCGGTCTCGGCCGAAAGTGGCCTAGAAGCATAAATATGGAATACACTTTCCTTAAGGGAAAACGTACAGATTAACTCTACACAAACACTAACCTGGCCATATGGCCCACCCGTCATACTCTCAGCTGAACCGTTATTTAGCTCTTGTTTACTATGCTCGGCCCCACATGTAAGCGAAATATTAACCCAGATCTACACAGAAATCCGCGCTAAGACAACAATTAACTCCTAATGATTTGCTATAGGAGCTGTCGGGACACACCACGTGCTCGGGCGCAGCAGCGAGCTTCCCCGCCGGCTCGCCGGCGCTACGCGCCATGGTGGCCCAAGAGAATGCTCAAAACGGGACCCTGGCAACTAGGCGAAGCTAATGATACCGGCGGTGAGGACTACGGTGGCTCACAGCGGCGGTGCGACGGAGCGGGGCGGAGGAGCTACTACGGCTGTTGTGGCATTGCACGAAGCAGCGGTGCCAAAAGGAATCTGACGCGCGCATGAGCATAAGAGGGGCTCCAGGAACTTACTACGATGACCTGGAGGTGGGGAGGCTGCCGGAGTCGAGCCGGCGACGAGAAACCGAGGCGGCGGCGATGGCTTCACCGAGGAGGGGTTGTCCTGGTGAACGAGAGAGGGAATGAGTGGTCGGGAGAGCTCAAGTGAGGCCCTCAGGTGGTGTGAGAACAAGGAATCGACGAGTGACTTACCACACCGGAGATGGGGAAGAAGGTGAGCTTCGCGGCCGAAAAATGGAGCAATTCGGAAATTCCCTAGCTCCTGTGAATGGATGGCCAAATTAAGTGAGGGGAAATACTAACCAAGACAAGGCATGCATGGTGACGCACTTAAGCAAGGATAATACTTATCGGACACGGAGATGGCACGGCGGTTGCTTCGGGTGCGTGCTCTGGACGCCGAAGAAGACACAACGCTGGACCAAGAGCTACAGTCTAAGACAAAGGCTCTCATTAGCAAAAATGGAGTCGGTGATGAACGGAGATGGAGAAGGAGGTGGAAGCTTGAAGCTTACCCGAGAAGGAGCCAAGTTCTTGCCTCCTTTCCCTCGGTCACCGAGAGGGAAAGTGAGAGCTAGAGGGCAAGGGAGACAAGGTTATAGCTGGGCAATGGTCGGGAGAGAAACGGCGTGAAGAGGCGATGCTCTAGGAGTGGTCAGACGGGGCGGTGGATTGACGCCGTTGTTGCGCGGTGACGGAGTTGGCAGCGCGGCGCGGGGACGTGGCGCGCGTTTTCTGTGAGAGCGCCAGCGCAAGGTAGGGGATGAAGCTGATAGCCCGGGCCCGCGGTGTCAGCGACTCAGCGACGCGCAAGTAGACCAGCGAGAGGAGTCGACGCGAGCCGTTGGATCGCGATCGAACGATCGATAACGCGCGAGAGTTTACCAAACTACCCGAAACGATACGCGATCGCGGCCGTTGATTGCCCATCGGACGGCTGCATGCGATGCGCGGGTTTAGTTGACTCGGTCGAGCCAAGTCGGCTCGGGCCGGACCTAAGTCTGGTTCGAGTTAGAGGAATAGTGAATTCAGATTTTGTGGAAATAAGGCTGAGGTGATTTGGGGAATTTTTAGAGATAGCTCTGAAGCTCCAAAAATTCTGAAATTTTTATGGAAGCTCTCTGGATCAGAGAGCATCCTTGTGTAATTTTTCCAGAAATTTTTATCAAATGAATTTCTTTCTAGAAAATTCACAAGCTGCTGCCCTATGGGTTTGACTAGAGTTCAAACTGGTTTGACTAGCTCTTTTGAAATAGCAAATAAAATCTAAAAATTATGAGATTTTTCAGAGAGGTTACTAGGATGATCTAGTTGATAGGAAAAATATTTATAGAGGATGATCACAAAATTTGATCATGGAGTTTTTAAGGACGACGACTTCCATCAATAGAAACCTTGATCTTAGCAAATAGGAAATCCTAGGGGAAAATTCCTAGAAAACTTCAAATGACATCATGTGGCATCAAAAGTTTTAATTTATTCACATTTTATTACATTTGAAACACACACCATTATTTGGGATGTTACATGGGATCACCATGCTCCTCTATGTGAACCGAGCTAGTCCGAAGGATCAACCGCTAGCTCTTCACAACATACAATAGTAGTAATATAACTTCAACAAAAGCTTTATTAATAACAATAAAGTTTATTACAAGGGGAGGCTTACAAGCCGACCAACCAAAACTGTAACACCCTGGCCCAAAATCCGCTCAATGCCCAGCCCACCGTGGGGTGGACCCGCGCACACATAGCACCCCACTTACACTTTCGTCCTCGCTTCGTGTAAAAGGGTTAACCCGGAGGTGCTATGTTCAGACCCAACAGGCATTATATACTAGTACAACTCACTTTAGACAAGCAATGTGGGACTAATCCCATCACACAACTCCTCATGGGCCACATGGGCACATCTGAGTAGGCCGAGGTATTACATTCACCCCTTAAGGGCCGCGCCCTCGGAAGACACCGCATCTGTGACAAATGCCAGAACCACCCCTCGGTACACGTCCGTGCATCCAGTGCCGGCACATATGCCATGCCGTGTGTCCACTCCGGGACCACACGCGCCACGCGCCATATGCAGCGCCCACATCCCTGCACGCCGTCTGCGGCGAGGTTGATCTCGATACCATCTGTAACACCCTGGCCCAAAATCCGCTCAATACCCAGCCCACCGTGGGGCGGACCCGCGCACACATAGCACCCCACTTACACTTTCGTCCTCCCTTCGTGTAAAAAGGTTAACCCGGAGGTGCTATGTTTGGACCCAACAGATATTATACACTAGTACAACTCACTTTAGACAAGCAATGTGGGACTAATCCCATCACACAACTCCTCATGGGCCACATGGGCCGCATACGAGTAGGCCGAGGTATTACATTCACTGTAACACCCCAGTCCTACAAGGGCTAGAATGCTACTAAACTAACATGTTAACAAGCTAAAAGCAGGCGACAAAAATTCTAAATTTAGTAGAACCTCCTGTATAGTTAGCTATCTGGGAGGTTCAACAATCATTAATATCAAGACAATGGTGAAATCAACAAATATCGAGAATCATCGCGAAGTATAATCGATCTCAAGCAACTATATCAAAAGGATGAACTAAGCTACATACGATTATTAACCGATCTTAATGGAGAAGAGTTATCACCACGACTAACGTTTATTATTACGGTTCATCAATAATGAATGATTAAATTGAACTAAAATGAAATCTCGAACTTGATTAAGGAGAAGTGAAAAGGTAGTGTGTGTCTATTCCTCCCCATGGAGCCAACCTCAAAGTTCACCTAAAAAAACAACAAACAAAGCAAGAGTGAGTCCGAGACTCGGCAAGTACATTAGATGAATAACACATAACAACCTTGATCATGTGAACATCATTAAAGTGTATGAAATAAGCACGTAAGCGAACACTTGGATGAATGGAATGAATGATGTGGATGAAATGAAGGACTACACACACATGCATATACGGTATTCTTTGGTGACACACCCGTCGGTGTTCACCTAAGCCCGACTTAACAAAGTCACGGGGACCCAAGCCCCGTCTGACGAAGAACGTTTAAATGCGGTGTCGAATCGCCCACATTGGAATGGTGGGTCTTACGTGCCCATCTTTGGAATTGATGGGTCTTATATAATCGATCCACTCCGTGGATGAAATATGAAAGATGGATGCTGAGTATGACATATGAATATTGAACAATAAGAAACATGCTCTCCATCATGAAGGTAACCACATGGATTGAATATGAACATTTAAGTAATAACATGGTACTTAGAAATTCAATACCAATAGCAAGCATTCAACATGTCATAATCCTAGGAATACTAAGGTACTTGCCTTTAGCGTTGCGACGCGTTAATAGGCAACTGCGGTGCTCCCAAACCTGAAGCTTCACCTCCTAACAAACAAATAACTGAAATAAGGATGCGACGAACATGACAATACTAGATAAAGTTCTACAATGCTCCCCCGGCGATTCAAAATATAACTAGAACCTCTAAACTGAAAATCAACACATTCTGCCCTGCACCGCCCCTGGCAGCAGAACGGTAAATGGCATAACTCTTGATCTGGAACTCCAAATGGGGTGAACCCAGTTTCTGTGGACTCTTGACTGACAAACCCACAATACTCTAGTGGGCAAGATAATTTGATTCGGCAAATTAGTACGTTAACAAACAGGTGAACTTTCAGCACAGAAAAACTGTCTACAGAATAAACAGCGGCACCAAAACGACCATAACTTTTAATCTATAACTCCGAATTGATCAATCTTTATCAATCCGGAAAGGTTATAAAATTACCTACAATAACCTAGTTGGGAGAAATCCCAGATTCTGCCAATTACCATGTCATAAGTTACAAATTAACACATCAGTTCAGTTTCGTCAGAAATCTGGACAACGGATACTAAAACAGCCATATCTTTTGACTCGAACGTCGGAATCAGTGAACTCGGCGGCCATAGAAAGTTAAGAACAACCTCTAAATATCTCTAGGAGATCAAAACTACTGGTTCGGCCTCTACGATCACGAAAACGCCCACGCAACATTCTGGACAGATTGATGTTTACAGCAGACCGACATTTATCCAATCAAATCTATTCGATTTCAATTCTACGATTAATCATATGACAACAATCGACGATTGTTACCCTTGGAGACCCGCGGGATGACGAAGAACGATCCGCGAAGAAGATGATCTTCTTCTTCTCCTCCTTTCTTGTCCTTCCACCATGGCCGGTGGCACCTCGGAGCTTCTTCCTCATCTTGGTAGAGCAGTAGGGAGAGAAGGGGGGGGGCTGCTACAGTACCACGTGCTACAGTGTGGCGTGGTACTGTAGCAGAGGTTAGGGTTTTGGGGGAAGGGCACCCCCCCTTCTTGACTCCACTACAAGGCCGGCCCACTTGGCTAGGACGCCTTGGGCCGAAAGCCCAAGGTCCAATCCTCCCTCAAATCTTGAATTTTCTTTCAATTTTCCTCTAAGCTTTAGTGCATTCAAATTTGAATAAATTTCTCTTCCGAATAATATGTTCTCTCTATTTGATATTCGGGGTATTACATTCTACCCCCCTTAACAGAATTCGACCTCGAATTCTAACCATCGAAATAAACGAAAGAACAATTGTCATAGAAAAGAAACATCTATTAACATATGCCCGGAGTAAACATGTCTGGATAATACTCGCGCATGCGAGACTCTAGCTCCCAAATGGCCTATCTCTCAGACTGACAAAACCACAAGACATTGACGTAAGCTACGTCTGACCTAACACTCAATCCGACATTGCCAAGTACACTCATCAGAAGAGATTCGAAGGTAGGATCCTACTCGAAGGTCAATGACGTTAACGAAACTCAACTCCAGATCTCCTAGGAGATCAATCGGTGTCAGAACAAACCAAAAGTTGCATACCCGCGTATGGCCCGAGATGGTTAAAGCGATACACCAACTTCCTAATCCCTGCATCTGTCGAAAATGAACCAGTGTACCTAGACCAACTTCCCTTTTGGTACAAAAGCACACAACATGCTCAACACACACGGAACCCTTGTTCCTTTCTAATTCGAACTCTTCATCTACAAAGAGCACCTCCTTTAATCAAGAATGCACAACAGAACTCGTTTCTAACAACTATATTACAAAGAGAATCCAACTGAAAATAAAGAGTTCTCATCGCATCCACGCAATGCTAACTCCCCACCAAAAGGGTCAAATCCAAAATTGACAATTCATCACGAAAACTTTCCACCTTCAAATTAGGAAATTTGCAAATAAACACCATGTCCGCCAAAAGAGAAGTCACTCAAATGCACAAGTCGTAAATTTCTTTCAATCTTTCCGAACTGATAAGAAGCACACATGCCAACATAAATGCCGAGCTCAACTTGTGAAGGACATCCGTCAAAACACATAGCTCAATCAAGAAACAAGAAAACGTGTCACTGCTTGAGGAAGCATCAATTTCTTAGTTTCTCTTTTAGGAATAAAATTTCTCTCAAACTTTGGAATTCCAATTCGTCGCATAACACACTAACTCATCTCTCTTAACTTGGCATTCTCAACGCTATGCTCAAGTCGAAATACATCATCCACACTCTCAGTATAGAGGTTCTAACGACTCCAATCAAACTTTCTCTCAACAACTCCTCTATCGTGTAATTAATTTGACAGATGACTCCCAATGCATCTCAAATAGATTGCACACATAATCACATCACCTCAATCTTTTAAGAATAAACAACTCGAATTCTCGAACACACATTCACATACTTCATCAAAAGGGTTCTATCAATGATCATCCCAATCGCTCGAATCCACCCTTATTCTACTTCCTCTACACATAATCATTGGGCGACTCAAAGTCCTAGCATAAAATGTGAAGCCCAAATTTAAACTCCAAGACTTCTACAATGAACTTCTCATATAGAAGATAGGGAAAACCTCATATTAGATCCTAAAATTCTCACAATCCAAACATACTCTGCGTTAACATCAACACGAAAACATTTTCTCGACCCAATTATCTTTATAAAGATTCTAACTCTTAGAGAGTTACCTACTAAGTCCAAGTCATTCCTGGCAATAATCCAACAATCTCGGTTATCTCAATAATCGCTTTAACGATCAGATTACTTCGCTAATATTACTCTCATTACAACACCATCATATTTCATCTGCACAACCGTGCAAGGTACTCAATCACAACACTCTAATACATTGATCAAGATTCCCATCCTTTCGAAGATTCTAATGTTCCACCCGAATTGAACAAAGGATCTTGGATCACAAATCGCCATAGGTTCTAATGGTTGCACGATGCAATCAGTTTAGCCTCAAAGGCAAACATTCTATATAAATAAAATTCTCTCCAAGAATTATACACGAAATCAGTTCATCCTGCAATGCTCCTCGAATAACTTACAACCCAAGGTTTCACAACTACAATTAATAAACACCTCAAGAGACTCCGGTGAAACGAATAGGTTGATTCTTTCTCAAAAGAAAGAGCGAATGGAAACAATTTTCATCAACTAGGAAACCATGTGCCACCCTTGATGAACACAGGACCAAGGAAAATAGTCACTTAGGCAAAGTACTTGGAAAACATAAGGAAAGTCAGCGATGAGGGCTCAAGCCCTCTTGAAAGCGAATACCAAACCATAAATGAGAAGAAGGTATCGCCCTTTGAAAATTGATAAACTCTTATGGAACAAGCGCATAAGGTTTAAGCATACTCAAATAAAGCGCAAGATGCTAAACGTGACTTACATCTCAAATACTTATACTTCACTCCTTCTTTTAACAAAGAAAGACATTTTTCGTGATTACTACATCACTTTGCCGGCTTAAACAAGATAAGCTCTTAAAACCCAAATCACAGGATCCACTTAAGAACCAATAAAATCTTTCAACAGTCACCTTGCTCAAAACAAACTCAATCACCATAATACTCAAGAGGTCCAAATGATCACAACCGCAGAACTCAAACACTTTTACTAAATCAAAATTATGAAAGACGATCAAATTACTTTATTTCTAAAAGAATCATCACCACACACCCAAGTCACAATCTCTTGCGGATAATCTTAGTAACATTAAGAATAATACACTCGAACACGAATATTTATCATCAACTATTCCATTAGAAAGCCCCAAAGTTCCACCAAATTGTTTCATACTACCCTTTCATCTCATCATCAAAAGCGAGTATACCAAAACCATACTACCTCACTACATCAACCTCTTAAGTTTAGAAGGGTCTACTACACAAATGAAGAGGTCCTACCAAAACCCTTTCATCAAGGACACATTATCATCGATGATTTCACAATCATGTGGGCATAAGCCCCTATTATAACATATCAGTTCAACTTTTAGTGATGCTCAATATCAAACTTCAACACACAACAGCTTATACTCCAACCATTGTTGTTATCAAGCTGTCTTCATTATGAAATCTAGTTTCTACCTACTTTCCTTCCCAAATCACATGGATTTTTACAAACACATATTCAACTGTTCCTCCTCATATTTGGGTTTCACAAAGATACACTAAAAACTTGAAATCAAAATCTTCTATCGATCAAAAGTCTCAACAATACTACAACCAAATTCATCGCGTCATTCTATATAGAGGAACTATATAGAACTCCTCCCATAAATTCTAGATCCACCGATATTCAATCCCTTCAACCGGTTGTACACAATTCCAATAATTAATCATACTAGGAATATGTAAATCTAGCATTTCCTCTAGTTTCCTTTCCACACATTTAAATTAACCCATTGGAACCAAAGAACCCAACAAGTTTAGCAACCTAAACAATTTTAATGACCAGACTAATTCATCAATGTTCCATACTTCTTAATATCTCTTTTGACTCCAAATAGTTATGGACATACTCACAGTCACTACTCATAAAATATAGTTCATCAAGAACTAGTAGAAGACAACATCAACTTAATCAATTCCACTTCCAAGGTTACTAATTGATATTAATGATGCACCACACCAATGACTCAACTTGATACCCATACCATATCAAGTTATTAGATTACAATCTCTGACTTAACCATAACAAGGCATCACAAAAGGCTTTTAACAATTTCCATCAGAAAAGAGATGCATTAATCTTCAACACTCGGAATAATCCTAAGGAAATACATAGAGTCAAAGCTTTCTCATGCTAACAAACTTGCAACATTAAACTCTCATTACCCAAACTATCAAACGAATAAATTAGTCATTCTTTTCCAGCGAGAAAAAAGGAACAACCAAGGAATTATCAATATTGCCAACTGACGAAGATTGCAAGTAATAAAAGCAACTCAACAGTCGGAAAACAATAATTGTTTCAGAGAACGATTAGAGATCTATTGGAGCTTGCCCACTTCATTATGACCCCCATTCAAAAGAAGTTCATCAACTGCAAGAATCTACAACTAGGAAACCAGATTCAAACTCGAGGAAGACAACAACTTTATCAAAGAACTCATGCTCAGCGCATAACTATGTAATGGGGGTAAGTACTCCTCTATTCCCCTACGACGAACGGTGGTGTAGCCTGGTGAATCCCAGGGCAACAACCACGACCTCAACTTCTTAACATCCTTTATCATCACATATAACCAATATAATCAATTATGAATATAAGGTCATCTCATAGTAATCATAGAACAAATTCATGGATATAGAAGATCATAGCAGATCATAGATTAACAACAAGAAAGATAGTACAGAAGCAATTCAACAATTGCTCAACGAATGAAACATAGTAATAGGAATGCGGAAGCAACGAATTACCCATCCCACCTACTGTGCACAGTGTGTCATTTTAATATATTTCTACTAACTACGGACCTAAAGGCCGCTCTGATACCAACTGTAACACCCCAGTCCTACAAGGGCTGGAATGCTACTAAACTAACATGTTAACAAGCTAAAACAGACGACAAAAATTCTAAATTTCAGCAGAACCTCCCCTGTATAGTTAGCTATACCAGAGGTTCCAACAATCATTAATATCAAGACAATGGTGAAATCAACAAATATCAGAATCATTGCAGAAGTATAATCTGATCTCAAGCAACTATATCAAAAGGATGAACTAAGCTTACGCACAGTTATTAACCAGTCTTAATGGAGAAGAGTTATCAGCCACAGCCAACGTTTATTATTACAGTTCATCAATAATGAATGATTAAATTGAACTAAAATGAAATCCTGAACTTGATTAAGGAGAAGTGAAAAGGTAGTGTGTGTCTATTCCCTCCCCATGGAGCCAACCTCAAAGTTCACCTAAAAAAAAACAACAAACAAAGCAAGAGTGAGTCCGAGACTCAGCAAGTACATTAGATGAATAACACATAACAACCTTGATCATGTGAACATCATTAAAGTGTATGAAATAAGCACAGAACGAACACTTGGATGAATGGAATGAATGATGTGGATGAAATGAAGGGACTACACACACATGCATATACCGGTATTGCTGGTGACACACCCGTCGGTGTTCACCTAAGCCTGCACTTAACAAAGTGCGGGGACCCAAGCCCCGTACGAAGAACGTTTCGTACGGTGTCCCGAACTGCCCACATTGGAATGGTGGGTCTTACGTGCCCATACTGGAATTGATGGGTCTTATACACTGATCCACTCCCGTGGATGAAATATGAAAGATGGATGCTGAGTATGACATATGAATATTGAACAATAAGAAACATGCTCTCCATCATGAAGGTAACCACATGGATTGAATATGAACATTTAAGTAATAACATGGTACTTAGAAATTCAATACCAATAGCAAGCATTCAACATGTCATAATCCTAGGAATACTAAGGTACTTGCCTTTAGCGTTGCGACGCGTTAATAGGCAATTGCGGTGCTCCCAAACCTGAAGCTTCACCTCCTAACAAACAAATAACTGAAATAAGGATGCGACGAACATGACAATACTAGATAAAGTTCTACAACGCTCCCCCGGCGATTCAAAATATAACTAGAACCTCTAAACTGAAAATCAACACATTCTGCCCTACACCGCCCCTGGCAGCAGCACGGTAAATGGCATAACTCTTGATCTGGAACTCCAAATGGGGTGAACCCAGTTTCTGTGGACTCTTGACTGACAAACCCACAATACTCTAGTTGGCAAGATAATTTGATTCGGCCAATTAGTACGTTAACAAACTGGTGAACTTTCAGCACAGAAAAACTGTCTACAGAATAAACAACGGCACCAAAACGACCATAACTTTTAATCTATAACTCCGAATTGATCAATCTTTATCAATCCGGAAAGGTTATAAAATTACCTACAATAACGTAGTTGGGAGAAATCCCAGATTCTGCCAATTACCATGTCATAAGTTACAAATTAACACATCAGTTCAGTTTCGTCAGAAATCTGGACAGCGGATACTAAAACAGCCATATCTTTTGACTCGAACGTCGGAATCAAGTGAACTCGGCGGCCATAGAAAGTTAGGAACAACCTCTAAATATCTCTAGGAGATCAAAACTACTGGTTCGGCCTCGACGATTGCGAAAACGCCGACGCAACATTCTGGACAGATTGTTGTTTACAGCAGACTGACATTTATCCAATCAAATTTATTCGATTTGAATTCTACGATTAATCATATGACAACAATCGACGATTGTTACCTTTGGAGACCCGCGGGATGACGAAGAACGATCCGCGAAGAAGATGATCTTCTTCTTCTCCTCCTTTCTTCTTCTCCCTTCTTCTCCTTCCACCATGGCCGGCGGCACCTCGGAGCTTCTTCCTCATCTTGGTAGAGCAGTAGGGAGAGAAGGGGGGCTGCTACAGTACCTCATACTACAGCACGCGCGGTACTGTAGCAGAGGTTAGGGTTTTGGGGAAGGGCACCCCCCCTTCTTGACTCCACTACAAGGCCGGCCCACTTGGCTAGGACGCCTTGGGCCGAAAGCCCAAGGTCCAATCCTCCCTCAAATCTTGAATTTTCTTTCAATTTTCCTCTAAGCTTTAGTGCATTCAAATTTGAATAAATTTCTCTTCCGAATAATATGTTCTCTCTATTTGATATTCAGGGTATTACAAAAACACAGCGGAAGATAAACAATAGGCCACTCGATACACCACAGGCAATCGGCTGGAGAGCGCATCCTAGTCGTCCAGGACCACTAGGTCCACAGCAAGTTCACCTCAAGGCTTCCTTTCCTGCCCAAAAGATTAATTTCAAGCAAGAGTGAGCACAACTACCGTGCTCGCAAGTTACACCCGTCAAATAACAGAATGACATGCATAATGGATATCAAAGGGAAGGCATAATATGATTGATTTGCATGAAGCCAAGTTTGTTTCAATTACAAATACTAAGTTCCAAAGCAATTATAATAAGTAAAAGTTCATTTTCAAAACTCAATTTTCAGTAGGATAACATTCATCACAAGTGGTGAAGGATACCCTCCTGTCACAAGGCTCCCTGCCCAAGCCCACTTTGGATAAAATCAAAAACCATTTCACTAGTCATTTTAAACCCAAAACTGAGATCTAACTTTGAGCAGCTTTGCTAGCATGTCCATAACCGCGGACACGGCTATTCGAATAGTTTTACACTTTACAGAGGTTGTACACTTTACCCACATGACACGACTTCTCTAGTTTGTTTGACAACCGTCGTTGCCACCTCTCACTGCCGATGGTAAGAGGTCTAGAGCATGTGACAAGGCCTTTACAATGCATCATTCCACCACAGTCCATCCACTCTAAGGTTTCGCCCCTTCCTAGGGCCCCCTCTTGAGCTAGGTGGGTACAACGAAGTCATAAAAGACAGGCCATGAAAGACCGCCCACTATTCCGCCGGATCAACCATGATGAAACTTTGCAAATTATTTGGCCAGATCCCGCCCACACAGAACGTGTGGTTGCACGATAAGGTATAGCAAAATACACTCGCAGATCAGTCCTTAACTGACCCGGATGGCCACCCAATGCCGCCCAAGTCCAAAACCATTTTCCATCTCTTTGCTTTTCAAGCCTCCATGGCACACCAATGCCATGGTCATTTGTAAAACCCCCATGACACACCAATGCCATGGTTGAAATCTCCATGACACACCAATGTCATGGCTCAAATCATTTGAACAAGTGATATTTTTTGGCCAAAACTTCCTAAATCAAGATTCTTTTCTCTAAGCATGGCTAAGCTCTAGCTTTTCTCTAAGACTGGTCGAACGTAGTCACAGAGTGGTCGTAACCTGGTCGTAAGAAATTACGAACTGGTCGTGACCAAATACGAACTGGTCGTATAAAGATAAGACCTGGTCGTAAGTGATGAGGACCTAGTCGTAGGTCATATTGCATTAAGGTTCGTCCGATATAATTTGTGTGTATTCAGAAATCGATATGTCTGCTAGGAGCCACTACAACTCGTGATCGGAAATGGTTTCCAAGTCACAACCGAACTACACATGAACCTACAGGGTCACACACTTAACGGGTCGGAACAAACCAGTACGGATACAATTCGTCAAACGTGTTCGGATTGGATCCGTTACGAGTGCTATATAAGGAGATGCATGAGGCTGTGGGGACAGAGAGAGGTTACACGAGTTGACGTAAGTTGCTCCACCGAAACCCTAGCCGCCATCTTTCTGAGAGCTCTGCCATGCGACTTGGTGCTAGCACACCAGCGTACGGTTGTTCCTTCCCTGGACGTGTAGATACCGTAGAGGTGCTACTACGATTGTTGTGCTTGAGAACGATCCACGATCTTCACAAGGAACTACAGAGGTTGCTGGAGGAGACGATCGACTACGATCACTGCATCGACTTGCTGGACGTTGAATGATCAATGTGAGGACCCCGAGATCAGATCCGTGTCAAGCTAAGTAATTACGTTGAAAGAGCATAATACTTAACATGAAACGAAAACGATTCCGAGTACCCGGATAGGTATCCCATGTTAGCTCCCAAGGATCAGCGACTAACATGCACATATCCAAACACAACATTGTATTCACATCCATACACAATATACAAGAATAAAGGAAATGTAAATACAACATCATTGAATAGAAACATAATATACAAGTTTGCATAAGAGGGCCATTCGGCCAAACATAAATATCGCGAATAAATTGCAGCGGAAGACAAACTTAAAATAGTAGAGAATAACCGAGTTGGCATGCCCACAAACCCACAAGCAACCAAGCTGGGATTAAAGTCGAAGCGTCTCAAGAACTTTACCCAATTCAATGACTTTCACCAGAATAAAGAAATTTTTAAGTACAAAGTTGTACTCGCGAGACTTTTCAAGAAAAATAAGGATGCATGTAAGTATCAAAGGAAGGCTACTACACTAGTCAATTTTCAGCATAAAGCAAGTTTTGCAATTGGATAAACAATATAGATTTAAATTGCCATTTCTAAAACATTTAGAAAACATTGTATAACAGTATGTAATGATCAACAACAATATAATCTCCAAATATAGTCAATACACGAACATCCCATTCATGACACAATTCCTCCCATAACAATTTATCACGCGAACAATGCGATCAAGATATTATTTCAGATTTGAACCAACTATCATAATGACACAACATTTCCCACCATAACCCCAAACTTAACTTCCCATACTCTAAGCGTGCATGCTTTCCCTAGCGATGTCCATAACCGGGACACGGCTATTCAATAGATTTATTTAACTCGCAGAGGTGTACAACTTTACCCACACGATATGCATTCCTCGTAATGTCGGCCAATGCACTCTTCCTTTGGAGTGTGGTGAGGTAGCATAACGAGGCCGTTACAATGTCATGTCCTAACCATCAAACCACCCGAGGATCAGATCCCATAGCAGAACTACGCGCCCGCGCACTACGGGTGAACCCGTTGTGTAAGTAAGTCCCTATCAACTAGAGACCTTAGGGGCAAGATAAGAAAAGGGTAACATGCCCCCACAAGATTGACAACTCAAATAATTAAATAATAATAATAAAAGTTGCCAACCCAATTGTGTTTTGATAGTTAACACACAACAAATTATTAAGCCAAGCCCTCGCCCATAAACCCGGCGTGTGGTTGTACGTAAGACTTGGTTCATCACACCACGCATCGGTCCTCAAATACCAGACGGGCTACACGAATCCGGGACCACCCTTCATCAACCTATCACCCGCCCAAGTCTAACACATAACAACAACCCATCAACAAGTTCATAAAATTCAGATACGAAGATCTGGACATTTTCCACAAATTCAACATAATCAAATCCATATAATCCTCAAATTCCATTAAGATTCAATTCGATCCATCGGCCGATGGACTAGCTCCATCAACCGTTATCGACTACAACTACTAGCATAGCTAAGCATCGTTCTACAAATTAGCAAACAACCCATACAACATATAGCCTTAATCATTCAAGGTGAAAAGGGTAATCATCATTCAAAGGAGGGCCAATGCAGCAAGTAGGAAATTTAACTACTTCTACCCATGAACATATTTTTCAACATAGCATGCAATTTAGAGATTAAAACCATATAAAACATTTTAAAAACAATAGGAGCAATATGTTCAAGAGGAGGGTGCTCACACCTTTGCTATACCACATGTTCATTTTCGGATTACACTCAATTAGATCTCACGAATATATCGATATCGTCGAAAGACCTAAAGATAGACGATATTGCAATAAATACCAAATAATGCTGAAAATGCAAAATACTCAAAAATGCATGAAATTTATACAGTAGGTAGATTATGATTTTAGATGAATTTAGGTGAAAGATTCATTCCATTTGGATTTAGCATGTGAGAGTTATGATGGTTTGAATTTCAGTTTCCAATATGTCTTAATTCATGTAATTAATTATTTGGCCAAAATTTGTAGAGTAGTGGTGAGGCAAAGTATTACATAGATAATTAGAGAATAATATTATAAGACCAAAATAGTTGAGTTTACCTCATTTGGAGTTTTTAAGAATTAGTTATATATTTTCAAAGTTAATAGTAATTTATAATGTAAAACTAATTCATTTTGGGATCAGTTTCCACAAAATATATCTTCTGAGCCAGAGATAAGACTGAAATCATTTTTAGAAATACTTTTACTTAAAATGAAAATTATAAAAAGTGGTTTTACTGTTTTTGGAGTTACCAAGATTTACTTATGCATTTCTAAAGTTATCAGCATTTTTCCATAGTACAAATAATAGAGTTAATGGATCATTATTCTAAAATTACCTCTCTGTTACAGAGACATACTTGAAACCTATTTTAAAATAAAGTTTACTTAAAATAAAAAAAATTATCAAAACTGGTCTCATTCATTTTGGAGTTAATACTAAATAGTTATGAATTTTTCAAGTTCAAGATATTTTCTAGTGTATAAATAAATTGGTTTTGGACCATTTTCCACCAAATATATTCTCTGGGACAGTGGCATGTTTGAAACCAATTTTATAACAAAGTTCATTTAAACTGATAATTAACAAAGTTGGTTTCACTATTTTTGGAGCTACAATGATTTAGTTATGCAATTATCAAATTAATACAATTTCCAGTGTGCAATTTAATGGATTTCGGATTTTATAAATCTTTTCCTCCTTTTCTCACCGAGGCTGAGCTAGCCACAGTCTATGACGAGTGGGGCCGGGTCAAGGGTTTGACTCAGTCTACGTTGACTCGGCCTTGACCCAAACTGAGCTAAAGGCGTATTCAATGTAATACGTCTTCTGTTAATAGAAACGTAAAGCCAGTTTAAGCATAACTAGAGTACGTTTTACTTAGGAGAAAACATACTTTAAGAACTACGCATCCACTAAACCGTATGCACTGGCCCACATGTCATTGACTAAGAGGTTTAAATGATTTTCAATTAAATAACTAAGCATGCTTTAGAACCAGCGGGGCCTACGTGTCATACACACATTAAGAAAACCATTAAGGGCTTAAAGGTTAGGTTTAAACCTTAGATGCCGCCGGCGGTTCAACAGAGCATCACACGCGCGGCGGCGCGGCCGTGCAGGTGATTCGGCTCAACGGGGGCTCTCCAGGGCCGGGACCAAGTCGCACAGGTGCGGAGCATTCTCGCGAACTCGTCTGGAGTGACGCGGGGACTGGAGGTCGACGACGTAGAGCTCCCACCGGCCGGAGGCGGAGACGACGGTGCGGCGCCTGTGGAGAAGATGCTACGGGCCACGAGGAGGCTTGAGGAAGAGCGCGCCGAGGTCGCCTCGTTCGCAGGAGCACAGAACCCCCAACAGAAATGACAAAGGACGACGGTGGCGCCTGCGATGTCGACGGTGGCGGTTCGCCGATGTCGGAGAAGAAGCGGGGTCGCGTTCCCACGATAAGGCACCAAAATCAAATTAGTCTCGGAAATAAACCCCTCAAGACGAGGCGATCTCAACGGACACAACATCGCGGTGATTTACTCACCGGAGCGCTTACGCGCGTTGCGGCCAAGGCCACCGGAGCCGAAGACGAAGGGGATGCGCCCGGCGATTCAATGCGCGAGAGGGACCCGGATCAGCGAAAATGGATGCGGCTACGGACGAGGAGCAAGAAGGAGGGGTCCTTGGCCTGAGGGGAGCTACGGTGGGGGTTCTCTCCTCCACCTTCTCTTTCTTGGCCGAGAGAAAACTGAGGTAGAGAGGGAGCAGCATGGGGGTTAACCCTCGGGCTCTAACGGAAACGAAGGCGGCGTCATGGGCGGTGCTCAGGGACAGGTCGAGGGGGGCGGTGGAGTCACGACGTTGCCGCGCCATGACGGAGGGCAGCAGAACGCGGCGGGCGCGTGGCACGCGAGCCCTGACCGAGCCGGCGAGATGTTAGGGAAGGGACTGACAACGCGGGCCCAGCGTGTCAGCGGCAGCGAAACGGTGAGGTGCGGCGAGATGGTCCAGCCAAGCCAAGTCGATGCGGTGCGGTCCAGGTCGGTTTCATCTAGCCCACACGATCGGTAACAGACGGTTGAGATCGCATGGCCCTACGGAGTGGTCCGAATAGCTCAGTTATCGTGGGCCGTTTGATCTAACTTGGACGGCCAGGATGTGTGAGGGTTTAGGTGGTGCGGCTGGACCATGCGGTGCGACGGGCTCGAGCCCGGGTCGGGTTCGAGTCAGGTGAACAGCGCCAGCCCGAAATTGAAATCAGATTTGACCAAGAAAAGCTAGGTTTGACCGAGGCTTAAAAATTAGGAATAAAATTCTAAAAATTCTGAATTAATTTAGGGGTGTTCCTGGGACAACCTAGTTCCCATAAAAATTATAAAACATTACTTTTCATGGTTTATTGTCTTATTTTAAATTCAAACTTGGAATGGGTTATTGATTTGAGTTTGAATTCTCTTAGGGTCAAATTAAGTTCCAAAGATTTTGAAAAAATTATATTAAATCATGATAATTATTCTAGTATTTGTATAAATTATTTCCAGAAGATAATCATAAGTTTTTGTTCCTGATTTCTTTTGGAGTTTAAATTTAAGTTGTGTGTTTAACTTGTTTTGAGATTTTCCTAGTGCAATAAATGATGCAAATAATTCCAAAATGGCATGCATGCTGATAATATGCATACTAATTATCATTAATATACTTGGGGATGTTACAATCAACTACGACCACTACATCGATGTGCTCTTCGTTGGACCAAGCTGCTCCAACCATTCTTCCGCTGCTCTGCACGTTTGGAGGTAACAATCTGTGATCATCTACTTGCATGGCTTCCTGGTTTGCGTGGTAGAAATTTTGTTTGTAGCTATCGTAGCCTACCCGTGACCCAACAGTCTGGACGGTTAGGATCTCCAAAGGGGAGGTCCTAACGGCCAGATCTACAAAGGAGGAGGTCTGGATGGTTAGGATCTCTAAAAGGGAGGTCCTAACGGCCAGATCTACAAAGGAGGAGGTCTCGATGGTTAGGATCTCCAAAGGGGAGGTCCTAACGACCAGATCTAACAAACGGGGAGGTCTGGATGAATAGGATCTCTAAAGGGAGGTCATAACGGTCAGATCTAAATAAGGGGGAGGTCTGAACGGTTAGGATCTCCAAAAGGGATGTAACATCCCAAATATACAAATGTAACCAAGTTTGGGTTTGTGTTTCAAATGTAATCAAACCTAGGTCTGTGTTTCAAATGTCACCGAGTATGGGTGTGTGTTTTAAATGTAAGAAAATGATAAGAAATTAAAACTTTTCTTGCATCTTGTAGTTTTTGAACTTTTCTATAATTCTTGTCAAAGAATTGTGGAATTAAGAAACCCCAACCTCCAATTGACCAAAGTCAAACCCTTTTTCAACTTTGTCAAGAATCTTGTGTTCAGCCTTTGGAAATATTTTTCCTTGGGTCTAGGGGTGCTGCCTGACCCCTCTGAAAAATTTCATAATTTTTAGAAATTATTTGATAATTTTTGGAGACAAGTCGAACCAGTTTGACCTTTGGTCAAACCCTAGAACAAATCTTGAGGAGTTTCTTGAGAAAAATGCAGTGTATGAAAATCTCTGGAAATTTTATGTAAGGTTAATCCTGGAGTAAGGAACCTCTAGTCAAAATTTTAGAATTTTTGGAGTTAGTTTGCTACCTCGAAAAATTCTTCCAAACTCAGTTTTCAAATTTAAACCCTAACTTGGTTTCACTGTTCCTCGGGCGCAGACCGGAGCCTGGCTTGAGCCACCGGTCTTGGTTGGACTGCCTAGCGCTCAGCCAGCCCTTCCAATCTCGCGTGAGTTTTGAGCCGTCCGATCTTGATCGTACCGCTCGTGTCGCGCACAACCCGATCGGACCTCCCGATCCCGCCAGCCCCTATCCGCCGTTAGATCTTAATCCAACGGCCACGACCTCCCATTTCTTTTCAGCACCATCGGATCAAAATTTAACGGTTGCGACCTCCCCTTTCCTGGTCGGACCAGTCCAATGTAGATCCAGTGGCCTATGACCACCCCGATCAAGATCAAATGGCCTACGACCACCCCGATCTATATCTAACGGTCGAAATCATCCTGCTCCTGTTGGCTCGACTCAACCCACTCGCGTGATGTTGCACTTGCACCAGCCTCTATCAGCCGTTGGATTTTAATCGAACTGTCACCGTCGCGCCGCATCTGTTCGCCCCCTTCCTCTCGCCGCGTGAGTGCCAGGTCACCATGGCGTGCGCGGGGCGTGGGCAGCAGCGCCTTGTCACCTCTCAACGGCTCTTTGCTGCTGCTAATTAATGCTTGCCAGTGCTTTCGGCCCCAAAGTCGTGTTCAGAGCTGCCCCCATCCCCTCCGTGTCCTTGGCCGAGCTGTGAACCGAGCATGGACCGCAGCTCGCCTTTGAGCATGCGCCTGCTCCCTCCTTTACTTCTCCAGCTAAACACCCCTCAGCACTAGCTTGCTTCCTCTGTGCTTGCTTGAGCTTAAACACCCAAATCCCCAAAACCACCATTGTCGACCGTGGAGCTCCTTCATCGTCACCGACGCTCCAGGGGTTCAATTGCAAATCCACTCGCGTCACTTCGCGCCCCTCTTCGTCTTGAACATATCGCCTAATCCAATTTTGGTTTGCCTCAACAGGAAGCAACTAATTTTGGAGTTCCCCCTTTTCGGCCGAAGTTCATCATTTTCACCCTCATCGCCGGTAAGCTCCTCCTCTCTTCAATTCTTTGCTCATGGACTATCCTTGAGCCCTATTGAAGCTAACCCAATGACCCGGTCTTGCTCATTTTGCTCAGGCCATCGTCTCCAGCGCCGGTGCGGTTCAACGTCGCCGGAGCTGCTTCGACCTTCCCTGTCCCTCCGTGAACCTCAGGTAGCTTCGCCGTAGTCCCTAGATGCTCAGGCGCCGCTTACTTCAACCGCTGCGGAGCTCTATTGCTGTTGTCATCGTGGCCGTGCATGGCACCGCCGCTCCTCGCCGGCTCGCCACCGTTCTAGGCCGGCTCAGCCGCAGTGAGTGGTACCGGAAGATGCGCAAGGCTATTGCGCAGCTCAGACCACCGTCGGTTTGCGTTGCCGTGGCCTGAGTCGCCGGCGTTTCGCCGTGGAGTGCACTCGGTTGCGTGTCAGACGGCGTCGACACTGTAGCGACATCATTAAGGCTAATGATTAGCTTAAGCAGTTAATGACTGTCCTAAACTGGCTAGTGAGTCGCTGACGGGTGGGCCCGCGTGCTTAAATGCGCACTGTGCATGTTCTTAGTGCAGACCGTCTGTTTCTTGATCGACGGCTCAGATCGCGCGAGCGTTTTCTTCCTTGCTCGCTGTGAGCCGTCCATCTCCAGATCTGCGGCTGAGATTCGCACGAGCGTTCGCGCGCACGTATTCAAACGCGGCCGCGGTCGATTCAATCTGGACCATTGGATTCAAGATCGACGGTCCGCATTCGCGTGGGTTCGCGTAGTTGTAACATCCCAAATGTATAATTAGGGTTTGTTCAAGTATAATTATATGTGTAGAAATTAAAAAAATTTCTCACACCTTGAAAACCCCTAAACACTCATGTAATTCTAGTCCAAGAGTTGTGTAATCCAAAAACACAAAGCTCTTGTCGACCAAAAGTCAAACTCATCTTCCAATTGTCTAAATCTTGTGCCAAACATTTGGATTATATTTTCCTTGGTCCCAAAAACTGCTGTGGGACCCCTCTGAAAAATATCCCAAGATGTAAAACTTGTTTGATAAATTTTGGAGGTAAAACAAATCCTTGAACAACCTTCATGAATTTCCTGAGAAAAATGCATTGCATAATAACCTCTGGAAATTTTATGCAAGGTTAATCTCATTGTCAGCAAGCTCCAGTTTAAATTTCATAAAGTTTGGAGCTCAATTGCTATTCCAAACAACCCTGCAAAATCTCAGCTATTGAAATTGAATTTAAAAGCTTGGTACTGTTCCTTGGGCTAGCCACTTTCCCAAAGCTGGTCCAGCCCAACCTTTTCTCCCTGGCTCGTCAGACCTCCTCTCCACCTTGATCAGGTCGTAGCCGTTGGATTAACATCCAACCGCCACGACCTCCTCCTCGCCTAACGCACCAAGTCCTCCCCACTCACATGAGGTCATCATGTTGGATCAAAATCCATGGCCATGACCTCCCCTCGCAACTCAAACTACTCAGACCTCCCTTTTGCACTCACTTGAGGTCGAGCGTTGGATCCAATCCAAAGGCCACGACCTCCTCTCGCAAACCATCGCCGTGGATCTCCCACCTTGTTGAGGTCATCGCCTTGGATCAAAAAATCCATGGCCATGACCTCCCTCATTGTTAAACTAAGCAAACCTTCCCCCTCAAAATATCCAACGCCACAACCTCCCCATCTCATGTTGTGCACCGTTGATTTAAAATCCACGGTCACGACCTCCTCCTTGTCTTGTGCGCATTAGACCTCCCGTGCACGTGAGGTCGTAGCCCTTAGATTTAAATCTAAAGGCCATGATCTCCACAGTGCGTTATGCAAGCTCAGGACCTCCCCATCTTTTGATCGAACTGCTGGATCAAAAATCCAAAGGTCCCGACCTCCCTTGCCTTTTTTCCGCCTTTGGAGCTCGCTCAACGACGAGATCAATGGGCGATTCGGACCATCTCTTGAGCCCTTAGATCCAAATCGAGGGCTAAGACCTCCTTTGCGCTTACGGCGCAAGGCCTCGAACCTCCCTTCATTGTGTGCGTGTCAAACCTCCCAAGATCGGCGTCATAGCCCTTGGATGAAAATCCAAAGGCCATGACCTCCCCCCTCGCTTATCTGAGTCGTGCGCATTGTTAAAGACCTCCCCAGTCCAGATCCAATGGCTGTGATCTCCTCCTTCCCCTTTTAAAAACTTACCGTTTCGATTTAGATCTGAGGGTCACGACCTCCCCCTCATTTCTAATCGGACGGTGGTGGGCAACTCTTGTTCTTCTCCTAGCTCTGGCGCGCGCGTACGCCATGGCAGTGGAGGAGGCAGTGACCTGTCTTGTCCCAACGGCTCATTGCTCGCCAAAGATTTAATGCGGTCGGTGCTTTCGCCCCAAAGTCATTTGTCTTGAGCTGCTCTGTCACCTCCACGTCTGTCCAAGCCATGGACCGAGCCATGGGCTAAACTCACCATGAGCTTAACCCTAGCTCATGACCCTTTCTCCTCGAGCTATAATACCTCCCCATTGTTTTCCTTGGCTTCTTTTCCACCATTCACCCTTTGCTCTCGATTCTGTGGAGCTCAAACCACCTGACCTCCTTGGCGCCATTGATGCCCTTGGAGCTCCTCGGTGGCTCGGTGCTCCGTGGCTTTTCCTCCCCGTCGCTTTGCTTCAATCTAAGCCACTACCCTCTGTGACCAAAAGCCCTAACTTAATTGGTTGGGTTGACATTTTGAAGAGGCCTAACTTGGAGCTTGGAGCTTGGAGTTGGCCGTGGAGCAACCCTTCTTCCCAACTCCGGTCCTCCACGCCCCAACCTCCTCAAGACCTCCATGAACTCTGTAACCCTCCCGGTAGTCCCGTAGATGCTTGGCACCGCGTGTATGTTGTCGCGAGCTTTTTTCTTGGCACACGCTTGAATGTCGCATGAGCTTGATTATGCATTTCGGTTTTGGCCGTCTTGGCCTTCATTTTGCCCTCTCCGCTCGCCGGGCGTTCAAAACCGTCGCCGCCGTTGAGAGGAGGTCCGTTGCGCGTGCGCATGGTTATGCGGACCAACGGTATTATTGGATGTCGCGGCGAGGTCTACATCGCCGGCGAGAACCAAATCCTTGAGCTCGGGTCTTTGCCGGACACGGCAGCACCGTTGTCGTTTTAGGACAGAGATCCGCCGTGTTTATGCGGTCATCAATTGCTCAATCTCGCAATCATTGGTTGTGTCTTGATGTCCTTAAATCCGCCCTTTATCGCGCAATTAAGGCCTCCGCAGCGGACCTCCTGGTGTCCCGCGCATTAAACTCTTGTTCGAAAGCACGTGTGTGCGGCGCAAGCACATGGTCGCGAGATGGGACGCCCATGACCTCCTCCGAGGAGATCCGAGCGCCCAAGACCTCCCTTGCGCGATCGTGGCCGCCTGGACCCTCGGAGGTCAGTGGACGTTAGACGTCTGCGTGGGACCTCCTCGAGGTCATCTCACCGCTGAGGACCTCCCCTTTAGATCTGGTCCGCCCGGACCTCCCCTATCGCTGTGGTCCGTTGGATTCACCATCAACGCCATGACCTCCCTCATCTCGACTTGCGGCGTTGCTAGGAGGTCCAGAACCTCCGACCTCACGAGCGGCGGCGTGTGTGCGTTACCTCTGGGAGGTCTCGAGCCGTTAGATCTGTGATATGTGGCTCACGACCTCCCATGTCCTTGTGATTTTTTTTTTTAGAATTTCCTGTCGGCTGTTATTTTAAGAACTGAAGGAGGTATGAACTTTAAAATTTCATAACTTTTTCAATTTAAATCCAAATAGAGTGATTCAAATTGTGTTAGCTCTGTCTTGGACTTGACTTTAATCTAAAAATGATTGTAAGTTGAGTTCAGCCCCAGAGCACAGTTTACCATTAGATTTTAAGATTAACTTTAAATGTACACTCAAATTAATGCTTAACTTGTAAAATACATAACTAATGCTCTTTAGATTATTTTTGAGTGAGACCAACCTTGTTGGTTTCCTCTAATAATGAACTCACTGTGAAAATTAGTTTTGAGCATGTTGCTGTTATAAAAATGAGAACTTGTGCATTATAATTTTGTTCAAGTTCTTGTTTTTGAAAAATGGTAGAAAGTGCAATCTAGCTCCAAATGAGGTGAACTCAATTGTGTTATTCATCTCATGAGGTGCTGGTTTTGCTGTAAAAATTTCAGTCTCACCACTTTTCTAGAAAATGTTGCCTCATAATTAAATTAGTGAATAGTGCAGTTTGGTGTTTTTAGGGGCTGAGCAGAATTGTTTTGCTCATAACTTTTGCATTGAGAATCCAAATCAATTGGTTCTTGTTGCTAAATTCCCTAAAAATCACCCTCTTGCTTCTGTAGAAAATTCAGAGTGTTTGGAGTTTGTTTGCTGTGTTGTCTTTGTTGTTTTCGTCGTTCTTATCGAATCTTTTCGTCTTTTCGATTAGGTGCCGACGAGTGTATTGAACCCGTGAGTGATCCTCAGCAACAATTTGCCCAGCAACAGCAAGGCAAGCAGTTTGATCATATCCCGCTTAATCCCATTAATTTAAAGTCTAATATTTTGTTTAACTTGTATGTATGCATGCTTTTGTGTCAAAGTATTTTATCGTTTAGAGGTAGCTATTCCTATTGCATAGTTGCCCCTAAATTGTTACCCCCTGCCACAACCATAAGTTACTAATATCGCTGGTGAATTAGAGCCCGGTGATTTAATTATGCTCTTTTATTGCTTTTACGGTGTCATGCTTAGCAATGCTTAGATAACGGTAGAAATGGGCGGTTGTCGACATTATGTCGATAGCCTTGATCACACAAAAAAAAATTATTATTCCTTTATATTCTCCTTGTGCCTTGTTACTTTGTAAATGAATAAAAATGAAAACCAAACTGTTTGACTTGGGCACAATGGATGTTGGTGTGATCTGTTGGGTGTGAACGGAATGGTGCCAAAGTCCCTAAGGACCGAGTTACTTGGGTCACTAAGCCAAGCGCTTTTGCGTGCTAACCACACGAGAGGGATATGGGACCTCTCTTGACTAAGTACTTTGGAAGGTGTTAATTATGAGCTGGTCGGTGGGTGTGTTAAAAATGTGTGTATGTGTGTGGTGTTGGGAGGGGAGCATTAACAGGCCGGTTAGGCTGTTTAATGTGTCCTTATCCCCGTGGGAGGCGGCTCTTAATTAGCATCGTCCATTGGAAATGTCTCGTAGGACTTAGCCGTGCCGGCATACCAAAGGAAGTGTGCTAAATCTAGTGGCGAAAAGGCGGTCTGATGTGTGGGTACATTGGTACACCCCTGCAGGGTTAAAACTATTCGAATAGCCTCATCCTAGGTTATGGACATGCTTGGTAAGGTCGTTCAAGAACTAGTCTCAACCATTTAATTAAAACTTGATGGGTTGGTATGAATGGATGTTCATGCTATTGTTGTGGTGACTTGGGTTAGTCACTTCCAGGTTGATCTTGTTGTTGTTACTATGTTATTATCTCGTTGTTATTTCAACAATTAAAATGCTTTGCCAAATTGCCTTTAAACGTATTACCTTATTGCAAATAAATGTTGCTTTATGCTAAAATGAGTCCAAAGCCTCATCCACTTAAATAAAGCTTGCATGTAGCTATTTATAGTTCTGTTATCTCACACGTAAGTCTTGCGGAGTACTTTATGTACTCATCTCGCCGTGGTTGTGGCATTTTGTGGCTTTTGTTGCAGAGGAAGAAGGTGAGCCCTAAGGGCTTCACTCTTATGAGATGTGCTTCGGGTTTGACGACTAGCTTGGCGGTCCTAAGTTAGTTGCCTTGTGGGTAAAGGCACACTAATTGGCTTTTGTTATGGCCATCTTTATGGCACTTTTGCTTCATTGCTTATTTAGTTTTGTATTTGTTATTTGGCCCAAGGCCCCTCTTTGTAATAACCTATTCCTTATTTATATTACCTTCGGTTTGTTGCTTATGTACTATGTGTTGTATGGAATTGATACATTCTTTTGTTGTGAGGTATGTATATCGCATTCGGGAGTATACATCTCTCGAGACTGGTTTATTTGGTTGATAATACTATGGTCAATTGGATGACTAAGTATTATGAGCTTAATAAATCCGGGTGCTCACAGTAGTCGAGCGCGCGTTCGTCCCATGGGCTTGGACCGTCTGATTCACTATCGACGGCCCAGGTTTTTCCACATCGATTTGATTTTTGGATATTCCCGAGAGGTTTATTTGTGAACTGAAAAAGGTAATAAACTTCAAAATTTCATAACTATTTCGTTTTAGCTCCAATTGAGTTGATTCAAATTTTGTTAGCTCTGGTTTGAACTGAGCTTTAATCTAAAAATGGTTGGAAGCTTGGTTCGTGTGACGAACCACCCTGTGATATACCGCAATGGTCCGGGAGGACCATTGTTTGTTTGTTTTGTTTTTTTTTTAGCTGCGGTACTTCCCGAGGGAGGTCTACCAAGACCTCCCAGGAGGTCTGCAAGACCTCCTGGAGGTCTTGGCCAACCACCAGCGAGGTCCACCAGGACCTCCCAAGAGGTCTTCAAGACCTCCTAGAGGTCTTGGCCAACCACCAGCCGGTAGCCCCTCTTGGTATATCACAGAGAGGTCCGACAGGACCTCCCAGGCTAAGTCCCGTAGGACCTCCTGGAGGTCCTGCCCCTATGCACCGAGCTAGTCCTAGGAACAGATTGGCTAGCTCGCACAGAACTAGCACAAGTGTAATCAAATCCATACACAAGCTAAGAGGAGCAAGAGGCAAAACAATAAATATAAATATATTAAAGACCAAACCGCCAAGCTTTACAGAGTTGCCTCAAGGGCTACAACAGAAGAACAAGAACAATGGAAAGCAATACTTCAATGATAGGTCCAACCGATCAGCCCATCGCTATCGAGTGGAGGACGCCCCTAGGTCACAAGGTCTCCAAAGACCTCTGCATCTTGAGTTTTGAGCTCCTCGAACTTCTGCAATGCCGATAAAAACATAGGGCAAAAGCCATGAGTACATTGAATGTACTCAGCAAGCCATGAGGAATGTATGCAATAGATAATTAAGCAAGGCTTGCCAAAAGAGAGCTGTAAGGTTAGTTGCACAAAGCAGTATTTGGCAATAAGTAATAAGTAGATTGAAAAGCTTAAGTTAAAACATTAGTACATACATACATTTGATTTAAAAAGAGGCTGTGAGCACCCACTCACATCCTAGGCCATCCTGGAGCACCCACTTAAGGACTACCAAAGCCAACCGTGGGAGGTCTGGTCACACCCATGACCAGGACCTCTCCCACGACCACCCTGGAGCACCCACTCCAGAGTTCCCCAACCAGCCCCTGGACCACCTAGTGAGCCAGCCATGACCCCTCTGGGGCCGGCCAAGGTCTCTTCAAGGCAAAGCCATGACCTCTCACCCAAGTGTCCAGGAAGCACAAGTTCACAAAGCTACCCCTTGCACCATTTTCACTGAGTATGTCCATAACCAAGGACTTGGCTATTCGAATAGATTTTACACTCTGCAGAGGTGTACAACTTTACCCACAATCTGCGATCTCTAGCGGGGCGGGTTCCGGTCACCCTTGCTCACTTCGAAGGTGAGCAGCCTAGAGAGCGACAAGGCTTTTTACAAAGCTTTGAATTGACTCGGAGCTGCCCGCTAAGGTTTCGCAAATCCCCCCTTTGGTCTAGAAGTCCGCAGGGTTATGGGGTGCCCCCTCTTGCGCCAACGAATCACACGCTCAACCCAACAGCCCCAAGCCAACCCATTGCTAATTATTTAGCCCTGACCATCCCCATAAAATGATCTTGTGGTTGCACTGATTGGCCCAGATCAACAGAACATAAAGTTAAGTCCTTAATTGTGCTAAGGCAAGACTTCCACAACCAAGTGTGCAAAGCACCCACTACTCACTCCCTGCCTTCTTGCCTCAGCAAAACAATTTGTATTCTGCTGCCAAAAGACCACCCAGTCTTGGCAAAACAATTTTAACAAAGTGGTCTCACACCATAGTCAATACAGACTTAGGCATCCCGCCATAGTCGCTAACAAAGGGCACCACCACATATTCCATAGATCATTAGTCAAGATTATTAATGATGATGCATGATTCATGCATCCACGGTTTCTAAAGCGAGGGCTAAGCATATAGCATACGGTCCCAATGTTGGCAATAACAAGGAATACCAACTAAAATACCCATCCTAAGGTGTCCAAAGAGTTCATGTCAACATGTCCAGTTTAAGTATACAAAGGAGGCATAATGTCAAGTAGGAGGATAGCTACTGCCCAAAACATGTTCTATAAAGATAGCCATGCAAGTTTAATAAATCAAAATAGCTTTGCAAAAAGGGATCAAGATGATCAAGGACCACAACTTGCCTTTGTTGGAGAAAGAAAGAGCTTCGGCTGATGGAGCCTGATTCATGAGCTTTTTCAACGATTCAACCGAAATCTACACGCTCGCAAAAGAAACCTCATAAGCAAAAGAAACTTCAAGAAAACAAAAGAACTTACTTGAAATCAAAAGAGAAGAGGAGGTCCACGGGGAGGAGGAGGTCCACTGACAAAGGGAGGTCCGAGAGGGAGATTCCAGCGAGAGCTCCAGGCGAGAGGGAGGTTCAGACCCAAAGGGGTCTGAGCCAGAGGAGCTCGGAGGGGTTCAACAGGTCAGGAAGAAACCGAGGACGAAGTTGAAATAAGAAGCAGGGAGGCAGCGGTGCCCTCTGGTGCTCTATTTAAAGAGCGAGGGGAACAGAGCACCAACACAAAGAAACGACCAGGTTCAAGGTATTAGGACAAGGGCACACTGCCACAAGGTACGAAAAGAAATAAAGAAAGCAAGGGATGTGACACAAAGTAGAAAAAGAGTACAAAAGTAGGTGGCAGCATTTAATGTGACTCAACCCACATCAAATGCACTTAAGGCGCTAAAGGGCCAACAAAGGTGCGCAGACTACCAAAAACATGGTCCACGGTCCAAAGAGGAGGTCCAAGGAGGAGGTCCAAGAAGGAGGTCTTGCGAGGAGGTCCTAGGACAAACAGGGAGGTCTAGACCTCAAAGGTCTAAACACAAAAGGGGAGGTCTGAACCTAAAGGGGGTCCAAACACAACAGGGAGGTCTGAACCTAAGGAGGTCCAAAACACAACAGGGAGGTCTGAACCTAAGGAGGTCTAAACACAAAAGGGGAGGTCTGAACCTAAAGGGGGTCCAAACACAACAGGGAGGTCTGAACCTAAGGAGGTCCAAAACACAACAGGGAGGTCTGAACCTAAGGAGGTCCAAACACAACAGAGAGGTCTGAACCTAAGGAGGTCCAAACACAACAGGGAGGTCTGAACCTAAGGAGGTCCAAAACACAACAGGGAGGTCTGAACCTAAAGGAGGTCCAACACAATAGGGAGCTCTGAACCTAAAGGAGGTCCAAACACAATAGGGAGCTCTGAACCTAAAGGAGGTCCAAACACAACAGGGAGGTCTGAACCTAAAGGAGGTCCAAACACAACAGGGAGGTCTGAACCTAAGGAGGTCCAAAACACAACAGGAAGGTCTGAACCTAAAGGAGGTCCAACACAACAGGGAGGTCTGAACCTAAAGAGGTCCAAACACAACAGGGAGGTCTCAACCTAAAGGAGGTCCAAACACAATAGGGAGGTCTGAACCTAAGGAGGTCCAAAACACAACAGGGAGGTCTGAACCTAAGGAGGTCCAAACACAACAGGGAGGTCTGAACCTAAAGGAGGTCCAACACAATAGGGAGGTCTGAACCTAAGGAGGTCCAAACACAACAGGGAGGTCTGAACCTAAGGAGGTCCAAACACAACAGGGAGGTCTGAACCTAAAGGAGGTCCAAACACAACAGGGAGGTCTGAACCTAAGGAGGTCGAAAACACATTAGGGAGGTCTGAACCTAAGGAGGTCCAAACACAACAGGGAGGTCTGAACCTAAGGAGGTCCAAAACACAACAGGGAGGTCTGAACCTAAGGAGGTCCAAACACAATAGGGAGGTCTGAACCTAAGGAGGTCCAAAACACAACAGGGAGGTCTAGACCACAAAGGTCTAAACACACAAGAAGAGGAGGTCTAGACCACAAGGGTCTAAACACACAAGAAGAGGAGGTCTAGACCTCAAAAGAGCTCCCAAGCACAAGGGGTAAGGCGCTCAAGGAGGCCCTGAGAGCGAGGAGGTCCTGACGGTCAAAGTCTCCAAAAGGGAAAATCCGACGGTCAATATCTCAAAAGGTAACGAGGAGGTCCTGACACTCGGATCTCCAAAGGGGAGGTCCGATAGTCAAGATTTTCCAACAAAGGGAGGTCCTGACGGTTAGATTTCCAAAAGGGAGATCCAACGGTCAAGATCTCAAACCAAGGGAGGTCCGTGGAGACAAGGATGCGCAGGAGGAACAGGAGCCGTTAGATCTTGATTGGACGGAGCAAGGCAAATGGGCCGTTCGGACCAAGCGAACGAGCCAACTTAACCAAGCCATCTGATGTAGATCGAAGGGCAAAAAGAGAAAGGGATGTTCAGACCAAGCGACCGAGTCCTCAGGATCGGGCCATCCAAATAGCATCGAACGGTCCTAAGGCATGAAAGGCAAAACTCAAGCGATACGACCGCAAGAGCCGGCGGTGAGTCCAAACGCTAGAGAGGCCTAGGCCTAAAGAGGTCTGGACCCTTGGATCCAACAGAGGAAGGATCTGGGCGGCTAAGATCTCCAAAAGGGAGGTCCTAACTGTCAGATCTAACAAGGGGGAGGTCTGAGCGGCTAAGATCTCCAGAGAGGAGGTCCTAACGGTCAGATCTCAGACAAGGGGAGGTCTGTGCGGTTAAGATCTCCAGAGAGGAGGTCCTAACAGCTAGATCTCAACGAGGGGGAGGTCTGAGCGGTTAAGATCTCCAGAGAGGAGGTCCTAACGGCCAGATCTCAAACAAGGGGAGGTCTGTGCGGTTAAGATCTCCAGAGAGGAGGTCCTAACGCCGATCTCAACGAGGGGAGGTCTCGAGCGGTTAAGATCTCCAGAGAGGAGGTCCTAACGGCCGATCTCAACAAGGGAGGTCTCAGTGCGGTTAAGATCTCCAGAGAGGAGGTCCTAACGGCCAGATCTCAACAAGGGGAGGTCTGTGCGGTTAAGATCACCAGAGAGGAGATCCTAACGGTCAGATCTCAAACAAGGGGAGGTCCGAAAAGGCTTGAAGGGAGTTCGAGGAGGGTTCCAAAAGGGCACAGGGAGGTCCAGAGGAACTCTAGGACGCCCGAATGACCTCAGAGGTTGCAAGAGAACGTTAAGAGGTCCACAGGGAGGCCCAAACAAAGAAAGAGGTTTAGATCAAGGGGAGATCCCGTCAAAGATGAAAGCTTAGACCCAAGGGGAGGTCTAAGCACAAAGAGATTCAAGCCAACAAAGGGAAGGTTTGGACTTAAGGAAAGTCCAAACAGGAGATTACAAAGAGAGGTCCAGAGAACAGAAAGGATTGAACTTATAAAGAGGTCCGGCTGAGAGGAGGTCTGGGCGAAAGGAAAAACCCAAGGGAGGTTATCTCCAAAAGGGAGGAGATCAGAGGTAGGAGATCCACAAAGGAGGAACTCCAGGGAGGTCCAGAGAGAAGAGGAAAAGAAGAGAAGGTCAAAAGGATGGGATGGATCTGGGCATCAGGGGATGTCCAACAAAAGGAGGATCTGGGCATCAGAGAGATGTCCAGCGAAAGGAAAGACCAGAGATAGAGGCCTAGAGGTGGAGAGACTAGCCTGGAGGGCAAGCAAGGCCAACAAAGAAAAAGAGGCTAAAAAGCCAAAGAACAGCAATAACTCCAGATCAACAAAAAAAGGGAATTAATTGAAGTTTGATTAGTTCAAGTTAAACCTCCAATTTCTGAAATCTTCAAATTAAGCTTTGAACTCTCAACAAAATCGAATGGTTATTATTTTTAAAAGCTTTTCAAAACTCTGGAAAAACGGGACGTTACAGTTCGGCTCCAGAAAATGGTTTGATAAATTGGTGTAGAAATAGGCTTTAATTGTTGCTCTAAAAATTGCATTTAACTTGTAAATTCCATAAGTAATTCTCTGTAGATCCTTTTTGAGTGAATTCAATTTTGTTGGCTTCCTCTGTTAGTGTGCTTAATTGTAGAATAGGATTTAGGCATGTCACTATTTTTAAAATCTTTGGGGGTGCATTTTGTTTTGTGCTCTTTTGCATGCCTTTGAAAAATCATAGAAAATGCATCCTAGCTCCAAATGAGGTGAATCCCATTGTGTTGTTAATCTCATGAGGTGCTATATTTACCATAAAAATCTCAAGTGCAACACCTCTTTGGAAAATTGTGCTAAAGAATTAAATTCAGATGAACAGTAGCCGATTTCAATTATTCAGCTTTTTCCAGCTGAGCAGATTTGTTTTGGCCATAACTTTTGCATTGAGAATCCAAATCAATTGGTTCTTATTTCTAAATTCCTTAAAAATAATGGTCTTGATTCTGTAAAATTTTCAGAGCATTTGGAGAAAGTTGGTTTTTGAGTCATTTCGGTATTCTTCGTTCTTATCGGTTCTTTTTCGCTTTTTCGTTAGGTGCCGATGAGTGCATTGATCCCGAGAGTGACCCTCTGCAGCATAGTGAGAATCTCCAGTAAGGCAAGCAGTTTGATCATATTCTATCCCATTATATTTTAAAGTCTAATACTTTGTTTACAAATTGTATGTATGCATGCTTTTGTGTCAAAGTAATTTTGTCGATTAGTGGTAGCTAATCCTATTGCATGGTTGCCCTTAAATTTTTATCCCCGGCTACTAACCATGAGTTATTAATCTCGCCGGTGAATTAGTGCCCGGTGATTGAATTATGCTCTTTTATTGTCTTTTCGGTGTCATGCTTAGAAATGCTTAGCTACCGGTAGAATTGGGCGGTAATCGACTTAGTCGATAACTTTGATCACACAAAAATTATTATTCTATTATGTCGAGTACTTGTGCTTTGTTACTTTGTAAAGAAATAAAACTGAAAACAAAATTGTTATTGACTTGGGCACAATGGTTGTTGGTGTGATCTCATGGTGTGTTGGAATGGTGCCTAAGTCCCTAAGGACTGAGTTACTTGGGCCACTAAACTGAGCAATATTTGCATGCTAACCACACGAGAGGGATATGGGACCTCTCTTGACTAAGTACTTTGGGGGTTGTTAATTAGGGGTTGCAGGTGGTAAAAATGTTTTTGTCAGGATGGGAGCACCCATAGTTGCTTAGGCTGGGCTGGTGCCTCCTACTCCGCTGGTTGTCACGACTCTTAATTAGCTCAATCCATTGGAAATGTCTTGTACGACTTAGCCGTGACGGCATACCAAAGGAAATGTGCTAATCATGTGGCGAAAAGGCGGTCTGACGTGTGGGTACATTGGTACACCCCTGCAGGGTTAAATATATTCGAATAGCCTCGTCCTAGGTTATGAACATGCTTGGAAGGTCGTGCAAGAACCAGACTATAACATTTAATTAAAACATGTTGGGTTGGTATGAATGGATATTCATGCTATTGTTGTGGTGACTATTGGGTTAGTCACTTCTAGGTTGTCTTTATTATTGTTATTATTAGGAAAAAGTCCGATTTACTCCCCTGAACTATCAGAAAAGTCTGGTTTACCCCCTGAACTACAAAACCGGTTTTTTAACCCCCTGAATTTATCAAAACCAGTCAATACACCCCCTGGGCTGGTTTGGAGAGGTGGTTTTGCTGACGTGGCGACATTCGGCCAACTCAGCATATGACGTGGCTCCACCCAGCTCGTTTTCTCCTCCTCTCCCTCTCTTTGACTTGCGGGCTCGTTTCTTCTTCGTCTCTTCATCTCTCGAGCTTAGGAGATCAAGGCGCCGACTGCATTTAAGAGGCCATCGGGCGAGGAGGCGGTTCACCTCGGCGGCAGCTTGCAGCCCTCAATGTGCCATGGCACGTGGCACCGCTGTGATGGATGACGTCGAAGGCTCCGTCTTGGGAAGGGAGCCGCTTGGTGCCCATGATGGCGGAGATGGCCGGAAGGGAGCGCTATGCGAGGAAGGTGCCGCCGAGGAGCCGCGAGGCGTCGACGGGGACGAGGTGCCGTGAGGCGTCGACGGGGACGAGGTGCCGTGAGGCGTCGACGGGGACGAGGTGGGGAGGCCAGATCTAGGACTCGGGTGGTGGGGGAGGAGGCGACGGAGGGGGAAGGAGGCGGCGAAGGAAGACCAAGGTGGAGTGGGGAGGAGGCCACGCCGGGGAAGGGGAGCCGCTTGGTGCCCATGATGGCGGAGATGGCCGGGATGCCGCGCTCAAGCGCGAACTGGACCTGCGCCTCGTGCTCGTCCTTGGGAGCCAGCGACATAATCAGCGCGTCGCTATCGAAAAGGTAGCCGCCGAAGCTGGCGACACCGCAGCCGACATTGAGCACAACGCGGCTGCGCCGCCCCCACGCGACGTCCGGGAGCGCCTCATGGATCACGCGAGGAAGGTGCCGCCGAGGAGCCGCGAGGCGTCGACGGGGACGAGGTGCCGTGAGGCGTCGACGGGGACGAGGTGGGGAGGCCAGATCTAGGACTCGGGTGGTGGGGAGGAGGCGACGGAGGGGGAAGGAGGCGGTGGAGGAAGACCAAGGTGGAGTGGGGAGGAGGCCGCACCGGGTACCCGGAGTTGAGGAAGGTGCCAGCGCCATTTTTGTGGTGAGGAGGGAGAGACGTGGGAGAAAGAGAGAGAGATGGAGAAGAAGAAAGTCCACGCTGTCCAACACACATGCTGATTCGGATGACACATATACGCTGACTAGGACAAAACCGGCCACGTGTGCAAAACCACCGCTCCAAACCACTACGGGGGGTTATTTGATCGGATTTGACAAATTCAGGGGGTTAAATAACCGGTTTTGTAGTTCAGGGGGTAAACCAGACTTTTCTGATAGTTCAGGGGAGTAAACCGGACTTTTTCCTTATTATTATTGTATCGCTGTTATTTCAACAATTACAAACAGTTTGTCAAATTGCTTTAAATCTATTACATTATTGCAAAGGAAAACTTGCTTTATGCTAAAAGTAAGTCTAGAGCTTCCTCCACTCAAATAAGCTTGCATGTAGCTAATTATAGGCTGTTACCCTTACACGTTAGTCTTGCGAGTACATTTTTGTACTCATTTGCTTTGCTTAAATTTAATTGTTGCAGAGGAAGAGGTGGATCCCCAAGGGATGCACTTTTGTGAGATGTGCTGCGGGTTTGACGACTAGATTGGTAGCTTGGTCGGTTGCCTTGTGGGCTAAAGGCAAACCGTATGGCTTTTGTTATTGCCATCTTATGGCTTTTGCTTCCGCTATTTACTTTAGTTGTTTAGCTCTTTAGCTTTTATTTGGCCGGTCGGCCCCTTTTGTAATAACTCTATTATGTATGCCTTTTATTTATTCTAGTTCGTGTTTGGATCTATGTTTGCATGGAATTGATGCATGAATTTGTAAAAGGTTGTATGTACAGCACTTCTGGGATGTATATATTTTCCCGAGGCATGGGATATTTTGTTTGTGATGCTAGGGTCAGTGGTATGACTAAGCATTACGAGCCAAATACCCCGGGGTCTCACAAGTCTTGGTATCAGAGCCATACTGACCATAGAAACCTTAGCTTGGTCGTCTTTAGGATGTTTGGAAAAACTTAGTTTCAAAATATCAAATGGTTTATAAAAGCTTAAGTAAATTCTCAAATTTTACTCCTTACCTATCTTAGTTGCTCCTCTCATCTCACTCTTGTTTGAGTTTGAAAAAGGTTGTTTTTCCTCTCCTTTCAAAAGATAGTTGTTATCGTTTAATTCAGGTTTTGAGAACCAATGAGATTGGCAAATTTAAGTGTTGGCTGCCCTTTTACAAGGTTTTGAAGTTTCTGGAGTTGAAGATTTCGGCTAGGAGCTTGGATGCAAAATCTGGACAGCAAGCATCAAATTTCCAGACAGCAATCTCAAGGTTTCTAAATAGGGTAGATAATGAGAGGTTAATGCAACTAAAACTTGTGGGAATGAAAGGGTAAGATGTGATACTAGTTAGCTAAGTATCTAACACCTATTTCGCTAGCTTTACCTTGCTTTGTAGAAGTGTTAGAGCTAGAGTTGTGTGCTGAAATTTTATCTTCCCAACCGATTACTCGTTCATTCAATACAGGTTAGTCGTGTCGGGAAGTTTGTTTTAAGTCTTATGTTTCTTGCTATTTCTTGAGCCTTTTTGTAAACGTGTAGAGTCGTTCTTAGCTGCCTTGTTGTTGGCCTTCAGTTAGGGTGATGCCCATTCCCCTAGTCGTTGGCTTTCCTTTTTGCTTTCTTTAGCTTTTAGTTCTAGGGTTTTGTTGCTAACCCTTCTCTCTTCGGAATAGGATGGCTGGAAGGACTAGAAGCGGTCAAGGTCAGTCAGCTGGTCAAGATGAGGATCTCCCGCCTCCTCTGACCATGGCCGAGGTTCTCGCTCAGATCGAGCGAAACCGCATGGATCAGACTAGGATCTTGGAGGCGATCGCTCGCAACACCTACACTCTTTTTGGCGCCTCTGGATCTGGGGGAGGAGGTGGACATCAGCTGCGAGGGGGACTCTCAGAGTTCCTTCGCACTCAGCCGCCCACTTTCTCCAAGTCTGAGGACCCGCTGGATGCAGACGATTGGCTACGTCTGGTTGACCAGAAGCTCAGCATCGCTCAGTGCCAGGACCAGGAGAAGACACTCTTTGCCTCCTATCAGTTGGAGGGTGTAGCTCTTTTGTGGTGGGAGAGTTTTCTCGCCATGCAGCCCGCCGGCCACATCGTTTCTTAGGAGGAGTTCCGTGTCGCCTTCCGCCGGTCTCACATCCCTGCCGGTGTGATGAAGCTGAAGAAGAAGGAGTTTCTCTCGCTCAAGCAAGGGCACAGTTCGGTCACGGAGTACTTGTACGAGTTCAACCATCTGGCTCGTTATGCTCCAGAGGAGGTGGCCACTGATGAGGCCAAGCAGGAGATGTTCATGGATGGCTTGTCTGAGGAGCTTCAGGACAAGCTATCTATTGTTGACTTCCCAGACTTACAGACCTTGGTAGACAAGACCATTCTCTCTGAGCATAAGGGGAGAGCACTGGGAGAGTCCCGCAAGCTCAAGTGGGAGTCTCAGAGGGCTGCCAAGGTCAACCGTCCCCATTTCGGGCAAGCTCAGGTGCCCCGTCCTTAGGTTTCAGCACCTTCGAGGTCTCTTGTTGTTGCACCTCGCCCTCTGCAGGCCGTGTCTCAACCACGTGCACCTGCGAGTCAGCCAGGTGGCCTCCGCAATCCTGCTGCTGGGGTCACTTGTTTCTTCTGCAGTCAGAAGAGCCATTATGCGAATAATTGCCCTAAGAAGACTGGAGTGGCCCCTCGTCCTAATGGAGGACACAGGCAAGGAGGTGGTCCTTCCTAGGATCAGAAGGTTGTCCCCGCCACCTAGGGCGTGGGAAGTGGTCGCGTCAACCTCATCTCAGCTGAGGAAGCATAGGAGGCGCTTGACGTCGTGTTAGGTACACTCCATGTCAACTCTCATTCTGCTACTGTTTTGTTTGATTCAGGAGCTTCGCATTCCTTTGTATCTCAGTCTTTTGCTATTGTTGGTGATCTTCTTTTTGCTCCTCTATTGGTCCCATTGCTCATTCGCTCTCCCGGTTCGGAGTCGAGAGCTGAAATAGAGTGTCGGGATGTTCCTATCGAGATTGAGAGAGTTGGATTTTTGGCAAATCTTATCCTCCTCAATTCTACGAGCTTGGACGTGATTCTTGGTATGGATTGGTTGTCTCAGCACATGGGGCAAATCGATTGCGCCAAGAAGTCCATCTCTTTGTCTAGTCTCTTCGGTGTGCAGGTTTGTTTTTTTGCCGAAGTTGCTTGGATCGCATCTCTTCGCGCTAGAAGTGGACCCAGCTTTGGACATTTGTGAAGTCCCGACAGTGTGCGACTTCATCGATGTCTTTCCCGAAGATCTTCCAGGGATGCCACCAGTTCGAGACCTCGAGTTCGTCATCGAGTTAGCGCCCGGTACTGCCCCGATTTCAAGGAGGCCTTACCGGATGCCTCCGAATGAGTTGGTGGAGTTGAAGAAGCAACTTTGTGAGCTGCAAAAAAAGGGTTTCATCCGCCCTAGCTCATCTCCTTAGGGTTGTCCAGCAATCTTCTAGAAGAAGAAGGACCATACTTTGCGCATGTGCGTCGATTACTGTCTGCTTAATGAAGTAACGGTAAAGAACAAGTATCCTTTGCCCCGCATCGATGATCTCTTCTATCAGTTGACCGGAGCTTGAGTCTTCTCCAAGATTGACTTGAGAGTGGAATATCATCAAGTCAGGATCAGACCTGAAGATATTCCCAAGACGGCTTTCTCTACTCGCTACGGTCTGTGCGAGTGCACCGTCAGGTCTTTCGGCTTGACAAATGCTCCTGCCCTTCATGAACCTCATGAATTCGTTGTTTATGGAGTATTTGGATAAGTTTGTGGTGGTCTTCATCGATGATATTCTTATCTATTCCAAGAACGATGAAGAACACTCCGAGCACTAGAAGCTTGTGTTAGGAAAGCCGCGTGAACACTAGCTGTATGCAAAGTTCAGCAAGTGTGCATTCTGTTTGAAGGAAGTGGCATTCTTGGGCCATGTTCTTTCAGTAGGAGGCGTAGCTGTGGATCCTAGCAAGGTCAGTGATGTGCTCGCTTGGAGTCAGCCCAGTTCGGTAACTGAGGTGCAGAGTTTTCTTGGTTTAGCAGGTTACTACCCTCGCTTTATCGAGAACTTCTCCAAGATCGCGAAGCCGATGACTAAGTTGCTCATGAAGGACAAGAAGTTTCTATGGTCCGATGCTTGCAAGGAGAGTTTTCAAGAACTCAAGAAGGGTTTGACCTCAGCTCCCATTCTCGTTCTTCCCGATGTCCATCGGAGCTTCGATATCTTTTGCGATGCTTCTCGTCGAGGACTCGGGTGTGTCCTGATGCAAGAAGGCAAGGTAGTGGCCTATGCATCAAGGCAGTTGAGACCTCGTGAACTCAGCTATCCAACCCATGATTTGGAGCTAGCTGCAGTGATTCATGCACTTAAGATTTGGCGACATTACCTAATCGGTAACCGTTGTGAAGTGTATTCGGATCATAAGAGCTTGAAGTATTGCCATCTTATGGCTTTTGCTTCCGCTGTTTACTTTAGTTGTTTAGCTCTTTAGCTTGTATTTGGCCGGTCGGCCCCTTTTGTAATAATTCTATTATGTATGTCTTTTATTTATTCTGGTTCGTGTTTTGGATCTATGTTTGCATGGAATTGATGTATGAATTTGTAAAAGGGTGTATGTACAGCACTTCTGGGATGTACATATTTTCCCGAGGCACGGGATATTTTGTTTGTGATGCTAGGGTCAGTGGTATGACTAAACATTACGAGCCAAATACCCTAGGGTCTCACGGGGGAGGTCCTAACGGTCAGATCTAAATATGGAGGAGGTCTGAATGGTTAAGTTCTCCAAAGGAAAGGTCTTAACGGTCAGATCTAAATAAGGAGGAGGTCTGGACGGTTAGGATATCCAAAGGGGAGGTCCTAACGGCTACATCTAACAAAGGGGGAGGTCTGGACGGTTAGGATCTCCAAAGGGGAGGTCCTAACGGTCAGATCTAAATAAGGGGGAGGTCTGAACGGTTAGGATCTCCAAAGGGGAGGTCCTAACGATCAGATCTAAATAAGGGGGAGGACTTAGAGGACATGGGGAGGTCCTGAAGGACACTGGGAGGTCCAAATAGACAAGGAGGAGGTCCTAGAGGACGTGGGGAGGTCCTGAAAGACACGAGGAGGTCCAAATAGACAAGGAGGAGGTCCTAGAGGACATGGGGAGGTCCTGAAGGACACAGGGTGGTCCAAATATGGGAAGGGGAGGTCCTGAGAAACGGTAACACTATAAGGTGCGGGCAGCACTACCGGGTTGGCACAGAAGAAAACTTCCAGAGAGAATTTCAAGGATTAAAGCAAAGGAGGTAAGTCCAAGTAGACACAGTGGGGTTCAAACGATACAGAGAGTGAGTTCAAATGGATTTGAGAAGGGTTTAGACTTGGAGAGGTCTAAACTTGGGAAGGAACCACAAAAGGAGGTGTAGACTAGGGAAGGTACAATCACTTGGGGAGGTTTAGACCTAAGGAGTTCTGGACCCTTGGATCCAAACGATGGAGAGGTCTGCACAATTAGATCCAGACGAAGGGAGGCCCGGACGGAGGGGTTTCTACGGGAGAGGGATCCAACGAAGGAGATCCAAGGAAAGTGGTCCAAAGGAGGTCTTGACGATCAGGATAAACTCAAAGGTGATCTTGATGGTCAAGAGAAGGTCAAGGAGATCTCGACGGTCAAGACCAACACAGGGGAGGTCTCAATCGGTCAAGATAAATCCAAAGGAAGGTCTTGGCGGTCAGGATGAACCCGGAGAGGTCCTGACTGCCAGGATGAAGGACCAAGGAGGTCCTTAGGAACACACGAAAAGTTTAGGTGGACACAGGAGGTCTATGTGAACAAGAGGGAAGTTCAAGTGGACACAGGGAGGTCCAATGAACACAAGAGGGAGATCTGGGCATAATAGAATGCCCAAACAAGAGAGAGGTCCAGAAGGGGAGTTCAATCCCAAAATTTAGATTTTAGAGATCAAAGATATTTGAAACATAAACCTGAGCTTAGGACATCTCAGGGGTAATTGTGACCCAAAGGAGAGGTCAAAACTGAAGAGAAACTAGAGAGGAGGTCTTGGAAAGAAAGGGCTAAGCTAAGAGGAGGGCAGGACTAACAGAGAAAGGAAGAGATAGCTCCAGAGAGCTCAAGTAACACCAAAAGAACCAAACTTTAGGGTTAGTTGAAGTTCGGTTTAATCATTTTAAACACCCAAATTCTAAAAATCTCAAGTTAAGCTTTGAATTCTCATCAAAACAAAATGGTTCTTTTTATTTTGAATTTTTTTCAAAAAGGCTCTGAAAATCGGGATGTTACATATCGTCAGCTTGTTCAATTCTCTAGTGGTATGATCAGTCGCCCTAGTATATGTGTACTAGGGCATGTGAAACCCTGATCCTGTGGTGACATTTGCCACCATGTGCTCGTCCTGCTGGAACGCATGATCGAAACACTTGTAGCATTTAAAAGCTACATGACCGATCTTTCCACACAATTAGCAAACGAGCTGACTGTCTGACCCTTGTTGTCGCCATGATGATTGCCGCTGCCATGATGGTTGCCATAATTGGCACACTAGTACTGGTACTGTTCATGTCCACCACCACCGCCTCTCCCACACCCTCCTGGAGTGCCTCAAGACACCATGTTCGCAGAGGGCTGGAACATGAAATTGCTTTGCTCATGACGCATCTCATAGTCTAGCATGTGCGAGTAAAGATCAGTGAGGGCGATCGGTTCCATCCGGGTGGTGACGGATTTTACTAGCACATCATAGGAGTTGTCGAGGCCGGTGAGGAGATAAATGATGACCTCCTCCTCCTCAAGTGGTTTGCTGGTGGTAGCGAGCCCATCGGTAAGGCTCTTGACTTTGTTGAAGTAGTTGATCATCATCATGTCCTGCTTCTGGAGCGTAGCCAACTGCCATCGGATTTGCATAATACGCACCCTAGATTGAGCCGAAACTTGCACTCGAGGGCATTCTAGACTATAGCCGATGATGATAGAAACAACACCTACCCCAACACCTCTGGCGAGAGGGTGGATAGCAGTAGGCTTAGTAGGCACGTCTGATCTCGTTGGAGCCAGATGGTATATGCAGTATTAGGACACTGCGTGGCTCCATCTTCTGTCGACGACGCAATCAACTGGGGTGGCGTCGGATCAGTTTCATCTATGAGACCAAGCCACTATGCGTCGCGAAGGACAAGAAGAACTTGCGCCTTCCATAGTAGGTAGGTGTTGTGAGGCACAGGGGCAAAGCTACAGTAGATGCATAGGGGTACAGTTGCACTCCCAAAATTTTTGTACAATAAACTGGTATATACCCCCCTTAATACATAAAGTATACACTACACATACTAACATACATACTCCTCAACTCCTGGCAGCCCATTTAGCATTAGGCCCAACAGAATCTGAGAATCAAGCCCAAGTCAAATAGTCAGCTAGTTAAGGAGGCATCAGGCCTAAGTGCCATATGCCCATCCATGCATCTTCGCTTCCTACTAATACATTTGCGTCTTATGATAGGTTTGATGAAGTTAATACAGAGCTACTTCTTTGCATGGCATCTTTGCATCATGCCGATTCATTTGCTTCATATGACAAGGATAAAGTTCTTAAACTTGTTAAGTTTTATCCTAAAGATTTCTTGAACACAGATTTGATCCAACTTTCTTTGCAACTTAATATGTTTATCACTAACATGCATCAAGATACAAGGTTTCGAGAAGTGAAGAATCACAGTGAGCTCTCTATTAAACTTGTTGAGACAAAGAAGGATGATTGCTATAAACTTGTTTATTTGCTATTCAAATTGGTATTGATCCTTCCAATGGCTATTACAAGGGTAAAGAGGGCATTTTCGACAATGAATCATGTGAAGAACAAGCTAAGAAATAGTATGGGTGAACAATACTTGAATGATTGCTTAGTTATGTACATTGAGCATGAATTTTTTCTACAAGTTAGTGATGATGCTGTCATCAATCGCTTTCAAAGCATGAAGGAATGCCGTATCAAGTTGTAATTTTCTAAAAAAAATTTGTGATGTTGGTTATAGTGTGAACATGTAATTTGACACATTTGAACTTATGTACTATGTCATTTGAACTTGTGTTGGAATGGATGTGTCTTAAATTCGCACCCCCATCGTCAAAATCCTGGCTCCGCCACGATAGCTTCACATTGATAGGATTACCAAACAATGGGTGACAAGTGGACATCAGGCCGATGGCTTGTGTCACATCCCCAAATTAATTAATGATAATTAGTATGCATCTCATTAGCATGCATAATATTTTTGAAGCATTTGCATAAATCTTTGCACTTGGAAAATCTTAATCACAAGAATAAACTTTAACCTAAAGCAACTCTCCAAAAGAAAACAGAAAAAAATGCTAATAAAGTTCCCTAGGAAATAATTAATTTAAATACTATAATATTTATAAAGAATAAATATAATTTTTGTAAATTTTTGGAACCCAAATTGATCCACAGAAAATTCAAACTCAATTCAATAACCTAAGTTAGGTTTGATTTTAGAATAAGGAAATAAATCATGAACAGTGGGGTTTAAGACTGTTCAAGATTTTATTTGAGTACTAGGATGTCCCAGGAACTCCTCTGATTTATTTCATATTTTTAGGATTTTTATTGCTATTTTTAGTGGCCTGGTCAAAGTAGGTTTTCGATTTTAAATCCCAATCAAACCCTAAATCCAACCCTAGCACTATTGAACTCAGGTGCGGCCGACCGCGCCACTTTCACTTGGTTGGACCCAACCATTATGCATTCAGGACCAGGCCAAACTGACACTAAGTCATTTGGGCCGTCCAATTTGGTATCAACCATCCGGATCGGTTGGAACGTTCGGACCATTCGAACGGCCATCTCGATTTGGACCGTCAAATTTCAATCGGACCGTCCAAAACGATTGGGGACATTCGGACCGTCCAAACGGCCATCTTGATCTGGACCGTCCAATCTCGATCGAACCATCCAAAACATTCCGACCCGGGCGAGCTAGCTTGACCCAACCACCTAACTGCATTGTGACCGAGCTAGGTTGCACTTGCGTGTGCGTTGAGCCACTGCCAACTAGGCCCTACCTGTCAGATCCGGCTTCAACCTCTCGCTGGCACGCTCGTAGAGTTCCTTTGACACATGGCCTCGATGCTTTGAGTCGTGTCCATCAACGCCGTGAGCCACCGCCCATTGTGTGACCACTCCTAGAGCTTCGACATGTAACACCGCCTCCGTTCTATCCTTTGGCCGCCTTTATCCTGCCTCCAAACCCTAGCTTCCACCTCACCTCTCCTCACGGTCGAGAGGAGGGTGACGCCATTGCTAGCTCCCTACTCGGCTAAGCCTAAGTCTAATGGTTTCTCTCATCTCTATGATCAATGCCATTTCCATTTTAGCTAAACTCAGCTCGTGTCTTTGCTTGTAGCGCTCGGACCATCTTGGTGCCATTCTCAGCTCTAGAGCATGCATCCAAGGACACCTTCGTGTCATTCCTAGTCTCTGGTGAGTTTTATCATCACTCAAGTGCGTCACCATGTGAGCTTTAGTCTTCTGAGCAAAACCCCTCCACTAATTTTGACTTTGCACGGCAAGATCTTGTGGATTTGAAGATTGACCCATTTTCTATGAAAGAACAACTCTTCACCTCCCACTTTGATCCGGTAATCCATTCTTCGATTCCTTGCTCTTAGAGCATTCTCTTATGGTTTGTAAGCTATCCCGACCACTCATTCCCTTTCTTTTTGCTCAGAGCATCCTCTCCACATGAATTCGTGCTGCCACCGTCATCGTCTTCGACGCCGGCCCGACTCTGAGCTCCTCCGACCCTCTCCAACCCTCAGGTAGCCTCACTTAGTCCTGTAGATGCTGAGGCACATGCTTAACTGGAAGCTGCGGAGCTTTTCATTGTGCATGCAAGTTTGCCGTAGTTTAGGACCGCTCAACTCTGGCTAGCCGCTGGTACAGGCCATCTTAGCCGTCGCCACCACCACCAAAATGTGCGCAGCACTATTGTGTAGCTATCCTGGCCCTTAGCCAGCACCACCGTGGCGCGTAACGCTGGCGAGCCACCGTGCAAGCGCGTGGATGGGGAGCTCCCCGTTGTCGTATGCCGACCAGAACTGTAGCATGACAATTAGAACAAATAACAATGATTAGTATTTAAATGACTGTCTTAACGAGTAGATAAGTCGCTTACATGTGGGCCCCGTGCACAGAAATCGGAAGTGATAAGTGAAATGCGTTAGAGACTAACATGTGGGCCTAGCCCTTAAGCATGTTGTGCGCTATGCATGTGCACCGGTGGACCGAGTTCAGTGGACCGTGTCTATGATGTTGGGTCCCACCTGTCAGTTCGGCTTAAATCAGAAATTTAAAAGAAAAACATACTATTCATCAAACCCCACCCGTCAGCGCTTGTGGCTAGCGCAGAGGGCTGTAGGAAATGTCTAAAATGCTTAAGAAAATCTGGAAATCTATTATTTGTAAACTGAAAATTCTTTTAACTTCAAAATTGCATAACTAATTCATCTTAATTCCAAAATGAGTGAAACCAGTGTTGATAAATTTTTTTAATGAACTTTATTTTAAAATAGGTTTTGAACTTGTCACTATAACAAAAAATTTAGTTTCTGGAGATTGATCCAAAACCCAATTATTTTCACACTAGAAAACACTATTAACTTTGAAAATTCATAACTAATTCATATGAGCTCAAAATGAGTTGAACCAAGTTAGTTTGGCCTTATAATATTATTCCCTATTTATCTATGTAATCTTTTTCTCCACCACTGTTCTACAAATTTTCACCAAATAATTAAATTAGGATGAATAGTAACCAAAAGTCAATTTTTTGGATTTTCCAGAAAACTGATTTTCAAACCACCATAACTTTCACATACTAACTCCAAATGGACTAATTATTTCATCTAAATTCATTTAAAATCATCATCTAGCCATTGTAGAAATTCCATTCATTTTTGAGTAATTTGAATTTTATCGTATTTCTTGGTGTTTATTCGATGTTGTTAATTCTGTAGAATCCGTAGTAATTGACGTATACTCCTTCGCCATCGAGAGAGAACAACTTGAGTACCAGCAAGGCAAGCATCATTTGCACTTTCTTTTGCATCATGTTGATTCCAATTTTTGATAAATTAGTGTTTCGAAGTGCAATGATATTACTTGCATGCTATTTTGTTATGTCAATATTTTTGTGATGTGTAGCTAGTTATTTCCTACTCCTGAGGTTATCCTTGAATTAATCCAGTACTTGAATGCTTAAGTTAGGTTGGGTGAAATATATTTTGTACATGGGATTGCTTAGCCACGCAAGTCTATAGAGTGCGTTAGTATGTTTGCCGGGATTATTCCGTCGACCTTGGGAAACACTTCACTTTTATCTTCTCTACCTTTGGTCCAGATCTTTGAATCTGGTTGTTTAGTTCTTTTGGTTAAAAATAAAAAGTGATTTGGGTCTGGACAAGTGGTTGCTAGTGAGGGTGCCTTCGTGCACAAGATCGGGTATGTGGTTGTCATGTCTGGACCAATAAGGACCGAACTTTGGTGACGTCGTTAATTCAAGTAACATTTGTACTTCCACATGCGGTATATGGGTGTTGTTTGGTTAAGTAAGGGGAAGGTTTCATTGTTTTAGACCATAGGTGGTGTGAGGACATAGAGACCGTGAAATCCTATGTTCCTTAGCAACCTAGTGTAATATATACTGTGCAGGTAAGCACGATTACTTATGTTGGGGTCACCCAACATACTAACTACCTTACACTGGCCCCTCCGACACAACTTGTGTGCCCATTTAGCATTTGCTATATGTATATGTACTAAGTTGGGATTTCATCTCGGATGGGTGATCTAACTCAACAGGATCTTCTTGCTGAAAAATACGAATTCTCGATCTACCCGACCAACTCACCAAAGGCAGTGTGTTTGGCTTACGGGCTAACGAGTCATTGTGGGTAAAGTTGTACTCCTTTGTAGGGTGTAAATCTATTCGAATAGCCGTGTCCATGGTTATGGATGACCGCTTAAATTCAGGAGTCATTATTGTTAGACTTTGAATTAAAATTGACATGGTTACAACTTGGTATTCGGCGTGAATGCGTTTTCATGCATTTTTGTTTATCAAAGTGGGCTATCACTTTGGTATTTGTTTGACTCAATTGTTTATTGATGTATAATTGTGTCACATGTTTTACGTTTGTTTTAAATCTATTTTCTAAATGGCAATTGTAAAACTAGTATGTGTAGGATAAGAATTGTTGCGCTTTCTGCAAAACCAAGCCACTATTGCCATCCATGAATGACCTCTAGCATAAATAATTTTTACTTTATGTAAGACTTGCGAGTACATTTGTACTTCACTCGGTTGTTGCAAATTCAGGTGAAGCTGATTGTACGCCCGACGAGTTCGTTAGCGCCAAGTTTGGCGACGCTAACGAATAGTGCCATTATTTAACTCCCAGTCGGTTGCCATGGGTTATGGGGCACACCATGCTGGAACTTTTGGTTTATTTACATCGTTTCTACTGCTACTTATTGTTCTTATTGGAATTTGGCTGGTCGACCACTTGTAATAGTTGTAGACTTATCTAGTTTGTTATATGACTTTTGGACTATCAATATATGAATATTGTATGGACGTGATCAACATTGAATGAGAGTATGAGTGTGTTGGTCACTGATCTTGGGAGCCAACATGGTCTCATACTCACTGTTGATAAATTCCCATTTAACTCATTAAGTGTGGGCTTGGACTGATGGAGAACCAATTATCATGTAATACTTGCAGAGGAGCAGTATGCATGATCATCGGAGCTCTAGTTCGGCTAGGGCTTCTCGTTTGGATGGAGTTAATTTGGAATTTATTTACTTGAAGCCCAGAGTAATTTCCATAAGACCGGTAAGGCCTCGGTCATACAGAAATAACCCAGAGGTCCTCACAGCTTGAGTATTTGTAGAGGTTGTCACTGGATGGGAAGAGAAGGCTCTGACACCATATTAAAAGATATCAAAAGAAGCTCTAATACCATATTAAAAGATATCAAAAGAATGATTTGCAACTGGCATACCTGATGCTTTCTATTGATCATCTATTTATATACAAGTACATGAGTGTGAACACTATACAAGTACATGAGTGATCAACACTCTCACATGTGAATACTAAGCTGTGAGGACCCCGGTTTATTAGGCTTGTAATACTTAGTCATCCATTCACCCTAGCATCACAAACATAATAATCCGTGTCTTCGAGATATGTATACTTCCCGGAATGCAGTATACACACCCCTTTACAAAATCATGCATCAATTCCATTCAAGACATAGAACCAAAGCACAAACTAGATTAAAAGACATACATACCATAGAGTTATTACAAAAGGGTCCGACCGGCCAAATACAACTACGAAAGATAAACACAGCGGAAGCAAAAGCCATAAGATGGCGATAAACAAAAAGAAACCCACGAGGTTTGCCTTTAGCCCACAAGGCAACCAACCAAGCCGCCTAGCTAGATTCCCAACATGACACATCTCACAAAAGTAAAGCCCTTTGGGCTCTACCTCCTCTGCAACAAAGTTATTAAGCAAAGCAAATGAGTACAAATAATGTACTACTTAAGGCGACGTGTAGTATAACAGAACTATAAATAGCTACATGCAAGCTTTATTTAAGTGGATGAGGCTTTGGACTCATTTTAGCATAAAGCAAGTTTTCATTTGCAATAATGTAATAGATTGAAAGCAATTTGACAAATCATTTTTAATTGTTGAAGTAACAACGAGATAATAACATAATAACAAGAACAAGAACAACACGAAGTGACTAACCCAAGTCACCACAACAATAGCATGAATTACCCAGTTCATACCACCCATCAAATTTTAATTAAGTGTTTAGTCTAGTTCTTGCACAACCTTACCAAGCATGTCCATAACCTAGGACGAGGCTATTCGAATAGTTTTAACCCTGCAAGGGTGTACCAATGTACCCACACGCCAGACCGCCTTTTCGCCACATGATTAAGCACACTTCCTTTGGTATGCAAGCACGGCTAAGTCCTCTGAGACATTTCCAATGGGCGATGCTAATTAAAACGCCTCCCCACGGGATAAGGACACATTAGACAGCCTAGCCGGTCTGCTAATGCTCCCCTCCCAACACCACACATAGCACACACATACCCACCGATCAGCTCATAATTAACACCTCCCAAAGTACTCAGTCAAGAGAGGTCCCATATCCCCCTCGTGTGGTTAGCACGCAAAAGCGCTTGGCTTAGTGACACAAGTAACTCGGTCCTTGGGGACTTAGGCACCATTCTGTTCACACCCAACAAATCACACCAACATCCATTGTGCCCAAGTCAATAACAATTTTGTTTTCATTCTCGTTTTATTTACAAAGTAACAAGCACAAGATGGACATAATGGAATAATAATTTTTGTGTGATCAAGGTCATCGACATAATGTCGACAACCGCCCATTTCTACCGTTATCTACGCATTGCTAAGCATTACCAACGTAAACTACTAAGTGATAAGAGTCCATCCATCGAACTCTAAACCATAGAAAGATAATCCTAGGCTTAGTAGTAGAGAATGAACATTTACCTACAGAATATGCATCTATAGGATTACTAACGACATTTTAACACAAAGTAGCATGCATACATATAAGTGAAACAAAGTATTAAGCTTTAAGTAATGGGACAATAATGGGATATGATCAAACTGCTTGCCTTGCTGGTTTTGTTCAAGATGTTGCTGAGGATCACTCACGGGATCAACACACTCGTCAACACCTAATCAAAAGGCGAAAAGAATCGATAAGAACGACGAAAATCCAAAAGACAGCACAGCAACAAACTCCAAATGCTCTGAAATTTCTACAGCAGCAAGAGGATGAATTTTAGCGAATTTAGCAACAAGAACCAATTGATTTGGATTCTCAATACAAAAGATATAAGAAAAACAATTATGCTCAGCCCTACAAATACAAAACTGCTACTATTTACTAATTTAATTGTTTGGCAACATTTTCTAGAGAGGCGATGTAACATCCCAAATGTATAATTAGGGTTATTCAAGTATAATTATATGTGTAGAAATTAAAACTTTTTCTCACATCTTGAAAACCCCTAATCTCTCATGTAATTCTTGTCCAAGAGTTGTGTAATCCAAAAACACAAAGCTCTTGTTGACCAAAAGTCAAACTCGTTTTCCAATTATCTTAAATCTTGTGCCAAATATTTGGAATATATTTTCCTTGGTCCCAAAACTGATGTGGGACCCCTCTGAAAAATATCACAAGTTGTAAAACTAGTTTGATAAATTTTGGAGGTAAAACAATCCTTTAAACAACCTTAATGAATTTCCTGAGAAAAAATGCATTGCATAATAACCTCTGGAAATTTTATACAAGGTTAATCTCATTGTCAGCAAGCTCCAGTTAAAATTTCATCAAATTTGGAGTTCATTTGCTATCTCAAATAATTACTGCTAAGTTTCAAATTTGTTAAAAACTAAATTTAAAAGCCTACCTTGTTCCTTGGGCTAGCCACTTTGCAAATTTGGTCCATTAACCCCATCGACCTCCTTTCCCACCTTGATGAGGTCGTAGCCGTTGGATCAATCCAAAGGCCACGACCTCCCCTCAACCAACGCACCAGGACCTCCCTTGAAGTCCTATGGACCGCGTGGACCTCCTCGGGTCAACATGGGCGCCAGACCTCCTCCGCGGTCAACACCGCAAAGGCTTTCCCACCTCATCAGGTCGTAGCCGTTGGATCAAAGATCCACGGTCATGACCTCCCCTGTGTGTTAAATCCCAAAGACCTCTTCACCTTGTCCAGGTCATAGCCCTTGGATTAAGATCCAACCGGCCCTGACCTCCCCTTGTTATCAAACCTCAAAAACCACCTTCCACCTTGGCGAGGTCATAGCTGTTGGATTTACATCCAACCGCTCCTGACCTCCTCCTCTTAATCTAACTATCAAGACCTCCCTTTGCACTCACTTGAGGTCGCAGCCGTTGGATTTACATCCAAAGGCCACGACCTCCTCTGAAAAACATCACAGACTAGGTCCTTCACAAGACGTGAGGTCGTTGCCCTTAGATCTAAATCTAATGGCCATGACCTCCCTTGTGTGTTGCGCAAGCTCAAGACCTACTGCGCCACGTCTTGAGGCTCGGGACCTCCCTGTTTTGATCAGCACCGTTGGATCAAAATCCAAAGGTCTTGACCTCCCTCGCGCTTCGCGCAAAGCCTCAGACCTCCCTTTGGTTGTGTGCCCTTGGATTTAAATCCTAAGGCCATGACCTCCCCCTCATGTCTTAAGTTCATGTGCGGTTAAGACCTCACAGGAGGTCCGCACCGTTGGATGGAGATCCAACGCTTTGGACCTCCTGTCCCATTTTCCCACGTGCGCTTACACATTAAGGAAATCGGAGGGCCACGACCTCCCGTCCTCGATCGTGTGGTGGGACCTCCTCCCGACCACTTAAAACATAACGGTTCAAAATTGTCATCCGATGGTTAGGACCTCCCCATGGTCCTATCCAGCGGTCAAAATGACCTCCTGTTCTTCTCCTTCCTTGGTCACGCATGCGAGCTCGAGTAGTGGAGTTAATGCCGCTTTGCCACTAGGTACCTTTAATGACTCTTTCTTGACCGCATTTAATGCAGTCGACCTTCCGCCTCTCTGGTCGGCCTGACTGCCATTGTGTCAACTTTATATCTTGTCCAATGCCTAGACCGTGCCATGGGCCAAGCTCACCATGAGCTTAGCCGGTGGTCCATGACCTCCTTGCCCTTAGGATAAAACCACCCCACGGTTTCCTGGCTTCCTTTACACGCCATTGTTCCTTGCTCGCACCCCTGTCTTTGTGAGCTCTAAACCACCAAAGTTCCTTGGCGCCATTCTTTGGAGCTTGAAGCCCCTCGGTGGGCAAGGGTCATTGGAGATTTCTTCTCCTCTCCTTGCTTCCATTTGTGCCTTCCTTTGGGACCAAGACCTAACTTGTTTTGGTTTGGGCATTTCAGAGGTGGACAAAGTGGAATCTGGAGCTGAGCTGTGGCAGTGGAGCAACCTCATCTTCCTCGGCTCGGTCTTCACCTTCCTCCACTTCAAAGCACCTTAGGACCTCCTGTGTACTTCTGTTAGTCCCTTAGCTGCAGGCACCGCTTGAATGATGTCGCGGAGCTTTTCTTGCTGCAGCAGATGTCGTGTGAGCTCTATTTTGCATTTTTGCTTTTGGCCGTCTTGGCTTTCATTTTGCCCTCTCGGCTCGCTTGGCGTTCAAAACCGTCGCCGCCGTTGAGAGGAGGTCCGTTGGTGCGCATGGTTATTGCGGACCCAGCGGTACCATTGGATGTCGCCGGTGAGGTCTACATCGCCATGGCGAGAACCAAATCCTTGAGCTCGGGTCTTTGTCGGACACGGCAGCACCGTTGTCGTTTTAGGGCGAGATCCGCCGTGTTTATGCGGTCATCAATTGCTCAATCTACGCAATCATTGGGTGGGTCTTAAATGCCTTTTAATCCGCCCTTTGTTGCGCATTTAAGATCTTCTTGCGGACTTCCTCGCTGTCCGCGCGTATTTATTCCATGTCCAGCGGCGTCGCTGGGTTCGATGCAGGATGTCGAGACCTCCTCAGGAGATCTGGGCGCCCAAGACCTCCTCCTCGCGATCGTGGCCGCCCGGACCTCCACGGAGGTGCAGTGGCGTTAGGACCTCCCTAGGTTATCTCAGCCGTTCATGACCTCCCCGGGTAGATCTTGACCGTCAAGGTCCTCCCTCGGACGATCTGAACCATCGAAGACCTCCCTTGGAACATCTGGACCGTCCAGGACCTCCCCTGCGAGGTCTTGACGATGTCTTGATAGTTAGATCTTCCTTTGGAAGATCTCACCGTTGAGGACCTCCCCCTTTAGATCTGGTCCGTCCCAGAACTCCCCCTCATCGTTGTGGTCCGTTGGATTCACCTTCAACGGCCATGACCTCCCCTCGTCTCGCACTTGCGCGTTGCTAGGAGGTCCAGAACCTCTGGACCTCACGAGCGCGTGTGTGCGTTACCTCCTGGGAGGTCTGAGCCGTTAGATCTATGATCTGTGGCTCACGTCCTCCCATGTCCTTGTGAGTTTTAGAAATTCCAGTGAGCCCTAGTTATAAACTAAAAATGGTATGAACTTTAGAATTGCATATCTTTTTCATTCTAAACCCAAATAAGATCATTCAAATTGTGTTAGCTCTGTCTTGAACTTGACTTTAATCCAAAAATGATTATAAGTTGAGTTCAGCCCCAGAGCACAGTTTTGCCTTTAGGTTTTAAAACTAACTTTAAAAGTACACTCAAAATAATGCTTAACTTGTAAAAATCGTAACTAATGCTCTGTGGATTATTTTTGAGTGAGACCAACTTTGTTGGTTTCCTCTAATAATGATCTTACTGTGAAAATTAGTTTTGAGCATGTTGCTGTTATAAAAATGAGGACTTGTGCATTATAATTTTGTTCAAGTTCTTGTTTTTGAAAAATTGTAAAGAGTGCATAATAGCTCCAAATGAGGTGAACTCAATTGTGTTATTCATCTCATGAGGTGCTGGTTTTACAGTAAAAATTTCAGCTTCACTTCTGTTCTAGAAAATGTTGCCTCATAATTAAATTAATGAATAGTGCAGTTTGGTATTTTAGGGGCTGAGCAGAATTGTTTTGCTCATAACTTTTGCATTGAGAATCCAAATCAATTGGTTCTTGTTGCAAAATTCCCTAAAAATCACCCTCTTGCTGCTGTAGAAAATTCAGAGATTTGGAGTTCGTTTGTTGTGCTGTCTTTGTTGTTTTTCGTCGTTCTTATCGGTTCTTTCTCGCCTTTCCGTTAGGTTTCGACATTTGTGGTGATCCCGAGAGTGACCCTCTGCCACAAATTGACCAGCAACAGCAAGGCAAGCAGTTTGATCATTTCCATCATTGTCCCATTACTTTAAAGCTTAATATATCGTTTTACTTCTATGTATGCATGCTACTTTGTGTTAAATGTCGCTAGCAAGCCTATAGTTGCATAATCTGTAGGAATTGTTTATCCTCTACTACCATGAGGCTAGGTTATTTGCTGTGGTGGGAGCTCGTTGGATGAGCTCTTATCACTTAGTAGTTTCGATTTAAATTGCTTAGACATGCTTAGTAACGATAGAAATGGGCGATCATCGACTTAGTCGATGGTCTTGATCACTCAAAACTGATTATTACTCCTATATGTCCAGCACTTGTGCTTTGATTAATTGTAAAATCAAAAACTGAAAATAAAAGATTGATTTAGACTTGGGCATATTGGATGGATGGTGCGGTTTTGGAATGTGGTGGTATGCTGGGTCCCTAAGGACCGAGTACTTGGGTCACTAAGCCAGCGATTTTGCGTGCTAACCACACGAGGGCATATGGAACCCCTCTTGACTAAGTACTTTGGGCGGTGTTAATTGGGGTCGCTCGGTTGGTGTGTTTTTAAAGATAAAATGTGTGTGTGATGTGGGAGGGGAGCATTAGCTTCCGGGTAGGTTGTGTGATGTCTCCTTCTCCCCGTGGGTTGTGCGACTCAGAATTAGCATTGTCCATCGGAAATGTCTCGTAGGACTTAGCCGTGCCGGCATACCAAAGGTAGTGTGCCTAAAGGAAAGGCGGTCTGGCGTGTGGGTACATTGGTACACCCCTGCAGGGATAAAACTATTCGAATAGCCTCGTCCTAGGTTATGGACATGCTTGGTAAGGTCGTTCAAGACTAGACTACAACCTTTAATTAAAACTTGACATGGTTGGTATGAACGGGTAGTTCATGCTATTGTTGTGGTGACTTGGGTTGGTCACTTCCAGGTTGTTCTTGTTGTTGTTATCATGTTATTTATCTCGTTGTTATTTCAACAATTAAAAATGCTTTGTCAAATTGCCTTCAATCTACTATATTATTGCAAATGAAAACTTGCTTTGTGCTAAAATGAGTCCAAGGCCTCATCCACTTAAATAAAGCTTGCATATAGCTAAATTATAGTTACTGTATCTTACACGTCAGTCTTGCGAGTACAATAAACAATTTATTGTACTCATTTGCTTTGCTTAACAACTTTGTTGCAGAGGAGGTAGAGCCCAAAGGGCTTTACTTTTTGTTTGTCTTGATGTGGTTGGGAGAGCGACTAGCTTGGCGGTCGGTCGATTGCCTTGTGGGCTAAAGGCACCTTGGTTGGCTCTTATTTTGGGCCATCTTTATGGCACTTTTGCTTCATTGTGTATCTTTGTAGTATTGTTGTTATTTGGCCGAAGGCCCTCTTTTGTAATAACCTATTCCTTATTAATATTAACCACGGTTTGTTGCTTATGTTCTATGTGTTGTATGGAATTGATACATTCTTTTGTTGTGAGGTATGTATCTGCATTCAGGAAGTATACATCTCTCGAGACTGGTTTATTTGGTTGATAATACTAGGGTCAATTGGATGACTAAGTATTATGAGCCTAATAAACGTCGGGGTCTCACAAAAGTTGGTATCAGAGCTATACTGACCGTAGTAATGCAAGCTTGGTCGCCTTTAGGATATTTTGAAAACCTAATTTCAAAGTATCAAATGAGTTTTGAAAGCTTAAGAAAATTCTCAGATTTTACTCCTCATCTATCTTAGCTTTCTCTTCTCATCTCACTCTAATTTGAGTTTTAAAAGTTGTTTTCCTCTCTTCCCTTCTACAAAATAGTCATTATCGATTAATGGGGTTTTGGGGAATCAATGAGTTTGGCAAATTGAAGTGTTAGCTGCCCATCTACAAGGTTTTGAAGCTTCTGGAATGGCCAAATTCGACTGGAAGCTTGGATGCAAAATCTGGACAGCAAGCGTCAATTTCCGGACAGCAAGCTCAAAGGTTCTAAATAGGGTAGAAAATGAGAGGTTAATCAACTAAAACTTGTGGGAATAAAAGGGTAAGATGTGATACTAGTTAGCTAAGTATCTAACACTTATTTCGCTGCATTAACCTTGCTCTCTAATAGTTTTAGATCTCATCTCACAATCTGATTTTTAATCTTCTCGATCAATTACTCGTTCATTCAATACGGGTTAGTTGAGTTGAGAAGTTGAGCCTTGCTCTTGGTGTTTCTTGGCTGTTTTTTTTAGAGTCTTTTAGAAGCTTCTAAAGTTGATTTACTCGCTGTTTTGGCTTTCGTTTAGGGTGATATTCTATTCCCCTAGTCGATCGCTTTTGCTTCTTTTAAAGGCTTTGTTTTCGAGTCTAGTTGCTAACCAAAATTTCATTGTAACAGATGGCGGGGCCTTTTCGTAGCGGCCAAGGCGATCACCTGGTCGGACGAGAGCTTCCTCCTCCTCCGACCATGGCCGAGGTTCTTCTTGGATCGAGTGCAACGCGCGGATGACAGGAGAGTTCTCTTGGGCGTCATCGCGCAACACCACCGCACTTACCGGAGCTTGAGGATGCGGGCAAGGAACGCCATCACCAGCGTGGAGGACTCGCGGAGTTTCTTGAACTCGGCCTCCTACCTTTTCGGTCGAGGACCCGTTGGATGCGACGATTGGCCGTCGGTGGAGCGAAGCTTCGCGATCGCTTGATGCCGAGCACGAGAAGGCGCTGTTCGCATCGCACTAATTGGAGGTGTGCTTTGTCATGGTGGGAGAGCTTTCTTGCCATGCAGCCCGCAGACCACACCGTCTCTTGGGAGGAGTTTCAGTCGCCTTCCGTCGGGCTCACATCCTGCCGGCTTGATGGAGATCAAGAAGCGGGAGTTTTTGCGCTCAAGCAAAGGCGAGCTTCGATTATGGAGTATGTCTACGAGTTCAACCATCTAGCTCGTTATGCTCCCCGAGGATGTGGCCACCGATATGGCTAAGCGAGGCCAAGTTCAGCGTGGCTTGTGCGAGGAGTGAAGGACAAGCTATCCATTGTCGACTTCACGATTTCCGGACCTTGGTCGACAAGGCCATAAATCCTCGAGCATGCGGCTCGAGAGCTTATGGACTCCGCAAGCGCAAGTGGGAGGCCCATAAGTCATCGAGGCGATTCCTCCGTCCCGCTTGAGCAGTCTCGGGTACCGGTCTCATTCTTGGCGCCCGAGGTTACTGCGCCTGTTCTCGTTCATCGCAGCCGTGTCTCGATCCGTGCACTGCGAGTCAGAGCGGCCCCGCAACCCAGTGCCGGGTCACGTGCTTCTCATGCAACGAAGGGCCATTATGCAAATAATTGCCCTAAGAAAACGAGAGCAGCCCTCGTCCTAATGGAGGACGCGGGCGAGAGGTGGTGCATCTCGGGACCGGAAGATCGTCCGGCTACCCAAGGCGTGGGTAGTGGTCACGTCAACACCGTCCACCGCAGAGGAGGCTCGGGAGGCACCCGACGCCGTGCTAGGTACACTTTCGTTAACTCTCACCCTCATTGTCTTGTTTGATTCAGAGCATCTCATTCCTTTGTTTCTGAGTCTTTTGCTGCTGTTGGAGAGCTTCTTTTCTCTCCATTATCGGTCCCGCTACTCATTCGCTCTCCTGGTTCGGAGTTGAAAGCTGAATCTGAGTGTAGGGATGTTCCTGTCGAGATCGAAGGTGTAGGGTTCTTGGCAAACCTTATCCTTCTCCATTCAGCGAGTCTTGATGTGATTCTTGGCATGGATTGGTTGTCCCAGCACATGGGGCAAATCGATTACGCCAGGAGGCTCATCTCTCTGTCTAGCTCCTCCGGCGAGCAGGTTCGCTTTTCGCCGAAGCTGCTAGATCCGCACCTCTTCACGCTTGAAGCGAAGCCCGCTCTAGATATTAGCGAAGTCCCAACAGTTTGTGACTTCGTTGATGTCTTTCCCGCAGATCTTCCGGGAATGCCACCCGTTCGAGACCTCGAGTTTGTCATTGAGTTGGCTCCCGGTACCGCCCCTATCTCAAAGAGGCCTTATCGGATGCCACCGAACGAGTTGGTGGAGTTGAAGAAGCAGTTAATTGAGCTGCAAGAGAAGGGTTTCATCCGCCCTAGCTCATCTCCTTGGGGTTGTCCAGCAATCTTCGTAAAGAAGAAGGACGATACTTTACGCATGTGCGTTGATTACCACCCACTTAATGAAGTGACGGTAAAGAATAAGTATCCCTTGCCCCGCATCGACGATCTCTTCGATCAATTAACTGGAGCTCGAGTTTTCTCCAAGATTGATTTGAGAGTGGGATATCATCGAGTTGGATTCGACCGAGGATATTCCAAAACGGCGTTCTCTACTCGCCACGGCTTATGCGAGTACACCGTCATGTCATTCGGCTTAACCAATGCTCCTGCCTTGTTCATGAACCTCATGAATTCGGTATTCATGGAGTATTTGGATAAGTTTGTCGTGGTCTTCATCGATGATATTCTTATCTACTCCAAGAACGATGAAGAGCATGCCGAGCATTTGACGCTTGTGTTAGGCAAGCTACGTGAGCACCAGCTGTACGCGAAGTTCAGCAAGTGCGCATTCTGGTTGAAGGAAGTGGCTTTCTTAGGCCACGTTCTTTCAGCAGGAGGCGTAGCCGTTGACCCTAGCAAGGTCGCGATGTTCTTTCATGGAGTCACTGCTTGGTCACCGATGTACGGAGTTTTCTCAGTTTAGCGGGATATTATCGTCGCTTTATCGAGAACTTCTCCAAGATCATGGCCGATGACGGAGTTGCTCAAGAAGGACAAGAAGTTCGTGTGGTCCGCTGAGTGTGAGGAAAGTTTCCAAATACTCAAAAGCGTTTGACCACCGCTCCGTTCTTGTTCTTCCCGATATCCATCGGCTTCGATATCTTTTGCGATGCTTCTTGTCGAGGCCTCGGTTGTGTCCTTATGCAAGAAGGCAAGGTAGTGGCCTATGCATCAAGGCAATTGAGACCTCATGAGCTCAACTATCCTACCCATGATTTGGAGTTAGGCTGCTGTGATTCATGCACTTAAGATTTGGCGACATTACCTAATCGGTGTCGTTGTGAAGTGTATTCGGATCACAAAAGCTTAAAGTACTTGTTCACACGACTGACCTGAACCTCGGGCAAAGGAGATGGTTGGAGTTGATCAAGGACTATGATGTGGGTATTCACTACCATCCGGGCAAGGCTAATGTCGCTGCCGATGCGCTTAGTCATAAGCGCATTGCAATGCCTTGTTGTCGAGGAGCTTCACCGCTCTTCCGGAAGAATTTCAGCGTCTCAACTTGAGTTTTGTTGAACATGGTTCTCTCGCTGCCTTGGTTGTGCAACCAACCTTGGTGGATCGGATCAAGTCCGCTCGGACTCGGATGTTGGGTGAGCCACATCAAGGCAAATGTCAAGAACGGAACAACCAAGTGCTTTACGAGGATGAGCATGGTGTTGTGAGGTTCGCAACGCCTTGTGGTTCCAAAGGACATGGAATTGCGGAATTTAATCCTCCGCGAAGCCCATGATTCGCCATTATCCATTCATCCCGGGGCCACAAAGATGTATCATGATCTCCGCCAGAGATTTTGGTGGACCCGAATGAAGAGGGAGATTGCGAAGTTCGTTGCCGAGTGCGACGTGTGTCGTCGCGTCAAGGCCGAGCATCAGCGTCCTGCTAGACTGCTTCAGCCTTTGCCAATTCCTGAGTGGAAGTGGGATTCGATCGGAATGGATTTCATCACCGGTCTACCCACATCCCCGAAGAAGAATGATGCCATTTGGGTCGTCATCGATCGATTGACTAAGGTGGCACATTTCCTTCCCGTCAAGACTGAACTTTGGGTAGGTCTTTTGGCGGAACTCTATATCGCCCGCATCGTGAGTTTGCACGGTGTGTCGAAGACGATTGTGTCGGATCGTGGATCCCTTTTCACGTCTCGTTTTTGGCATAGCTTGCAAGAAGCTATGGGAACTCGTCTTGTTTTCAGCACGGCATTTCACCCCCAAACTGATGGTCAGACCGAGAGGGTCAACCAAGTTTTGGAAGACATGCTTCGTGCTTGTGTCCTTTCATATGGGAAGCATTGGGAGAAATGCTTGCCATTCGCCGAAGTTTTCTTATAACAACGACTTTTCGGGCCGGTCTCGGCATGGCACCATTTGAGGCCTTATGCGGAGAAAGTGTAGAACCCGTTGAACTGGTCGAGACCGGTGAGAGACCTCTCTTTGGCCGGACTCAATCAATGAGGCCGGCGCCAAGTCCGGCTTTTCGTGGCGTTTGCGCATGCAGCTCAATCGAGCAAAAGAGCTATGCGGATCACCGTCGGCGTGAGTTGCGTTTTGAGCCTAATGACTTTGTGTATCTCAAAGTCTCTCCTTTGAAGGGCCATCAACGTTTGGCGTCAAGGGCAAGTTGGCTCCTCGATATGTCGGTCCCTACCGCGTTATCGAGAAGAAGGAGCTGTTGCCTATAAGTTGGAGTTGCCTGCTGCACTTGAGGGGGTACATGATGTATTCCATGTGTCCCGGCTTAAGAAGTGCCTCCGTGTTCCAAGCGAGGAAGCTCCGTTGGAAACCCTCGATGTCGGGAAGATTTGACCTATCGCGAGCACCTGTTCACGTGCTCGATGAGTCGAGCGAAGGACAAGGAATAAGACCATCAAGTTCCTTAAAGTTCGAGTGGTTGAACCATTTCGAGGATGAGGCTACTTGGGAAAGAAGATCGATGCGTGTGCGGACTATCCATCTTTCTTTCTCGAGTGAGCCAAATCTCGGGACGAGATTTTTGTAAGGGGGAGATTTTGTAACATCCCAAATGTATAATTAGGGTTATTCAAGTATAATTATATGTGTAGAAATTAAAACTTTTTCTCACATCTTGAAAACCCCTAATCTCTCATGTAATTCTTGTCCAAGAGTTGTGTAATCCAAAAACACAAAGCTCTTGTTGACCAAAAGTCAAACTCGTTTTCCAATTATCTTAAATCTTGTGCCAAACATTTGGAATATATTTTCCTTGGTCCCAAAACTGATGTGGGACCCCTCTGAAAAATATCACAAGTTGTAAAACTAGTTTGATAAATTTTGGAGGTAAAACAATCCTTTAAACAACCTTAATGAATTTCCTGAGAAAAATGCATTGCATAATAACCTCTGGAAATTTTATGCAAGGTTAATCTCATTGTCAGCAAGCTCCAGTTAAAATTTCATCAAATTTGGAGTACATTTGCTATCTCAAATAATTCTGCTAAGTTTCAGCTGTTAAAAACTAAATTTAAAAGCCTACACTGTTCCTTGGGCTAGCCACTTTGCAAAGCTGGTCCAGCCCAACCCCATCTGACCTCCTTTCCCACCTTGATGAGGTCGTATCCGTTGGATCCAATCCAAAGGCCACGACCTCCCCCTCAACCAACGCACCTAGGACCTCCCCTTCGAAGTCCTATGGACCGCGCGGACCTCCTCGGGTCAACATGGGCGCCAGACCTCCTCCGCGGTCAACACCGCAAAGGCTTTCCCACCTCATCAGGTCGTAGCCGTTGGATCAAAGATCCACGGTCATAACCTCCCCTGTGTGTTAAATCCCAAAGACCTCCTCACCTTGTCCAGGTCATAGCCCTTGGATTAAGATCCAACCGGCCCTGACCTCCCCTTGTTATCAAACCTCAAAAACCACCTTCCACCTTGGCGAGGTCATAGCTGTTGGATTTACATCCAACCGCTCCTGACCTCCTCCTCTTAATCTAACTATCAAGACCTCCTTTGCACTCACTTGAGGTCGCACTGTTGGATTTACATCCAAAGGCCACGACCTCCTCTGAAAAACATCACGCCTAGGTCCTTCACAAGACGTGAGGTCGTTGCCCTTAGATCTAAATCTAATGGCCATGACCTCCCTTGTGTGTTGCGCAAGCTCAAGACCTACTTTGCGCCACGTCTTGAGGCTCGGGACCTCCTGTTTTGATCACCACCGTTGGATCAAAATCGAAGGTCGACCTCCCTCGCGCCACGCAAAGCCTCGAACCTCCTTTGGTTGTGTGCCCTTGGATTTAAATCCTAAGGCCATGACCTCCCCCTCATGTCTTAAGTTCATGTGCGGTTAAGACCTCACAGGAGGTCCGCACCGTTGGATGGAGATCCAACGCTTTGGACCTCCTGTCCTATTTTCCCACGTGCGCTTACACATTAAGGAAATCGGAGGGCCACGACCTCCCCGTCCCTGATCGTGTGGCTGGGACCTCCTCCCAGCCACTTAAAACATAACGGTTCAAAATTGTCATCCGATGGTTAGGACCTCCCCATGGTCCTATCCAACGGTCAAAATGACCTCCCCTGTTCTTCTCCTTCCTTGGTCACGCATGCGAGCTCTGAGTAGTGGAGTTAATGCACGCCTGCCACTAGGTACCTTTAACAGCTCTTTGCTGACCCGCATTTAATGCAGGTCAGCCTTCCGCCTCTCTGGTCAGCACAGACCTGCCACTGTGTCAACTTTATATCTTGTCCAATGCCCTAGACCGTGCCATGGGCCAAGCTCACCATGAGCTTAGCCAGTGGTCCATGACCTCCTTGCCCTTAGGATAAAACCAGCCCCACGGTTTCCCTGGCTTCCTTTACACGCCATTGTTCCTTGCTCGCACCCCTGTGCTGTGAGCTCTAAACCACCAAAGTTCCTTGGCCGCCATTGCTGGAGCTTGAAGCCCCTCGGTGGGCAAGGGTCGCTGGAGATTTCTTCTCCCTCTCCTTGCTTCCATTTGTGCCTTCCCTTTGGGACCAAAACCTAACTTGTTTTGGTTTGGGCATTTACAGAGGTGGACAAAGTGGAATCTGGAGCTGGAGCTGTAGCCGTGGAGCAACCTCATCTTCCTCAGCTCCGGTCTTCACCTTCCTCCACTTCCCCAGCACCTTAGGACCTCCAGGTACTTCCTGTTAGTCCCTTAGCTGCTGGCACCCGCTTGAATGATGTCGCGGAGCTTTTCTTGGCACACGCTTGAATGTCGCGCGGAGCTCTATTTTGCATTTTTGCTTTTGGCCGTGCTGGCTTTCATTTTGCCCTCTCCGGCTCGCCGGCGTTCAAGGCCGTCGCCGCCGTTGAGAGGAGGTCCGTTGGGTGCGCATGGTTATTGCGGACCCAACGGTACCATTGGATGTCGCCGGCGAGGTCTACATCGCCGGCGAGAACCAAATCCTTGAGCTCGGGTCTTTGTCGGACACGGCAGCACCGTTGTCATTTTTAGGACAGAGATCCGCCGTGTTTAATGCGGTCATCAATTGCTCAATCTCGCAATCATTGGGTGGGTCTTAAATGCCTTTTAATCCGCCCTTTGTTGCGCATTTAAGATCTTGCGCGCGGACCTCCTCATTGTCCCTGGCGCATTTATTCCATGTCCAAGCGGCGTGCTTGCTGGGTGCAGGACGTCGAGACCTCCTCCAGGAGATCTGAGCGCCCAAGACCTCCCCTCGCGATCGTGGCCGTCCGGACCTCCTGGAGGTGCTGTGGCGTTAGGACCTCCCTAGGTTATCTCGGCTGTTCATGACCTCCCGGGTAGATCTTGACCGTCAAGGTCCTCCTCGGACGATCTGAACCATCAAGACCTCCTTGGAACATCTGGACCGTCCAGGACCTCCCCTGCGAGGTCTTGACGATGTCTTGATAGTTAGATCTTCCTTTGGAAGATCTCACCGTTGAGGACCTCCCCCTTTAGATCTGGTCCGTCCCAGACCTCCCCCTCATCGTTGTGGTCCGTTGGATTCACCTTCAACGGCCATGACCTCCCCTCGTCTCGCACTTGCGCGTTGCTAGGAGGTCCAGAACCTCTGGACCTCACGAGCGCGTGTGTGCGTTACCTCCTGGGAGGTCTGAGCCGTTAGATCTATGATCTGTGGCTCACGTCCTCCCATGTCCTTGTGAGTTTTAGAAATTCCAGTGAGCCCTAGTTATAAACTAAAAATGGTATGAACTTTAGAATTGCATATCTTTTTCATTCTAAACCCAAATAAGGTCATTCAAATTGTGTTAGCTCTGTCTTGAACTTGACTTTAATCCAAAAATGATTATAAGTTGAGTTCAGCCCCAGAGCACAGTTTTGCCTTTAGGTTTTAAAACTAACTTTAAAAGTACACTCAAAATAATGCTTAACTTGTAAAAATCGTAACTAATGCTCTGTGGATTATTTTTGAGTGAGACCAACTTTGTTGGTTTCCTCTAATAATGATCTTACTGTGAAAATTAGTTTTGAGCATGTTGCTGTTATAAAAATGAGGACTTGTGCATTATAATTTTGTTCAAGTTCTTGTTTTTGAAAAATTGTAGAGAGTGCATAATAGCTCCAAATGAGGTGAACTCAATTGTGTTATTCATCTCATGAGGTGCTGGTTTTACAGTAAAAATTTCAGCTTCACTTCTGTTCTAGAAAATGTTGCCTCATAATTAAATTAATGAATAGTGCAGTTTGGTATTTTAGGGCTGAGCAGAATTGTTTTGCTCATAACTTTTGCATTGAGAATCCAAATCAATTGGTTCTTATTGCAAAATTCCTAAAATCACCCTCTTGCTGCTGTAGAAAATTCAGAGATTTGGAGTTCGTTTGTTGTGCTGTCTTTGTTGTTTTTAAATCGTTCTTATCGGTTCTTTCTCGCCTTTCCGTTAGGTTTCGACATTTGTGGTGATCCGAGAGTGACCCTCTGCCACAAATTGACCAGCAACAACAAGGCAAGCAGTTTGATCATTTCCATCATTGTCCCATTACTTTAAAGCTTAATATATCGTTTTACTTCTATGTATGCATGCTACTTTGTGTTAAATGTCGCTAGCAAGCCTATAGTTGCATAATCTGTAGGAATTGTTTATCCTCTACTACCATGAGGCTAGGTTATTTGCTGTGGTGGGAGCTCGTTGGATGAGCTCTTATCACTTAGTAGTTTCGATTTAAATTGCTTAGACATGCTTAGTAACGATAGAATGGGCGATCATCGACTTAGTCGATGGTCTTGATCACTCAAAACTGATTATTACTCCTATATGTCCAGCACTTGTGCTTTGATTAATTGTAAAATCAAAACTGAAAATAAAAGATTGATTTAGACTTGGGCATATTGGATGGATGGTGCGGTTTTTGGAATGTGGTGGTATGCCCGGTCCCTAAGGACCGAGTACTTGGGTCACTAAGCCAGCGATTTTGCGTGCTAACCACACGAGGGCATATGGAACCCTCTTGACTAAGTACTTTGGGCGGTGTTAATTGGGGTCGCTCGGTTGGTGTGTTTTTAAAGATAAAATGTGTGTGTGATGTGGGAGGAGCATTAGCTTCGGGTAGGTTGTGTGATGTCTCCTTCTCCCGTGGGTTGTGCGACTCGAATTAGCATTGTCCATTGGAAATGTCTCGTAGGACTTAGCCGTCTAAGCATACCAAAGGTAGTGTGCCTAAAGGAAAGGCGGTCTGGCGTGTGGGTACATTGGTACACCCCTGCAGGGATAAAACTATTCGAATAGCCTCGTCCTAGGTTATGGACATGCTTGGTAAGGTCGTTCAAGACTAGACTACAACCTTTAATTAAAACTTGACATGGTTGGTATGAACAGGGAGTTCATACTATTGTTGTGGTGACTTGGGTTGGTCACTTCCAGGTTGTTCTTGTTGTTGTTATCATGTTATTTATCTCGTTGTTATTTCAACAATTAAAAATGCTTTGTCAAATTGCCTTCAATCTACTATATTATTGCAAATGAAAACTTGCTTTGTGCTAAAATGAGTCTAAGGCCTCATCCACTTAAATAAAGCTTGCATATAGCTAAATTATAGTTCTCGTTATCTTACGTCGGTCTTGCAGTACAATAAACAATTTATTGTACTCATTTGCTTTGCTTAACAACTTTGTTGCAGAGGAGGTAGAGCCCAAAGGGCTTTACTTTTGTTTGTCTTGGTGGTTGGGAGAGTGACTAGCTTGGCGGTCGGTCGATTGCCTTGTGGGCTAAAGGCACCTTGGTTGGCTCTTATTTTGGGCCATCTTTATGGCACTTTTGCTTCATTGTGTATCTTTGTAGTATTGTTGTTATTTGGCCGAAGGCCCCTCTTTTGTAATAACCTATTCCTTATTAATATTAACTTCTGGTTTGTTGCTTATGTTCTATGTGTTGTATGGAATTGATACATTCTTTTGTTGTGAGGTATGTATACTGCATTCTGGGAAGTATACATCTCTCGAGACTGGGTTTATTTGGTTGATAATACTAGGTTCAATTGGATGACTAAGTATTATGAGCCTAATAAACGTCGGGGTCTCATAGGCGATGCAACTGAAATTTTTACAGTAAAACAAGCACCTCATGAGATGAATAACACAATTGAGTTCACCTCATTTGGAGCTATTATGCATGTTTTATGATTTTTCAAAGATATGAAAATGAGCACAACTAAATTGCACCCACAATTCTTTTGAAAACAGTGACATACCTAAATCCTATTCTAACATTTAGTTTACTAACAGAGGAAGCCAAAAAAGTTGGATTCACTCAAAAATAATCTACAGAGATTTACTTATGCATTTTACAAGTTAAATGCAACATTTAAAAGTTAATTTTGAATCCAATTTGCAAATCCATGTTCTGGAGCTGAACTAAGCTCATAACCATTTTTAGATTAGAGCTCAGTCCAAACCAGAGCTACAGAAATTTGAATCACCTCATTTGGATTCAAAATGAATTAGTTATGCATTTTCAAAGTTATTACCTTTTTCAGTTTGCAAAAAGGAGCTCTCTGGATTTTCTAAAAACCAACAAGACAGGGGAGGACATGAGCCGTAGATCCTGGATCGGACGGCTCAAGACCTCCCAGTGATAATGCACACGCGCGCTTGCGCAGGTCCAGAGGACATGGGCCGTTGATCATGGATCCAACGGTCCATGTCCTCCCGGCAATGTGCGCTAACTGAGAAGGAGGTCGTGGCCGTTGATGCTGCATCCAACGGACCACCACAATAGGGGGAGGACCGGGACGGTCCAGATCTAGCGAGGGAGGTCCTCAATGGCTGTGATCAACACAGGGAGGACATAAATGGCTGAGATGACCTCGAGGAGGTCCTACGCGGAGGAGGTCTTAACGGCTCAGACGTCCAGTTGAGGTTTGGACGGCTAAGAGCCAAAGGGGGAGGTCCTGGACGGTCAAGATCTCACCAGAGGAGAGGTCTTGAGCTGTCTAGATCCAAAGCCACGGCGCTCACGCACGCGCGCGCGCGGACGAGGAGTAAATGCGCGGGACAACGAGGAGGTCCAGACGTGCTAAGACAGCAGTAAATGCTCCTAATGATGGAACATTTACTGCCCCAAATCTTTGTCCTAAAGACACACGCGGGATGAACTTGTTCCGACAAAAATTCCAGCGCAAAGATGTGGTCGTCGCCGGCGATGCAGACCTCGCCGGTGACAACCAATGACACCAACGTGTGCGCAATAGTGTTGCGCACACAATGGACCTCCTCTCAGCCGGCGGGCGTTTTGAACGCCAAGCAGCCGAGAGGAGCACGATGGCCAACATGGCCAAAAGACAAGCGACTAAAATTGAGCTCATGCAATGATTCATAAAGCATGGTGCCAAGCTCTAAGGACTACGAGGAGGTTACGGAGGTCTTTGAGGAGGTCGAGGAAGGAGGACCGGCGATGGGAAGACAATGCTCCCGTTAAAGCTCCGGCTCCACTTTGGCTCACTCTGAAAATGTCAACCAGTTAAGTTAGGGTTAAAACTTCCAGAAATAAGGGGAGCACAAAGGAGCAAGAGGTCGAGAGAGGGAGCCACAGGGCACTGCCTTCACCAAGAGTTCCAAGGTCATCAATGGCGATTGGGGGAGGTCTGTGATTTGAGCTCCACAGAACCGAGAGCAATTTGGTGAAGTGTGTAAAAGAAGCCAAAGGTGATAACAAGGAGGTTTTATAGCTAGGGCAAAAGAGGTCATGAGCCACGGGTTAAGCTCATGGTGAGCTTAGCCCATGCGCGGTCCATGGCTTGGACAGGACAATGGAGGTGACAGGGGGGTAGGTTAGGGCATGGCCTAGGGCGGAATGGTCTGCCACGCATTTAATGCGCGCAGCACAGAGCCGTTGGGACAAGACCTGCCACTAACCTCCTCACTGCCATGGCGCATGCACGCTAGAGCTAGGAGAAGAACAGGGCAAAGCCCCCACCGTTGGATAAAGAGGATGGATAGGTCACGACCCTCTGATTTGATTTGTGAAACGGTAAGTTTTAAGTGACGGGGAGGAGGTCACAGCCCTTGGATCAGGGCTGGGGAGGTCTTGACCCTTAGATTATCCTTGCGCCGATGCGCAAAGGAAGAGGGTTAGGAGGTCCAGGGCATTGGATCTGAATCCAACGGCGTGGACCAGACGGGGAGGACATACGCTGTGCGCGATACTACCAAAGGCACGTGGAGGTCATGGCCTTTGGATCTCAATCCAAGGCGCACAACAGAACGAGGAGGTCGTGGCCTTCGGATTTCAATCCAAGGGCGCACAACAATTGGGGAGGTCCTAAGCGCTGTGCATAGCGCAAAAGAGGTCAGGACCGTTGGATTTGCTTCCAACGGTGCTGATCAAGTGAGGGGAGGTCCTGAGCCTTGCACGTAGCGCAAAGGAGGTCATGGCCTTTAGATTTGATCTAAGGGCTCACAGGAGTGGTCCGAACGACCCACTCAACAGAGACCGCGCGATCTAAATCTAACGGCTAAAAAAGGATGGTCCGAACGACCCACAGATCTCGCGCGTTGAAACGAGATCCAATGGCAAGGAGAGGACAAGGGAGGTCGTGGGTGCTAGATCTCCATCTAACGGCTATGACCTCACGCGGGTGGGAGGTCTGATGCGCGCGATGAAAAAGGGAGGTCGTGGCCGTGGATTTTAATCCAACGGCGCACAACAGATGATGGGGGAGGTCTGGCACGCTTGATATCGCGGGGAGGTCGTGGGCTGTTGGATCTGATCCAATGGCTACGACCTCAACATGGTGGGAGGTCTGGTGTGTTTGAAAACAAGGGGAGGTCATTAGCTGTTGGATTTCATCCAACGGCTATGACCTCAACGAGGTGGGAGGTCTAGAGGGGTTGGGTTTGACCAGCTTTGAAAGCGGCTCAGCCCAATGAATAGTGCAGTCCATTTGAGTTTGAAATTAAAAGCTGGGACTTAAGGGATTTATTTGAGATAGCAAATCAACTCCAAAATTTATGAAATTTTAACTGGAGCTTGCTAACTTTAGGATTAACCTTTCATAAAATTCCTAGAGGTTTTTGTGCACTGCAGTTTTCTCCAGAAATTCTTAAAGGCTGCTCTAGGGTTAGTTTTACCTCCAAAAATTATCAAACAAGTTTTACAACTTATGATATTTTTCAGAGGGGTCCCACAACATCTCTAGGACCAAGGACAAATATTTTCGAAAGGGTTGGCACAAGATTTGTGACAAGCTGAAAAGTGAGTTGGACTTTTGTCAACAAGAGCTTTGTGTTTTTGGAAAACACAACTCTTGGATAAGAATTTTAGGTGAGTTCAAGAGTTTCAAGATGTGAGAAAAAGTTTTAATTTCTACACATTTAATTACATTTGAAACAAACACTTGTTTATACATTTGGGATATTACAAAATCTCCCCCCTAACAGAAATCTCGTCCCGAGATTTTGGCTCACTCGGAAAAGAAAGAGGGGTAGTCCGCACGCAGATGATCTTCTCTTTCCCAGGTAGCTTCATCCTCGGAATGGTTCGACCACTAAACTTTAAGGAACTTGATGGAACGATTCCTAGTTCTTCGTTCAGCCTCTTCGAGTATGCGAACAAGGTGCTCGCGATAGGTCAAATCCGGTTGGACATCAAGAGTTTCCAACAGAGCTTCCTCGGTTGGAACACGGAGGCACTTCTTCAACTGGGACACATGGAACACATCATGTACCCCCTCAAGTGCAGCAGGCAACTCCAACCTGTAGGCAACAGCTCCTTTCTTCTCGATAACACGGTAGGGACCCACATATCGAGGAGCTAACTTACCCTTGACGCCGAAACGTTGATGGCCCTTCAAAGGAGAGACTTTGAGATAAACAAAGTCATTAGGCTCAAAACTCAACTCACGACGATGGCGATCCGCATAGCTCTTTTGCCTGGATTGAGCTGCGCGAAGACGCTCACGAATAAGCTGAACCTGACTCTCGGCCTCGTTGATCGAGTCCAGACCAAAGAAAGGTCTCTCGCCGGTCTCAGACCAATACAATGAGGTTCTGCACTTTCTCCCGTATAAGGCCTCGAATGGTGCCATGCCGAGACTGGCCTGAAAGCTGTTGTTGTAAGAAAACTTGGCGAATGGTAAGCATTTCTCCCAATGCTTCCCATAGGAAAGAACACAAGCACGGAGCATGTCTTCCAAAACTTGGTTGACCCTCTCGGTCTGACCATCAGTTTGGGGATGATATGCTGAGCTGAAAGCAAGACGGGTTCCCATAGCCTCTTGCAGACTATGCCAAAAACGAGAGGTGATCCAAGATCCGACACAATCGTCTTCAGCACACTGTGCAAACTCACGATACAGGCTATGTAGAGCTCTGCCAAAAGACCTACTCGAAGGTCAGTCTTGATAGGAAGGAAATGTGCCTCCTTAGTCAATCGATCGATGACGACCCAAATGGCATCATTCTTCTTCGGGGACGTGGGTAGACCGGTGATAAAATCCATTCCGATCGAATCCCACTTCGATCGCATCGGCAAAGGTCAAGCGACCCATTGGACACTGATGTTCGGCCTTCACACGACAACACACGTCGCACTTAGCAATTGTAACGTCCCGTTTTTCTGGAGTTTTAAAAATTAAAAATAACCATTTGGTTTTGGTGAGAGTTTAAAGCTTAACCTGAGTTTTCAAAAGAAGCTCTAATTGACTAATCTAAACTTGAACTAAATCTGTTCGGTTTCCTTTGGGAGTTTGTTGGTGTGTTCCTTTCCTCCCTCTTGTGCTTTGTGTGCCTTAGGGTTTGGCTTCTCCTTCCCAGACCTCTTTTGTGTCTGGGTGCCCCTTCTCTTTCTTTCTCTCCTTGTCGGCCTAGGCCTCCTTTGGGTTTAGACTACCAGTTTGTGTTTCAAACCACTCTGATCTTTGGACCTTTTCCTTGTGCCTATCCTGTAGTCCAAACCTCCTCTTTGTTGGTTTGAATCTCTTTGTGTCTGGACCTCCCTCTCGGCCTAAACCTTTCTCTGTCTAGACCTCCTTCTATCTAGACTCCTTTTCCTTATCTTGGCCACCCTGTGGACCTCTCAACGCCCATTGGCAACTCCTGTGTTCATTTGGGCATCCCTAAGTCCTCTCGACTTCCCCATGTCTGCATGGACCTCTTTGTATCCCTGAGGAACTCCTTCGGACCTCCTCTGCGTCCTTTAGGAATTCCCTTGCCTATTTGGATCTCCCCTGGGTTCAAATAGACCTCCCCACTTGTTGAGATCTGGCCGTTAAGACCTCCTCTCTGGAGATCTTAGCCGCTCAAACCTCCCCCTTGTTGAGATCTGGCCGTTAAGACCTCCTCTCTAGAGATCTTAGCCGCTCAGACCTCCCCTTTGAGATCTTGGCCGTTCAGGTTCTCCTTTTGAGATCTTGAGCGCCAGGACCTCCCTTTGCCTTTTGATCTTGATCGTCCAGGTCCTCCTCTATGAGATCTTGACCGTTAGACCTCCCTTTTGGAGATCTAACCGTCAGGACCTCCTCCTCGTGCGTGTCTTTTGGACGTCCCGTCCATAGGAGCTCCCTGTGGTTGTGTCTTTGGACCTTTCGTCCATAGGACCTCCAGCGTTGTCGTTTTGGACCTTCATCCCACAGGACCTCCTCTTTTGTGTTTAGACCTTTGTTGCCTAGACCTCCCTGTTGTGTTTGGACCTCCTTTAGGTTCAGACCTCCTTGTTGTGTTTGGACCTCCCTTAGGTTCAGACCTCCTTGTTGTGTTTGGACCTCCTTTGGTTCAGACCTCCTTGTTGTGTGTGGACCTCCCTCAGGTTCAGACCTTCCTGTTGTGTTTGGACCTCCTTTAGGTTCAGACCTCCTTGTTGTGTTTGGACCTCCTTTGGTTCAGACCTCCTTGTTGTGTTTGGACCTCCTTTGGTTCAGACCTCCCTGTTGTGTTTGGACCTCCTTTAGGTTCAGACCTCCTTGTTGTGTTTGGACCTCCTTTGGTTCAGACCCCCTTGTTGTGTTTGGCCCTCCTTTGGTTCAGACCTCCCTGTTTGTTTGGACCTCCTTTAGGTTCAGACCTCCTTGTTGTGTTTGGACCTCCTTTGGTTCAGACCTCCTTGTTGTGTTTGGACCTCCCTCAGGTTCAGACCTCCCTGTTGTGTTTGGACCTCCTTTAGGTTCAGACCTCCTTGTTGTGTTTGGACCTCCTTTGGTTCAGACCTCCTTGTTGTGTTTGGACCTCCTTTGGTTCAGACCTCCCTGTTGTGTTTGGACCTCCTTTAGGTTCAGACCTCCTTGTTGTGTTTGGACCTCCTTTGGTTCAGACCTCCTTGTTGTGTTTGGACCTCCCTCAGGTTCAGACCTCCCTGTTGTGTTGGACTTCCCTTAGGTTCAGACCTCCCCTTTTGTGTTTAGACCTTCGAGGTCTAAACCTACCTGTTTGTCCTAGGACCTCCTTCTTGGACCTCCTCCTTGGACCTACTCTTTGGACTGTGGACCATGTCTTTGACTGGTCTGTGCACCTTTTGACTGGCCCCTTTGGCAGTCTTAAGTACATTTGATGTGGGTTGAGTCACATTAAATGCTGCCACCTACCTTTGTACTCTTTTTCTACTTTGTGTCACATCCCTTGCTTTCTTTATTTCTTTTCTTACCTTGTGGCAGTGTGCCCTTATCCTAATACCTTGAACCTGGTCGTTTCTTTGTGTTGGTGCTCTGTTCCCCTTGCTCTTTAAATAGGGCACCAGGGGCCTCCATTTGCTCCCTGTTCGTCATTTCTTCCCCCTCCCCTCTTTTCTCTCGGGTCTGGAGAAGCTCTCCAGGCTCCTCTAGTTCGGACCTCCTTGAGTCCGAGCCCTTTACTTCTTGGACCTCCCTCCCGTGGGATTTCCTCCCTCTCGGACCTCCTCCTTCCTCCTTGTTGGACCTCCCCTTCTGTGGATCTTTTCTTTCTGTTCTTGCTAGTTCTTTTCGGGTTCCTTTTTGAGCTGCTTTATTTAGTTGTTTTCTTTGCAACGTAGATTCCGTGGGTACAAAGGAGCTTGAAGATCCAAAGAGCCTTGCTGAAGCTTCAATGACTCGCCATTGAAGGCAAGTCATGGGACCTTTGACCATCTTGATCCCAATTGCAAAAGTATTTTGATTTGTTAAACTTGCATTGCTATTTGTATAAAATGGTTTGGGCTCTAGTTAAATACCTACTGGTTTTATGCCTCCTCGACTATTTGGTAATCCACATGTTGACATGTTACCTTTGACAACCTTAGGATGGTACTGTTAGTTGGTCTTGTATTGCTATTGCCAACATGGGTATCGTTCTTGCTTAGCCTTGCTCTAGTAGACGTGGGTCTCCTCATGAATCATCATTATTGCTTAATCTTGACTAATGAATTATGGAACTTTGGTTGGTGCCACTGATAAGCAACTAGGGTTGAAGCCATAGTTGTGTTGTTTGTGGTGCGAGACCACTTTAAAATATGTTGTGCCAGGACTGGGTGGTCTTTGGCCAGGTTGAACCTAAAAGCTGTTTTGCTCGGGCGAGTTGGCCAGAGGCGAGTAGTGGGTGCTCCAAGGGTTGAAGCCATGGAGTCACCTGGGTGATCCAAGGGTGGTAGCCATGGAGTCACCTGGGTGCCCCAAGTTGTTGCTGGGGTCACATTTGGGTTGTGGAATGCCTCGCCTGAGCAGCCATTTAAGGACTGAACCTTGGGAGCCATTGATCTGGGCCAAACCGTGCAACCACATGTCCATTATGGGGTGGACCGGGAGTAATAACTGGTCTTGTTCTGATTCGGTTCCAAGGTAGAGGAGGTGTTGATGGAGCACCATGGCTTAAGAGGGGGCCACCGGGTGCTATACGCACACCGTGATGGCGAAACCTTAATGTTGGTGACTGAGTCAGAGCAGGACCTTGTAAAAGCCCGGTGGTAGTCTCCACTTGATTTGCATGTCTAAGGTAACATGTGAAATATCAAGCGACTACCTCTTGTGGGTAAAGTTGTGCACCTCTGCAGAGTGTAAATCTGTTCGAATAGCCGCGTCCTCGGTTATGGACATGCCCGGAGATTTCGAATGAGGGTTAGAATTCTTTTTGTGAAAATGTGTTTCCCCTGGGCGCTTTGGTGAGAGGTCATGACTTGTGCCTCGAAGAGTCCTTGGCCGGCTCTAGAGGGGTCATGGCTGGCTCACATAGTGGTTCAGGGGCTGGTCTTGTGGTACTCTGGAGTGGGTGCTCCAGAGAGGTCTTGGGTTGGTGCCTTGGGAGTGAGTGGGTGCTCACTGTCCCCTTTAAAAATCAAAAGTTACTATGAATTATGCTTTCTAGCTTGAGCTTTGCAATCTATTATGTTATTTATCGTCACTTTGGCTTTACATAAACTAACCATACTGACTCACTTTGTCAAGCCATGCATGATTATTACTTGCATACCTTACCCATGGCTTGCCGAGAACATTCAAGGTACTCATTGGCTTGTGCCCTCATTGTTTTGATCGCAGAGGTTGGAGTTCCAGTGGTCCAAAGGTGCTCTCGGGAGGAGCACCCTTGAAGACCTTTGCGAAGAGGGTGACGTCCTCCACTTGGTAGCCCTGTGGGCTAGCCGAATGGACCTTGTGTTTTTGTCTTTGCCTCCGCTGTCTTGTTGTTCTCGTTTGTTGTTAGCCTTTAGTGGCACCCCCTATACAAACCTTGGCCATAAGGCCACTTGTTAATATATGTGTTATTTTGGTTTGTCTTCTTTAAGCTTGTTGTATGGATTTGGTTACCCCGTGTCGGGCTCATGCGAGCTAGCCAATTTGATCTGGGACTAGCTCGGCGCAGAGGCAGACCTCCGTGAAGTCCCACGGGACTTGGCACAGGAGATCTGTCGGACCTCCCCGAGATATCTGCCGAGGTGCTCCTGGCAGGTTGTTGGCCAAGACCTCCAGGAGGTCTTGAAGACCTCCTAGGAGGTCCTGGTGGCCAAGACCTCCAGGAGGTCGAGGTCCGGGCAGACCTCCCTCGGGCAGCACCGAGCGGTACTACCGCTCCTCCATGCGGTAGTACCGCAACTCAAAAAAAAAGGGGGGGGGGTCCTTTCTTGACATTTTCCTTGATTTTGTTCACTCTAGGATCCGATTGCTGAGCGGCCTTGACACGATCTACCAAGGTTGGTTGCACAACCAAGGTAGCGAGGAAACCATACCCAACCAAACCCAAGTTGAGATGCTGAAACTCCTCAAGAAGGGTGGGTTGAAGCTCCTTGAGCGACAAGGCATTACAATGCGCTTTGCGACTAAGCGCATCGGCAACGACATTAGCCTTGCCCGGATGGTAGTGAATACCCACGTCATAGTCCTTGATCAACTCCAACCATCTCCTTTGCCTGAGGTTCAGATCTGGCTAGGTGAACAAATACTTCAAGCTTTTGTGATCCGAATACACTTCAAAACGATTACCGATTAGGTAATGTCGCCAAATTTTAAGTGCATGAATCATAGCAGCTAACTCCAAGTCATGGGTAGGGTAGTTGAGTTCATAGGTCTCAATTGCCTTGATACATAGGCCACTACCTTGCCTTCTTGCATAAGGACACAACCGAGGCCTCGACGAGAAGCATCGCAATAGATATCGAAGCTTCTATGGATATCGGGAAGAACGAGAACGGGGGCGGTGGTCAAACGCTTCTTGAGCACTTGGAAATTTTCCTCACACTCAGCAGACCACACGAACTTCTTGTCCTTCTTGAGCAACTCCGTCATCGGCTTCGCGATCTTGGAGAAGTTCTCGATAAAGCGATGATAATATCCCGCTAAACCGAGAAAACTCCGCATATCGGTTACCGAACGGGGCTGACTCCAGGATAGCACATCACTAACCTTGCTAGGATCAACGGCTACACCTCCTGCTGAAAGTACATGGCCCAAGAAGGCCACTTCCTTCAACCAGAACGCGCACTTGCTGAACTTCGCATACAGCTGGTGCTCACGCAGCTTGCCCAACACAAGCTTCAGATGCTCGGCGTGTTCCTCATCATTCTTGGAGTAGATAAGAATATCATCGATGAAGACCACGACAAACTTATCCAAATACTCCATAAACACCGAATTCATGAGGTTCATGAACAAGGCAGGAGCGTTGGTCAAGCCGAACGACATGACGATATACTCGTATAAGCCATAACGAGTAGAGAAAGCCGTCTTGGGAATATCCTCAGGTCGGATACGAACTTGATGATATCCCACTCTCAAATCAATCTTGGAGAAAACTTGAGCTCCAGATAACTGATCAAAGAGATCATTGATGCGGGGCAAAGGATACTTGTTCTTTACCGTCACTTCGTTAAGTTTAACGGTAATCGACCTTTTATCGCAAAATAATCATCCTTCTTCTTCACGAAGATAGCCGGACAACCCCACGGAGATGAGCTAGGGCGGATGAAACCCTTCTCTTGAAGCTCATTAAGTTGCTTCTTCAACTCCACCAACTCATTCGGTGGCATCCGATAAGGCCTCTTCGAAATCGGGGTGGTACCGGGAGCCAACTCGATGACGAACTCGAGATCCCGAACTGGTGGCATCCCTAGAAGATCCTCGGGAAAGACATCCATGAAGTCACATACCGTTGGGACTTCACGAATATCCGGAGCTAGCTTCGCTTCAAGTGTGAAGAGATGAGGGCCTGACAGCTTCGGCGAAAAGCGAACCTGCTCGCCGGATGGACTTGCGAGATGGATGAGCTTCCGGGCGCAATCGATTTGCCCGATATGCTGGAACAACCAATCCATACCAACAATCACATCTAAGCTCGCTGCATTGAGGAGAATAAGATTTGCCAAAAATCTTACTCTCTCAATCTCGATAGGAACATCCCTGCACTCCAATTCAGCTCTCAACTCCGAACCGGGAGAGCGAATGAGCAACGGGACCAACAGAGGAGCAACAAGAAGATCACTAACAGCAGCAAAAGACTGAGATACAAAAGAATGAGATGCTCCTGAATTGAACAAAACAGTAGCAGGATGGGAGTTAACCAGAAGCGTACCCAACACGACGTCAGGTGCCTCCTGTGCCTCCTCAGCAGAGATGGCGTTGACGCGACCGCTGCCCGCGCCTTGGGCTACGGGGATAATCTTCTGATCTTGAGACGATCCACCACCTTGCCCGCGTCCTCCATTAGGACGAGGGGCTGCTCCAGTCTTCTTAGGGCATTGATTTGCATAATGCCCCTTCTGGTTGCAGGCGAAGCAAGTGACCCCGGCAGCCGGGTTGCGGGGGCCACCCTGCTGGCTCGCAGGTGCATGTGATTAGGGCACGGCCTGCGAAGGACGAGGGACAAGTGCTGGCAACCTCGGGGGTGCCGAAGCCTGAGAATGGGACCCCTGAGATTGCCCAAAATGAGGACGGGAAGAGCCGGCCTTGGATTGTAGGCCTCCCACTTGCGCTTGCGGGAATCCACAAGCTCCCTACCAGCATGCTCGGCGACGATGGCCTTGTCGACCAAGGTCTGGAAATCAGGGAAGTTGACGATGGATAGCTTCTCCTTAAGCTCCTCTGACGATCCACCCCTGAACTTCGTTTGCTTGGCCATATCAGTGGCCACATCCTCAGGAGCATAACGAGCTAAGTGGTTGAACTCGTATACATACTCCATGACTGAGCTACGCCCTTGCCTGAGCGTGAGAAACTCCTGCTTCTTGATGTTCATCAAGCCGGCAGGGATATGAGATCGACGGAAGGCAGTGCGAAACTCCTCCCAAGAGACAGTGTGGTCTGCGGGCTGCATGGCGAGAAAGCTCTCCCACCATGACAAACCTGCACCCTCAAGCTGGTGCAATGCAAACAACGCCTTCTCGTGCTCCTGGCATTGCGCGATGCTGAGCTTCCGCTCCACCAGACAAAGCCGCCGCTCAGATCAGCGGGTCCTCGACACGAAAAGGTGGGGGCCGAGTACGAAGAAACTCCATGAGTCCTCCACGCGGCCGATGACCACTCCCTTGCCCGGATCCTGAAGCACCGGTAAGGGCGGAGGTGTTGCGCGCGATGACATCCAGTAACACCCTCCTGTCTTCTGTACGGTTGCACTCTATCTGAAGAAGGACCTCGGCCATGGTCGGAGGAGGAGGAAGCTCCTCATCCGGACCAGCTGACTGGCCTTGGCCACTACGAGTACGACCGGCCATCCTGTTGAAAGGGGAAAGAGGTTAGCAACCAAAAACCCCGAAATTAGAAGCTAAAGAAGACGGGGGCTAACGACTAGGGGAATGGAATATCACCCTAAACGAAAGCCAAAACAACAAGTAATTAAACTTTAAAAGCTCCCAAAAGACCCTAAAAACAGCAAGGAAAACTAAGAATAAAGATCAACTTCTCTACGCAACTAACCCGTATTGAATGAATGAGTAATCGGTAGAGAAGGGAAAATTTCAGCAAGCTATTTTAGCTCTAACACTACTACAAAGCAAGGTTAAACCAGCGAAATAAGTGTTAGATACTTAGCTAACTAGTATCACATCTTACCCTTTTATTCCCACAAGTTTTAGTTGATTAACCCCTCATTTTCTACCCTATTTAGAACCTTGAGCTTGCTATCCGGATATCGACGCTTGCTGTCCAGATTTCGCATCCAAGCTTCCAGTCGAAATTGGACATTCCAGAAGCTCCAAAACCTTGTAAATGGGCAGCTAACACTTCAATTTGCCAAACTCATTGGTTCCCAAAACCCAATTAAACGATAACAACTATCTTTTGAGGGGAAGGAGAGGGAAAACAACTTTTAAAACTCAAATTAGAGTGAGATGAGGGAAGAAAGCTAAGATAGGTAAGGAGTAAAAGTAGAGACTTTACTTAAGCTTTCATAAACCATTTGATATTTTAAAAATAGGTTTTCCAAAACATCCTAAAGACGACCAAGCTAGGGTTTCTATGGTCAGTATGGCTCTGATACCAACTTTGTGAGGACTCCGGTTTATTAGGCTTGTAATACTTAGTCATCCATTGACCCTAGCATCACAAACATAATAATCCGTGTCTTTGAGATATGTATACTTCCTAGAATGCAGTATACACACCCCTTTACAAAATCATGCATCAATTCCATTCAAGACATAGAACCAAAGCACGAACTAGATTAAAAGACATACATAACATAGAGTTATTACAAAAGGGGCCGACTGGCCAAATACAACTACGAAAGATAAACACAGCGGAAGCAAAAGCCATAAGATGGCGATAAACAAAAGAGAGCCACGAGGTTTGCCTTTAGCCCACAAGGCAACCAACCAAGCCGCCTAGCTAGATTCCCAACCGCAGCACATCTCACAAAAGTAAAGCCCTTTGGGCTCTACCTCCTCTGCAACAAAGTTATTAAGCAAAGCAAATGAGTACAAATAATATACTCGCAAGACTGACGTGTAGTATAACAAAACTATAAATAGCTACATGCAAGCTTTATTTAAGTGGATGAGGCTTTGGACTCATTTTAGCATAAAGCAAGTTTTCATTTGCAATAATGTAATAGATTGAAAGCAATTTGACAAATCATTTTTAATTGTTGAAGTAACAACGAGATAATAACATAATAACAAGAACAAGAACAACCTAGAAGTGACTAACCCAAGTCACCACAACAATAGCATGAACTACCCAGTTCATACCACCCATCAAATTTTAATTAAGTGTTTAGTCTAGTTCTTGCACGACCTTACCAAGCATGTCCATAACCTAGGACGAGGCTATTCGAATAGTTTTAACCCAGCAGGGGTGTACCAATGTACCCACACGCCAGACCGCCTTTTCGCCACATGATTAAGCACACTTCCTTTGGTATGCCGGCACGGCTAAGTCCTACGAGACATTTCCAATGGACGATGCTAATTAAGAGCCGCCTCCCACGGGGATAAGGACACATTAGACAGCCTAGCCGGTCTGCTAAAGCTCCCCTCCCAACACCACACATAGCACACACATACCCACCGACCAGCTCATAATTAACACCTCCCAAAGTACTCAGTCAAGAGAGGTCCCATATCCCCCTCGTGTGGTTAGCACGCAAAAGCGCTTGGCTTAGTGACACAAGTAACTCGGTCCTTGGGGACTTAGGCACCATTCCGTTCACACCCAACAAATCACACCAACATCCATTGTGCCCAAGTCAATAACAATTTTGTTTTCATTTTCGTTTTATTTACAAAGTAACAAGCACAAGATGGACATAATGGAATAATAATTTTTGTGTGATCAAGGTCATCGACATAATGTCGACAACCGCCCATTTCTACCGTTATCTACGCATTGCTAAGCATTATCAACGTAAACTACTAAGTGATAAGAGTCCATCCATCGAACTCTAAATCATAGCAAGATAATCCTAGGCTTAGTAGTAGAGAGTGAACATTTACCTACAGAATATGCATCTATAGGATTACTAACGACATTTTAACACAAAGTAGCATGCATACATATAAGTGAAACAAAGTATTAAGCTTTAAAGTAATGGGACAATAATGGGATATGATCAAACTGCTTGCCTTGCTGGTTTTGTTCAAGATGTTGCTGAGGATCACTCACGGGATCAACACACTCGTCAACACCTAATCGAAAGGCGAAAAGAATCGATAAGAACGACGAAAATCCAAAAGACAGCACAGCAACAAACTCCAAATGCTCTGAAATTTCTACAGCAGCAAGAGGATAATTTTTAGGGAATTTAGCAACAAGAACCAATTGATTTGGATTCTCAATGCAAAAGATATGAGAAAAACAATTCTGCTCAGCCCTAAAAATACAAAACTGCTACTATTTACTAATTTAATTGTTTGGCAACATTTTCTAGAGAGGCGATGCAACTGAGATTTTTATAGTAAAACAAGCACCTCATGAGATGAATAACACAATTGAGTTCACCTCATTTGGAGCTATTATGCATGTTTTATGATTTTTCAAAGATATGAAAATGAGCACAACTAAGTTGGATTCACTCAAAAATAATCTACAGAGATTTACTTATGCATTTTACAAGTTAAATGCAACATTTAAAAGTTAATTTTGAAACCTATTTGCAAATCCATGTTCTGGAGCTGAACTGAGCTCACAACCATTTTTAGATTAGAGCTCAATCCAAACTAGAGCTACAAAAATTTGAATCACCTCATTTGGATTTAAAATGAATTAGTTATGCATTTTCAAAGTTATTACCTTTTTTCAGTTTGCAAAAAGGAGCTCTCTGGATTTTCTAAAAACCAACAAGACAGGGGAGGACATGAGCCGTAGATCCTGGATCGGACGGCTCAAGATCTCCCAGTGATAACGCACACGCGCTCTTACGCAGGTCCAGAGGACATGGGCCGTTGATCATGGATCCAACGGTCCATGTCCTCCCGGCAATGCGCGCTAACTGAGAAGGAGGTCGTGGCCGTTGATGCTGCATCCAACGGACCACCACAATAGGGGGAGGACCAGGACGGTCCAGATCTAGCGAGGGAGGTCCTCAACGGCTGCGATCAACACAGGGAGGACATAAATGGCTGAGATGACCTCGAGGAGGTCCTACGCGGAGGAGTTCTTAACGGCTCAGACCTCCAGGGGAGGTCTGGACGGCTAAGAGCCAAAGGGGGAGGTCCTGGACTGTAACATCCCGAAACTAATGATGTGTATTTCAAATGTTATAAAATGGGGATGAATTAAAACTTTTGATGCCTCATGATATCATTTGAAATCTTCTAGGGTTTTTCCCTAGTATTTTCTATTTCCAACAACACAATGTTTTTCTTAATGGAAATAGTCAATCTTTAAAACTCTTTGATCAAATGTTTTGATCATGCTATGGAAATATTTTTCCTATCATCTTGAGCATCCAAGTAACCTCTCTGCAAAATCTTATAATTTTTAGATTTTGTTTGCTATTTCAAATGGGCTAGTCAAACCTATTTGAATTCTGGTCAAACCCTAGCTCAGCAACTTGTGGATTTTCTGGAGATTAATGCAATGCATAAAAACTCTTGGAAAAATTACACAAGCTTGTTCACTTATCCAGAAAGCTCCCATAAAAATTTCATAAGTTTTGGAGTTTGGGAACTATCTCCAGAAATTCTCTAATCTTCTCAGCTTTTTAAACCAAACTTAAAATCACTATTCATCGGGCTCGAGACCCGAGCCCGACTCGCACCTAAACCTAACCTGGCTCAGCCCAACCGCATCGCCATGAGTCGCATGCAACCGTTGGATGGGGATCAACGGTCACCAACGCGCATCGCTTCGCCTGGGTTTAAATCGCAGCGTGTTGTCGATCGTTGGATCGTAATCCAACGGCTCAGATCGCCCGCTTCGCCGAGGTCGCGCTTTCGCGCCGAAGTCGCTGCGCCAGGCCCGAACTGTCAGCTTCTTCTTCCTCCTCGCGTCACGTCGCGCAGGGCTCGAGCGCCACGCGCCCCGCCACTCTGCCGCGGTCGTCTTCACGCCGTGACGCACCGCCCTCCTCGACCAATCCCCTGGCTCCGTTAGCTCACGCCGCGTCCACCTCCGTCCTCACCCGAGGATAATACTACCTCGGGTGCCTCTTTCTCCTTCACTTCTCCTCTGGCTGGCCGAGGAGAGGGAGGTGTACTCTTGCTCGATTCTTCGGTAAATGTCCTTCCACCGAGACCCTCTCAACCTACCTTGGATGCCTTTTCCGTTTTTGCTCATTCGAGCCCTTGTCTTTGCTTGTAGGACTGGGGAATCGTGCTCCACGGGCGCCAGAGCACGCCTCCCGAGGACACCTAGTGGTCTTCTTCTCTGCTGGTGAGTCCCTTGCTCCATCATCTGCGTCACCTTTGCCCCTCTGTGTGAGGAAGGTTTCCCCCCAACTAATTTCATCTATCTCCCACAGGAGCTCGGGGATTTCAAATTTTCCCCATTCTTGGCCGCCGAGCTCACCTTCTTCCCCGGCGACATTCGGGTGAGTTGTTGGTCGATTTCTCGCATTTGAGCACTCGGGTGGACTCACTTGAACTCTCCTAACCACCCTTTTCTCCCCTTTTCAGCCCGAGCTACCTTATCCTCGGGAGCTCAACGCCGCCGTCACCATCGTCGTCGTCGAGCCAACTCCGAGCCTCCCCATCCCTCTGCTGGCCTTAGGTAGTTTGCTTAAGCTCGATAGCTGCTTTGGCACCCACTCGCTTGGCCTCGCGGAGCTCCTTTTCTTATTTGCGCTGTTGCCGTAGTCTTCGCCGCCACCCATCCCCGGCGTGCCGTCGCTACTGGCCGCCGTAGAGGACCTCGCCACCACCTCGGGGTGCGCCTCGTTATTGCGGTGCTGGCCTGGCCCTTGGTCGGCGCTGCATGGCAGATATGGCATGGCCGCCGTGCCAATGCCGGAGCCGCGGCATGATGGTTGTCAGACGGCAAGCAAATTATCTTAAGCGGCATCATTAGTCTTAATGATAGGATGATTAGCTTTAAGTTTGTCTTAGCCATTTTTTTTTAGTCTATTACATGTGGGCCAGGTTCTGTAAACAAGGTGTTATTGTCGGTTTAGCGCTGTGAATGACAGGTGGGCCTGGGAGTTTAGTGTAGTGGTGAGCCCATGGACCCTGTCTATGACTCTCGGTCCATGCACTATGCATGTGGACCGTGTCAATGACAGGCGGGTCCCACTTGTCAGGTTAATTAGAAATCCTTTGGAAAATCAGATTTGGCACTGTTGTTGTGACCCCACTGGTCAGTGGCTAGGGCTAGAATATCGTGGGTATAAAAAGTATTGCATGGTATTATAAATTTCCGAAATGTCTTATTTGCAAACTGAAAATTGTTTAAACTTCAAAATTGCATAAGTAATTCATTATAGCTCCAAATTGGATGATTCAAATTTTGTTAGCTTCATTTTTACATGTACTTTAATACAAAAATGGTTAGATTCATGTTTCTGTTCCAGAAAACATTTTTGGTAAAATTACTTTATGATTAGTATTATTGATGCACTAAAATTGCCCTAACTTTGAAAATGCATAAGTATTTCTCTGTAAATCCAAAAAGTGCAAACTAAATTTTGTTAGAATCCTCTGTTACTGTAGTTTATTGTAAAATAGATTATCAACTTGGTACTGTTGCTGAAAATCTCGTTATGCATGTAACTAAAGTACTACTTTCACAACTTAGAAAAATCGTAGAAAAATCATCTTAGCTCCAAATGAGGTGAATCCAATTCCATTGTTCATCTCATGGGGAGCTCTGCACACCATAAAAATTTCAAGTGCACCACTGTTCTGGAAATTTTCGTCAAATAATTTAATTACATGAATAGTAACTTTTCCTATTTCTAAAGCTGAGCAGAATTGTTTTGATCATATCTTTTGCATCAAGAATCCTAATCGATTGATTCTTGTTGCTAAATTCATGATAAATCCTTATCTTGCTGCTGTTAAATTTTCAAGTCATTTGGAGAAAGTTGGCTGTTGAGTCTTTTTGGTTTCTTTGTTCTTATCGGTTCTTTTTCGCTCTTTCGTTAGGTTTCGACATTTGTGGTAATCCCGAGAGTGACCCTCAGCAACAAATTGAGCAACAGCAGCCAGGCAAGCAGTTTGATCATGCTTAAGTCCTATTACTTTCAAATCTAATACTTTGTTTCAACGGTATGTATGCATGCTCTTGTGTCAAAGTAATTTTCCCGATTAGAGGTAGTTATTCCTAATGCATGGTTGCCTCTAAATTGTCATCCCCTGCCAAAAAACATAATTTATTAACATCGCTGGTGAATTAGAGCCCGGCGATTTAATTATGCTCTTTTATTGTCTTCCGGCGTCATGCTTAGAAATGCTTAGCTACCGGTAGTTGGGCGGTTATCGACTTAGTCGGTAACCTTGATCACACAAATCATTTTATTACTATTTGATCAGCACCTTGTGCTAAATTGTTGAAAACTAAAAAGTGCAAATAAAATGATTCATACTTGGGCAAGTGGTTGGATGGTGGTATATCGGGTTTGTGTATGTCTTGCCCAAGTAAATTAAGGACCGAGTTACTTGCGCCACCGTTCCGAGCAATTTGCGTGCTAACCACACGAGGGACATATGGGACCCCTCTTGGCTAAGTACTTTGGGAGGTGTTAATTGGGGGTCGCAGGTGGTTAAAACTGTTTTTGTAAGGGAAAGAACACCCATGATTCTTTGTGGTGGGCGTGTCTCCTACCTTCGGGTTGTCGCGACTCTTAATTAACATCGCTCATTGGAAATGCCTCGTAGGACTTAGCCTTGCCGGCATACCAAAGGTAGTGTGCTAAATCTAGTGGCATAAGAGGCGGTCTGACGTGTGGGTACATTGGTACACCCCTGCAGGGTTAAAACTATTCGAATAGCCTTGTCCTAGGTTATGGACACGCTTGGACACGCCCCGTGAGAACTAGACTACAACATTTAATTAAAACTTGATGTGGGTGGTATGAACAGGGAGTTCATGCTATTGTTGTGGTGGCTATTGGGTTAGTCACTTCCAGGATGTTTTGTTACCTTTATTAGTTAGTATATCGCTGTTTTTATGAAATAAATTCAGATTGTAAAGTTGCTTTCAATCTATTATATTATTGCAAATGAAAACTTGCTTTATGCTAAATTGTGTCTAGAGCCTGCTCCACTTACATAAAGCTTGCATGTAGCTAAATATCAGGTCTGTTATCTCACACGTCAGTCTTGCGAGTACAATAAACAATTTATTGTACTCATTTGCTTTGCTCTAAATTAAATTGTTGCAGAGGAGGAAGTGGAACCCCGAGTTACACTTTTGTGAGTTGTGTCATCGCCGTTCAGACGACTAGCTTGGCGTGCTTGGATTGGTTGCCTTGTGGGTTATGGCACACTAATCGCTTTTGTTATTGCCATCTTATGGCCTTTTGTTTCATTGCTATGATAACTCTTTAGTTGATTTTGGCCGGTCGGCCCGTTTGTAATAACTATATACTGTATGTCTTTTGGTTCGTTATGTCGTATTTTGGATTCTATGTGATTGAATGGAATTGATGCTTGATTTTTGTATGGGGTATGTGTACTACATTCTGGGAAGTACATATGCGCCGAGAATCATGATATTTGATTTGTAATGCTTAAATCATCTTTATGGTTAGGTATTACAAGTTAAATACCCCGGGTTCTCACAAAAGTTGGTATCAGAGCCATGCTAATCATAGAAGCCACTAGCTTAGTCGTCATTTAGGATATTTTGAAAAACTTAGTTTCAAAATGTCAAATGGTTTATAAAAACTTAGGTAAGTTCTCAGATTTTACTCCTTACCTATCTTAGTTTGCTCCTCTCACCTTGTTCTAGTTAAGTTTTAAAAAGATGTTTCCTCTTATCTCCCTTCCAAAGATAGTTGTTACCGTTTAATATCGGTTTTGGGATTCAATGAGTGTTTTAAAATTGAAGTGTTGGCTGTCTTTTAGAGGAGATTAGAAGCTTTTGGAATTGGAAAATTCAGCTTGGGGCTTAGATATAAAATCTGGACAGCAAGTACAAGTTTTAGACAGCAAGCACCTAGTTCTTCGTTAGGGCTGGAAATGAGAGGATAATTCAACTAAAACTTGTTGGGTTTAAAAGGGTAAGATGTGATATAAGATAGCTAACGTCTAACGCACCCTTAGAGGGTTTTTACCATGGTTTTTAGATGCAATAAGACTTGAGATGCGTTCTGAAATTTTCTTCTCAAAACGATTACTTGTTCATTCAATACAAGTTAGTCGTACCGAGAAGTTGAATCTTGTGTCTTGTAAGCTTTGCTTTGGATCTTATGTCTTTTTGCAATTGTTTGGAGTTCCTTTCCTTGCTGGTTACATGGTTGTAATTGGGTTAGGGTAATAGATCATTTCCCTAGTCAATAGCTTACCTTTTGCTACCTTGTCTCTCTAGTTTTCGGGTTTTTGTTGCTAACCCGCCTTGATGAAACAGGATGGCTGGTCGAACACGCAGCGGCCAGGGTCAGCCTGATGGTCGGGATGAGGAGCTTCCACCTCCCCCGACCATGGCTGAGGTTCTCGCTCAGATCGAGCGGAATCGCATGGATCAGACGAGGGTCCTGGAGGCGATCGCCCGGAACACCTCCAACTTGTCTGGCGCCTCCGGATCAGGAGGAGGAGGTGGCCACCATCAGCGGGGGGGACTCTCGGAGTTCCTTCGCACACAGCCACCTACCTTCTCGCGGTCTGAGGACCCACTTGATGCGGATGATTGGCTGCGTCTCGTCGAGCGGAAGCTCGATGTTGCCCAGTGCCAGGAGCACGAGAAGGCGCTCTTTGCCTCCCATCAGCTGGAGGGGGCGGCCCTCTCATGGTGGGAGAACTTCCTGCCATGCCCGAGAGCCGGGTCACATTTGGGCTGAGTTCCGCACTGCCTTCCGGCGGGCTCATGTTCCCGCTGGAGTGATGAAGATAAAGAAGAAGGAGTTCTCTGCGCTCAAGCAGGGGCGCAGATCTGTGACCGAGTATCTCCACGACTTCAACCACCTCTCCGCTATGCTCGAGGAGGTGCCCACAGATGAGGCAAAACAGGAGAAGTTTATGGATGGCTTGTCTGAGGAGCTTCAGGACAAGCTATCTATTGTTGATTTTCCTGACTTTCAGTCACTTGTTGACAAGGCCATTGTTGCTGAGCACAAGGCAAGGGCGCTTGGTGATTCTCGCAAGCGCAAGTGGGAGGCCTACAAATCTACAAAGGCCTATGCTCCTCGATCTTATGGCGGGCAAGCCCCGGTGCATCACACTCATACTTCAGCACCACCGAGGGCACCAGCGTTTGTACCACGCCCACCGCAGGCCGTGTCTCAGTCACGTGCACCTGCGGGACAGCAAGGAGGTCCCCGCAACCCAGCTGCTGATGTCACCTGCTTCTTCTGCAACAACAAGGGGCATTATGCTAATAATTGCCCTAAGAAGACTGGAGCGGCCCCTCGTCCTAATGGAGGGTGCGGGCATGGAAATGGCCATGATCAGAAGGTTCATCAGAAGGCCCCGAATGTGGGCAGCGGCCGAGTCAACCACATCTCGGCCGAGGAGGCTCAGGAGGCACCTGACGTTGTGTTGGGTACGCTTCTTGTCAACTCTCACCCAGCTACTGCTTTTAATTGATTACGAGTCAGATTCTTTTATATCAAAGTCTTTTGCTGCACTTAGTAATCTTCCTATTGTACTTATGCATGTGCCTTTGATTGTTCACTCTCCGGGGTCGGTAATGAGAGCTGAATTTGAATGTCGGGATGTTTCTATCGACATTGGAGGAGTGGGTGTGAGACCCCGACATTTATTAGGCTCATAATACTTAGTCATCCAATTGACCCTAGTATTATCAACCGAATAAACTCGGTCTCGAGAGATGTATACTCCCGAATGCAAGATACATACCTCACAACAAAAGAATATATCAATTCCATACAACACATAGAACATAAGCAACAAACCGAAGTTAATATTAATATGGAATAGCTACTACAAAGAGGGCCCTTAGGCCAAATAGCAATAAGTTACAAGAATACACAATGAAGCAAAAGTGCCATAAAGATGGCTATAACACAAAGTCAATCGGTGTGCCTTAACCCTAGGCATCTCGACCGACCGCCAAGCTAGTCGTCAAGAAAGCGCAACACGTGGCACGTAAGTAAGGCTCTTGGAGCTCACCTCCGTCCTCTGCAACAAGGTTGTTAAGCAAAGCAAATGAGTACAATAACTTGTTTCTTGTACTCGCAAGACCGACGTAAGATAACAGAACTATAATTTAGCTACATGCAAGCTTTAATTAAGTGGATGGAGCTTTGGACTTACATTTAGCATAAAGCAAGTTCCATTTGCAATAACATAATAGATTTAAGGCAATTTGACAAAGCATTTTTAGTTGTTGAAATAACAACGCAATAATAACATAATAACAACAACAAGAACAAACACGAAGTGACTAACCCAATAGCCACCACAACAATAGTATGAATTACCCACTCATACCAACCATGTCAAGTTTTAATTAAAAGTTGTAGTCTAGTTCTTACGGGCGTTCCGAGCGTGTCCATAACCTAGGACGAGGCTATTCAATAGTTTTATCCTCGCAGGGTGTACCAATGTACCCACACGCCAGACCGCCTTTCCTTTAGGCACACTACCTTTGGTATGCGGCACGGCTAAGTCCTACGAGACATTTCCAATGGACGATGCTAATTACGAGCAGAACCCACGGGGACAAGGACACATTAGACAGCCTAACCGCCCGCCAATGCTCCTCCCAACACTACACATACACATTTTATTAAAACATACCCACCAACCAGCTCATAATTAACACCCCCAAAGTACTTAGTCAAGAGAGGTCCCATATCCCCTCGTGTGGTTAGCACGCAATATTGCTCGTAACGGTGGCGCAAGTAACTCGGTCATAACGACTCTGCATACTACCACATTCCAAAACCACACCATCCATCCAATATGCCCAAGTCCAAATCAACATTTTATTTTCAGTTTTGATTTTACAAATTAATCAAAGCACAAGTGCTGGACATATAGGAGGAATAATTATACTTGGTGATCAAGACCATCGACTAAGTCGATGATCGCCCATTACTACCGATAGCTAAGCATGTCTAAGCAGTTTAAGTCGAAACTACTAAGTGATAAGAGCTCATCCAACGAGCTCCAACCACAGCGAATAACCTAGGCTCATTGGTAGTAGAGGATAAACAACTCCTACAGATTATGCAACTATAGGATTACTAGCGACAATTAACACAAAGTAGCATGCATACATAGAAGTAAAACAAAGTATTAAGCTTTAAAATAATGGGACAATGATGGAAATGGTCAAACTGCTTGCCTTGCTGCTGGTCACTTTGTTGCGGAGGGTCGCTTATGGATCACCACAAATGTCGAAACCTAACGGAAAAACGATAAAGAACCGATAAGAACGACGAAAAACAACAAGACAGCACAGCAAACGAACTCCAAATTCTCTGAAATTTCTACAGCAGTAAGAGGGTGATTTTAGGAATTTAGCAACAAGAACCAATGGATTTGGATTCTTAATGCAAAAGTTATGAGCAAAACAATTCTGCTCAGCCCTGAAAATACCAAACTGCACTATTCACTAATTTAATTATGAGGCAACATTTTCTAGAAAAGTGGTGAGGCTGAGATTTTTACTGTGAAACCAGCACCTCATGAGATGAATAACACAATTGAGTTCATCCCATTTGGAGCTATATTGCACTTTCTATAATTTTTCAAAAACAAGAACTTGAACAAAATTATAATGCACAAGTCCTTATTTCTATAACAGCAATATGCTCAAATCTAATTTTTACAGTGAGTTCATTAATAGAGGAAGCTAACAAAGTTGGTCTCATTCAAAAATAACCTACAGAACATTAGTTATGGGTTTTACAAGTTAAACCTAAATTTTGAGTGTATTATCCAAAAGGGAGTACTAAAACCTATGGCAAAACTGTGCTCTGGAGCTGAACTCAACTTACAACCATTTTTGGATTAAAGTCAAGTTTAAGACAGAGCTAACACAATTTGAATGACCTCAAAAGGATTTAAAATGAAAAAGATATGAAATTCTAAAGTCTACCTCATTTCAGTTCATACTTAAGAATTTTGACCTTCCTAACATTCACAAAGACATGGGAGGTCGTGAGCCACAGATCTCAGATCTAACGGCTCGAGACCTCCCAGAGAACAACACACATGCACATGGGAGGTCCAGAGGTCTGGACCTCCTAACCACGCACATGCGCGCGAGGTGAGGGAGGTCATGGCCGAGATGGAAGATCTAACGGACCACAACATGGAAGGGAGGTCGGAACGGACTGATTAAAAGGGAGGTCCTCAGCGGTGAGATGACCTCGAGGAGGTCCCAGAGGAGGTCTCAGCGTCCTGCACCTCCGTGGAGGTGCGGACGGCTAAGATTGCGCCAAGGAGGTCTTGGACGCCCAGATCTCCTTGGAGGAGGTGCGGATGTCGAGATCGGCGCTAGAATTAGCGCACGACACGCACGCGCTATGGACAAGAGATTAAATGCGGCGGGACCACGAGGAGGTCGCGCGGAGGACCTAATGGCGCGATAAATGGTGGATTTAAGACAGTTAAGACACACCAAATGAATTCAATGATGGGAGCAATGATAAGCGATTAACTCGGTGGATCTTTTGTCCTAAAACGACAACGACGCTGCGTTGCGTCCGACAAAAACCCGTGTTCAAATATTTGGTTCTCGCGGCGATGTAGACCTCGGCGAGATCCAATGGTACCGCGGTTCGCAATAACCACGCGCACTCCAACGGACCTTCTCTCAACGGCAATGATGGTTTTGAACGCCATGAGCCGAGAGGACAGAGGTGACCAAGACGGCAAAACCGAAAAGCAAAAATGAGCTCATGCGACAAACAAGCTTATGCCAAACTAAAGCTCATGAAAACATTCATCAGGGTGCCAAGACTAAGGATTACCGGGGATGTACAGGAGGTCCTAAGGTGCCGAGGAGGTCGAGGAAGGAGGACCGTGTCGGGAGGAAGGGTGCTCCACGGCCAAAGCTTCAGCTCCAAGCTCCACTTTGTCCACCTCTGTAACTGCCCAAACCAATTCAAGTTAGGACTTGGTCCCAGAGGGAATGGCACAAAAGAAGCTTAGAGAAAAGGAGAAAAAACTCCAGTGACCCTTGTCCACCGAGGAGCTTCAAGCTCCAGCAATGGCGGCCAAGGAAGCTTTGGTGGTTTAAAGCTCACAGCACAGGGGTGTAAGCCAAGGAACAAAGGTGTGCAAAGGAAGCCAACGGCACAGTGGGGGAGGCTTTATACTAAGGGCACAGGAGGTTGTGGACCACTGGCCAAGCTCATGGTGAGCTTGGCCCATGGGAGGTCCATGGCTTGGACAAGACACAAGGTTGACAAGGTGCAGGCCTGTGTGGACAGGAGGGGCGGAAGGCTGACCTGCATTAAATGCGGGTCAGCAAGAGCTGTTGAAGTGTACCTCATGTGCAGACACGCAATAAATGCACTGCTCAGAGCTTGCCCGCGCGCCAGAGGAAGGAGAAGAACAGGGGAGGTCTTAGTGGCCGTTGGATAAGACCTGGGAGAGGTCCTGGCCATCGGATGAGAGTTTTGAACCGTTACGTTTTAAGTGGCTGGGTGGAGGTCCCAGCCACACGATCAAGGATGGGGAGGTCTGATACGCACAAAGCGAAGGGAGGTCTTAGCCCTCCGATTTGGATCCAAGGGCTATGACCTCAACAAGGCGGGAGGACCTTGTTGTGATGTTTTTCAGAGGAGGTCGTGGCCTTTGGATGTAAATCCAACGGCTACGACCTCAAGTGAGTGCAAAGGGAGGTCTGACAGTTAGATTGGGAGGAGGAGGTCGTGACCATGGATTTTTGATCCAATGGCTGTGACCTCACGTAGGTGGGATGTGGACTTGCTTAGTTTAACAGTGAGGGGAGGTCAGGGCCGCGGATCTTGAATCCAAGGGCCAAGACCTCACATAGGTGGGATGACCTCGCTGCGATGGCTTACAGCACGAGGAGGTCCTTTGAGGTTTAACACACAGGGGAGGTCGTGGCCGTGGATCTTTGATCCAGCGGCTATGACCTGATGAGGTGGGAGGTCGACGCCCACGCTGACCCGAGGAGGTCCACGAGGTCAAGAGGACCTCGAAAGGGGGAGGTCCTGGGGGCCTTGGTTGAGGGGGAGGTCGTGGCGGTTGGATTTGATCCAACGGCTACGACCTCATCAAGGTGGGAAAGGAGGTCAGATGGGGTTGGGCTGGACCAGGTTTGAGTACTGGCCGGCCCAAGGAACAAAGGTCTCTGCTTTTAAATTTAATTTTCTAACAGCTAAGACTTGGCAAAATTGTTTGAGATAGCAAATGAACTCCAAAATTCATAAGATTTTAACTGGAGCTAGCTGACAACATGATTAACCTTACATAAATTTTCCAGAGGTTATTATGCAATGCATTTTTCTCAGGAATTTCATTAAGGTTGTTCAATGATTCATTTTACCTCCAAAAATTATCAAACTAGTTTTACAACTTGTGATATTTTTCAGAGGGGTCCCACCTCAGTTTTAGGACCAAGGAAGATACTTTCCAATTGTTTGGCACAAGATTTGAGAGAATTGGAAAATGAATTTGACTTTTGGTCAACAAGAGCTTTGTGTTCTTGGTTTACACAACTCTTGGACAAGAATTACATGAGATTGTAAGGGTTTTCAAGTTGTGAGAAAAAGTTTTAATTTCTACACATATAATTATACTTGAATAACCCTGATTATACATTTGGGATGTTACAAAATCTCCCCCCCTAACAGAAATCTCGTCCCGAGATTTGGCTCACTCGGTAAAGAAGGATGGATAGTCCGCACGCAGACGATCTTCTCTTTCCCAAGTAGCCTCATCCTCAGAATGGTTTGACCACTGAACTTTAAGGAACTTGATGGTCTTATTCCTTGTCCTTCGTTCAGACTCATCGAGCACGCGAACAGGGTGCTCGCGATAGGTCAAATCTTCCTGGACATCGAGGGTTTCCAACGGAGCTTCCTCAGTTGGAACACGGAGGCACTTCTTAAGCTGGGACACATGGAAAACATCATGTACCCCCGCAAGTGCAGCTGGCAACTCCAACTTATAGGCAACAGCTCCCTTCTTCTCGATAATGCGGTAGGGACCGACATATCGAGGAGCCAACTTGCCCCGGCCAAACGTTGATGGCCCTTCAAAGGAGAGACTTTGAGATAAACAAAGTCATTAGGCTCAAAACGTAACTCACGTCGGCGGCGATCCGCATAGCTCTTTTGCCTGGATTGAGCTGTGCGCAAACGCTCACGAATAAGCTGAACTTGGCGCTCGGCCTCATTGATTGAGTCCGGGCCAAAGAGAGGTCTCTCACCGGTCTCTGACCAGTTCAACGGGGTTCTACACTTTCTCCGCATAAGGCCTCAAAAGGTGCCATGCCGAGACCGGCCTCGAAGTCGTTGTTATAAGAAAACTTCGCGAATGGCAAGCATTTCTCCCAATGCTTCCCATAGGAAAGGACACAAGCACGAAGCATATCCTCCAAAACCTGGTTGACCCTCTCGGTCTGACCATCGGTTTGAGGGTGGAATGCCGTGCTAAAGGTAAGACGGGTTCCCATGGCCTCTTGCAAACTATGCCAAAAGCGAGAGGTGAAAAGAGAACCACGATCCGAGACGATCGTCTTGGGCACACCGTGCAAGCACACGATGCGAGAGACATAGAGGTCGGCCAATTGACCAACAGAAATCTTAGCCCGCACAGGCAAGAAATGCGCTACTTTAGTCAACCGATCAATGACAACCCAAATGGAGTCTTTCCCCGTTGGTGTTCGGGGCAGACCGGTGATAAAGTCCATGCCGACGGAATCCCACTTCCATTCCCAAGACAGCAAGGGTGAAGCAATCTGCTGACGCCGATGCTCGGCCTTGACACACGGCGACATATGTCGACTTTCAAGAACGAACCGTAATCTCCTCTTCATTCGGGTCCACCAAAATCTCAAAGGAGATCTTGATACATCTTTGTGGCCCCGGATGAATGGATAAAGGCGAATCATGGGCTTCATGGAGGATCAAATTCCACAACTCCATGTCCTTTGGAACCACAAGGTGTTGTCGAACCTCACAACACCATGCTCATCCTCGAAAAGCACTTGGTCGTTCCGCCTTGACATTTGCCTTAATGTGGCTCACTCCCAAACCGATTGCGAGCGGACTTGATCCGATCCACCAAGGTTGGTTGCACAACCATGGCAGCGAGAAATCCATGCTCAACTATCTCCAAGTTGAGACATTTGGAATGCTTCGAGAAGAGAGGGCTAATGCTCCTTGAGCACTAAGGCATTACAATGCGCTTTGCGACTAAGCGCATCAAGAACGACATTAGCCTTGCCCGGATGGTAGTGAATACCCATATCATAGTCCTTGATCAATTCCAACCATCTCCTTTGCCCGAGGTTCAGTCAGGTTGGGTGAACAAGTACTTGAGGCTTTTGTGATCCGAATACACTTCACAACGACACGATTAGGTAATGTCGCCAAATCTTAAGTGCATGAATCACAGCAGACCAACTCCAAATCATGAGTAGGGTAGTTGAGTTCATGAGGTCTCAATTGTCTTGATGCATAGGCCACTACCTTGCCTTCTTGCATAAGGACACAACCGAGGCCTCAACGAGAAGCATCGCAAAAGATATCGAAGCTTCGATGGATATCAGGAAGAACAAGAACAGGAGCGGTGGTCAAACGCTTCTTGAGTATTTGGAAACTTTCCTCACACTCAGCGGACCACAAGAACTTCTTGTCCTTCTTGAGCAACTCCGTCATCGGCTTCGCGATCTTGGAGAAGTTCTCGATAAAGCGGCGATAATATCCCGCTAAACCAAGAAAACTCCGCACATCGGTGACCGAAGAAGGCTGACTCCATGAAAGAACATCGGTGACCTTGCTAGGATCAACGGCTACGCCTCCTGCTGAAAGAATATGGCCTAAGAAAGCCACTTCCTTCAACCAGAATGCACACTTGCTGAACTTCGCGTACAGCTGGTGCTCACGTAGCTTGCCTAACACAAGCCTCAGATGCTGATCATGTTCCTCATCGTCCTTGGAATAGATAAGAATATCATCGATGAAGACCACGACAAACTTATCCAAATACTCCATGAATACCGAATTCATGAGATTCATGAACAAGGCAGGAGCATTGGTTAAGCGAATGACATGACAAGATACTCATACAAGCCATAGCGAGTAGAGAATGTCGTTTTGGAATATCCTCGGCCGAATACAAACTCGATGATATCCCACTCGAGATCAATCTTGGAGAAAACTCGAGCTCCAAGTTAATTGATCAAAGAGATCGCCAATGCGGGCAACGGATACTTGTTCTTTATCGTCACTTCATTAAGTGGGCGGTAATCAACGACATCGCGAAGTAAAATCCTTCTTCTTTACGAAGATTGCCGGACAACCCCACGGAGATGAGCTAGGCGGATGAAACCCTTCTCTTGCAGCTCGCTTAATCGCTTCTTCAACTCCACCAACTCGCTCGGTGGCATCCGATAAGGCCTCTTTGAGATAGGGGCGATGCACCGGAGCCAACTCAATGACAAACTCGAGGTCTCGAACGGTGGCATCCTCGAAGATCGCGGAAAGACATCAACAAAGTCACAAGCTGTTGGGACTTCGCTAATATCTCGAGCGGCTTCGCTTCAAGTCTGCGAAGAGATGAGGGCCTAGCGATTTTGGCGAGAAGCAAACCTCGCCACGGAAGAACTAGACAGAGAGATGAGCTTCCTGGCGCAATCGATTTGTCCCATGTGCTGAGACAACCAATCCATACCAAGAATCACATCAAGACTCGCTGAATGGAGAAGGATAAGGTTTGCTAAGAACCCTACGCCTTCGATCTCGATAGGGACATCTCTACACTCGGATTCAGCTCTCAACTCCGAACCAGGAGAGCGAATGAGAAGGGACCGACAATGGAGAGAAAGGAAGCTCTCCAACAAAGAAAGAAAAGACTCAGAAACAAAGGAATGAGATGCTCCTGAATCAAACAAGACAGTAGCAGGGTGAGAGTTAACAGAAAGTGTACCTAGTACGACGTCGGGTGCCTCCTGAGCCTCCTCTGCGGTGATGGCGTTGACGCGACCACTACCCATGCCTTGGGTAGCCGGGACGATCTTCTGGTCCTGAGATGCACCACCTCCTGGCCCGCGTCCTCCATTAGGACGAGGGGCTGCTCCGGTCTTCTTAGGGCATTGGTTCGCATAATGCCCCTTCTGGTTGCATGAGAAGCATGTGACCCCGGCCGCCGGGTTGCGGGGCCACCTATTGCCGGCGGCAAAGACGTGGATCGGGCACGGCTGCGAAGGACGAGGACGAGGCAAGGTGACCTCGGGCGCCAAGAATGAGAGTGGTACTCGAGACCGCTCAAACGAGGGCGGAAGAACTGGCTCGAAGTCTTATAGGTCTCCCACTTGCGCTATGGAATCCATAAGCTCCCGAGCCGCATGCTCAGCGACGATGGCCTTGTCGACCAAGGTCTGAAAATCAGGAAAGTCGGCAATGGATAGCTTGTCCTTCAGCTCCTCGGACAAGCCGCGCCTGAACTTGGCCTGCTTGGCCATATCAGTGGCCACATCCTCAGGAGCATAACGAGCCAGATGGTTGAACTCGTACACATACTCCATGACTGAGCTACGCCCTTGCTTGAGCGCAAGAAACTCCTGCTTCTTGATCTCCATCAAGCCGGCAGGGATGTGAGCCCGACGGAAGGCAGTACGAAACTCCTCCCAAGAGACGGTGTGGTCTACGGGCTGCATGGCGAGATAGCTCTCCCACCAGGACAAAGCTGCACCCTCAAGCTGGTGCGATGCGAACAGCGCCTTCTCGTGCTCCTGGCACTGCGCTATGCGAAGCTTACGCTCCACAAGACGAAGCCAATCGTCCGCATCCAAAGGGTCCTCAGACCGAGAAAAGGTAGGGGGCTGAGTACGAAGGAACTCAGCAAGACCCCCACGAGGCTGATGGGCATTCCCTGGCCCAGATCCTGAAGCTCCGGTAAGGGCAGTGGTGTTGCGCGCGATGACGTCCAGTAGAACTCTCCTGTCATCCGCGCGGTTGCGCTCAATCTGAAGAAGGACCTCGGCCATGGTCGGAGGAGGAGGAAGCTCGTCGTCAGGACCAGTGATCGCCTTGGCCGCCACGAAAAGGCCCGCCATCCTGTTACAAGAAATTTTGGTTAGCAACTAGACCCGAAAAACTAAGCCTTAAAGAAAACAAAAGCGATCGACTAGGGGAATGAAGATCACCCTAAACGAAAGCCAAAACAATGAGTAATTAAACTTTAAAAGCTTCTAAAAGACTCTACAAACAGCCAAGAAACACCAAAAGCAAGGTTCAACTTCTCAACTCAACTAACCCGTATTGAATGAACGAGTAATTGATCGAAGATTACAAATCAGATTGTAAGATGAGATCTAAAACTATTAGAGAGCAAGGTTAAGGCAGCGAAATAAGTGTTAGATACTTAGCTAACTAGTATCACATCTTACCCTTTTATTCCCACAAGTTTTAGTTGATTAGCCTCTCATTTTCTACCTCATTTACTAGCTTAAGCATTGCTGCCCTAAAATGCTTGCTTGCTGTCCAGAATTTTCAGATTTGAGTTTCGCCTTCAAATACTTCTATTCTTCACCAAGAAGGTAGCCAAGACATCAATTTAGAACTCTCATATGTTACCCAAAACCCAATTAATCGATAATGACTATTTTGTAGAAGAGAAGAGAGGAAAACAACTTTCAAAACTCAAATTAGAGTGAGATGAGAAGAGAAAGCTAAGGTAGATGAGGAGTAAAATCTGAGAATTTTCTTAAGCTTTCAAATCTCGTTTATACTTTGAAAATAGGTTTTCCAAAATATCTTAAAGACGACCAAGCTTGTGTTACTACGGTCATAACGGCTCTGATACCAACTTTTGTGAGACCCCGACATTTATTAGGCTCATAATACTTAGTCATCCAATTGACCTAGTATTATCAACCTAATAAACTCGGTCTCGAGAGATGTATACTCCCGAATGCAAGATACATACCTCACAACAAAAGAATATATCAATTCCATACAACACATAGAACATAAGCAACAAACCGAAGTTAATATTAATATGGAATAGCTACTACAAAAGAGGGCCCTTAGGCCAAATAGCAATAAGTTACAAGAATACACAATGGAAGCAAAAGTGCCATAAAGATGGCTATAACACAAAGCCAATCAAGTGTGCCTTAACCCTAGGCATCGATCGAACCGCCAAGCTAGTCGTCAAGAAATCGCAACACGTGGCACGTAAGTAAGGCTCTTGGAGCTCACCTCCATCCTCTGCAACAAGGTTGTTAAGCAAAGCAAATGAGTACAATAACTTGTTTATTGTACTGCAAAGACCGACGTGTAAGATAACAGAACTATAATTTAGCTACATGCAAGCTTTAATTAAGTGGATGGAGCTTTGGACTTACATTTAGCATAAAGCAAGTTCCATTTGCAATAACATAATAGATTTAAGGCAATTTGACAAAGCATTTTTACTTGTTGAAATAACAACGCAATAATAACATAATAACAACAACAAGAACAAACCCGAAGTGACTAACCCAATAGCCACCACAACAATAGTATGAATTACCCACTCATACCAACCATGTCAAGTTTTAATTAAAAGTTGTAGTCTAGTTCTTACTGGCGTTTCCGAGCGTGTCCATAACCTATGACGAGGCTATTCAATAGTTTTATCCTGCAGGGTGTACCAATGTACCCACACGCATGCATCGCCTTTCCTTTAGGCACACTACCTTTGGTATGCCGCACGGCTAAGTCCTACGAGACATTTCCAATGGACGATGCTAATTACGAGCCAAGAACCCACGGGACAAGGACACATTAGACAGCCCTAACCGCCCGCCAATGCTCCCTCCCAACACTACACATACACATTTTATTAAAACATACCCACCAACCAGCTCATAATTAACACCCCCAAAGTACTTAGTCAAGAGAGGTCCCATATCCCCTCGTGTGGTTAGCACGCATAATATTGCTCGAGCGGTGGCGCAAGTAACTCGGTCCTTAACGACTCAGCATACTACCACATTCCAAAACCACACCATCCATCCAATATGCCCAAGTCCAAATCAACATTTTATTTTCAGTTTTGATTTTACAATTAATCAAAGCACAAGTGCTGGACATATAGGAGGAATAATTATACTTGTGTGATCAAGACCATCGACTAAGTCGATGATCGCCCATTACTACCGATAGCTAAGCATGTCTAAGCGGTTTAAGTCGAAACTACTAAGTGATAAGAGCTCATCCAACGAGCTCCAACCACAGCGAATAACCTAGGCTCATTGGTAGTAGAGGATAAACAACTCCTACAGATTATGCAACTATAGGATTACTAGCGACAATTAACACAAAGTAGCATGCATACATAGAAGTAAAACAAAGTATTAAGCTTTAAAATAATGGGACAATGATGGAAATGGTCAAACTTCTTGCCTTGCTGCTGGTCACTTTGTTATGGAGGGTCGCTTATGGATCACCACAAATGTCGAAACCTAACGGAAAAACGATAAAGAACCGATAAGAACGACGAAAAACAACAAGACAGCACAGCAAACGAACTCCAAATTCTCTGAAATTTCTACAGAAGTAAGAGGGTGATTTTTAGAATTTAGCAACAAGAACCAATGGATTTGGATTCTTAATGCAAAAGTTATGAGCAAAACAATTCTGCTCAGCCCTGAAAATACCAAACTGCACTATTCACTAATTTAATTATGAGGCAACATTTTCTAGAAAAGTGGTGAGGCTGAGATTTTTACTGTGAAACCAGCACCTCATGAGATGAATAACACAATTGAGTTCATCCCATTTGGAGCTATATTGCACTTTCTATAATTTTTCAAAAACAAGAACTTGAACAAAATTATAATGCACAAGTCCTTATTTCTATAACAGCAATATGCTCAAATCTAATTTTTACAGTGAGTTCATTAATAGAGGAAGCTAACAAAGTTGGTCTCATTCAAAAATAACCTACAGAACATTAGTTATGGGTTTTACAAGTTAAACCTAAATTTTGAGTGTATTATCCAAAGGGAGTACTAAAACCTATGGCAAAACTGTGCTCTGGAGCTGAACTCAACTTACAACCATTTTTGGATTAAAGTCAAGTTTAAGACAGAGCTAACACAATTTGAATGACCTCAAAAGGATTTAAAATGAAAAAGATATGAAATTCTAAAGTCTACCTCATTTCAGTTCATACTTAAGAATTTACTGACCTTCCTAACATTCACAAAGACATGGGAGGTCGTGAGCCACAGATCTCAGATCTAACGGCTCAGACCTCCCAGGAGAACAACACACATGCACATGGGAGGTCCAGAGGTCCTGGACCTCCTAACCACGCACATGCGCGAGGTGAGGGGAGGTCATGGCCGTAGATGGAAGATCTAACGGACCACAACATGGAAGGGAGGTCCGGAACGGACCAGATTAAAAGGGGAGGTCCTCAACGGTGAGATGACCTCGAGGAGGTCCCAGAGGAGGTCCTCAACGTCACAGACCTCCAGGGAGGTCTGGACGGCTAAGATTGCGCCAAGGAGGTCTTGGACGCTCCAGATCTCCTTGGAGGAGGTCTGGATGTCCAGATCCAGCGCTAGAATTAGCGCACGCACACGCACGCCGCTTATGGACAAGAGATTAAATCTTGGCGGGACCACGAGGAGGTCCGGCGGAGGACTTAATGGCACGCAAATAAATGGTGGATTTAAGACAGTTAAGACACACCAAATGAATTCAATGATGGGAGCAATGATAAGCGATTTAACTCGGTGGATCTTTTGTCCTAAAAACGACAACGACGCTGCTGCTTGCGTCCCCACAAAAATCCGTGTTCAAATATTTGGTTCTCGCCGGCGATGTAGACCTCGCCGGCGAGATCCAATGGTACCGCGGTTCGCAATAACCACGCGCACTCCAACGGACCTCTCTCAACGGCAATGATGGTTTTGAACGCCGGCGAGCCGAGAGGACAGAGGTGACCAGACGGCAAAACCGAAAAGCAAAAATGAGCTCATGCGACAAACAAGCTTATGCCAAACTAAAGCTCGCGAAAACATTCATGGGTGCAAGACTAAAGGATTACTGGGGATGTACAGGAGGTCCTAAGGTGCCGAGGAGGTCGAGGAAGGAGGACCGGTGCCGGGAGGAAGGGTGCTCCACGGCCAAAGCTTGACTCAAGCTCCACTTTGTCCACCTCAGAATCGCCCAAACCAATTCAAGTTAGGACTTGGTCCCAGAGGGAATGGCACAAAAGAAGCTTAGAGAAAAGGAGAAAAAACTCCAAGGACCCTTGTCCACCGAGGAGCTTCAAGCTCCAAAGAATGGCGCCAAGGAAGCTTTGGTGGTTTAAAGCTCACAAGACAGGGGTGTAAGCCAAGGAACAAAGGTGTGCAAAGGAACCCAACGGCACGATGGGGAGGCTTTATACTAAGGGCACAGGAGGTTGTGGACCACCGCCAAGCTCATGGTGAGCTTGGCCCATGGGAGGTCCATGGCTTGGACAAGACACAAGGTTGACAAGGTGTAGGCCTGTGTGGACAGGAGGGGCGGAAGGCTGACCTGCATTAAATGCGGGTCAGCAAGAGCTGTTGAAGTGTACCTCATGTGCAGACACGCAATAAATGCACTGCTCAGAGCTTGCCCGCGCGCCAGAGGAAGGAGAAGAACAGGGGAGGTCTTAGTGGCCGTTGGATAAGACACAGGAGAGGTCCCGCCATCGGATGAGAGTTTTGAACCGTTACGTTTTAAGTGGCTGGGTGGAGGTCCCAGCCACACGATCAAGGATGGGGAGGTCTGATACGCACAAAGCGAAGGGAGGTCTTAGCCCTCCGATTTGGATCCAAGGGCTATGACCTCAACAAGGCGGGAGGACCTTGTTGTGATGTTTTTCAGAGGAGGTCGTGGCCTTTGGATGTAAATCCAACGGCTACGACCTCAAGTGAGTGAAAAGGGAGGTCTGACAGTTAGATTGGGAGGAGGAGGTTGTGACCATGGATTTTTGATCCAATGGTCTGTGACCTCACGAGGTGGGATGTGGACTTGCTTAGTTTAACGGTGAGGGAGGTCGGGGCGCGGATCTTGAATCCAAGGGCCAAGACCTCACATAGGTGGGATGACCTCATTGCGATGGCTTACAAAGACGAGGAGGTCCTTTGAGGTTTAACACACGGGAGGTCGTGGCCGTGGATCTTTGATCCAGCGGCTATGACTGATGAGGTGGGAGGTCTGACGCCCACGCTGACCCGAGGAGGTCCACGAGGTCAAGAGGACCTCGAATGGGAGGTCCCGGGGCCTTGGTTGAGGGGAGGTCGTGGCGGTTGGATTGGATCCAACGGCCACGACCTCATCAAGGTGGGAAAGGAGGTCGATGGGGTTGGGTTGGACCAGTTTGAGTACTGGCCACCCCAAGGAACAAAGGCTCTGTTTTAAATTTAATTTTCTAATGACTAAGACTTGGCAAAATTGTTTGAGATAGCAAATGAACTCCAAAATTCATAAGATTTTAACTGGAGCTAGCTGACAACATGATTAACTTTACATAAATTTTCCAGAGGTTATTATGCAATGCATTTTTCTCAGGAATTTCATTAAGGTTGTTCACTGATTCATTTTACCTCCAAAAATTATCAAACTAGTTTTACAACTGGTGATATTTTTCAGAGGGGTCCCACCTCAGTTTTAGGACCAAGGAAGATACTTTCCAATTGTTTGGCACAAGATTTGAGAGAATTGGAAAATGAATTTGACTTTTGGTCAACAAGAGCTTTGTGTTCTTGGTTTACACAACTCTTGGACAAGAATTACATGAGATTGTAAGGGTTTTCAAGTTGTGAGAAAAAGTTTTAATTTCTACACATATAATTATACTTGAATAACCCTGATTATACATTTGGGATGTTACAGTGGGATTCTTGGCAAACCTCATCCTCATTGATTCAGCAAATTTGGATGTAATTCTTGGCATGGATTGGCTGTCCCAACACTTGGGGCAAATTGATTGTGCCAGAAAATTTATCACTCTCACAAGTTCATCCGGCGAGCAAGTCGGTATTTCTCCAAAGCTGCAAGAGCCACACCTATATGCACTTGAAGCAAAGCCAACTTTGGAGATACATGAAGTCCCTGTGGTGTGTGACTTTGTGGATGTATTTCCCGAAGAATTGCCAGGGATGCCTCCGGTTCGTGACATTGAATTTGTCATTGAGTTGCTGCCCGGTACCGCCCCGATCTCCAAGCGGCCGTATCGGATGCCTCCAAATGAATTGGAGGAGTTGAAGAAGCAACTTGGAGAGCTTCAGGAGAAGGGTTTTATCCGCCCGAGCTCATCACCGTGGGGCTGTCCGGTGATCTTTGTAAAGAAGAAAGACAAGACTCTGCGGATGTGTGTTGATTACCGTCCACTAAATGCAAGGACGGTGAAGAACAAGTACCGTTGCCTCGGATTGGCGACCTCTTGATCAATTGACCGGCGCCGGGTATTCTCTAAGATTGACCTCAGGTTGGGCTACCATCAAGTCTGAATCAGGTCCGAAGATATTCCCAAGACGGCCTTCTCTACTCGCTACGGGTTGTACGAGTATCTGATCATGTCTTTCGCTTGACCAATGCTCCTCGCTCTTTTCATGAATCTTATGAATATGGTATTCATGGAGTATTTGGACAAATTTGTGGTGGTCTTCATTGATGATATTCTCATTTATTCAAAGAATGATGAAGAGCATTTGAACATCTGAAGCTAGTATTGAAAGCTTCGCGAACATCGACTTTATGCGAAGTTCAGCAAGTGTGAGTTTTTGTTGAATGAAGTGGCATTCTTGGGTCATATTCTTTCAGAAAAAGGCATCGCTGTTGATCCTAGTAAAGTCAGCGATGTGCTCTCTTGGGGTCAGCCCAAGACAAAGGATCGACGTGAGGAGTTTTCTTGGTTTAAGGTATTATCACCGATTTATTTAGAACTTCTCCAAGATTGCGAAGCCAATGACAGAATTGCTTAAGAAAGACAAGAAATTTGTGTGGTCTGCTGACTGTGAGGAGAGTTTTCTGGAGCTCAAGAAGAGATTGACCACAGCTCAGCTTCTTGTTCTTCCGATGTCCACCGAAGCTTCGATATTTATTGCGATGCTTCTCGTCAAGGGCCTCGGATGTGTTCTTATGCAAGAGGGAAGGTTGTGGCTTATGCATCAAGGCAATTGAGGCCACATGAACTCAATTATCCAACTCATGATTTGGAGTTAGCTGCTGTGGTTCATGCACTGAAGATTTGGCGACATTACCTCATCGGTAATCATTGCGAAGTGTATTCGGATCACAAGAGTTTGAAATACTTGTTCACCCAACCGGATCTGAACCTTAGGCAAAGAAGGTGGTTGGAATTGATCAAGGATTATGATATGGGTATCCAATACCATCCGGGCAAAGCAAATGTTGTGGCCGATGCTCTCAGTCGCAAGGTTTATTGCAATACCTTGATGATCAAGGAACAACAAACGCCTTCAGAAGAATTTCAGTGGCTCAACTTGGAGGTGGTTGAGCATGGCTTTCTCACTACCTTGGTTGTGCAACCAACCTTAGAGGATCAGATTAAGGCTGCTCAACAAACTGATAAAGGTGTTAGTCAAATCAAGCAAAATATCAAAGGTGGGACAGCTAAGTGCTTTTCTGAAGATGATAATGGCATCGTTTGGTTCGGAAAACGTCTTGTTGTACCAAAGGTCATGGAATTGCGGAATGTCATCCTCCGCGAGGCCCATGATTCTCCTCTGTCTATTCACCCCGGGGCCACGAAGATGTATCAAGACCTCCGTCAGAAATTCTGGTGGACTCGCATGAAGCGGGAGATTGCCCAGTTTGTTGCCGAGTGCGACGTATGTCGTCGTGTGAAGGCCGAACATCAACGAACAGCGGGTTTGCTACAACCTTTGTCTGTACCTGAATGGAAGTGGGATTCTGTCGGCATGGATTTTATTACCGGCCTACCCCGTACCTCAAAAGGGAAAGATGCCATATGGGTTATCATTGATCGGTTGACAAAAGTAGCTCATTTTTCGCGGTCTGCCAGTGTGGGCTAAGATTTGTGTAGGTGCCTTGGCGGACCTTTACATATCCCGCATTATGAGTTTGCATGGTGTGCCCAAGACGATTGTTTCGGACCGTGGATCACTCTTTACCTCCCGGTTTTGGCATAGTTTGCAAAAAGCTATGGGGACTCGTCTTTCTTTCAGCACAGCATATCATCCTCAAACTGATGGTCAAACTGAAAGAGTCAATCAAGTATTGGAAGACATGTCCGTGCTTGTGTTCTCTCCTATGGGAAGAATTGGGAGAAGTGTTTGCCGTTTGCCGAGTTCTCCTACAACAACAGTTTTCAAGCTAGTCTTGGCATGGCACCATTTGAGGCATTATATGGGAGGAAATGTAGGACTCCTTTGAATTGGTCAGAAACAGGTGAAAGACCATTCTTCGGCCCGGACTCGATCAATGAGGCCGAAAGTCAAGTTCGGTTGATTCGAGATCGGTTGCGCACAGCTCAATCAAGGCAAAAGAGCTATGCAGATCGTCGTCGTCGTGAGTTGAGCTTCGAGCCTAATGACTTTGTTTATCTCAAAGTCTCTCCACTGAAGGGTCATCAGCGGTTCGGCGTCAAAGGCAAGCTAGCTCCTCGATATGTTGGACCTTACCGCGTCATTGAGAAGATTGGAGCGGTTGCCTACAAGTTGGAATTGCCCGCTGCACTTGAGGGGGTCCACGATGTCTTTCATGTGTCCCAATTGAAGAAGTGCCTTCGCGTTCCAACTGAGGAAGCTCCATTGAGAGTGTCGATGTACAAGAAGACTTGACCTACAAAGAGCGTCCTCTTCGATCCTTGAGGAGGCTGAGCGAGAACAAGAAATCGCGTCATCAAGTTCCTTAAAGTTCAGTGGACAAATCACACCGAGGATGAAGCCACTTGGGAGCGTGAAGACCGTGATACGGAAGGATTATCCAGATCTTTTTCCTTCTGCTTGATGTGCCTTCGAATCAAGAAAGGAAAGGTTAAGCAAAGCAATGATAAGGAAAATGTTGTAACCACTCTTTGTAACCTTGTTTAGGATATTCCAGCACTATCTTTAAAGGAAATCAAGGCAGCAGATGTTGTGTAATCTATTAGCACCTTCCTATCCAGTTTCCGACCTACCCAGATCTCGGGTCGAGATCTTTTGTAAGGGGGGGAGGTTTTGTAACATCCCGAAACTAATGATGTGTATTTCAAATGTTATAAAATGGGGATGAATTAAAACTTTTGATGCCTCATGATATCATTTGAAATCTTCTAGGGTTTTTCCCTAGTATTTTCTATTTCCAACAACACAATGTTTTTCTTAATGGAAATAGTCAATCTTTAAAACTCTTTGGTCAAATGTTTTGATCATGCTATGGAAATATTTTTCCTATCATCTTGAGCATCCAAGTAACCTCTCTGCAAAATCTTATAATTTTTAGATTTTTTTTGCTATTTCAAATGGGCTAGTCAAACCTATTTGAATTCTGGTCAAACCCTAGCTCAGCAACTTGTGGATTTTCTGGAGATTAATGCAGTGCATAAAAACTCTTGGAAAAATTACACAAGCTTGTTCACTTATCCAGAAAGCTCCCATAAAAATTTCATAAGTTTTGGAGTTTGGGAACTATCTCCAGAAATTCTCTAATCTTCTCAGCTTTTTTAACCAAACTTAAAATCACTATTCATCGGGCTCGCACCGAGCCCGACTCGCACCTAAACCTAACCTGGCTCAGCCCAACCGCGATCGCCATGAGTCGCATGCAACCGCTGGATGGGGATCAACGGTCACCAATGCGCACCGCCGCCTGGGTTTAAATCGCGCGTGTTGTCGATCGTTGATCGTAATCCAACGGCTCGCACGCCCGCTTCGCCGAGGTCGCGCGCGCGCCGAAGTCGCTGCGCCAGGCCCGAACTGTCAACTTCTTCTTCCTCCTCGCGTCACGTCGCGCAGGCTCGAGCGCCGCGCGCGCGCGCCACTCTGCGCTGCCGTCTTCACGCCGTGACGCACCGCCCTCCTCGACCAATCCCTGGCTCCGTTAGCTCACGCCGCGTCCACCTCCGTCCTCACCTGAGGATAATACTACCTCGGGTGCCTCTTTCTCCTTCACTTCTCCTCTGGCTGGCCGAGGAGAGGGAGGTGTACTCTTGCTCGATTCTTCGGTAAATGTCCTTCCACCGAGACCCTCTCAACCTACCTTGGATGCCTTTTCCGTTTTTGCTCATTCGAGCCCTTGTCTTTGCTTGTAGGACCCGGGGGGGAACGCGTGCTCCCGCCGGCGCCAGAGCACGCTCCCGAGGACACCTAGTGGTCTTCTTCTCTGCTGGTGAGTCCCTTGCTCCATCATCTGCGTCACCTTGCGTCCCTCTGTGTGAGGAAGGTTTCCCCCCAACTAATTTCATCTATCTCCCACAGGAGCTCGGGGATTTCAAATTTTCCCCATTCTTGGCCGCCGAGCTCACCTTCTTCCCCGGCGACATTCGGGTGAGTTGTTGGTCGATTTCTCGCATTTGAGCACTCGGGTGGACTCACTTGAACTCTCCTAACCACCCTTTTCTCCCCTTTTCAGCCCGAGCTACCTTATCCTCGGGAGCTCAACGCCGCCACCATCGTCGCCGCCGAGCCAACTCCGAGCCTCCCATCCCTCTGCTGGCCTTAGGTAGTTTGCTTAAGCTCGATAGCTGCTTTGGCACCCACTCGCTTGGCCTCATGAGCTCTTTTCTTATTTGCATTGTTGTCAGTAGTCTTCGCCGCCACCCATCCCCGGCGTCGTCGTCGCCATCGTCGCCAGAGAGGACCTCGCCACCACCTCGGGTGCGCCTCGTTATTGCGGTCTTGGCTTCGCCCTTGGTCGTCGCTGCCATGCAAGACAATGGGCCTTGCCGCCATGCCGTGCAAGCGGAGCATGATGGTTGTCTGGACGGCCCAAGCAAATTATCAGAAGCGGCATCATTAGTCTTAATGATAGGATGATTAGCTTTAAGTTTGTCTTAGCCATTTTTTTTAGTCTATTACATGTGGGCCAGGTTCTGTAAACAAGGTGTTATTGTCGGTTTAGCGCTGTGAATGACAGGTGGGCCTGGGAGTTTAGTGTAGTGGTGAGCCTATGGACCTCGTTTATGACTCTCGGTCCATGCACTATGCATGTGGACCGTGTCAATGACAAAGTGGGTCCCACTTGTCGAGTTAATTAGAAATCCTTTGGAAAATCAGATTTGGCACTGTTGTTGTGACCCCACTGGTCAGTGGCTAGGCTAGAATATCGTGGGTATAAAAAGTATTGCATGGTATTATAAATTTCCGAAATGTCTTATTTGCAAACTGAAAATTGTTTAAACTTCAAAATTGCATAAGTAATTCATTATAGCTCCAAATTGGATGATTCAAATTTTGTTAGCTTCATTTTTACATGTACTTTAATACAAAATGGTTAGATTCATGTTTCTGTTCCAGAAAACATTTTTGGTAAAATTACTTTATGATTAGTATTATTGATGCACTAAAAATTGCCCTAACTTTGAAAATGCATAAGTATTTCTCTGTAAATCCAAAAAGTGCAAACTAAATTTTGTTAGAATCCTCTGTTACTGTAGTTTATTGTAAAATAGATTATCAACTTGGTACTGTTGCTGAAAATCTCTTTATGCATGTAACTAAAGTACTACTTTCACAACTTAGAAAAAGCGTAGAAAATCATCTTAGCTCCAAATGAGGTGAATCCAATTCCATTGTTCATCTCATGGGGAGCTCTGCACGCCATAAAATTTCAAGTGCACCACTGTTCTGGAAATTTTCGTCAAATAATTTAATTACATGAATAGTAACTTTTCCTATTTCTAAAGCTGAGCAGAATTGTTTTGATCATATCTTTTGCATCAAGAATCCTAATCGATTGATTCTTGTTGCTAAATTCATGATAAATCCTTATCTTGCTGCTGTTAAATTTTCAAGTCATTTGGAGAAAGTTGGCTGTTGAGTCTTTTTGGTTTCTTTGTTCTTATCGGTTCTTTTTCGCTCTTTCGTTAGGTTTCGACATTTGTGGTAATCCCGAGAGTGACCCTCAGCAACAAATTGAGCAACAGCAGCCAGGCAAGCAGTTTGATCATGCTTAAGTCCTATTACTTTCAAATCTAATACTTTGTTTCAACGGTATGTATGCATGCTCTTGTGTCAAAGTAATTTTCCCGATTAGAGGTAGTTATTCCTAATGCATGGTTGCCTCTAAATTGTCATCCCCTGCCAAAAACATAAGTTATTAACATCGCTGGTGAATTAGAGCCCGGCGATTTAATTATGCTCTTTTATTGTCTTCCCGCCATGCTTAGAAATGCTTAGCTATCAGTAGTTGGGCGGTTATCGACTTAGTCGGTAACCTTGATCACACAAATCATTTTATTACTATTTGATCAGCACCTTGTGCTAAATTGTTGAAAACTAAAAAGTGCAAATAAAATGATTCATACTTGGGCAAGTGGTTGGATGGTGGTATATCGGGTTTGTGTATGTCTTGCCCAAGTAAATTAAGGACCGAGTTACTTGCGCCACTGTTCGAGCAATTTGCGTGCATAACCACACGAGGGACATATGGGACCCCTCTTGGCTAAGTACTTTGGGAGGTGTTAATTGGGGGTCGCAGGTGGTTAAAACTGTTTTTGTAAGGGAAAGAACACCCGCAGTTGCTGCGGCTGGGCCGGTGTCTCCTACCTTCGGGTTGTCGCGACTCTTAATTAACATCGCTCATTGGAAATGCCTCAGAGGACTTAGCCTTGCCGGCATACCAAAGGTAGTGTGCTAAATCTAGTGGCATAAGAGGCGATCGGCGTGTGGGTACATTGGTACACCCCCGCAGGTTAAAACTATTGAATAGCCTTGTCCTAGGTTATGGACACGCTTGGACACGCCCGTGAGAACTAGACTACAACATTTAATTAAAACTTGATGTGGGTGGTATGAGCAGGAGTTCATGCTATTGTTGTGGTGGCTATTGGGTTAGTCACTTCCAGGATGTTTTGTTACCTTTATTAGTTAGTATATCGCTGTTTTTATGAAATAAATTCAGATTGTAAAGTTGCTTTCAATCTATTATATTATTGCAAATGAAAACTTGCTTTATGCTAAATTGTGTCTAGAACTGCTCCACTTACATAAAGCTTGCATGTAGCTAAATATCAGGTCTGTTATCTCACACGTCGGTCTTGCAGTACAATAAACAATTTATTGTACTCATTTGCTTTGCTCTAAATTAAATTGTTGCAGAGGAGGAAGTGGACCCCCGAGTTACACTTTTGTGAGTTGTGTCGCCTTCGTTCAGACTCGACTAGCTTGGCGTGCTTGGATTGGTTGCCTTGTGGGTTATGGCACACTAATCGGCTTTTGTTATTGCCATCTTATGGCCTTTTGTTTCATTGCTATGATAACTCTTTAGTTGATTTTGGCGGTCGGCCCGCTTGTAATAACTATATCTTTGTATGTCTTTTGGTTTGTTATGTCGTATTTTGGATTCTATGTGATTGAATGGAATTGATGCTTGATTTTTGTATGGGGTATGTGTACTACATTCTGGGAAGTACATATGCGCCGAGAATCGTGATATTTGATTTGTAATGCTTAAATCATCTTTATGGTTAGGTATTACAAGTTAAATACCCCGGGTTCTCACATGGACGGTCAAGATCTCACCAGAGGGGAGGTCTTGAGCGGTCCAGATCCAAAGCCACAGCGCTCACGCACGCGCGCATGCGCGGGCGAGGAGTAAATGCGCGGGACAACGAGGAGGTCCAGGCGGGCTAAGACAGTAGTAAATGCTCCTAATGATGGAGCATTTACTGCCCCAAATCTTTGTCCTAAAGACACGCGCGGGATGAACTTGTTCCGACAAAAATTCCAACGCAAAGATGTGGTCGTCGCCGGTGATGCAGACCTCGTCAGTGACAACCAATGACACCAACGTGTGCGCAATAGTGTTGCACACACAATGGACCTCCTCTCAATGGCGATGGCGGCCTTGAATGCCGGCGAGCCGGAGAGGAGCACGACGGCCAACATGGCCAAAAGACAAGCAGCTAAAATTGAGCTCCGTAGTGATTCATACAGCATGGTGCCAAGCTCTAAGGACTACCAGGAGGTTACCTGGAGGTGCTGAGGAGGTCGAGGAAGGGGAGGACCGGCGATGGGGAAGACAATGTGTGACGTCCCATTTCTCTTAGGTTTTTGCCCAGTTTTCAAAATAAAAGTAACCATTTGGTTTTGATGAGAGTTCAAAGCTTAACTTGAGTTTTCAAAAGAGCTTTAAGTGATTAAAACAAACTTTAACTAAATTGGTTCGGTGCCTTGGCTGTTTATTTGGAGCTTGCTCGTTTTCCCTCTTTCTCTCTGTGTGCCTTTGTGTTTGGTTTTCTCCTTTCCAGACCTCCTTTGTGTCTGGAACTCTTTTCTTGTTCTCCCTCCCTGTTTCTGACCTCCTCGTGCACCTCTCCACGTTCTTGACAACTCCCTGAGTCCATTTGGGGTGCCCTTGGAATCCTTTTGATTTCCCTGTGCCCTCTCGGACCTCCCCCTGTGGACCTCTCACCTCTCTTGGAACCCCTCCTGAGTTCACTTGGGCGCTCCAGAGTTCCTCTGGACCTCCCAGTGCCCTTTTTGGGACCTTTCTAGACCTCCTCTTGTCTATTTGGACCTCCCTTGTGTTCAAATAGACCTCCTCTTGTCTATTTGGACCTCCCTTGTGTTCAAATAGACCTCCCTTGTCCCACGGACCTCCTCTGTGTCCGTTTGGGCCTTCCCTTGCCTGTTTGGACCTCCCCCTTGTTGAGATCTGGCCGTTAGGACCTCCTCTCTGGAGATCTTAACCGCTCAAACCTCCCCCTTGTTGAGATCTGGCCGTTAGGACCTCCTCTCTGGAGATCTTAACCGCTCAGACCTCCCCCTTGTTGAGATCTGGCCGTTAGGACCTCCTCTCTAGAGATCTTAACCGCTCAGACCTCCCCCTTGTGTGGATCTATTCGTTAGGATCTCCCTTTGAGTTCTTAGCCGCCCAGGTCTTTCCCTTTTGTTTGGATCTAAAGGTCCTGACCTCCTTAGGTCCAAGACCTCTTTAGCACTTGAACCCACCGTTGGCCCCTACGGTCATATTGCTTAAGGCTTTGCCTTCCTCACCTAAGGACTGTCCGATGTTGTTCGGATGGCCCGATCCTAAGGGCACGATCGCTTGGTCTGAACGTTCCTTTTCTTTCTGAACCGCCCATTTCCAATCGAGCGGCTCTGCTTTGCTACGCGTTTTCCTTTGTACCCAGGACCTCCTCCTGGCTGTTTTGCAAGGACCACCTCCTCGATCCTTGCTAGTCTTTTTGCAAAGACCACCCTCCTAACCCAGAGTATTCCTGTTGGTCAGGACCTCCCTGCACCTTTGATCTGGACCGTTAAGGTCCTCCTCTTTGAGATCTTGACCGTTAGACCTCCCTTTTGGAGATCTACTCGTTAGGACCTCCCTGCACCTTTGATCTGGACCATTGAGGTCCTTCTCTTTGAGATCCTACCCGTTAAACCTCCCTCGTGAGGATCTGAGTGTCAGGACCTCCTCGTTGTGAGTCTTTTGGACCTCTTGTCCTTAGGACCTCCTTGTGTTGAGTGTTTTGGACCTCCTATCCAGGACCTCCCCCTTGAGTGTTTTGGACCTCCTATCCAGGACCTCCCCCTTGAGTGTTTTGGACCTCCTGTCCAGAATCTCCCCTTGAGTGTTTTGGACCTCCTGTCCAGGACCACCCCTTGAGCGTTTTGGACCTCTTGTCCAGGACCTCTCTGTAGTCTCTTGCGGAGATGATCCTCACGGTGGGGCCACCTCTTTGACTAGTGGTGCACCCTTTTGACTGGCCCCACTTGCCAGCCTCTCTCCACCTTGTAATTATTGCTCTTGCCTCAGAACTCTGTGCGCATTTAATAGAGGTCGGGTCACATTAAATGCAGTCACATCTGAGGTACCTTATTTTAATTCTTTTAGGGCAAGCCCTGCCCTAGTTGCCCCCGATTGCCAACACGTCTTTGCACCCCTTTTCTGGTGCACTCCACCTACTCTGGCTATATATAGCCTAGGTGGGCAAACTCTTGTAACCTTTTGCTCACTTGCCCACCTTGCTCCTGCCTTGATCGCTTCTGGCTTGTGCTCGAAGCTTCTCTGGGAATTGGCCACGGGAGTTGTCATCTTCTCTAGAAGACCTTCTTTCAGATCTTTGCTGGTCTTTTGCTTAAAGACCACCATCTCCTACCTTGGACCTCCCTTCTCATTTTGGGCTGCTCGTTTGGCTGGTTTTGGTCGAGTTTTGTTTTAGTTCTTTTAGTCTTCTTTTGAAGTTCTTTGGCCTAGTGTGGTTTTGCTTATTTGGTTTTCTTGCGAACGTGTAGATCACGAGTTTGAGGAGATCTTGGACCCAGCTCTCTCTACTGAAGGCTCTCCACTGCTTGACCAAGGCAAGCCACAGACCTCCTTTTGATCATTTTGAACCTAGTTTTGCAAATGTATTTTGGTTTTACTTTATCATGCATGGCTATGTTTATAAGAAAATGTTTGGGTTGTAGTTACTTTCTTACTTGCTGTTATGCCTCCTTTATTCTTTGTCCCTATCATGTTGTCATGTTCACCTTGTGAGCCCTAGGATGGATATTTAGTTGGTATTCCTTGTTATTTGCCAACATGGGGCCGTAGGTTATGTATTGCTTCGCTCTAGAAATCGTGGGACTGTGACTCATGTTTCATCCCTAATAATCTTGATTAATGAACTATGGAACTTGTGGTCGGTGCCACTGTTAAGCAGCTATGGCAGGATGCCTAAGTTGTGTTGACTGTGGTGTGAGGCCACTTTATTAAATCTGTTGTGCCAAGACTGGTGGTCTGTTGGCAAGGGTAATTAAAAAAGGTTTTGCGGAGGCAAGAAGGCAGGGAGTGAGTAGTGGGTGCTATGCACAGCTGGGTTTGTGGAAGTTTTGCCTTAGCACAATTAAGGACTTAACTTTGTGTCTATTGATCTAGGCCAAACAGTGCAACCACAAGATCATTTTATAGGGATGGTCTGGGCTGAATAATTAGCAATGAGTTGGCTTGGGGCTGTTGTGGTGGAGCGTGTGATTCGTTGGCGCAAGAGGGGGCACCCCATAACCCTGTGGATTTCTAGACCACAAGAGGGGTTTGCGAAACCTTAGCGGGCAGCCTGAGTCAGTTCAAAGCTTTGTAAAGGCCTTGCCGCGCTCTCCAGACTGCTCACCGTAGGAAGTGAGCAAGGGTGACCGGAACCCGTCCCGCTAGAGAGACCGTGGATTGTGGGTAAAGTTGTACACCTCTGCAGAGTGTAAAATCTATTCGAATAGCCAAGTCCTTGGTCATGGACATGCTCAGTGAAAAATGGTGCAAGGGGTAGTTGTTTCAAAAATTTGTGCCACTGGACACTTCAGCGAGATGCCTTGGCTTTGCCTCGAAGAGACCTTGGCCGGCTCCAGCGGGGTCAGGGTTGGCTCGGGTGGTGGTCCAAGGGCTGGTTCGGACCTCTGGAGTGGGTGCTCTAGAGTGGTTTTTGGGTGGGGACCTGGCCACTGGTGTGACCAGACCTCCCCATTCTTGTTGTGGATGTGAGTTGGTGCTCACTCTACTCTTTCAAGCATCAAATTTATTATGTACTATTGTTTTACCTTGCTGCTTTTCAATCTATTACTGTTAGTATTGTCAAAACCTGGCTTTGCGCAAACTAACCATACAGCTCTCACTTGGTAAGCCCTTGCATGAATATTATTGCACAATTGCTCCCTGTGACTTGCTGAGTACATTCAAAGTGCTCATGGCTTAAGCCCTGTGTCAAAGTAGATTACGAGGATGATCAAGTGCAGGGCAGTGCAGACCTCTTTGAGGAGGAGTTCTTCGATGATCCAGCTGCCTAGGACATCCTCCACCCGACAGCCTGTGGTGCTTGTTGGATGGCTTTTGCGTGCTTTTGGTGTTGGAGCCTTAGAGCCCTTGTTGCCAATTGTAAGTCCTTGTTGGTTTTGTAAGCCCTCGTAAGTGCACCTCTTGTTAACAAGCTTGACCATAAGGTCCTGTTATATATTAAGTTTAATTTGTCTGCTTCATCTTTGTTTGACCTCGTGGTTGTGATCTTAGCTTGTGTTCTTGTGCGAGCTAGCTTCTGTTGTCATGGGACTAGCTCGGATGCACAGGGACAGGACCTCCAGGAGGTCCTACGGGACTTAGCCTGGGAGGTCCTGTCGGACCTCTCTAGTGATGTACTTGGAGGTGCTACCGAGGGTTGCGGGCCAAGACCTCCAGGAGGTCTTGAAGACCTCCTGGGAGGTCAGTGGTGGGCCAAGACCTCCAGGAGGTCCTGGCAGACCTCATCGGGAATGCACTGTGCGATGCTACCACTCCTCTATGTGGTGGCACCGCAGCTCAAAAAAAAATGGTCCTCCCGGACCTCTTACGGTACATGACAGGGTGGGTCGTCACACAATGCTCCACGGCCAAAGCTCCAGCTCCACTTTGGCTCACTCCTGAAAATGTCAACCCAGATTAAGTTAGGGTTAAAACTTCCAGGAAATAAGGGGAGCACAAAGGAGCAAGAGGTTGAGAGAGGGAGTGTAACGTCCCGTTTTCTTTAAAAAGTTTCTTGCCTGGTTTTCAAAATAAAAGTAACCATTTGGCTTTATTGAGAATCCAAAGCTTAACCTGACGTCTTGAAATCTGGAGAGTTCAATTGGAATTAATTAAGCCTTAATTAAGTTCTTTGTTGGTGTTCCTTGCTGTTTGAGCCTCTCTGTGTGTCCCTGGTTTGTCTCTTCTCTCTTAACTTCCTTTGTTGGTTTGAATCTCTTTGAGATCCAGACCTCTCTCTTATCTCCCCTCCGTTCGGACCTCTCCCGTGCTTCGGGTTTTCCTGTTAAAGACCCAGCTCAGGTTTGTGTTTGAAAACCTCTTTGGTCCCTCCAAGCCATGCTTGGTTTTGTTTCTTTTGGACCTCCCGTGGACCTCTCCACGCTCTCTTGGAACCCTTGAGTTCTCTTGGGCGCTCCAGAGTCTCTCTGGACCTCCCAGCGCCCCTTTTGGGACCCTCCTAGACCTCCTCGTGGCTATTTGGACCTCCCTTGTGTCCAAATAGACCTCCTCCGTCCCTCAAGGACTTTTTCAGTGTCCTTCGGACCTCCTCCGTCCCTTAAGATCTCCCTTGTTGAGATCTAGCCGCTCGAACTCCCTTGTTGAGATCTAGCGCCAGACCTCCCTTGTTGAGATCTAGCCGCTCAGACCTCCTTGTTGAGATCTAGCCGCTCAGACCTCCCTTGTTGAGATCTAGCCGCTCAGACCTCCCTTGTTGAGATCTAGCCGCTCAGACCTCCCTTGTTGAGATCTCGCCGCCAGACCTCCCTTGTTGAGATCTCGCCGGACCTCCCTTGTTAGGATCTCGCCAATAGGACCTCCTCTCGGAGATCTTAGCCATCCAGGTCCTCCCTTAGTTGGATCCAAAGGTTCCAACCTCCTTAGGTCCAAGACCTCCTTAGCGCTTGGACCCATCTTTGACTCTCGTGGTCAGACGCTTGAGGCTTTGCCTTCATAACCTTAGGACCATCCGATGTGGTTTGGATGGCCCGATCCTAAGGGCACGTTAGTTCAGTCCGAACGTCCCCTTTCCCTCCTGGCCATCCGATTTTAATCAGACGGCCTAGTCTCGTTGGTCTGTTCGCTTGGTCCGAACAGCCCCTTTGTTGTGCGCCATTCGATCTGGATCTGATGGCTCAATTGTGAGGTAACGTTTGGATGGTCCGAACGTTCCTATCCTTTTTGGGCCGCCCGATTTCAATCGAACGACTCTGCTTTTGCTGGGCGTTTTCCTTGTTTCCAGGACCTCCTCCTGGTTGTTTTGCAAAGACCACCTCCTCGGTCCTTGCTGGTCTTTTGTAAGGACCACCCTCCTAAATCATAATATTCCTGTTGGTCAGGACCTCCCCTGCACCCTTTGATCTGGACCGTTGAGGTCCTCCCCTTGAAATCTTGACCCTTAGAGCTCCCTTGTGTAGGCCTGAGCGTCACGACCTCTTCGTTTTGAGCTTTGAGGACCTCCTGTCCAGGACCTCCCCCGCCTCCGAGTGTCTTGGACCTCTTGCCCAGGACCTCACAGTGGTCTTTGGCGGGGATGACCCTTGCGGTGGGGCCACCTCTTTGACTGGTGGTGCACCCTTTTGACTGGCCCCACTTGCCAGCCCCTCTTCACCTTGTAATTATTGTCTTGCCTCAGAACTCATGCGCATTTAATAGGTGTCGGGTCACATTAAATGCAAATACATCCGAGGTATTTTATTTCAATTCTTTTAGGGCAAGCCTTGCCCTAGTTGTCCCGATTGCCTACACGTCACTGAGTTTTCCTTGTGGTGCACACTACCAACTTCGGCTATATAAAGCCTGGGCGGGCAAGCCTTTGTAACCTATTGCTCATTTCTTCCTTCCCTACCTCATCTGCTCAGTTCTTCCTTGTGCAAGACCTTTCCTAGGAGCTCTTTGAGGCTGTGTTAAGCCTCTTAGTTTCCTTTTTGGCTGAGTTGGTTTGAGTTCCTTTTTGGTTCTTTTGAAGTTCTCTGGCTTAGTGTGGTTTTGCTTATTTGGTTTTCTTGCGAACATGTAGATCACGAGTTCGAGGAGATCTTGGACCCAGCTCTTCCTTGCAGAAGGCTCTCCACTGTTTGACCAAGGCAAGCCACAGATCCCTTTTGATCATCTTGAACCAAGTTCCGTAAATGTATTTCGGTTTTACTTTATCATGCATGGCTATGTTTATATGAAAATGGTTTGGGCTGTAGTTACTTGCCTACTTGTCGTTATGCCTCCTTTATACCTTGTCTCCATCATGTTGTCATGTTCACCTTGTGAGCCTTAGGGTGGATAATTTAGTTGGTGTTCTTTGTTATTTGCCAACATGGGGCCGTGGGTCTTATATAGCCTTGCTTAGAAAACGTGGTTCAACGTATCATGCTTCATCTCTAATAATCTTGACTAATAAATTATGAATTGTGTGGTCGGTGCCATTGTTGAGCGACTATGGCAGGATGCCTAAGCTGTGTTGACCATGGTGTGAGACCACTTGGTTAAAATTTGTGTGCTAGGACTCGGTGGTCTTTTGGCATGGGCTAATACAAATTGTTTTCTTTGAGGCAAGAAGGCAGGAGTGAGTAGTGGGTGCTTTGCACACTTGGTTGTGGAAGTCTTGCCTTAGCACAACTAAGGACTTCACTTTGTGTCTCATTGAATGGGCCAAACAAAGGCAACCACAAGATCATTTTATGGGAATGGTCAGGCTGAATAATTAGCAATGAGATGGCTTGGGGCTGTTGTGGTTGAGCGTGTGATTAGTTGGCGCAAGAGGGGCACCCCATAACCTCGTGGATTTCTAGACCACTTTGGAGGGATTATAAACCTTAGCGGGCAGCCCTAGTCGAGTTCAAAGCTTTGTAAAGCGTTGTTGCGCTCTCTAGGCTGCTCACCTTAGGAAGTGAGCAAGGGTGACCGAACCCGCCCCGCTAGAGAGACCGTGGATTGTGGGTAAAGTTGTACACCTCTGCAGAGTGAAAGATCTATTCGAATAGCCAAGTCCTTGGTCGTGGACATGCTCAGTGAAAATGGTGCAAGGGGTAGTGTGTTGAAAATTTGGTGTCGCTGGGCACTACAGCGAGATGCCTTGGCTTTGCCTCGAAGAGACTCTGGCCGGCTCTAGAGGGGTCAGGGTTGGCTCGGGTAGTGATCCAGGGACTAGCTCGGACCTCTTGAGTGGGCGCTCTTGAGTGGTTGTTGGGTGAGGACCTGGCCACTGGTGTGACCAGACCTCCCCCATGTACGGTTGTGGACGTGAGCTGGTGCTCCCTCCACTTTTCCAACTTCAATCTATTATATATTATGGTTTTACCTTGCTGCTTTTCAATCTATTACTATTTTTATTGTTCAAATCTGACTTTGCGCAAACTAACCATACAGCTCTCCATTGGTAAGTCCTTGCATGAATATTATTGCATCTTTGCTCTCTGTGACTTGCTGAGTACATTCCAAGTACTCATGGCTTAAGCCCGTGTCAAAGCAGATTATGAGGATGATCAAGTGCTGATAAAGGCAGACCTCTTCGAGGAGGAGTTCTTCGACGCCTAAGTCGCTTAGGACGCCCTCCACCCGACAACCTGTGGTGCTTGTTGGATGGCTTTGCGTGTTCTCGTGTTTGAGCCCTAGAAGCTCCTTGTTGCCGCTTGTAAGTCCTCGTTGGTGTTGTAAGCTCTCATGGCGAGACCTCTTGTTAACAAGCTTGGCCATAAGGTCCTATTATATAAAGTTTAATTTGTGCGCTTCATCTTTGTTTGACCACGTGGTTGTGGTATTGGCTTGTGTTCTTGTGCGAGCTAGCTCTGTCCCGGGACTAGCTCAGATGCACAGGCGGGACCACCAAGAGGTCCTCTGGGACTTAGCTCAGGAGGTCCCGCCGACCTCTCTTAGTGATGTGCCCGGAGGTGCTACCGAGTGGGTGGCGGCCACGACCTCCGTGAGGTCCTCAAGACCTCTGGGAGGTCATGGCGGACCAAGACCTCGGGAGGTCCATAAGACCTCCTAGGAGGTCCTGGCAGACCTCCTCGGTAAAGCTCCATGCGGTGCTACCACATCTTTCCATGGTGACTTCGCAGCGCAAAAAAAAAATGGTCCTCCCGGACCTCTTGCGGTACATCACGGGGTGGGTCGTCACAGTTGGTATCAGAGCCCTGGTCGGCTGTAGGGCGTGACCCTAGGTAGAAAGGTCGGTTTAGTTTTGATTCAAAAAGGTTCTTTTCTAAAGCAAAACAACTTAAAGGCGGTTTGGAGGTTCTTACCTTGTTCTGGTTCTATGCTGTACTTAACTTGTCTAAATCATTCCTTACCCTGTTCTACTTCAATCTTAACTCCCTCTTTAGTTCTGTTACCTTACCCTTGCTGGAACCTCAATTTTTAAGTCTAATTTGACCTCCTTGTCTTTATAATTTCTATAGGACCGACTGTGGTAAGGTTAGGGCTAGTGGTCCTATTCTGAGTCTTGCCTAGCTTGTGTCTTTAAGACCTCTGTTTTGAAGCTTTGGTTGCCTCTTTTGGCCTCCTGGCCTTTTGGTTCTCTCTTGGGTTTAACCAAGTTACCCCTTTTTGATGCTCTATCTTTCTCTCTGATCCCTCTTGCCTTAGTGCTTTAACCCTCTTATCCTCTATGCTTTCTGTCTTACCTATTAAGCCTTTAGAGTTTTGTCCAGATGGTGCAGACTCGGCAGTCCACAAGTCAGGGTGAGCCCCCAGAACAGTTGCCTCCACCTCCACCTCCTCCAACAAGGCAATGCACTGGTTTTGGGCGCTTTATATGCACAAGCCCAAATGATGAGCTCCATGATGCAGAATATGAACCAGATTATGGCTCAACAAAGCCAGACCACCAATGCTTTACTTGCCATGATGAGTCAGAATAGTCAAGCGGCAGCAGCGCCACCCCCTCCACCCCCAGCTCACCATCAATCAAGGCTGTCAGAGTTCATGAAGACACGCCCAGCTACATTTTCGAGCTCCCCCGAGCCCTTAGATGCCGATGATTGGCTGAGATCAACAGAGAAGAAGTTGGATATTGCTCGCTGTGAAAACAAGGAGAAGGTTTTGTTTGCCTCACATCAACTGGAAGGACCTGCAGCTGAGTGGTGGGACACATTTTGTGCCTCACATGCTGACCCCCAGAGGATCACTTGGGCAGAACTGCACTGCCGTCACTGCATGTCCCGATGGGAAGGTAGAGATGAAAAGGAAGAGTTTAGAGAGCTCAAGCAAGGCAAAGATGTCGCTGAGCGAGTATCTCACAAAGTTCACTCAATTGTCACGTTATGCTCGCGAAGATGTGGCTACGGATGATGCACGGTAGAAGCGCTTTAAGCGAGGCCTTCATCCCAGTTTAAAAGTTCAATTTGTGGGCAACGATTATCCTGATTTCCAGCATATGGTGAACAAGGCAATGCTCATTGAGGAGTCCCAAGAGAACTTTTCGAGTCTTTCAAGAGGAAGGTGCCACCTTCCGATGCTCAACAAAGACCTCCCAAAGCCACAAAGCTTTTGTGCAAGACCAACCAAGCGCCAAGGACCTCCTGACCTCCAGAACCTCTGTCAAGACCTCCGCCCACCATCTGTCTCGCCAAGATCCTTGGCAGCACTAAGTCAACCCCAGCGACCTCCACAAAGAGCTGGGATCACTGTTTCAAGTGTCATCAAGTGGGGCATTTTGCCAATCAATGCCCATCAAGACTAAGCCACCAAGAAGACCTCTACTTCAGACCTCCTCGCCAAGACCTCTCAGTCAGAGGACCTCCTCAAGCCAGACCTCCTGGACTTTTGAAGGGGCCGTAGAACCATGTGGCGATGGAAGAAGCTCGAGACCTCCTCGATGTGGTACTAGGTATGTTCCTAGTAAATTCAAGATCTTGGTTGCAGCTTTTGTTTGACTCGAGCTTCCCATTCATTTATTTCTGAGTTTTCTTTGCAAAGCACCGGTTTGAAGTTGTTGCTCTTAAGACTACCTTGTTGGTTCAATCCCTACTCGAGAACTAAGTACGAACCGGGGTTGTCCACAAGTGAAAATGGTCATAGAAGAAGTAGAATTTCTAGCCAACCTTATCCTTTTGGACACCAGGTCCCTAGATGTGATCTTGGGCATGGACTGGCTAGCTAACCACCATGCCATGTTGGATTGTAGTGGCAAAAGTATCTCTTTGACCAGCCCTAGTGGTGCCACGGTGAAGTTTTCAGCCACCTCAGAGAAGCTCCAAGGAGCCCTTTCTTGTAGTGCTCAAGTTCAAGTTTTGGAGGATGTCCCTGTTGTTAAAGACTTTGTGGATGTGTTCCCTGATGAGCTCCCAGGAATGCCCCCAGACAGAGACCTTGAGTTTGTCATTAACCTTGTCCCAAGGACCTCCCCCATCTCTAAAAGGCCCTACAGATTGCATGTTGATGATCATGTGGAGTTGAAGAAGTAGTTGGAAGACTTGCAAGGCAAGGGTTTTATTAGACCTAGCTCCTCACCTTGGGGAGCCCCAGTGATTTTTGTGCCTAAAAAGGATGGAACTCAAAGGATGTGTGTGGACTATAGAGCTCTCAATGATGTCACCATTAAGAACAAGTATCCTTTGCCAAGAATCGATGATTTGTTTGATCAATTGAAGGGAGCTGCTGTGTTTTCCAAGATAGATTTGAGAACAGGATATCACCAACTCAAGATTCGCAAGGAAGACATCCCTAAGACAGACTTTTTTCAACTAGGTATGGGTTATTTGAATTCATCGTCATGTCTTTTGGGCTGACCAATGCCCTGCTTAGTTCATGAATTTGATGAACCGAGTGTTCATGGAGTACCTAGACAAGTTTGTCATTGTCTTCATTGATGACATTCTTGTATATTCCAAGAGTGAAGAGGAGCATGCAAGCCATCTCTTTTCGGTTTTGGGGAAGCTGAGAGCTCATCAGCTCTTTGCCAAGTTTAGTAAGTGTGAATTTTGGCTAAAGGAAGTGGTCTTTTTAGGGCATGTTTTGTCAAAAGATGGAGTGTCTGTCTAATCCCACCAAGGTGCAAGATGTGCTCAATTGGGAACCCCTAGGACAAGGCCTCAAGTCGAGTTTTCTTGGCATGGTGGCTACTCTGAAGGTTTATTGAAGGCTTTTCCGTGTGCAAGACCTCTCACTCAGCTGTTAAAGAAAGAAAAGAAGTTCCTCTGGACCTCAGAGTGTGAACAAAGCTTACAAGAGATCAAGAAGAAGTTGATCTCTACCCCAGTTTTGGTTCTTCCAGATGTCAGGAAAGATTTTGAGGTCTATTGTGATGCATCAAACCAAGGACTTGGCTGTGTTCTGATGCAAGACAGAAAAGTGATAGCTTATGCTTCAAGACAGTTGAAGCCCCATGAAGCAAACTACCCTACTCATGACCTAGAGTTAGTCATTGTGGTTCATGCCTTAAAGATTTGGCGCCATTACCTCATAGGTAATAGGTGTGAAATCTATCTCGACCACAAAAGCCTAAAGTATATCTTTACTCAAGCAGATCTGAATTTGAGGCGAGAAGGTGGCTAGAGCTTATTAAGGACTACAATGTGGGAATTCATTACCACCTGTGCAAGGCCAACGTGGTGGCGGATGCCTTGAGCAAGAAAGTTTATGCTAATACTTTGATGATCAAGGAGAGCCAGCCTACTTTGTATGAAGAATTCTTGAAGCTAAGACTTGAGTTAGTTGAAGAGGGATTCTTAGCAGCACTTGAAGTGCAACCCACATTGCAAAAACAGATCAAGGCAGCCCAAGAGGGAGATGCTAACATCCAAGAAATCAAGGCCAACATAAGAGAAGGGAAGACTGCAAGGTTTTCTATAGATGACCTAGGTGCAGTCTGGTTTGATAAGAGGCTCTGTGTGCCCAATAACACAGAGCTCAAGAGAGTAATACTTAAAGAAGCACATGAGACATTGTATTCTATACACCCAGGAACTACAAAAATGTACCAAGATATCAAGGAGATGTACTGGTGGCCAAAAATGAAGAGAGAAATAGCAGATTTTGTGGCCAAATGTGACACTTGCCAAAAGGTTAAGGCAGGCACCAAAGACACGGAGGACTTTTAGTGCCTTTACCCATACCCGAGTGGAAATGGGAAGAGGTGGGGATGGACTTCATAACTGGTTTACCTCGCACCCAAGCTGGTTTTGATTCTATTTGGGTCATTGTGGATAGGTTAACAAAAATGGCTCACTTTATTCTGTGAAGACTACCTATTCGGAGACAAACCGCCGAGATCTACATAGCAAAGGTTGTGTGCCTTCATGGTGTTCCAAAGAAGATAGTCTCGCATGAGGATCCCAATTCACCTCCAAATTTTGGCAAAGCTACATGATGCCTTGGGCACAGACCTTAATTTCAAGACAACAGTACCACCCACAAACAGATGGCCAAACCGAGAGAGTTAATCAAGTCCTTGAGGACGGCCGAGAGCTTGTGCCTCGAAAGGTAATCTAGTTGGGACAAGATGTTGCCATATCAGAATTTTCCTACAACAACAGACTACCAGCGACCCTTCAAATGTCCTTTTGAAGCTATTTATGGAGGAAATGTAGGACTCCCTTGTAATCGATGTAATCGGGTGAAGGTCAAGTTCTTGGTCGGACCTACTAAAAGAAGTCAAGATCAAGTAAGGTCAATAAGGGAGAAGCTAAGGGCTGCTCAAACTCGGCAAAAGAGCTACGCAGATGTTAGACGCCGAGACCTAGCTTTTGTTCCAGAGACCAAGTCTACCTCAAAGTGTCACCTCTCAAGGGTATGCAAGTGGTTCGAGTTAGTGGGAAACTTGCTCCAAGATTTATTGGACCCTTTCCATCCTTGCAGAAGGGGTGAAGTAGCCTACAAGTTGGACCTCCTCCTTAGCTCATTTGGAGTCCACAATGTGTTCCATGTCTCACAGCTTGAAGAAATGCTTATGAAAGTGCTAGAGGACCAGATGCCTTTAGAAGTGTGGACCTCCAAGAAGACCTCACTTATAGAGAGCACCCCATCAAGATTTTGGACGTGTCGAGAGAGTTACAAGGAACAAGACCACCAAGGCAGTGCAAGGTGCAATGGAGCAACCACTCAAGCCGAGGCAACTTGGGAATGTGAAGAGGACCTCAAGAAGGAGTTCCCCACTTGTTCCCTAGTTTCGGCTTGAATCTCGGGTCGAGATTCCCTTAAGGGTGAAGGTTTGTAACATCCCGTTTTTTTAAAAGTTTCTTGCCCGGTTTTCAAAATAAAAGTAACCATTTGGCTTTATTGAGAATCCAAAGCTTAACCCGACGCCTTGAAACTGGAGAGTTCAATTGGAATTAATTAAGCCTTAATTAAGTTCTTTGTTGGTGTTCCTTGTCGCTTGAGCCTCTCTGTGTGTCCCTCGGTTTGTCTCTTCTCTCTTAACTTCCTTTGTTGGTTTGAATCTCTTTGAGATCCGCACCTCTCTCTTATCTCCCCTCCGCTCGACCTCTCCCGTGCTTCGGGTTTTCCTGTTAAAGACCCAGCTCAGGTTTGTGTTTCAAAACCTCTTTGGTCCCCTCCAAGCCACGCTTGGTTTTGTTTCTTTTGGACCTCCCGTGGACATCTCCACGCCTCTTGAACCCCGAGTTCTCTTGGGCGCCTCGAGTCTCTCCGACCTCCCAGCGCCCTTTGGGACCCTCCTAGACCTCCTCGTGGCTATTTGGACCTCCCTTGTGTCCAAATAGACCTCCTCTGTCCTGCGGACTTTTCAGGTGTCCTTGGACCTCCTCCGCGCCCTTAAGACCTCCCTTGTTGATATCTAGCCGCTCAGACCTCCCTTGTTGAGATCTAGCCGCTCAGACCTCCCTAGTTGAGATCTAGCCGCTCAGACCTCCCTTGTTGAGATCTAGCCGCTCAGACCTCCCCTTGTTGAGATCTAGCCGCCAGACCTCCCTTGTTGAGATCTAGCCGCTCAGACCTCCCTTGTTGAGATCTCGCCTCAGACCTCCCTTGTTGAGATCTAGCCGCTCGGACCTCCCCTTGTTAGGATCTCGCCATTAGGACCTCCTCTCGGGAGATCTTAGCCGTCGTGTCCTCCCTTTTTGGATCCAAAGGTTCCGACCTCCTTAGGTCCAAGACCTCCTTAGCGCTTGGACCCATCTTTGACTCTCGTGGTCAGACGCTTGAGGCTTTGCCTTCATAACCTTAGGACCATCCGATGTGGTTTGATGGCCCGATCCTAAGGGCACGTTAGTTCGATCCGAACGCCCCTTTTCCCTCTGGCCGTCCGATTTTAATCGACGGCCTAGTCTCGCTGGTCTGCTCGCTTGGTCGAACAAATTTTTGTTGTGCGCCATTCGATCCGGATCGATGGCTCAATTGTGAGGTAACGCTTGGATGGTCCGAACGTTCCTATCCTTTTGGGCCGCCGATTTCAATCGAACGGCTCGCTTTCTTCTAGCGTTTTCCTTGTTTCCGGACCTCCTCCGGTTGTCTTGCAAAGACCACCTCCTCGGTCCTTGTTGGTCTTTTGTAAGGACCACCCTCCTAAATCAGAATATTCCTATTGGTCAGGACCTCCCCTGCACCCTTTGATCTGGACCGTTGAGGTCCTCCCCTTGAAATCTTGGCCCTTAGACCTCCCTTGTGCAGGCTCGCGGCGGGACCTCTTCGTTTTGAGCTTTGAGGACCTCTGTCCAGACCTCCCCCCTCGAGTGTCTTGGACCTCTTGCCCAGACCTCACAAAGGGTCTTTCAAGGGATGACCCTTGCGGTGGGGCCACCTTTGACTGGTGGTGCACCCTTTTGATCGGCCCCACTTGCCGGCCCTCTTCACCTTGTAATTATTGTCTTGCCTCGGAACTCGTATGCGTATTTAATAGGTGTCGGGTCACATTAAATGCAGTCACATCTGAGGTATTTTATTTCAATTCTTTTAGGGCAAGCCTTGCCCTAGTTGTCCCAATTGCCTACACGTCACTGAGTTTTCCTTGTGGTGCACACTACCAACTTCGGCTATATAAAGCCTGGGCGGGCAAGCCTTTGTAACCTATTGCTCATTTCTTCCTTCCCTGCTTCATCTGCTCAGTTCTTCCTTGTGCAAGACCTTTCCCAGGAGCTCTTTGAGGCTGTGTTAAGCCTCTTGGTTTCCTTTTTGGCTGAGTTGGTTTGAGTTCCTTTTTGGTTCTTTTGAAGTTCTCTAGCTTAGTGTGGTTTTGCTTATTTGGTTTTCTTGCGAACGAGTAGATCACGAGTTCGAGGAGATCTTGGACCCAGCTCTTGCTGCAGAAGGCTCTCCACTGTTTGACCAAGGCAAGCCACAGATCCCCTTTTGATCATCTTGAACCAAGTTCCGTAAATGTATTTCGGTTTTACTTTATCATGCATGGCTATGTTTATATGAAAATGGTTTGGGCAATAGTTACTTGCCTACTTGCTGTTATGCCTCCTTTATACCTTGTCTCCATCATGTTGTCATGTTCACCTTGTGAGCCTTAGGGTGGATAATTTAGTTGGTGTTCTTTGTTATTTGCCAACATGGGGGCCGTAGGTCTTATATAGCCTTGCTTAGAAAACGTGGTTCGAACGTATCATGCTTTATCTCTAATAATCTTGACTAATAAATTACGAATTGTGTGGCTGGTGCCATTGTTGAGCAGCTATGGCAGGATGCCTAAGCTGTGTTGACCATGGTGTGAGACCACTTGGTTAAAATTTGTGTGCCAGGACTCGGTGGTCTTTTGGCATGGGCTAATACAAATTGTTTTGCTGAGGCAAGAAGGCAGGGAGAGAGTAGTGGGTGCTTTGCACACTTGGTTGTGGAAGTCTTGCCTTAGCACAACTAAGGACTTCACTTTGTGTCTCATTGAATCGGGCCAAACAAAGGCAAACACAAGATCATTTTATGGGAATGGTCTGGGCTGAATAATTAGCAATGAGATGGCTTGGGACTGTTATGGTTGAGCGTGTGATTCGTTGGCGCAAGAGGGGGCACCCCATAACCCTGTGGATTTCTAGACCACTGGAGGGGATTGCGAAACCTGAGTGGGCAGCCCTAGTCAATTCAAAGCTTTGTAAAGGCCTTGCCGTGCTCTCTAGACTGCTCACCTTAGGAAGTGAGCAAGGGTGACCGGAACCCGTCCCGCTAGAGAGACCGTGGATTGTGGGTAAAGTTGTACACCTCTACAGAGTGAAAGATCTATTCGAAAAGCCAAGTCCTTGGTCGTGGACATGCTCAGTGAAAATGGTGCAAGGGGTAATGTGTTGAAAATTTGGTGTCGCTGGGCACTACAGCGAGATGCCTTGGCTTTGCCTCGAAGAGACCCTGGCCGGCTCTAGAGGGGTCAGGGTTGGCTCGGGTAGTGGTCCAGGGACTGGCTCGGACCACTTGAGTGGGTGCTCTTGAGTGGTTGTTGTCTGAGGACCTGGCCACTGGTGTGACCAGACCTCCCCCATGTACGATTGTGGACGTGAGCTGGTGCTCCCTCCACTTTTCCAACTTCAATCTATTATATATTGTGGACGTGAGCTGGTGCTCCCTCCACTCATGGCTTAAGCCCTGTGTCAAAGCAGATTATGAGGATGATCAAGTGCAGGGCAGTGCAGACCTCTTCGAGGAGGAGTTCTTCGACGACTAAGTCGCTTAGGGCGTCCTCCACCCCAAACTGTGGTGCTTGTTGGATGGCTTTTATGTGTTCTCGTGTTTGAGCCCTAGAAGCTCCTTGTTGCAGTTGTAAGTCCTCGTTGGTGTTGTAAGCCCTCGGTGGCAGACCTCTTGTTAACAAGCTTGGCCATAAGGTCCTATTATATAAAGTTTAATTTGTGCTGCTTCATCTTTGTTTGACCTCGTGGTTGTGGTATTGGCTTGTGTTCTTGTGCGAGCTAGCTCTGTTGTCCCGGGACTAGCTCAGATGCAGGCGGGACCACCAGGGAGGTCCCACGGACTTAGCTCGAGGTCCCGCCGGACCTCTCTTAGTGATGTGCTGGAGGTGCTACCGAGCGGGTGGCGCCCACGACCTCCAAGAGGTCCTCAAGACCTCTGGGAGGTCAATGGCATGACCAAGACCTCCAGAGGTCCGCAAGACCTCTGGGAGGTCCCGCACCTCCTCGGTAAAGCTCCATGCGGTGCTACCACATCTTTCCGTGGTGACTTCGCAGCGCAAAAAAAAATGGTCCTCCCGGACCTCTTGCGGTACATCACGGGGTGGGTCGTCATAGGGAGCCACAGGGCACTGCCTTCACCAAGAGTTCCAAGGTCATCAATGGCGATTGGGGGAGGTCTGTGGTTTGAGCTCCACAGAACCGAGAGCAATTTGGTGAAGTGTGTAAAAGAAGCCAAAGGTGATACCAAGGAGGTTTTATAGCTAGGGCAAAAGAGGTCATGAGCCACAGGTTAAGCTCATGGTGAGCTTAGCCCATGCGCGGTCCATGGCTTGGACAAGACAATGGAGGTGACAGGGGGGTAGGTTAGGGCATGGCCTAGGGCGGAAAGGTCTGCCACGCATTTAATGCGCGCAGCACAGAGCCGTTGGGACAAGACCTGCCACTGACCTCCTCACTGCCATGGCGCATGCGCGCCAGAGCTAGGAGAAGAACAGGGCAAAGCCCCCACCGTTGGATAAAGAGGATGGGGAGGTCACGACCCTCCGATTTGATTTGTGAAACTGTAAGTTTTAAGTGACGGGGAGGAGGTCACAGCCCTTGGATCAGGGCTGGGGAGGTCCTGACCCTTAGATTATCCTTACACGGATGCGCAAAGGAAGAGGGTTAGGAGGTCCAGGGCATTGGATCTGAATCCAACGGCGTGGACCAGACGGGGAGGACATACGCTGCGCGCGATACTGCCAAAAGCACGTGGAGGTCATGGCCTTTGGATCTCAATCCAAGGGCGCACAACAGAACGAGGAGGTCGTGGCCTTTGGATTTCAATCCAAGGGCGCACAACAATTGGGGAGGTCCTAAGCGCTGCGCATAGCGCAAAGGAGGTCAGGACCGTTGGATTTGCATCCAACGGTGCTGATCAAGTGAGGGGAGGTCCTGAGCCTTGCGCGTCGCGCAAAGGAGGTCATGGCCTTTAGATTTAGATCTAAGGGCTCACAGGAGTGGTCCGAACGGCCCACTCAACAGAGACCGCGCAATCTAAATCTAACGGCTAAAAAAGGATGGTCCGAACGGCCCACAGATCTCGCGCGTTGAAACGAGATCCAATGGCAAGGAGAGGACAAGGGAGGTCGTGGGCGCTAGATCTCCATCTAACGGACACGACCTCACGCGGTGGGAGGTCGATCGATGCGATGAAAAAGGGAGGTCGTGGCCGTGGATTTTAATCCAACGGCGCACAACACATGATGGGGGAGGTCTGGCGCGCTTGATATCGCGGGGAGGTCGTGGGCTGTTGGATCTGATCCAATGGCTACGACCTCAACATGGTGGGAGGTCTGGTGCGTTTGAAAAAAAGGGGAGGTCATTGGCTGTTGGATTTGATCCAACGGCTATGACCTCAATGAGGTGGGAGGTCTGGAGGGGTTGGGTTTGACTAGCTTTGAAAGCGGCTCAGCCCAAGGAATAGTGCAGTCCATTTGAGTTTGAAATTAAAAGCTGGGACTTCAGGGATTTATTTGAGATAGCAAATCAACTCCAAAATTTATGAAATTTTAACTGGAGCTTGCTGACTTTATGATTAACCTTTCATAAAATTCCTAGAGGTTTTTGTGCACTGCAATTTTCTCCAGAAATTCTTAAAAGCTGCTCTAGGGTTTGTTTTACCTCCAAAAATTATCAAACAAGTTTTACAACTTATGATATTTTTCAGAGGGATCCAACAACATCTCTAGGACCAAGGACAAATATTTCCAAAAGGGTTGGCATAAGATTTGTGACAAGCTGAAAAGTGAGTTGGACTTTTGTCAACAAGAGCTTTGTGTTTTTGGAAAACACAACTCTTGGACAAGAATTTTAGGTGAGTTCAAGAGTTTCAAGATGTGAGAAAAAGTTTTAATTTCTACACATTTAATTACATTTGAAACAAACACCTGTTTATACATTTGGGATGTTACATAAGCACTACCTCTAGTGGGAACATCAACACTAATGGGAATACTAAACAACAGTGGAAACACAACTATCCTAGTTGTTTAATATCATAGCTTCTCATAGCTATTAGAGTGAAAGCACTTCGAAATATTTAGGGGAAAGTTTTCACATTCACCCTCTTTCGATCGCCAGCCGCGGTCGTACACTACTCGAAATAATTGAGTGGTATTTTGGCAATTGAGAAAATTATAAAGGCTCAAGGCAATCTTCCTGAGGTGTAATTTTGGGAGGGAGGTGTTTGTTTGAAATCGGAGGAGACTTTGGGGAGGATTAAAACTTACATGATACATTTTCGAGGGGGTTCAGATCTTTTGACTTGTTGACATATTTTGCATTAATTATTTAAAATATGGCTACAACTAAATGGCAACAAATACATGATACGGCTAAAATATTCCATACATTGTATGTGAGATGGATCGGGAAAACGTATATTCATCTTTGGAATACTTTTGAAAGGAAATACCAATTGAAATAACGCGTTTAAACCTCGGCGGCATGAACATACCAATTGAAATAACGCGTTCAAACCTCGGCGGCATGAACATATCGGTCTATATATGTGGGCTCCTAGTACTCTATACGTCACAATTCCCGAGCCATTAGGCATCGTTGTTAGACAAAAATTCTAGTTTAAGGATTGGTGATAGACTTGTGGGCAGCAAGATGGTGAGATCATCTTCTTCATGGATTTCCACACAACCCATCGTAACCCACCCAATAATATTAGAATCTTCGGAAGTAGGCGACCATGGAGCTGCACCTAGTGGAGAAGCTGCAAGAACTCAGGTATATGAAATTATACGTAGTTGTGGAATTTTCAGTCGACACATGTATGTTTTATAACTTTTTTTTCTTGGTGTAACAGCATCTAACGTATGAAAATGTGGGGATAGTTGTGCTAGCTCCTTATCTGCATCTACCAATGGCTGAAGCAGCAAGGCAGCTAAGCATGCCTTACTCTGCAATGAAGCATGTGTGTCGCAGACATGGCTTGGAACGCTGGCCCAGTCGTCAGGTAAGCATTTTCCATCTGTCCAGTTACAAGGAATGGGGGTAGATGTATAATCACATATTGCACTATGTGAGAAAAAATATGGTACTAAGGTTTGTGTTTTGTGATCTTGCGCCGTTGCGCGTGTGTTTGTGGAGAATTTGTCAGATCAATGCTATAAACAGGAAGATAGCAAAGTTGGAGGCACTACTGCCTAGTGCAAATCTCGGGAAACTTACGAAAATCACATCGAGCATCAGGGCTTCGCAGGAGAAGAAGTGGGCGATATATGAGAAGATTCTCTCGGGACATGGTGGCCACTGAGTGAAATGCCCAGTATGACTCAGAAATTGCTTCAAGAAGTGCCAGCAAAAGAATCAAGCCTTCTCATTTATTTATTTCTTTAGTATTCTCCGTCAAATAATCTGTTGAAACATATAGTCAAACTGACAACTATCTCTTGAATTTCTGATGACTCTACCTGTTTCTGTTCTTAATTAAGTATTTTTTTTTTGCAACCTGGCACATTTTTGGGAAATTCTAGTTATGGATCAGAGCATGTGATTGCTGGACTAGATAGGTCGGTGTGGAGTGAAATTTCACAATATAATATTGTTCCTAGAACTAACTTTTGTAGTGCAGAAGTTGGAGTCCTTTTGCTCGAGATTCGAAGGAGAAGTATGCAGTAACAATGTGCTAGCTCAAAAATAATAGAAAATGGGAAACACCCCGCATTTTAATGACATATCAATATCGGTCACATGCCACGACGGCGACGGTCTTGGGGGTTCACCAGTTCCACCAACCTTAGAAGCCAGGTAGAAGGGTAACCGCTGCAGTTGTGAGACCAGCAGGCAGCAACGACACCGACTGTCATAGTGGTGTGCAGGTATGCGTTGAGGGTGTTCTTCGAAGAGTGTGTTGGGCGCAGCACTATCATGAGAGCAAGAGGCGGTGGAAACCTAACAGTAAAGGAGGGGATTTGTGTGCCACTAAATTTGATCCATCGGCGGTCTAACCCTTTCTGGTGGAGCCTAACGATATACCATTCAGCAGCGGCTTCCGAATTCGGCTAGACTAAGCTCTTCAAGTCTAGATCTTGGAATGTTTAGTTTGACCATATTATTGTTGCTATTTTTATTTTATAACTGCATTTTTTTACCGTATGACAATGTGCGTGGCAATCCTTCGGTATAATTCGAGGCAGACTTTGCCTCATCCTAGCCTGGCCACGTCGACAGAGTTCGTATTTCCCGTTCGATTTAGCTGCGTTGGATTTCGGCCGTCCGATTCCGGGTCATCTCGAGCCTTCCGTCGTTCGTTCCTCGCTGCATTTCGACGACTCCATCGTTTCCCGTTTGGGTCGCCACGTGCATGTTGATCGTCCTCTTTGATTGCCACGTGAACTCCTCGGCTGGCTGCGTGGCAACGGCGTTCACGTTGTTTTCCAACACTATGTCTCCTTTACTGCATCTCGAGCATATCGTCTTCGGCGGTCGCCAGCTTTTTTGTCTCGGCCGCTTCGGGCGCTCCGTCGCTACCGTTTTTTGCTGCTGGTTGTCTCATGGCCTTATGCCTTCGTCTCGCTGTGCTACCTTGTGCCGACCACCCCTGTGATATACAGCAAAGGTCCGGGAGGACCATTTTTTTTTTGCAACCAGTATATCACCAAAGGGAGGTCCGACAGGATCTCCCAGGCTAAGTCCCGAAGGACCTCCTAGAGGTCCTGCCCCTGTGCACCGAGCTAGTCCCAGGGTAACAGAAGCTAGCTCACACAGAACACAAGGTGACAGCACAACCACAAGGTCAAACGAAGATGAAGCAGACAAATTAAACTTAGTATTAAACGGGACCTTATGGTCAAGCTTTTTTACCAGAGGTTTGCCAAACCGGCTTACAAGATCGACTAGGACTTACAACCGGCAACAAAAGAGCTCCAAAGCAAAAGCACCAAAAGCACGTAAAGGCCATCCGGCAAGCCCACAGGCTGTCGGGTGGAGGACGTCCTAGGCAGCGGGATTGTCGAAAAACTCCTCCTCAAAGAGGTCTACACTGCCCTGCACTTGATCATCTTCAAAATCTGCTTTGACATAGGGCTTAAACCCATGAGTACTTTGAATGTACTCAGCAAGACACAGAGAGCATTTATGCAAATAATAGTCATGCAAAGGCTTACCAATTGAGAGCTGTATGGTTAGATTGCGCAAAGCCGAGTTTTGACTGCAATAACATAAATAGATTGAAAAGCAGCAAGTTAAAACAGTAGCATACAATACATTTGATTTTTGCAAAAAGGGAGTGAGCACCAACTCACAACCACAACCAAAAAGGGGGAGGTCTGGTCGCACCCATGACCAGGTCCTCACCCAAAAACCACTCTAGAGCACCCACTCCAGAGGTCCGAACCAGCCTCTGGACCACTACCCGAGCCAACCCCGACCCCTCTGGAGCCGGCCAAAGTCTCTTCGAGGCCAAGATAGGGCATCTCGCTGAAGTGTCCAGTGGCACAAACTTTTGGGAACACTACCCCTTGCACCATTTTCACCAGGCATGTCCATAACCAAGGACTTAGCTATTCGAATAGATTTTACACTTTGCAGAGGTGTACAACTTTACCCACAATCCACGGTCTCTCTAGCGGGACGGGTTCCGGAAAGACCCTTACTCACTTCCGATGGTGAGCAGTCTAGAGAGCGCGGCAAGGCCTTTACAAAGTTTTGAACTGGCTCGGAGCTACCCGCTAAGGTTTCGCATTCCCCCCCCCCTTTGGTCTAAAAGTCCACAGGGTTATGGGGTGCACCCTCTTGTGCCAACGAATCAGCACGCTCATCCACAACAGCCCCAAACCATCTCATTGCTAATTATTCAGCCCAGACCATTCCCATAAAATGATCTTGTGGTTGCACTGATTGGCCCAGATCAATAGAACACAAAGTTGAGTCCTTAATTGTGCTAAGGCAAGACTTTCACAACCCCAATGTGCAAAGCACCCACTACTCACTCCCGGCCTTCTTGCCTCAGCAAAAACATTTTGTAATTAACCCTACCAAAAGACCACCCAGTCTTGGCACAACAGTTTTAACAAAGTGGTCTCACACCACAACCAACACAACAATGGCATCACACCAAAGTTGCTTAACAGTGGCACCAACCGCAGGTTCCATAATTTAATTAGTCAAGATTATTAAGGATGAAACATGATACACCGGAACCACGGTTTCTAGAGCAAAGCTATATATAAACCTACGGCCCCATGTTGGCAAATAACAAGGAATACCAACTAAATACCCAATCTAAGGTTTTCAAGGTGAGCATGTAAACATGACTAGAACAAGTTATGAAGAAGGCATAATAACAAGTAGGAGAGTAACTACAGCCCAAACACTTCTTATAAAAAAAATAGCCATGCATGATAATGTAAAACCAAAATATATTTGCAATGCTAGGTTCAGTATGATCAAAAGGAGGTATGTGGCTTGCCTTGGTCAAGCAGTGGAGAACCTTCAGTAGAAGCTGCTGGGTCCAAGAACTCTTCCTCAAACGCAGGATCTACACGTTCGCAAAAACCAAATAAGCAAAATCACACTAGGCCAAAGAACTTCAAAAGACAAAAAAGAACTCAAACCAACTCGGCAAGGAATGAAAACCAAGAGGCTCAGCACAGCCTTAGCGAGCTCCTGGGGAGGTCTTGGGCCAGGAGAAACCCAGGCAAAGGAGACAAGGAAGCCAGAAATGAGCAAAAGGTGGCAAATGAAAACTTGCCCAGGCTATATATAGCCAGAGTTGGTGGAATGCACCAAGAAAGGGTGTAACGTCCCGTTTCTCTTAAGTTTCTTGCCTGGTTTTCAAAATAAAAGTAACCATTTGGCTTTATTGAGAACCCAAAGCTTAACCTGATATTTTGAAAATTTGGAGAGTTCAACCGAATTAATCAAACCTTAACTAAGCTCTTCGCTGGTGTTCCTTGCGGTTGCCAGGCTCTCTCTGTGTCTTTGCTGCCCTTGAGTTGTCGGTCCTCCGAAGCGTCTCTGTGTGCCCCTGGTTTGTCTCTTCTCTTTTAACTTCCTTTGTTGGCTTGAATCTCTTTGAGATCTAGATCTCTCTCTTATCTCCCCCTCTGTTCGGACCTCTCCCGTGCTTCGGGTTTTTACTGTTAAGGACCCAGCTTGGGTTTGTGTTTCAAACCCTTTTTATTCCCCTGTGCCCTCTCGGACCTTCCCCGTGGACCTCCAACCTCTATTTGGACCCTTCCTAAGTTCACTTGGGCGCTCCAGAGTTGATTTGGACCTCCCAGTGCCCTTTTGGAACCTCCCTTGATTTCCCTTCCAGCCCCATCGGACCTCCTTGAGTCCCTTCGGGCATTCCTTTGTCCTACAAACCTCCCCTTGTTGAGATTTGGCTGTTAGGACCTCCTCTCGAGATCCTAGCCGCCTGCATCTCCCTTGTTGAGATCCGCCATTAGGACCTCTTCTCCGAGATCCTAGCCGCATGATCACCCCTTGTTGAGATCCGCCGTTAGCACCTCCTCTCTCGAGATCCTAGCCGCATGCATCACCCCTTGTTGAGATCTGGCCGTTAGGACCTCCTCTCGAGATCCTAGCCGCTGACCTCACCTTGTTGAGATCCGCCGTTAGGACCTCCTTTTGGAGATCCTAGCCGCATTGCACCTCCCTTGTTGAGATCCGCCGTTAGGACCTCCTCTCTCGAGATCCTAGCCGCATTGCATCACCCCTTGTTGAGATCGGGCCGTTAGGACCTCCTCTCTCGAGATCCTAGCCGCCTGAGACCTCCCATTGTTGAGATCCGCCGTTAGGACCTCCTCTCCGAGATCCTAGCCGCATGCACCTCCCTTGTTGAGATCCCACCGTTAGGACCTACTCTTTGGAGATCCTAGCCGCATGCATTCTCCCTTGTTGAGATCTGGCCGTTAGGACCTCCTCTCTGGAGATCTTAGCCATCCAGGTCCTCCCTTCGTTGGATCCAAAGGTCCGGACCTCCTTAGCGCTTGAATCCATCTTTGACTCTTGTGGCTGTATCGCTTGAGGCTTTGCCTCCCTCACCTAGGACCGTCCGATGCTGTTCGGATGGCCCGATCCTAAGGGCATGTTAGCTTGGTCCGAACGTCCCCTTCCCCCCCCCCCCCCTAGCCGTCCGATTTAAATCAGATGGCCTAGTCTCGTTAGTCTATTCGCTCGGTCCGAACGGCCCCTTTGTTTTGCACCATTTGATCTGGATCTGACGGCTCAATCGCGAGGTAACGTTTGGATGGTCCGAACGTTCCTTTCCTTTCTGGACCGCCCGATTCTAATCGAACGGCTCTGCTTTGCTGCGCATTTTCCTTTGTTCCTAGGACCTCTCCCTGGTTGTTTTGCAAAGACCTCCTCCTCGATCACTGCTGGTCTTTTGTAAAGACCACCCTCCTAAACCAAAATGTCCCTGTTGGTCAGGACCTCCCCTGCACCCTTTGATTTGGACCGTTGAGGTCCTCCCCTTTGAGATCTTGACCCTTAGACCTCCCTTGTGCAGGTCTGAGTGTCAAGACCTCCTCATTGTGAGCTTTGAGGACCTCTTGTCCAGGACCTCCACTTGAGTCCTTGGACCTCCTGTCCAGGACCTCCCCCTCTGAGTGTCTTGGACCTCTTGCCTAGGACCTCACAGTGGTCTTTGGCGGAGATGACCCTTGCGGTGGGGCCACCTCCTTGACCAGTGGTGCACCCTTTTTCGTGGCCCCACTTGCCAGCCCCTCTCCACCTTCTAATTATTGCTCTTGCCTCAGAACTCTGTGCGCATTTAATTGGTGTCGGGTCACATTAAATGCAGTCACATCTGAGGTACTTTATTTCAATTCTTTTAGGGCAAGCCCTGCCCTAGTTGCCCCGATTGCCAACACGTCACTGAGCTTCCTTGTGGTGCACTCCACCAACTCTGGCTATATATAGCCTGGGCGGGCAAGCCTTTGTAACCTGTTGCTCATTTCTTCCTTGTCTCATGTAACGACCCAACTCTAGGGCACCCGAGAGGTCCTCCAAGACCTCTGGAAAGTCCATCAGGACCTCCCAGGAGGTCCACAAAGGACCTCTCGGACAGTTCCCAAGACCTCCCAGAGGTCCAAGAGACCTCCGGATGTCCGGAGAACATGGCCCGAGAGGGTCTTGGAGCCAAGGAGCGCCCACGGACCTGCCACAGCCACAACCAGAGGGAAAACGAGGAGGTCTGAGAGCTCCTCAAGATCACCCGCGATCCTCCAGAGGAGGTCGGGGAGGTCCGAGACTTCCTCAGAATTTCACTCGTTCACCCCATGGTGAGGACATCTAAGTCCGAGCTTGCTCCAGGGTTCCCTGTGAATCCCGAGCTAGTCCCAAGGATCATGGCTAGCTCTTCACAGAAATAATACAATGGTGGTGACATTCAGAACGTATCCTTATTTAAGCAAAATATCTACAAAGTTGTTTACAAAGTGGCCTTGGGCCAAGCACATATACAAAAAAAAGCAAAAGAACAAAAGGTCACAGGGTCCATCAGCACACCACAGTAACCGATCGAAGGCACAACCTATTCGCTTTGATCTTCTTCATCGCCAAGGTCTTCTCCGCAAAGATTGTAATGAGCAAGAGTGAGCACAACAACCGTGCTCGCAAGTTACACCCGTGGATTAGCAGAATGACATGCATATATGGATAATCAAAGGATGGCATATTATGGTTAATTTGCACAAAGCCAATTTTCTTTCAAATATCATTACTAAGTTCCAAAGCAGTCTTTAATAACTAAAATTCATTTTAGTAAAGCAATTTTTCAGCTTGGATAACATTCATCAACAAGTTGGTGAAGGATACCTCCCGACATCGAGCCTCGCCCAAACCCATGGGATAGCAATCCCAAAACAGATTTGAAAACATTTCTGGAAACCCAAAATCAACATCTAACTCTGAGTAGCCTTTGCCAGCACGTCCATCACCGTGGACACGGCTATTCGAATAGATTTAACTCTGTAGGACCGGAAAGGCGACTAGAGGGGGGGGTGAATAGGAGCACGAACCCTTTTTTCACCTTAATTGAATTCAATACTAAATCACTCCAATAGCTATGGAAGCTATGAAGATCAATGTACAAGCACAATGGAAGTCTTGTATTGAATCCAATAAAAACCCCTACGCAAAACACCCAAAATTACCAAAAACTCAAATCTCAAAGTACTGGGCGGTCTGACCTCTCAATTTGGCGGTCTGACTCTTTTGCCTAGCGGTCAGACCGCTGATTTTGGCGGTCAGACCGCCCCTGACGATGAACAGGAAAATCAGCACAATCAGCCTGAAAACCCGAAACGAAAATCGGTCTAACTTTTGATCCGTGAGGCCAAACTTCACGAAATTTGGAACACACCTTCCTAAGGATATTAGGAACCTATTCCAAGTGGAGATTGAGTAGATCCACGTCAAAGTTTTGACCTTTTTCAGTTCTACCGAAGGAGGGTTCAAAACCGAGCAAAACACGAAAACTTGATCCAACACTTGCTCGTGGGAGATTGATGATCTAGATGATCTTAGATATGTTCCCACATGTCCCAGCAAGGAGAAGGAGGGCACGAAATCAACCAAAAACCACAGGATCAAGGAAGCACTCAAAATCATCAAAGTAAGGTGCAAAAACAAGAAAAGAACGAAGAGAGCTCATCTCAAAGAACTTGCAAGGATTGATTGATGATTGATGATTCGAGGTTACAGCCACTCCCTCAAGGAGGACAAGAGCTCAATCCATGAGCACACACACAATCCATCTCTAGAGCCTAAGCCTCTCTTTTCTTCCCTAAACCCTAACACCAAACTAGGGTTTTCCAAAGGAGTGCTTCAAGTGGTCGCCTAACAGCCCCTCTCTATTTATAGGAGGCCTAGAGCTTCTAGAAGACTTAACCCTAATGGGCTCGTTAAGGCCCAATACAAACGGGTTACACACACACGCATCTCAAAGCGCCGTCTTCACTTTTCTTGACCTAATCCACTTCTTGACGCACCGTCTTGCGCCGCGGGTTGGCATTAGGTCACCAAGGCGGTTTTTGGTGAAATTACCAAAATACCCCTTCTCGATCTTTTCCAAGACCGAGTCCAAATCGCTAAACACATCCATGCCGCCACGTGTAGGTTGATCCAGCGGCTCTCATCGTGTCGGCAAGTTCTCCCATCCGGTTCCCACCGACCACCTTGGCACTTGCACCGACCCCGCACCGCTTGATCCAACCAACCGACCGAATCGCCTGCTCGGTCACTTTCATCCATTCGCGCCATGCTTGAGTCACTTGACCTCACCCGCATCCATGATCGTTCGACCTCGGCTCTCCAAGCTTAGTCCCGATCCTCCTCGCCGCTGACCGTCGTTGACCTCCAAGCCACCTGCACAAAGAATAGACAAGCAAACACGAATCCGGGACCAAGTTCTTCACAACTTGACCCACGTTAGCCAAAACATGCAATATGCAACACATATGCAATATCAAACAAGGATATGACCTATTCCAAAATCAATTCACAACTAATATCATCATTCTGCACAAAAACCGGTCAGACCGCCATTCTGGCCGGTCTGACCGCCCCTGGGACTGAACCAGAAAATCAATTGAAGATAAGGCCGGTCGATCGCGGATTTGCTTGGCTCGATCCGCCACATACCGGTCCGACCGCCACACGTAAACCGGTCTCGACCGCACCGAGACTCGACAGATTCAGTAACTTTGACGAAAACGATTGAAACTTCAAACCAAAAGCAACATTGCCAATTGTTTCATCATCCTAAGATCATGGGCATATCCCCATGATATCCACAATCTCCCCCTTGATGAACACATTGGCAATCTCTCAGAAAATGTGGTTTTGGGTTTTGAAAGGTAAAGTACCGACGTTTTTCGCTCAAAGGCACAACTTGGTCCATTTGCAAGAGAAAGCAATGGAAATGACCAAGTCGACTCTGAATAGCATAAGGAAGTGAGATAAGGCAAAAGAAAGCACAAAAGCTTCAATTTCCAAATAATAGCCAAAAATCTCACTTAGGTCCATATGAAAGAACAATTGTTCTATTTGACCTTTGATCATTGTGAGTCTTCAAGAAATTGCAATTCAAATTCAGAAAAGAGCAATAAGACCAAAAGAATGCAATTGAGATGCTCCCACTCACTATGATCACCAATTTTTCAAGAAAATCCATTTTCTCCCTATGACACTCAAAAAGCTCTAAAACAACATTTTCACCAATCTTTCTCCCCCTTTGACAATGGATTCATCAAGATGCATGGAAGAAGATAGAGCATGAATGTAATGGAATGGCTGCAATTTTGTAATTTTTCATTTTTTCAGTTTTTTTTTTTTTGTTTTTGTTTTGTTTTTAACTTTGAGCAAAAAGAGCCATGAAGATTATCCATGAAGACTGTACAAGTATTACACCAAGCCATATTATGTGAAAGAGCTATGTTCAATAATGGCAAAGCATATACAGCAAAGCTAAAGCCAAAATAGCAATAATATGAGATTAAATGAATTGAAGGCATGACAAGGTGCTCAAGATCATAATTTAACTATAGGTATCCAAAAATGAGTCAGGCCATGTCTATAAGCAAAATGGAGACCAGAAACTAGAAATTGAGTCAATTTTGAGCATTTTGAGTTCAGTTTTGAATCAAAAGGTTCAAGCACTTAGAATTTAGCACTTTGAGCACTTTGCTGAAAATGATTGGTTTTATCTTAGTAAAGCAAGTCCTGGACTAGGAGCCATCCACAACTGCCTCCTAAGCTTCAACCAATTGCCAATTTGTTTTCTTAGCATTGTGCTAGATCTCAAGCTTCACTACGACCATCCCAAGCAACAAAAGCTTAAGAGAGTGGTCTGGGTCATCCAAAACTCCCCCTGAGTTCATGCCTAGTGCAATGGCAAGTCGTCTCATGAGAAAGAATTGGTGAGATCAGTTTTTTTCGCATGTAAAAACTCATTTTTCATTTGCTTGACTTAAGAATTATCATAGCTCAATTTAAAACTCAGAATAAGTTCAAGACTCAATTAAGCCTATATGACATGGCATGAATCATAAGAGGATCACTAAAGCAAAACTAGTCACAAGATCCAACAAGTCATGTTTTGATTCAATTTTCTCACAGATAATAAAGCTAGCATGGCAAAAGCTAGGCTATACATAAAAAGCCATAAAAGAAGTCTAGCAAACTAGCACAAGACATGGCAGGGTATAAAGCATGAAATCAAGTCATACAAGGATAATAATCAAAGCTCCACAAGATTATATTACAATGCAAGTTGCTGAATTGTAAAATGCATTATGATACAAATGAATGCAAAAAGAGCAAACTCCCCCTCAAAACAGGCCAAGAGGACTAACAACCCCCAACTCTCCCCGCAAAGAAGCAAAACGAGAAGAATCAAGAGCTTTAGTGAAAATATCCGCAACCTGCTGCTCGGACTCTACAAAGTGAAGCACAACATCACCCTTCTCAACATGGTCTCTAAGGAAATGATATCTAACATCAATGTGCTTAGTCCTAGAATGTTGCATTGGGTTTTTGGCAATGTTAATGGCAGAAGTGTTGTCACAGAAAAGAGGAACACTACCCAAAGACAACCCATAGTCCCGCAGAGTAGATAAGATCCAGAGAACCTGAGAGCAACCATCGTCATAGCTACATACTCGGCCTCTAAGAAGGGATCGTGCAATGTAAGACTGCTTCCTAGATGACCAAGAGATAAGAGATGTGCCTAAGAAATGACAAGTGCGGAAGTACTCTTCCTATCTACTCTACACCCGCAAAATCAGCATCGAAAAAGCGCGAATGGAGAGAGCGTAAGAAGAAGAATACCAAAGTCCAAAGTCAAGAGTGTCTCAAGGTACTCAATATGCGACGACCGCTTGACGATGAGAAGCTCGAGGAAGCTCGAATCGAGCGCATGCACACACAAAGAAATCAGTATGTCCGCCTCGTATTTGTGAGATAGAGGAGGAGCCAATCATGTTGCGGTACTCCTTCCGTCCATCGCTCTCCATCCTCATCGTGGTCCAAAGATGGTGGTCGTGGCAATGGGAGTAGACATTGGCCTACTACTTCCCATGTCGAGCGTCCAAGAAGGTCCTTTGTATACTTACTTTGATGAATGAAGGTGCCTTCTTTCGCTTGCTTGACTTGAAGACCAAGGAAGAAAGTCAATTCGCCCATCATGCTCATCTCGAACTCCCGCTCATAGAATCAAAATCTGACACCAAAGCATGAGAGGAACCACCGAATATAATGTCATCCACATAAATCAACCAACAAAAGTCACCGCCATGCTCGAGAATGAACAAGGTTTTATCAACCAATCCCATTTTGAAATCATTCTTAAGCGTAAAACTCTTAAGCCTATCATACCAAGCTCTAGGGGCTTGTTTCAATCCATACAAGGCTTTGGAGAGTTTAAAAACATGGTTTGGGAACTTGGGATTTTCAAAACCGGTGGTTGCTTGACAAAGACCTCTTCTTCTATGAAACCATTCAGAAAGCACTTTTGACATCCATTTGAAATAGCTTGAAGCCCTTGGATGCCGCAAATGCTAGCAAAATGCGAATGGCTTCTAATCTAGCTACAGGAGCAAAGGTCTCCTCAAAGTCTAAGCCCTCTACCGAATACCCTTGTGCTACAAGTCTAGCCTTATTGTAACTACCAACCCATCTTCACTTTGCTTATTTTTGAAAACCCATTTTGTTCCAATTACATTATGATTAGGTGGAGGTTCAACTAAGGTCCAGACTTTGTTTCTTTCAAAATTTTCAAGTTCTTCATGCATGGCATTGACCCAAGAGGCATCAGAAAGAGCATGAGTGACATCTCGGGGTTCAAAAGAAGCAACAAAAGCAGAATGTGCATGAGAATCAGAAGAGATGAACCTGGAGCGAGTGACTCGCTCATGTAGATCCCCAATAATCTGCTTTCGGTGGATCTTTGTTCTTTGAATGCGAAGAGGAGCACCGGTGCGAAATGGCCTCTACCTCACGGGCTATGGAGGTAGGATCAGAGCCACTCTGATCGTCGGAAAAGGTAGGAAGAGGCTGCTCATCTGAAGATGGTGTAGTAGAAGCAGGCTCTCCAACCATGTCACAAGGGACTTGAGGATGGATTGGGTCCTCATCCTCGAGTCATCATCAACGAAGATGCTCTCGTAAACACGTGTACTGCATCATCGGGTCTAGTACCGTGACTAGCCTCATCAAAAGTGACTTCGCAAGTCTCAACAACTTTGTTAGTGTCAAAATTAAATACACGATAGCCACGAGAATGAGCGGGATATCCAAGAAATATGCCATCGTAACATCTAGATTCAAATTTATCAAGGTTGCCATGTTTAAGAATGAAGCACTTGCAACCAAAAATCTTGAAATGAGAAACTTTGGGCTTATGACCAAATCTGAGCTCATAAGAAGTCTTACCAATAACAGATCTCAAGAAAACCCTATTGAAATATAGCAAGCAAGAGAGATCGCCTCACCCCAAAACCTCCTAGGTGTGGAATGCTCATCTAGCATGGTCCCGCCATCTCTACAAGGGTCCTATTCTTTCTCTCTACAACACCATTCTCATTGGGAACTCTAGGTGAAGAAAAGCGGTGCTCAATACCCTATCAAGGCAAAAGGTGGCAAAGGAAGAATTCTTGAATTCTGTCCCATTGTCACTCCTAATGGCTCTCAAAGCTCCAGAAGCTCAACAAAGAAGTCTAAGGACCAACTCTCTAAAGAAACCAAATGCCTCGCCCTTAGAAACCGTAAAATAAACCCAAGAATACCGGAGTAATCATCCACAATCACAAGCACATACCATTTCCCACCACCGATTGAACTCTAGAAGGACCAACAGTTGTCTAAGTGCAAAAGTCGTCCAGTCCATCTGTCATCACTAAGGTAAGAGGTGGATGAGAAGCGAAACCATCTTACCATGTCTCTGAGGTGTGCACACAAGGTCTCTAATGACCTTTAGCCTAGGCAGCACCTCTAATCAAATCCTTGCATCGACTCTAGTCAAGTGGTGGCCTATGTGACCAAGCCTACGATGCCACAACACTAAATCATGGGAGTCGGTTACAAGACACCTAGGGCTAGAAGCGTAAGAGACACGAAATCAAGACAAAAGATCCTCTCAAACCTAGAGATCTCAAAGACAAGCTCACCAGAGGAATCTATAACCCTGACTCACCACTCTTAAATCTCACCTCTAGACCCTCATCAAGCGGTGAGAAAGAAAGCAGATTATACCTCACCACTTACCAAAGCGACGCCCTTGAGCATGAACTTGTTGTTGACGCCAAGACTGTGCCCTTGGTCATCACGGTCCAGAGAAGCATCCCCAAATGTGATCAATTCATTGCCGGATGCACGTGTGAGAGAGGAGAACCATCTAGAATCCCCGGTCATGTGTCGAGAGCACCCGGAGTCAACAAGCCATATGTCCTCCTTCCTCGCACGATGGACCTACAAGGCACGAGCAGGAAACATCTGTGCCTCAAGATCAAGTTAGTGATAAAAGACTTGGGAATCCAAGATCGAGTCACACGATGCTTAGGCAAAACAAGAGAAGCAAAGAAGAAATGGTTAGGAGCAAAATCATAAGAACGCACACGAGAACCACCTAGACCTCTCCGAATCGACCTACCAAAAGGTCGGTACTCCCCCTGTCTAGATGCTACCCGCGGTCTCTCCTCACGAAATCCTAAACTAGAACGCTGCCTAGAACCACCAAAGGAGTCAAAGAAGTCATCTACGAACCTAGGCCTATGTCTAGCAGGAAAGACAGGCTGCCTAGCTCTAGAGACAACAGCAGGTGAAGGAACTCCTCTAATGGTTCTCAAGGTACTCATCCTCTCCTTCCTCTCAATCTTGGCTCTACTGAGAAGGTAACTCAACAATGTGGCCATTCTTCTTGCGAGAAGGTGCAATGGTACTTGACCTTTGAGGGTCCGACCGATGAAGTAGAAGCACCTATCTTGCTAGAAGTGGTTTGGGCAAAACCAGCAGATTTAAAGACTATCTTGGATGGATTAGGGTTCTACCTCAAACAGGCCACTCTCAACAACTCTAACAACCTTAGGTGGATGGTTCTTGGTATGCTCTAGGAATCAAATCCTAGGCCTCTATTATTCACACTCACCTTAGATTTGTCTAGAATCATGTTGAGGTTCTTCTTCCCACCAATAAATCTCTCAAGTGTCTCTTTAAGGTAGTCATTTTGTTTGGCTAGTTCATAACAAGAAGCACACTTATTTGACTTGCTAGCCCTATCGATTTTTCCTTATAATGAACTACCTCACTTTCAAAGCCTCACAAGACACACAATAGTTATCCCTAATCTTATCCAACCGCTCTTTGAACTTAACTCTAAAAGCTTCTTGTATCTTATCTACATTATGCCCAAGTTCAATACAAAGAGTACAAGAATCGAATCAACAATTTTCTTTGAAGCAGTCATGGACATGGATTGTTCAATTTTAGCCTTTTCTTCTAGTGTCTTGTTTAAAGCATCATTCTCAAGTGTGAGTTTAACACGTTTTCACATGAAGCGCTTTTAGAGTACGTAATCATTTCCGACATCTCCTTCATTTTAATCTTATTTTTCTCACAATGAGAGCAGTGTGACTAGCATCAAATTTACTCAGCTTCTTTTGTAGCACTATCCAATTTTAGTTCAAGCAAAGCACAATTTGAACAAGGCAAAGGGATAGCATCAACAAGAGTCACATCTAAAGCAATGGCATTCATGCAAGGTGACTAGACTTGAGAGTTTCTAGTTCATCCAGAGCATCTTTCAATTGATTTGTAACAGAGGAATGAGCAAGTCTTAGAGTTACCAATTCATCATACATTCCGAACAAGCATCACAAACATCTTCAGGACTAATCGATTTGAGTGTAGCAACTTCTAGTTTCAAGTTATCAATCATGATGTCCCGATTCTTAAGCATTCTAGCTTGCTTATCTAATTTTCGCTCGAAATGACCAAAGCACGCTTCATCCGAAAGGTGAGGGACATACCTCATCGAGATCGCTGAAAAGGTAAATGCGTCGTTGGAGGAGTCGACGCCATGGCTGTCACTAGCCATGAAGCACATGCCGTGAAGTCTCGGCCTTCTTCTTGCCATGAGAGTCATCGCTGCCGCCCTCCGCCTCCGAGTCCACATCGCTCATGTTAACACTCTCAAGAGCGGCAAGGACTTGGCCGATTTAACTTGCGATAGTTTGGCTTCTTGCCTTTCTTGTCTTTGGCTTGATGACGCCTCGAGAGTCCTTCTCCTCCTTGCCCTTGACTTGGGGCACTTGGAGCGAATGTGGTTAGGCTCACCACACTCAAACAAGTGACAGGCCACCTCTCCTCCTGTTCTCACTTTGTTGTAAACTCGAGAATTTGGTGGATAGGAGGGCTAAATCATCTTCGTAGCTTCTAAGCGCTCATCGCTCAAAGAATGTAAAGTCGACAAAGAAAAACCAGATGAGCCAAAATCAAAGGAATCAACGAGCTACCCTTCGATGGGTCGACCACCAAAGCCATCGACTGTTTTGGGGAGACGCGAGATAAAGTCAATCTCATGCGTCTTCAACCTCGAGTAGAGCTTATCCATGGTAAGCTCACTCATGACAATGTTGTCATTGATGGATGTGATCTTCATCCCCTGACCTTCACATCAAGAGCACCCAAAGTGGCGGCATTCTCGACTCAAGAAAACAAGATCAACAGCGCGAAGATCATGGAGAATCTTGGAGAACCTCCCCACAGCCTCATCTAAAGACTCACTGTGTCTTTGCTCGATCTTTGAGTATTCTTTCTTGAGTGGTTCGTCTCACTTCCTTGATCGCAATGAGCCCTCGTGGTAGTCACAGAGAGTTCTCCAGATCTCGTGAGCAGACCTCAAATGAGCCACACGCTCAAACTCAGATCGACTAAGACCTTGGATCAAGAAATTGCAAGCTTTGCTGTTAGCCTCAATGTCTGGAGTGATCACATCGTCATCGGCCAAGACGACATATGGATTTTTGACCTTAAGCCAAATAGCGCCTTGAGCCTCGATGTAGGCTTGCATGCGAGCCTTCCAAGAAGCAAAATCAACTCCATCGAAAATATGAGGTTTGAGTGAATACTTGTCGATCGCCATGGCTTCAAAGACCGTTAAGATCTATGAGAAGAACTAACCGGCTCGATACCAATTGTAGGACCGAAAGGCGACTAGAGGGGGTGAATAGGAGCACTAACCCTTTTTCATCTTAATTGAATTCAATACTAAATCACTCCAATAGCTATGGAAGCTATGAAGATCAAAGTACAAGCACAGTGGAAGTCTTGTATTGAATCCAATAAAAACCCCTACGCAAAACACCCAAAATTACCAAAAACTCAAATCTCAAAGTACTGGGCGGTCTGACCTCTCAATTTGGTGGTCTGACTCTTTTGCCTAGCGGTCAGACCGCTGATTTTGGCGGTCAGACCGCCCTGACGATGAACAGGAAAATCAGCACAATCAGCCTAAAAACCCGAAACGAAAATCGGTCTAACTTTTGATCCGTGAGGCCAAACTTCACGAAATTTGGAACACACCTTCCTAAGGATATTAGGAACCTATTCCAAGTGGATATTGAGTAGATCCATGTCAAAGTTTTGACCTTTTTCAGTTCTACCGAAGGAGGGTTCAAAACCGAGCAAAACACAAAAACTTGATCCAACACTTGCTCGTGGGAGATTGATGATCTAGATGATCTTAGATATGTTCCCACATGTCCCAGCAAGGAGAAGGAGGGCACGAAATCAACCAAAAACCACAGGATCAAGGAAGCACTCAAAATCATCAAAGTAAGGTGCAAAAACAAGAAAAGAACGAAGAGAGCTCATCTCAAAGAACTTGCAAGGATTGATTGATGATTGATGATTCGAGGTTACAGCCACTCCCTCAAGGAGGACAAGAGCTCAATCCATGAGCACACACACAATCCATCTCTCTAGAGCCTAAGCCTCTCTTTTCTTCCCTAAACCCTAACACCAAACTAGGGTTTTCCAAAGGAGTGCTTCAAGTGGCTGCCTAACAGCCCCCTCTCTATTTATAGGAGGCCTAGAGCTTCTAGAAGACTTAACCCTAATGGGCTCCCGTTAAGGCCCAATACAAACGGGTTACACACACACGCATCTCAAAGCGCCGTCTTCACTTTTCTTGACCTAATCCACTTCTTGACGCACCGTCTTGCGCCGCGGGTTGGCATTAGGACACCAAGGTGGTATTTGGTGAAATTACCAAAATACCCCTTCTCGATCTTTTCCGAAGACTGAGTCCAAACTGCACGAAACACATCCATGCTTCGCACACGTAGGTTGATCCAATGGCTCTCATCGTGTCGGCAAGTCTCTCCCATCCGGTTCCCACCGGACCACCTTGGCACTTGCACCGACCCCCGCACCGCTTGATCCAACCAGTCGCACCGAACTGCCCGTTCGGTCACTTTCATCCATTCTGCGCCATGCTTGAGTCACATGACCTCACCCGGCATCCATGATCATTCTGGACCTCAGCTCTCCAAGCTTAGTCCCGATCCTCCTCGCCGTTGACCGTCGTTGACCTCCAAGCCACCTGCATAGCAATAGACAAGCAAACACGAATCCGGGAACAAGTTCTTCACAACTTGACCCACGTTAGCCAAAACATGCAATATGCAACACATATGCAATATCAAACAAGGATATGACCTATTCCAAAATCAATTCACAACTAATATCATCATTCTCAAGATAAAAAGCAAGTCGATCGCCATTCTCGCCGGTCGACCACCGACCGAACCGTAAAATCAATTGAAGATAAGGCCGGTCGATCACGGATTTGCGATCGACCGCCACACGTAAACCGGTCGACCACCGAGACATGACAGATTCAGTAACTTTGACGAAAACGATTGAAACTTCAAACCAAAAGCAACATTGCCAATTGTTTCATCATCCTAAGATCATGGGCATATCCCCATGATATCCACAAACTCTGCAGAGGTTGTACACTTTACCCACATGACATGATTTCTCTAGTTTATCCCAAGATCCGTCAATGCCACCTCTCAAGATCAAGGTAAGAGGTCTAGAGCTCATGACAAGGCCTTTACAATGCATTGCTCCACCACGCCTTTCCTTGCTAAGGTTTCACCCCCTATGGACAAGAATCCAACGGAAGCCCCTTTGCACCAAAGGGGAACAGAGGGTCATAAGGACCATCATCTTACAAGACCTCCCACACCTCCAATGGAGCAAAGATATGGTGAAGTTTTGCAAATTACTCACCAGTCCCACGCCCATTCGGGAGACATGTGGTTGCACGATTGTGGCATAGCCCATTATAGGCTTGGCATTGGTCGCCAAAGACCGGTTCTCACATGACTAGGGCGACTTTCACAAACCCCGGATCTCCACCTTTGCTAGGATAGAGTCCGTGCACAAACATTGCACCACCAATCCAACCAATTCGCCTACCCCAATCCATTTTCATTTTCCTTGCTTCCCCAAAGAATATTTTCATCCTTCCATGACAACCCAATGTCATGGTAAAAACATTTTAAGCAATATTTGGTTATGTTGGTAAAGATTTCCCCAAATCAATACTTTTGGGTCTAAGCTTAACTAAGCACAAGTTTTTCAAATGATCTTGGCTTACACTACTGCATGATCCAAGTTTGATCTAAAGGTGACAATGAGTTTAGTCCAAAGTCAACAAAGGGCCATACAAAGGAAGTAGGCATAACTATGGATTTAAAACAGGTAGTGAACTAACTTGGTAGAAATAGGCATGCATTAAACTTTGAAACTAAACATAAATAAATTGAATTATTGGGTGCAATATGATCAAGAGTGTAACTTGCCTTGCTCACTGTCCTGAGAATCTTCCTCTTCTGTGCACTCAGACTCCTTGGAGTCTTCGCAATCTACACGGGTAAAGGAACAAATTCAAGGAAAACTCAAATAAAGAACCAATTGAGAGCAACAAGAAAACCGAGGGGACCCCAGAGGGAGTCCAAAACTTAATCAACAGGAGAGGTCTACGTTTTAGAATAGGTTCTTATGGAAGAGATCCAAAGCTACAGAGGAGGTGGTCTTTAGCAAAAGACCCCAAAGGAGTGATTCAAGCAAGAGAACAGAGAAGTCCCGAGAAATGATTCTTGCGTAAAGCCCAGAGGAGGTCCTCACACAAAAGCCATAGAAACACGAAAAGGAGTCCACCAGAGGAGGTCCTGAGATGGACACGACCAGCTCAGGGCAGTAGTAAAAATGAGAGCGGAGGAGATCGCCGAGGACTTACCAGGAAAAGAAGAAACAATGGATGGAGGGAGGTTGTGGGCTACAAGGTTTTCCCCAGGAGCCACCGACGAGAGCCAAGATAACAGAGGGTGGAGAAAGGTGATGTGGTAGAAATTTTCGGTCTAATTGTAGTCAAGGTGGTGAAGAAAACTAGAAATATACGTGTCCGTGATAAGTATAGAAATGGGTCAAAGGTAGGTAGTGGCGTAAGGTGTGTCACTACCATTCCGGGCAAAAGGTACGAGGAAGGACAATGTATGTTGCTATGGGAAGGAACAAAGAAAATGTCGTGGTACGGCTAAGTGACCAAATTCAAAGTAAAACACCACGATATGGATGCATTTAATGTGACAAGACACGATTAAATGCTCAATATAATAACGTATGAGGAAATGAGATGATTAAGACCGGCAGTGGGGCCATCAATTTAGAAACAATCGGGTCAAAGGGGAGGTCTTGCCTTGAGAGGAGGTCCAAAGGCTAAGAGGTCCTGATATACACAAAGGAGGTCCGAACGTGGAGAGGTCCAAATACACATGGAGGAGGTCCACGTGACTAAAGTTCGGACAACCAGGACTTCATCAAAGGAGGTCCCGTGGCTCAAGGAGGTCTCAAGGCCGAGGAGGTCCAGGCCAAATGTAAAAGGCCACGGAGAGGTCTAGGACAGGAGGTCCAGAAAACTTCAAAGAGGTCCCGTTGTTGAGGTTAAAGACAAGTTGAGGTCCGGGCGGTTGGATCTCCCAGAGGGAGGTCCAGCGGCCAAGATCAAACGTGAAGGGGGAGGTCCCCAAAGAGAAATAACGCACGGGGAGGTCTGGGCCTTTGGATTCAGAGTGAGGGGAGGTCCAAACCGTTAGATTCAATGCAAGGAGAGGTCCAGGCAAAGGAGTTCCGAGAAGGAGAGGGATCCCATGGGGAGATTCACAAAAGGTGGTCCAATAGAAGTTCGTGAATCAAGGCAACTCAAAGGAGATTCCAACCTCTTGGGTGAGATCAAAACTGTGGTGGTTAGAATGAACCCTAAGGAGGTCCATTCGGCCAACAGGAAATGCCAAGGAGTTCAAATGAACTCTGGAGAGTCGAAGGCACACATAAGAGGTCCACTGGAATGCATGGAGGTCCGAATGAAAAGAGGTCTGGGCCTAGAAAGGTGCCCAGGCAACAAGAAGTCTAGACTAAAGAGAAGTCTGAACAGAAAAGAGGTCTTATTCCAAAGAGATTCGAACCAACAAAGAGGTCCGAGTGACCAAACTCAAAGGAAAGGCCCGGACGAAGGATACGCCCAGTGAGAAAAGGTCCAAGCCTCAAGGGAGGTCTAACCTTAAGAACCCCCGGGAGGTCTAGGCCATAGAGAGGGTCTAAACCTACATAGCCCAAAAAGATAAATCAAGGAGGGTCTGCCAAGCATACCAGAAGAGATACCAACAACTCAAACCTCTCCAATGAACCAAACTTGAATTCTCGTTAAAGTAAATAGCTTTAATTTATTTTACACATTTTAAAAAGGATTTAGAAAATCGAATGTTACAAACCTACCCCTTAAAAGAATCTCGACCCCGAGATTCAAAGCAGAATCGGCAAGAGGTAGGGATAGTTAGTCTTGAGGTCTTCTTCTTTTTCCCATGTAGCTTCACTTTTCGGATGATGACTCCAATCGCACCTTGTCCGACTTGATAATTTCGCTCCCGTAACTCGCTCGCAATATCCCAGATTTTAATTGGTTGCTCCACATATGTGAGGTCTTCTGTAAGTCTATGTCCTCAACTAATGTGTGATCTTCAGAAACCGCAGCACTTCCTTAATTGTGATACATGAAAAATGTTGTGCATCACGACAAGGACTCGAAGTTCCAGTTTATAAGCTACTTCACCTTGTCTTGCTAAAATCTTGTATGGTCCTACATATCTTGGTGCTAATTTCCTCTCATCCAAATCTTCTAACTCCCGGATTGGTGTTACTCTGAGGTAGACAAAGTCTCCAACCTCAAAAGATAAATCTCTACACCGGGTGTCAGCAGAGCTCTTTTGTCGGGACTAAGCCACTCTCAATCGTTCCTTAATCAGTTTCACTTTGCTCTCGGCATCTTTAATCAGGTCCAGCCCATACAGTTGATGCTCTCCAACTTCATCCCAGAGAAGAGGTGTTCTACAAGGCCTACCATACAAAGCCTCAAATGGGGACATTTGTAAGCTAGCTTGATAGCTATTATTGTAAGAGAATTCGGCATAGGGTAAGTTCTTGTCCCAGCTTCTCCCAAAATCCAGGGCACATGCCCTGAGCATATCTTCCAAGATTTGGTTCACTCTTTCTGTTTGCCCATCCGTTTGAGGATGATAAGCTGTACTAAAGTTGAGTTTAGTACCTAAGGCTTCATGCAAACTTTGCCAAAACCTTGAGGTAAATTGAGATCCTCTGTCTGACACTATTCTTTTGGGCACTCCATGCAAGCAAACAATTCTTGCCATGTACAAGTCTGCCAAAACATTACTAGTATAGGTGGTTTTAACTAGTATAAAATGTGCTACTTTAGTTAACCTATCAACCACCACCCATATCGAATCATACCCAGATTGGGTCCTGGGTAATCTAGTTATAAAATCCATGCCCACATGCTCCCATTTCCATTCGGGTATTGGCAAGGGTTGTAGCAAACCGGCTGGTTTTTGGTGTAGGGCCTTAACTCTCATACATACATCACACTGGGCTACATACTTAGCAACATCTTGCTTCATACTAGTCCACCAGTATCTCTCTTTAAGGTCTTGATACATTTTGGTGCTGCCCGGGTGAATAGAGTAAGGTGATCCGTGTGCTTCCACCAAAATGAGCTGCTTAATCTCCTGGTTATTTGGCACACAAACTCGACTGCCAAACCATACTACTCCTTGCTCATCCTCAGAGAAACACGGGCTTTACCCTTCTCATATTTTTCTTAATTTCTTGGATGTCCTCATCTCTTTCTTGTTGTGCTTTAATCTGATCCAAGCAAGAGGATGTACCTCCAAGGTGTTCACACATCCTTGCTCTACTATCTCCAAGTTGAGGTACTTCAATTCTTCATATAGTTTTGGTTGTTGCTCTTGAATCAACAAAGTATTACAAATGACTTTTTCGCTCAAGGCATCTCGCCACCACATTGGCTTTGCTTGGGTGATAATGAATTCCAAGGTCATAGTCTTTAATTAATTCTAACCATCTCCTTTGTCTCAAATTGAGCTCTGTTGCGTGAAGATGTATTTCAGATTTTTGTGGTCGTGTATATCTCACAATGTTGCCAATAAGGTAGTGTCGCCAAATTTTCAAAGCATGCACAATGGTCGCCAGCTCAAGATCATGTGTTGGGTAGTTTTCTTCATGAGGTCTCAACTGTCTAGATGCATATGCCACTACCCTACCATCTTGCATTAGCACACATCCAAGACCTTGATGGGAGGCATCACAAAATACTTCAAAGTCTTTTTGGATATCTGGCAGGACTAGGACTGGAGCTGTGACAAGCTTTTTCTTTAATTCCTGAAAACTTTGCTCACAGGTTTCAGTCCATTCAAATTTCTTCTCCTTTTTCAAGAGTTGGGTGAGAGGTTTAGCAATCTTAGAAAAATCTTCAATAAATCTTCTATAATAGCCAGCTAGACCAAGAAAGCTTCTTACCTTAGTCACTGTCTTTGGAGGTCTCCACTCTAGGACAGCTTCAACCTTTGAAGGGTCTACAGCTACTCCTCTGGCCGAAATAATGTGTCCAAGAAAGGCTACTTGACTTAGCCAAAACTCACATTTATTAAACTTGGCATAGAGCTGCTGCTCTCTAAGTCTTCCCAACACAATTCTAAGGTGGTCTTCATGTTCTGCTTCACTTTTAGAATAGATGAGAATATCATCAATAAACACCACCACAAATTTGTCAAGGAAGTCCATGAATACTTTGTTCATCATACTCATAAAATAGGCCGGGGCATTTGTCAATCCAAATGACATCACAGTGAACTCATATAGTCCATACCTTGTGGTAAAAGCAGTTTTGGGGATGTCCTCAGGTCTTATTTTTAATTGGTGGTAACTGCATCGGAGGTCTATTTTGGAGAACACACTTGCCCCCTTTAGTTGGTCAAAGAGGTCATCTATCCTTGGCAATGGATATTTGTTCTTAATGGTGACCTCATTAAGTGATCTATAGTCTACGCACAACCTCAAAGCATTGTCTTTCTTTTTGACAAATAGCATGTGCTCCCCATGGTGAAGAGCTTGGTCTAATAAACCCTTTGTCCTTCGGGTTCTTGGATCCGCTTTAACTCCATCAGTTCATTTATCGCATCCTCAGAAGGTTTCTTTGATATAGGTGCAGTCCTGGGACCAAATCAATTAGAAATGACACGTCCCTATCGTGGCATACGGGTATTCCTCGTGAACACGCCTAAGTAATCCTTGACCACTGGGAGGTCTTCCACTTCACCACTTCCTTTACATGGGTTAGACAAGGTCCCGTCTTAAGGGAGGTTTTGGCTTAAACTCCACTCGGACTCCTCGATCATTGGTAAGTGTTATAGACTTGGTAGCACAATGATCCGCCTTTATTCTTGGCCAACCAATTCATTCCAAGGATCACATCCAACCCTTGAGTTGGCAAAACTATCAAGTCTGCATGAAATAGAACTCCAGAGATTTCTAAGGTGAGATTTGGGCAGAGGGTATTAGTCCTCATATCTATGCCCGGGACATGTATTAGCATAGGGTTAACCAAAGGGATTATAGATAACCCACATTTTCCCACAAATTTGTCGAAACAAAAGAATGGGAAGCCCCGAGTCAAATAAAACCAAGTCGGTACAGAATTCACAGAAACGCATCGAGGACTACATCGGGTGCATCATGAGCCTCTTTAGCCGTGACATGTGTGACACGACCCTTGACAACTTTAGTTGCTGGCTTAACACTTGAGGCACTTCCTTGGCCGACACCCTTGATCGCATCAATCGAGCAGAATTTGTTGCTTCTTTGGGCACCTACTAGCATAGTGCCCAATCTCATTACAAAAGAAACAGTCACTCCAAATGAGGAGGTTATGGAGGGTTTTTTTGAAACCGAGTCCCGTAAGAGGTCTTATGATAGCTTGATTTGCTAGTGCGTTGCTCGACCTGCACGCCCTTGAGGAGGAGGTCCTTGAGGTCTTGCGCTGGGAGGTCTGGGACTGGGAGGTCCTAGACTTAGGAAATCCTCTAGGGTTAAATCTCTGCGCAGCCTTCCTCCTTTTTCGGCCCTCCATCTTTTGGAGCTTATCTTCCTGACGAATGGCCTTACTTACAAGTTGCTGGAAGTCGGTATGCTCCTGGGAAACGAGATGAACTGAGATTTCATCATTTAACCCTTCCAAAAAGTGTTCTTGCTTGCTTTCATCAGTAGCAACATCTCCTGGAGCATATCTTGCTAGTTGGTTGAACTTATGCATATACTCATTAACAGTGCGATTTCCTTGCTTCAAGGTACGAAATTCTGTCCTCTTTAATGACATCATGCCGGGTGGGAGATGAGCACGATGAAAGGCTCGCTTGAACTCATCCCATGTGATGGTCTGAGGATCAGCATGAGATTGGCTGAAATTGTCCCACCACTCAGAGGCTGGCCCACTGAGCTGGTGTGAAGCAAAAAGTACTCTTTCATGGTCTGTACACTGCACCATGTCTAATTTTCGGCCCACTGCCCTTAACCAGTCATCAACTTCCATAGGTTCAGCACTGCTTGAAAAGGTTGGAGGGCGTAACCTCATAAATTCTGCAATGCTAGACCTTGGTGGAGGTGGAACTTGGGCTTGAGGTTGAGCTGCAGCAGTGGCTTGCAAAGACTGAGTGTTGGCCATGGACTGTGAGAGCAAGTTTATCAAGTGAGCTTGATTTGCCATAATTTGAGTCCAAGTAGGACCTTCAACTGGAGGTGGGGGTGGCTGTGAAGTAGGTTGTCCTTGCTCACCCTCAACTCCTCTATTCTGATTGGTCCACAAAGCTGGATGCTCGCCTCTTCCTCGCCTTGATTTGCCAGATGGCTTGAATCGCCAACGCCATTTCTAGAGGTGGCCATTATGTCCAAGCACTAAGGCTGAGAAAAGAGAAGAGAAAGGCTAACGAAAAACTAGCCAAACCAACCACTTCGGCATAGAAAATCCGATGCAAAGAAAACAGCAGTGACAAACCTTTTCAAAGTCTATAATAACCAACATCATTCTACTCGTGTCTTACCTTTCTGGGGGAAGTCTTAAGCACCAGCCTACCCTAAAAGATTTCTAATGAATGTTGCTAGGGTAAGGAGGTCCACTTAATGTTGTAAACAAAGCATAGGAAGAAATAAGATAAGGTGAGATTAAGGTAAGGAAAAGCACCGTAAGAAAGGTAAGAGTGAAAAGATGACCTGTAAGAAAGAACATTTTATTCTTCTTTTGTTATAAAATAATTTTGAAATTCTACAACCATGCTACTAGGTTGCGCTACGGTCAGATGCTCGATACCACTTTTGTAACGACTCCAACTCTAGGGCACCCGAGAGGTCCTCCAAGACCTCTAGAAAGTCCATCAGACCTCCCAGAGGTCCACAAAGGACCTTCTCGGATAGTTCCTCAAGACCTCCCAGAGGTCCAGCAGACCTCCGGATGTCCGGAGAACATGGCCCGAGAGGGTCTTGGAGCCAAGGAGCCCACGGACTGCCACGCCACAACCAGAGGGAAAACGAGGAGGTCCGAGAGCTCCTCAAGATCACCCGCGATCCTCCGAGGAGGTCGGGAGGTCCGAGACTTCTCGTAACTTCACTGCTCACCCCATGGTGAGGACATGTAAGTCCGAGCTTGCTCTGTGGTTCCTTAGAATCCCGAGCTAGTCCCAAGGATCATGGCTAGCTCTTCACGTAAATAATACAATGGTGGTGACATCCAACGATCCTTATTTAAGCAAAATATCTACAAAGTTGTTTACAAAGTGGCCTTGGGCCAAGCACATATACAAAAAAGCAAAAGAACAAAAGGTCACAGGGTCCAACAGCACACCACAGGCAACTGACTGGAAGGCACAACCTATTCGCTTTGATCTTCTTCACTGCCAAGGTCTTCTCCTGGCAAAGATTGTAATGAGCAAGAGTGAGCACAACAACCGTGTTTCGCAAGTTACACCCGTGGATTAGCGTAATGACATGCATATATGGATAATCAAAGGATGGCATATTATGGTTAATTTGCACAAAGCCAATTTTCTTTCAAATATCATTACTAAGTTCTAAAGCAGGTCTTTAATAACTAAAATTCATTTTAGTAAAGCAATTTTTCGCTTGGATAACATTCATCAACAAGTTGGTGAAGGATACCCTCGACATCGGGCTCCTCGCCCAAACCCATGGGATAGCAATCCCAAAACAGATTTGAAAACATTTCGAAACCCAAAATCAACATCTAACTCGAGTAGCCTTTGCCAAGACGCCCATGACCGTGGACACGGCTATTCAATAGATTTAACTCGCAGAGGTTGTACACTTTACCCACATGACATGATTTCTCTAGTTTATCCAAGATCCGTCAATGCCACTTCTCACTACCAAAGGTAAGAGGTCTAGAGCTCATGACAAGGCCTTTACAATGCATTGCTCCACCACGCCTTTCCTTGCTAAGGTTTCACCCCCTATGGACAAAGAATCCAAATGAAGCCCCTCTTGCACCAGTGGGAATAGTAGGTCATAAAGGACCATCAGTCTTACAAGACCTCCCACACCTCCAATGCAGCAGTATATGGTGAAGTTTTGCAAATTACTCAGCCAGGTCCCACGCTCCATTCTGGAGACATGTGGTTGCACGATTGTGGCATAGCCCATTATAGGCTTGGCATTGGTCGCTCAAAGACCGGTCCTCACATGACTAGGGCGACTTTCACAAACCCCTGGATCTCCACCTTTGCCAGGATAGAGTCCGTGCACAAACATTGCACCAGCCAATCCAACCAATTCGCCCTAGTCCCAATCCATTTTTATTTTCCTTGCTTCCCCAGCAACATTTTCATCCTTCCATGACAACCCAATGTCATGGTAAAAATATTTTAAGCAATATTTGGTTATGTTGGTAAAGATTTCCCCAAATCAATACTTTTGGGTCTAAGCTTAACTAAGCACAAGTTTTTCAAATGATCTTGGCTCACACTACTGCATGATCCAAGTTTGATCTAAAGGTGACAATGAGTTTAGTCCGAAGTCAACAATGGCCATACAAAGGAAGTAGGCATAACTATGGATTTAAAACAGGTAGTGAACTAACTTGGTAGAAATAGGCATGCATTAAACTTTGAAACTGAACATAAATAAATTGAATTATTGGGTGCAATATGATCAAGAGTGTAACTTGCCTTGCTCACTGTCCTGAGAATCTTCCTCTTCTGTGCACTCAGACTCCTTGGAGTCTTCGCAATCTACACGGGTAAAGGAACAAATTCAAGGAAAACTCAAATAAAGAACCAATTGAGAGCAACAAGAAAACCGAGGAGACCCCAGAGGGAATCCAAAACTTAATCAACAGGAGAGGTCTACGTTTTAGAATAGGTTCTTATGGAAGAGGTCTAGGCTTACCAGGAGGAGGTGGTCTTTTAGCAAAAGACCCCAAAGGAGTGATTCAAGCAGTAGAACAGAGAAGTCCTGAGAAATGATTCTTGCGTAAAGCCCAGAGGAGGTCCTCACACAAAAGCCATAGAAACCCGAAAAGGAGTCCACCAGAGGAGGTCCTAAGATGGACACGACCAGCTCAGTGCAGTAGTAAAAACGAGAGCGGAGGAGATCGCCCAGGGACTTACCAGGGAAAAGAAGAAACAATGGATGGAGGGGAGGTTGTGGGTGACAAGGTTTTCCCTGGGAGCCACTGATCGAGAGCCAAGATAACAGAGGGTGGAGAAAGGTGATGTGGTAGAAATTTTCGGTCTAATTGTAGCCAACTTGGTGAAGAAAACTAGAAATATACGTGTCCAGGATAAGTATAGAAATGGGTCAAAGGTAGGTAGTGGCAGGGCAGGTGTCACTACCATTCTGGGCAAAAGGTACGAGGAAGGACAATGTATGTTGCTATGGGAAGGAACAAAGAAAAATATTAGGGTACGGCTAAGTGACCAAATTCAAAGTAAAACACCACGTATATGGATGCATTTAATGTGACAAGACACGCATTAAATGCTCAATATAATAACGTGGCAGAGGAAATGAGATGATTAAGACTGGCGGTGGGGCGGTACAATTTAGAAACAATGGGTCAAAGAGGAGGTCTTGCCTTGCAGAGGAGGTCCAAAGGCTAAGAGGTCCTGATATACACAAAGGAGGTCCGAACGTGGAGAGGTCCAAATACACATGGAGGAGGTCCACGTGACTAAAGTTCGGACAACCAGGACTTCATCAAAGGAGGTCTCGTGGCTCAAGGAGGTCTGAAGGCTGAGGAGGTCCAGCGCCAAATGTAAAAGGCCACGGAGAGGTCTAGGACAGGAGGTCCGGAAAACTTCAAAGAGGTCCTGTGGTTGAGGTTAAAGACAAGTTGAGGTCCGGGCGGTTGGATCTCCCAGAGGGAGGTCCAGCGTCCAGGATCAAACGTGAAGGGGGAGGTCCCCAAAGAGAAATAACGCACGGGGAGGTCTGGGCCTTTGAATTCAGAGTGAGGGGAGGTCCAAACCGTTAGATTCAATGCAAGGAGAGGTCCAGGCAAAGGAGTTCCGAGAAGGAGAGGGATCCCACGGGGAGATTCACAAAAGGTGGTCCAACAGAAGTTCGTGAATCAAGGCAACTCAAAAGAGATTCCAACCTCTTGGGTGAGATCAAAACCGTGTTGGTTAGAATGAACCCTAAGGAGGTCCATTCGGCCAAGAGGAAATGCCAAGGGGTTCAAATGAACTCTGGAGAGTCGAAGGCACACATAAGAGGTCCATTGGAATGCATGGAGGTCCGAATGAAAAGAGGTTTGGGCCTAGAAAGGTGCCCATGCAACAAGAAGTCTAGACTGAAGAGAAGTCTGAACAGAAAAGAGGTCTTATTCCAAAGAGATTCGAACCAACAAAGAGGTCCGAGTGACCAAACTCAAAGGAAAGGCCCGGACGTAAGGATACGTCCAGGTGAGAAAAGGTCCAAGCCTCAAGGGAGGTCTAACCTTAAGAACCCCTAGGGAGGTCTAGGCCATAGAGAGGGTCTAAACCTACATAGCCCGAAAAAGATAAACTGAAGGGAGGGTCTGCCAAGCATACCAGGAAGAGATACCAACAACTCAAACCTCTCCAACAGAACCAAACTTGAATTCTCATTAAAGTAAATAGCTTTAATTTATTTTACACATTTTAAAAAGGATTTAGAAAATCAGAATGTTACATCTCCCCTTTGGTTTTTTTCTTGCAAGACCTCCCTGTGAGCTCGTTGAGGTCAGGCTTTGAGTTTCTTGGTTTTTCCTTTCTTGCTGAGTTGGTTTGTGCTCCTTGGAGTCTTTTGATGTTCTTTGGCTTAAGGTGGTTTTGCTTATTTGGTTTTCTTGCGAACGTGTAGATCACGAGTTTGAGGAAATCTTGGACCCAGCTCTCTCTATTGAAGGCTCTCCACTGCTTGACCAAGGCAAGCCACAGACCTCCATTTGATCATTTTGAACCTAGTTTTGCTAATGTATTTCGGTTTTACTTTATCATGCATGGCTATGTTTATAAGAAAATGGTTTGGGCTGTAGTTACTTGCCTACTTGCTGTTATGCCTCCTTCATACCTTGTCCCTATCATGTTGTCATGTTCTCCTTGTGAACCTTAAGGTGGATATTTAGTTGGTGTTCTTTGTTATTTGCCAACATGGGGGCCGTAGGTCTTTATAGCTTTGCTTAGAAAACGTGGTTTGGACGTATCATGCTTCATCTCTAATAATCTTGACTAATGACTTATGAAATGTGTGGTTGGTGCCACTGTTGGGCAGCTATGGCAGGATGCCTAAGCTGTGTTGACTGTGGTGTGAGACCACTTGGTTAAAAATTGTGGTGCCAAGACTGGGTGGTCTTTTGGCATGGGTTATTACAAATTGTTTTGCTAAGGCAAGAAGGCAGGGGGGGGTGAGTAGTGGGTGCTGTGCACACTTGGTTGTGGAAGTCTTGCCTTAGCACAATTAAGGACTTCACTTTGTGTCTGTTGAACTAGGCCAAATAGTGCAACCACAAGATCATTTTATGGGAATGGTCTGGGCTGAATAATTAGCAATGAGATGGCTTGGGGCTGTTGTGGTTGAGCGTGTGATTAGATTTGGCGCAAGAGGGGCACCCCATAACCCCGTGGATTTCTAGACCACAGAGGGGATTATAAACCTTAGTGGGCGACTGAGTCGGGCTCAAAGCTTTGTAAAGGCCTTGCAGCTTTCTAGATCGCCACCTTAGGAAGTGAGCAAGGCCGATCGAACCCATCCCGCTAGAGAGATCATGGATTGTGGGTAAAGTTGTACACCTCTCGCAGAGTGTAAAATCTATTGAATAGCCAAGTCCTTGGTCATGGACATGCTCAATGAAAATGGTGCAAGGGGTAGTTGTTTCAAAAGTTGGAGCCATTGGACACTTCAATGAGAAGCCTTGGCTTTGCCTCAAGAGACCTTGGCCGGCTCCAAAGGGGTCGAGGTTGGCTCTGTGGTGGTCCAGGCTGGTTCTGACCTCTGGAGTGGGTGCTCTAGAGTGGGTTTTGGGTGAGGACACAGCCCTTTGGTGTGACCAGACCTCCCCCTTTGTTGCTGTGGATGTGAGTTGGTGCCCACTCCATATTTTCTTCATCAAATGTATTATGTACTATTGTTTTACCTTGCTGCTTTTCAATCTATTATTGTTATTGTTGTCCAAATCTGGCTTTGCGCAAAACTAACCATACAGCTCTAAATTGGTAAGCCCTTGCATGAATATTATTGCATAATTGCTCTCTGTGACTTGCTGAGTACATTCAAAGTACTCATGGCTTAAGCCCCGTGTGAAAGACTATGAAGATGATCAAGTCTTGAGGCGGTGCTGAGACTCTTTGAGGAGGAGTTCTTGACGACTAAGTCGCTTAGGACGCCCTCCACCCGATGCCCTATGGTGCTTGTTGGATGGCTATGCTCGCTTTTGGTGTTGGAGCCTTAGAGCTCCTTGTTGCTGGTTGTAAGTCCTTGCTGGTTTTGTAAGCCCTCAGTGGCAGACCTCTTGTGAACAAGCTTGACCATAAGGTCCTGTTATATAAAGTTTAATTTGTCTGCTTCATCTTTGTTTGACCTCGTGGTTGTGATAGTAGCTTGTGTTCTTGTGTGAGCTAGCTCTGTTGTCCTGGGACTAGCTCGGATGCACAGGGGCAGGACCTCCAGGATGTCCTACGGGACTTAACCTGGGAGGTCCTGCCGGACCTCTCTTGTGATGTACCTGGAGGTGCTACCGAGGGGTTGCCGGCAAAGACCTCCAGGAGGACTTAAAAGGCCTCTTGGGAGGTCAGTGGCGGGCCAAGACCTCCAGGAGGTCCTGAAGACCTCCTGGGAGGTCCTGGCAGACCTCCTCGGGAATGCACCGTGCAATGCTACCACTCCTTTCCATGGTGGCTCCGCAGCGCAAAAAAAAAAAGGTCCTCCCGGACCTCCTGCGGTGCATCACAGGGTGGGACGTCACAAAGGGTTCAATGACGTGTTGGCAATTGGGGTAGCTAGGACAGGGCTTGCCCTAAAAGAATTAAAATAAGGTACCTCAGAGGTCACTGCATTTAATGTGATCCGACACCAATTAAATGCGCACAGAGTTCTGAGGCGGGAGCAATGATAACAAGGTTAAGTGAGGCTGACAAATCGGGCCAGTCAAAAGGGTGCTCCGTTGGTCAAAGAGGTGGCCCCATCACAAGGGCTGTCTCCGCAAGAGACCACTGGGAGGTCCTGGACAAGAGGTCCAAAACACTCAAGAGGAGGTCCTGACACTCAGATCTCCAAAAGGGAGGTCTGACGGTCAAGATCTCAAAGAGGAGGACCTTAACGGTCCGGATCAAAGGGTGCAGGGAGGTCCTGATGGTTAGATCTCCAAAAGGGAGGTCTAACGGTCAAGATCTCAAAGAGGAGGACCTTAACGGTCCAGATCAAAGGGTGCAGGGAGGTCCTGACGGTTAGATCTCCAAAAGGGAGTTCTAACGGTCAAGATCTCAAAGAGGAGGACCTTAACGGTCCGGATTAAAGGGTGCAGGGAGGTCCTAACGGTTAGATCTCCAAAAGGGAGTTCTAACGGTCAAGATCTCAAAGAGGAGGACCTTAACGGTCCGGATTAAAGGGTGCAGGGAGGTCATGACGGTTAGATCTCCAAAAGGGGGGTCTGACGGTCAAGATCTCAAGCCAAGGGAGGTCCGCGGAGACAAGGATACGCGGGGAAAGGCTGAGGCCGTTAGATCAAGATCGGATGGCGCAAAACAAAGGGGCCGTTCGGACCGAGCGAACAGGTCAACAAGACTAGGCCGTCTGATTTAGATCGGACGGCTGGGAGGGAAAGGGACGTTAGGACCGAGCGAACGTGCCCTCAGGATCGGGCCATCCAAACAGCATCGAACGGTCCTGACACTCAGATCTCCAAAAGGGAGGTTTGACGGTCAAGATCTCAAAGAGGAGGACCTTAACGGTCCGGATCAAAGGGTGCAGGGAGGTCCTGACGGTTAGATCTCCAAAAGGGAGGTCTAACGGTCAAGATCTCAAAGAGGAGGACCTTAACGGTCCATATCAAAGGGTGCAGGGAGGTCCTGACGGTTAGATCTCCTAAAGGGAGTTCTAACGGTCAAGATCTCAAAGAGGAGGACCTTAACGGTCTGGATTAAAGGGTGCAGGGATGTCCTAACGGTTAGATCTCCAAAAGGGAGTTCTAACGGTCAAGATCTCAAAGAGGAGGATGTAACATCCCAACTGTGTAAACAGGGTTTGTTCAAATATAATTATATGTGTAGAAATTAAAACTTTTTCTCACACCTTGAAAACCCCTAAACGCTCATGTAATTCTTGTCCAAGAGTTGGGTAATCCAAAAACACAAAGCTCTTGTTGACCAAAAGTCAAACTCATTTTCCAATTGTCTAAATCTTGTGCCAAACATTTGGAAATATTTTTCCTTGGTCCTAAAGTTGTTGTGGGACCCCTCTGAAAAATATCACAAGTTGTAAAACTTGTTTGATAAATTTTGGAGGTAAACCAATTCCTTGAACAGCCTTAATGAATTTCCTGAGAAAAATGCATTGCATAATAACCTCTGGAAATTTTATGTAAGGTTAATCTTAATGTCAGCAAGCTCCAGTCAAAATTGCATAATTTTTGGAGTTGTTTTGCTATCCCAAACAATGTTTCAAAGTCTCAGCTGTTTTATAACTCATTTCAACATGCACTGTTGCTTGGGCTGAGCCACCTTTTCATTTTGGGTTGAACCCAACCAAGTCCAGACTCAATAGACCTCCATTTCCACCTTGTTGAGGTCGTAGCCGTTGGATTCAGATCCAAAGGCCACGACCTCCGCTGCAATTCATCGCAGCCCAGGACCTCCCCCATCTCATGTTGTGCACCGCTGATTTAAAATCCACGGCCACGACCTCCTCCTTACCTCGTGCGCATCAAACCTCCTCACAAGACGTGAGGTCGTGACCCTTGGATTTAAATCCAAAGGCCATGACCTCCCCTCGTGTTCAAGTTCATGTGCGGTTAAGACCTCACAGAGGTCCGCACTGCTGGATTGAGATCCAACGCTTTGGACCTCCGTCCCATTTTCCCACGTGCGATACACATTAAGGAAATCGTGAGGCCATGACCTCCCCATCCTGATCGTGTGGTGGGACCTCCTCCCACCATTTAGGCGAACGGTTCAAAAATTAAACTGAGGGTCAGACCTCCCATCCACGTAATCCAACGGTGGATGTGAGGTCCCGTTCTTCTTCTACCTTGGGCACAGCGTGCAGCCGTGGCAATGGGCAAAGTCGAGCCTGTCATTTCCAACGGCTCGCCTCGCAACCATTAAATGTATGTCGGCCCTTTTCGCACCTAGGCCACGCCTGCCTCAACCTACCCCTGCCCCATCAATCGTGTCTGTGCTCAGACCTCCCATGGACCTCCCCATGGGCTAAGCTCACCATGAGCTTAACCCATGGTGCAGACCTCTGTGCCATTGGTATAAGTTCCCAACTCCCCTTTGGCTTCTTTTTACACACTTGAGCTTGCCATGCAGGTGCTTGGTCGAGCTCCTACCTCCACCGACCTCCCTTTTTGGCCGCCATTGTTGAAGCTTGGAGCCCTCGGTGGCATAGTATTCCGGTGGCTCCTCTCAACCTCTAGCTCATTTTAAGCTCCCCAAAATCTCTCGAGTTCAACCTAACTCATTGTTAGGTTGACCTTTTCAGAGGGGCTAGTGGAGCTTGAAGCTTGGAGTTGGAGCTTGGGCTTGAAGCAATGAGCTTCCCATCTTCTCCAACTCGGGCCATCACCATCCTCGACCTCCAAGATCGTTAGGACCTCCGTGTACTCCTCGATAGTCCTAGGCGCTGGCACCCGAGATGTATGATGTCGCGGAGCTTTTGTTTGGGCACCCGCTGAATGTCGCCATGAGCTTTTTTTTTCAAATACGCTTTTTGGCCGTGCTTGTCGTCGTGGTCATCTCGGCCGCCGGCGTTTAAAACGCCGCCGCCGCCGAGAGTGATCCTGTGGTGTGCGCAACGCTATTGCGCATACATTGGTGCCATTGGTTGCCGCCGGCGAGGTCCGTGACGCCGCATTGGCCACGTCTTTGCGGGAAGGTTTTGTCGAACGGACGCCCAGGTAGCGCCGTTAAGACGAGATCCTCCCTTCAATGTGCTAATCATTGGCCAATCTCATTAATCATTGGTTTCGCCATTATCGCTCTTAACCCCGCCCCTTTGCGCGATTTAAGATCCCTTGCGCGGACCTCCTTGTTATCCCGCGCGCATTAACTATGTCCGTGCGTGCACGCAAGCGCTGTGGTCGCGAGCTCTGGGACGTCCATGACCTCCTCTGAGGAGATCTTGAGCGTCCAAGACCTCCCCTTGCGCAATCGTGGCCGCCTGACCTCCTCGGAGGTCTGTGGACGTTAGGACCTCCCTAGGCCATCTCACTGCTCATGACCTCCCGGGTAGATCTTGACCGTCAAGGTCCTCCTCGGACGATCCGACCATCAAAGTCCTCCCTTGGAACATCTCGACCGGCCCAGACCTCCTCGTGAGGTCTCGACGATGTAGATCTTCCTCGGGAGATCTTAGTAGTTTAGATCTTCCTTGGAAGATCTCAGCCGCTCAGAACCTCCTCGAGGTCATCTCGCCGCTTATGTCCTCCCCGTGTTGATCGCGCCGCTGAGGACCTCCCTCCTGTTGTGGCCCGTTGGATGTGCCATCAACGACCATGACCTCCCTCACTCGCACATGCTTGCAGGCTGCTAGGAGGTCCATGACCTCTGGACCTCTTGAGCACGTGTGTCTTTGTTCACTGGGAGGTCTGAGCCGTTAGATCTAAGATCTGTGGCTCACGCCCTCCCTTGTATTTCTGGTTTTAGAACTTCAAGTGAACTGTTATTTTAGCCAACCTAAAAAGGTAATAACTTCAAAATTTCATATCTAATTCATTCTAAATCCAAATGAGGTCATTCAATTGTGTTAGCTCTGTCTTGAACTTGACTTTAATCCTAAAATGATTGTAAGTTGAGTTCAGCTTCAGAGCACAGTTTTGCCATTAGATTTTAAAACTCACTTTAAATATACACTCAAATTAATGCTTAACTTGTAAAATACATAACTAATGCTCTGTAGATTATTTTTGAGTGAGACCAACTTTGTCGGTTTCCTCTATTAATGAACTCACTAAGAAAATTAGCTTTGAGCTCGTTGCTGTTATAAAAATGAGGACTTGTGCATTATAATTTTGTTCAAGTTCTTGTTTTTGAAAAATTGTAGAAAGTGCATAATAGCTCCAAATGAGGTGAACTCAATTGTGTTATTCATCTCATGAGGTGCTGGTTTTACAGTAAAAATCTCAGTATCACCACCATTCTAGAAAATTTTGTGATGAATAGTAACATATTTCTAATTAATAGGCCGAGCAGATTTGATTTCATCATATCTTTTGCATTAAGAATCCAAATCAATTGGTTCTTGTTGCTAAATTCATGATAAATCATTGTCTTGCTGCTGTAAAATTTTCATAGCATTCGGAGAAGTTTCTCTGTTGCGTCTTTTTTGGTCTTTCGTCGTTTTATCGGTTCTTTATCGCTTTTCCGTTAGGTTTCGACATTTGTGGTAATCCCGAGAGTGACCCTCTGCCACAACTTGACCAGCAACAACAAGGCAAGCAGTTTGATCATATCCCCTCTAACGTCCCATTACTTTAAAGGTTAATATATTGTTTTACTTCTATGTATGCATGCTACTTTGTGTTAAATGTCGCTAGTAATCCTATAGTTGCATAATCTGTAGGAGTTGTTTATCCTCTACTACCAATGAGCCTAGGTTATTTGCTGTGGTTTGAGCTCGTTGGATGAGCTCTTATCACTTAGTAGTTATGTTTTCTACCGCTAGACATGCTTAGTAACGGTAGTAATGGGCCATCATCGACTTAGTCGATGGTCTTGATCACTCAAAACTGATTATTACTCCTATATGTCCAGCACTTGTGCTTTGATTAATTTGTAAAATCAAAACTGAAAATAAAAGATTGATTTAGACTTGGGCATATTGGATGGATGGTGCGGTTTTTGGAATATGGTGGTATGCTCGGGTCCCTAAGGACCGAGTACTTGGGTCACTAAGCAAGCGCTTTTATGCTAACCACACGAGGGGATATGGGACCTCTTGACTAAGTACTTTGGAAGGTGTTAATTATGAGCTGGTCGGTGGGTATGTTTTAATAATGTGTGTGTGTGGTGTTGGGAGGAGCATTAGCGCACCGGTTAGGCTGTCTAATGTGTCCTTATCCCCGTGGGTTGCGGCTCGTAATTAGCATCATCCATTGGAAATGTCTCAGAGGACTTAGCCGCGTCAGCATACCAAAGGTAGTGTGCTTAAAGGAAAGGCGATCGACGTGTGGGTACATTGGTACACCCGCAGGTTAAAACTATTCAATAGCCTCGCCCTAGGTTATGGACATGCTTGGTAAGGTCGCTCAAGAACTAGTCTCAACCATTTAATTAAAACTTGATGGGTTGGTATGAATGGATGTTCATGCTATTGTTGTGGTGACTTGGGTTAGTCACTTCCAAAGTTGATCTTGTTGTTGTTACTATGTTATTATCTCGTTGTTATTTCAACAATTAAAATGCTTTGCCAAATTGCCTTCAATCTATTATGTTATTGCAAATGAAACTTGCTTTATGCTAAAATGAGTCCAAAGCCTCATCCACTTAAATAAAGCTTGCATGTAGATATTTATAGTTCGTTATCTCACACTTAAGTCTTATGGAGTACTTTATGTACTCATCCGCCGTGGTTGTGGCATTTTTGTGGCTTTTGTTGCAGAGGAAGGAGGTGAGCTCCAAGAGCCTCTCTTTCGTGCTACGTGTTGCGCCTTCTTCGACGACTAGCTTGGCGGTCCCACGAGATGCCTAGGGGTTAAGGCACACTGATTGGCTTTGTGTTATAGCCATCTTTATGGCGCTTTTTCTTCCGCTGTTATCTTAGTAGTTCTTGTTGTTATTTGGCCAGAAGGCCCCTCTTTTGTAATATCCTATCCCTTATTAATATTAACTTCTGGTTTGTTGCTTATGTACTATGTGTTGTATGGAATTGATACATTCTTTTGTTGTGAGGTATGTATACTGCATTCTGGGGAGTATACATCTCTCGAGACTGGGTTTATTTGGTTGATAATACTAGGGTCAATTGGATGACTAAGTATTATGAGCTTAATAAATCCGGGTGCTCACAGAGGACCTTAACGGTCCAGATTAAAGGGTGCAGGGAGGTCATGACGGTTAGATCTCCAAAAGGGGGGTCTGACGGTCAAGATCTCAAGCCAAGGGAGGTCCGCAGAGACAAGGATACGTGGGGAAAGGCTGAGGCTGTTAGATCAAGATCGGATGGCACAAAACAAAGGGGCCATTCGGACCGAGCGAACAGGTCAACGAGACTAGGCTGTCTGATTTAGATCGGACGACTGGGAGGGAAAGGGACGTTCGAACCGAGCGAACGTGCCCTCAGGATCGGGCCATCCAAACAGCATCGAACGGTCCTGACACTCAGATCTCCAAAAGGGAGGTTTGACGGTCAAGATCTCAAAGAGGAGGACCTTAACAGTCCGGATCAAAGGGTGCAGGGAGGTCCTAACGGTTAGATCTCCAAAAGGGAGGTCTAACGGTCAAGATCTCAAAGAGGAGGACCTTAACGGTCCAAATCAAATGGTGCAGGGAGGTCCTGACGGTTAGATCTTCAAAAGGGAGTTCTAACGGTCAAGATCTCAAAGAGGACCTTAACGGTCCGGATTAAAGGGTGCAGGGAGGTCCTAACGGTTAGATCTCCAAAAGAGAGTTCTAACGGTCAAGATCTCAAAGAGGAGGACCTTAACGGTCCGGATTAAAGGGTGCAGGGAGGTCATGACGGTTAGATCTCCAAAAGGGGGGTCTGACGGTCAAGATCTCAAGCCAAGGGAGGTCCGCGGAGACAAGGATACGCGGGGAAAGGCTGAGGCCGTTAGATCAAGATCGGATGGCGCAAAACAAAGGGGCCGCTCGGACCGAGCTTAACAGTCATCGAGACTAGGCCGCCTCGATTTAGATCGGACGGCTGGGAGGGAAAGGGACGTTCGGACCGAGCGAACGTGCCCTCAGGATCGGGCCATCCAAACAGCATCGAACGGTCCTGAGGTGATGCAGGCAATGCCTCAAGCGGTACGTCTGCAGGAGCCAACGGTGGGTCCAAGCGCTAGGGAGGTCTTGGACCTAAGGAGGTCGAGACCTTTAGATCCAACTGTGGAAGGATCTGGACGGCTAAGATCTCCAAAAAAAAAAGGGGATCCTAACGGACAGATCTACACAAGGGGGAGGTCTGAGCGGTTAAGATCTCCAGAGAGGAGGTCCTAACGGCCAGATCTGATCAAGGGGAGGTCTGAGCAGTTAAGATCTCCAGAGAGGAGGTCCTAACGCCGATCGATCAAGGGAGGTCTCGAGCGGTTAAGATCTCCAGAGAGGAGGTCCTAACACCAGATCTCGATCAAGGGAGGTCTCGAGCGGTTATGATCTCCAGAGAGGAGGTCCTAACGGCCGATCTCGATCAAGGGAGGTCTCGAGCGGTTAAGATCTCTAGAGAGGAGGTCCTAACAGCCAGATCGATCAAGGGGAGGTCTGAGCGGTTAAGATCTCCAGAGGGGAGGTCCTAACGGCCAAATCTGATCAAGGGGAGGTTTGAGCGGTTAAGATCTCTAGAGAGGAGGTCCTAACGGCCAGATCTGATCAAGGGGAGGTCTGAGCGGTTAAGATCTCCAGAGAGGAGGTCCTAATGGCCAGATCTGATCAAGGGGAGGTCTAAGCGATTAAGATCTCCAGAGACGATGTAACAGCCTCAGCCCTAATAAACAGTAATTAGGTGTTGTTCATAGCATCACTGTTCATTTTGGCAAATTAGGCAACATGTTACAAACTATTTTCCCAAATTTCTATTACAAATTCCAATTTGATCAAAATTTCAAAAGGAAATACCACTCAATGTTGGTAATAAGACTGGGAAGTATTTTATTTTAAGGCCAGATGAATTATTATGGCCAAAAATATTTTTTTTTGTTGAATTCTTAGCAATTATTTTGATTTTTAGAAAAGCATTTGTCTTTAAATAAACCCTATTTGGTCTAAATGAATTATTTCTGTATTTTTAAAGAAGAAACAGTGGTTTCAAAATTTATCTGGGGAATATATCATCCCAGTAGCAATTCTGCAAAATTTCCTAATTTTACAAATTTATTTGCTATTTTTAAAGGCCCTGGCCAAACCTTTTGAAAATTTGAACTAGGTTGGTCAAATCTCCTACTTAAACCCGCCGCATCAGAGCGGCTCAGCCTCACCCCGCTTGTCCAACCTAGTGCGCACAACCGCGCTGTCACGCCTCACGCAAGCGTCCAAATCCTCAAACCCATCTCACCGTCCATTTCCGCGAACAGGCCGCCTTTGGGTCGTTCGGACCGCTTCCAATCCATCCTCCTTATTGGTCGTTGATCAAAACGAAGCGGCGCGATCTCCGTGCTAAACCTTCCACTAGTGGCCAAATTGAAAAGTATCCGGCCGTTGAAATCCCAACGAATGGCCCCGACCGTTGGACCGTTCGACCGCCCTAACGCCTGTGCAATTTCCACCGTTGATCTTCATCCTACCAAGAAGGCATCCTTTTCCAATCTCTCAAACCCTTTTCTAAAGCGCCACCGTTGGATCTTCTTTGGACAGCCCTCGATCCTTTGTGCCGCTCAGATCGCGGAAGTGTCACTCAAGATCCACCATTGAAACTAAATCGACGGGCCACGACCATTGGGTCGTTTCGGACCGCCGGACCCGCCTCAATCCTAGCTGTTGGTTCGCGAATTAACGGCTATGGACCCTTTGGGCCGAAGCGCACCAACGCGCATCGCATCTTGGGCCGTGGAAGCTAGATCGAACGGCTATCGTGGGAGTGGGAGGTTCGAACCACCGAGCCCTCGATCGCGGGCCGTCATTGAAATCGTGACGCCCCGCTTCACGCTACCGTTTCAGGTGTGTTTTGGGCCATCGCGATCCCAAATTACCAAATTGAATCGGACGGCCATCGTAAGCGTCGAAGCTTTGTCTGCATGCGCTACATGGTATGGTCTGTCCTCGGGGCCCGCGTGTCACCGCACATTTTGCTTCCTCTCTTCTTTGCATAATCGAGACACTGCTTTTGGCCGGAATGGTGGTAGTGTCAAAGTGATTTGGAGGATATTTTCTCTTAATGTCTATCCTTAGTGCCACCTCATTGGTTCTAGAATTATCTCGTGTGCTCTAGGGACCTCATCTCTATATAAACCCTAGTCTTAGAGCTGCTGCCATTGTTGACCAAGAGGAGCTCTCTCACTTTGCCTTCATACCAGTGAAGCCTTCTTGTTCTTCCACCCTTGTTCAACTCCAAGAAGGTCTAAAGCTCATACTAATATGATTTTGGGCATTTCTTGTAGGGTTGAACAAAAGGGTTTTCCTCTCTGTCAACTTTAGCCGTGAAGCACCATCCTTGGAAAAATCCTCATCTTGGTGAGTAGGTTCCAATTTTGCCTATCCAGGATATATGTATGGTGGTCTTAAAGTTTAAGTTCCATCACTTTCTTTTTGGTCAGCACAAGGAAAAGGATACTGGATCTCTTTTGTTGACCTAGAACTTGACTTTTTCTTATCCAACCCTAGCTGGTAAGTCTAACCTTAGTTTCTTGTTATTGTAAGCCTTCTAAGGATCTCTATAACCCACATTCAGCACTCACTTACTCATGTAATACTTCAAACTTCTTTAAAATGAAAAGTTGTTTTTATAACTTTTCGGTCTTTCATATCGTTTTCAAAAATTTAAGGTTTCTCATACCTGTGTATTAGTTTGTTAGGTCCTAGAGGAACCCTAGCAGCACCCGTGGTCTTTGTTCAAAAGTCTTGTAGTCACCATTCTTTTATTATTACAAATCCCCCTCCTGTTAGTTTTGTTTGCTAAAACCGACAAACGCTAAGTTCCACTTCTTTCTTTAATCTGAGCGGTTAGGGCTAGTAATGAGGACTCATGGTATTAACCACCCTCCAGATAGCCTTAAATTCCATTTAGGGTCTTCGGTTAGTGTATTACTCCAAAATAGCCAAAATCTGGACAAAGCTCCTTTGCTGTTTTGGTCTAGACCGACAAAGACCTTTTTCTCTTTTTTTCTTCTTTAAACCGGTGGTTAGGTTTAGCACTAGTGAATGATGACATTAATTACCTTTTGGTAGCCTTAACTTCACTTTAAAGCTCCGGTCTTCAGTAGCTTTCCCAATCACCGAAAATGGTAAAGGTCATTCTTTGTTTTTGGGTTGTTGTCCAAACCAACAACATAGGCAAAGAAGAGACCAAACTTTAAATTGCTATTAATAAGTAGTAAATGACCAGTTAGTTCACAACACTAGCTTTAATACACTTGGCTACGTGCGAGATTTCATTTTCATGGAGTAGAGCTAGCTAAATAATTTAATTATAGACTGTCCTGTTCCAGTTCAAAAATTTGTAACTGTAGCTATAAGCTAGATTTAAAATCTGGGTAGTAAGTGCCATTAGATGGTACCTATGGGTATTATCCTTAGTGAGTTAGATATGGCTTAAGCATATTGTTACACATGCATTATCATATTGATCATACATTCTTTTTCATTATTTTGCTCTTTTGTCAGTTCTTGTGTTTATTGGGTTTTTTTGATTTTAGATACTAGGTCTTCTGAGATTGTTGAGTCTTTTGTTGATCCACAAGAACCTGAACAAGAGGTTATATACTATTATCAAGGCAAGCTACCTCTCTGCACCATATTGGTCCTACTCTTTTGAACTGTAGATTTATAAATACAGTGATGACTGTTGCATGCAAATTTTCTAAAAACTATTTGTGCTCTGTCTTAGCTAGTTATAACCTGAGCTTGTGGCTTACCTTAAATTGAATCATACACTTAACCTAAGGTAGTCTGTAGTATTATATACTTAGTTTTAAATTTTGGCTTAGCCATGCAGTCCATAGAACGGTAGTGTTTGACAAGCTTATCTTGTCAAACCTGGGAACAACAAATAATTTGTATTTAGTTTGATTCTTGTTTAGTCTATTTGAAGTTGAAATGATCCTAAATCTTGTGGATAAACTAAATTCAAATCTGGACAAGTGGATGCTAGTGATGGTGCCTTTGTGCACGAGAATTGGGAAATGTGGATGTCTTGTCTGGGTTGATTAAGGACTGAACTCTGACAAACCAATTCAAGCCCAAACGTACTTCCACACGCAGTGTATGGGCACTGTTTGGTTAAGTAAAGGGTTAATACTATTGAGATGGAAACAGGAGAGTAAGGACATGTGTATTGATTTCATATGGCATAGATGCTTAAGTTTTCGGGCCGTGTCGTATGCCATGTGGAGCTTATATCGATATCAGATGTTCTTAGAAGGGTAAGGGCGTAGATGTGTTCCATCGCATGTACGTACCTTCAGGGCCCCGACTGCGGTCTAATATGTGTAGCTAACATGAGTTTGCATTTAATTGATTGGGTCGGTATTCCCGGTACAACATGTGAGCCCCGGTTGAATATATGCTATCAGTCGTTGTTTAAGCGGGATTAGTCTCACATGGGTCATCCAACTCAATAGTGTCAACTTGTTGAAAAATACCAAATCTTAGTTTATCTTACCAAGCACACCAAAGGCAAGTGTGCTATTATTAGGAGGCTTACTGCTAACTAAGTCATGTGGGTAAAGATGTACACCCTTGCAAGGATTTAAAACTATTGAATAGTCGTGCCTACTGTTATGGACGATACTTGAATTGATGTCACCTGATAGATGTTGTTCTAGTTTTGGCCTTGGGAATTAATTTCGCATGATGGTGTCATGCTTAGTTGTCGATAAGTTGTGACTTATTTTTATACTGCTTATGCTCATGTTTTCCATTACTTCTTGTTTTAGTCCAGATTGATTCACTAAAATTGCTTTGTTAAAACTTAGTCTTGTAGGTTAAGGTGTGTAGCTTTATGCAAAATTTGAACCATTTAAGCCTCTCGTTGTTAACCTTATGCATATAAAACCTTCTATTACTTTGTATAGGTTCTATCAAATACTTTCTTTTACTAATTTGTGTAAGTCTTGCTGAGTACCTTTCGTACTCAAGGTTTATGACCTCTTGTTGCAGGTGATGATGGTTTCCTTTATGAGATGCCCGTTAGCGCCGATCTGGGTGACGCTAACGAGTAGTGCTAGTTCTAGTCTCCACGCAATAGCCTGCGGGATGGGGCCATTGGTGGTTTTATGTTTGTTTTTGCTTCCGCTGTTGTTCTTTTGGTGATGACCCAAGGTCATCTGTACTGTAGCAAACCTGACACTGTAGCAACCGAATTTGAGATGTAACTACTGATGTATAATTATGTGAATGATGCAATGTTGTTTAAGGATATATGCGCAATAGTCACTAATCCTGGGAACTATTGCATGACATATATCCGGGAACCTGATTATTGGAACTGTTACTTATTATGATTATGCTTCTAGTATGATTTTTAATAAAGGACTTACACTGTTCCTTAATTAAGAATTATGCTACCAGTATAATCTTAATTCGGCACATTCCAATATTTGAGGGTCTTACAGCGTTGGTATCAGAGCATACATTTGCCTGTAGGATAGAATTAGCATGGACATTATCCTTAGTGAGTTCTGTAAAATTATTTTAACATAATTAATTTCTAAAGATCTAAGTATGCTATCTTTTGCTTCTTATCTTCTTTTAGTATCAATTCTTATCCACCTATCTGTTGATTTTCCAAGCTCAGTTTCTTACCTACCTTGTCCTTTATCTGTAGATGAGTGGCTGGTATTTGATTAAGGAGACTCGAGCCGAAGAGGTGGACGGGTTTCCGGCCTTGCTTCGAGATATGATGTGGCGGGCCAATTTCACTTATCAGCCAGAGTATGCCCTCTACCGTCGAGACCGAGGTCTTGGTATGGAAGAGTACCAAGCTATCATTAATGTGATCGCCAGACATGTGGTGCGAGTGTTCCCTCATCGCATCCACGCGTGCCACTTCCGAAGTCTATGGTCAGGCAGAAGTCGCCAGAGGATGATGAGCCTCCTTCGTCATGATTTGACGGAGCTGTCTCAACCACCCTATGTTCACTTCCCAAAACATGGTCCTAGGTCGAATGTGATTACGTTTGATGAGATTCAGTTCGGAGAGGACCCATACGTACGCGAGTTAGCGAGGTTGGTCCGTATCATGGACCAAACCTATCACTGTCTCGTGTGTGAGTTATGGGAAACCCGCCGTCGTCTGCACGAGGCACAGGAGTATTTGAGGCTTGGCGTTGCCACGAACCGAGTTCCTCATAACGTGCTTTATGGCAACAATGAGATTCCACCAGCTGCCACTGTGCCACATGGATTGCGACTTCCAAAAGTGCCTGGGCTTGTTCCTGTCCTTGGTCAGTGTCGTCAGGCCTGGATGTCCGCTGGATTTCCTCGCACTCAGCGACCTACACCCCCTGGTGGTCATCATTTGCTGCTAGGCTCTCCTACTCGTCTCATCAGTCCTAGGGATCCTATAGATACGGGTTCACCAGAAGCTCATTTGTTAAATGAGTTTCCGGTGAATTTTAACCGTAATGACTACACTTAGAGGCTGGGTGATGTGTTCGGCCTTAGCTGTGTAATAGGCTAGTATTGTGTACTAAATATTGTGTAATAGCATAGCCTATGTTCTGTATAAATGCTGTGGGCTGACTTTTGTGTTTTGGAACTTGGTGCTGTAGTTGTCAACTTGTACATTTTGGAGTTAATGTGCTTACTGTTGGCTGTTAATAAAGGTGGAGGCCGACTTTTGTGTAATTGGTTTTGTGGTGTTGTACTCTTTTATTTAGTCGACCTATTATAATAAATTGAAGCCGTTCCTTTTGCTGCATTCGGCCGTTTGCTGAATTCGGTGTTGATTGGTTGCATGTCATGGCATGGTGCATGCTTAAGTTTAGTACTCCTTTTATTTTTTTATCTCAGAATCTTGTATGCGTTAGCTCGAGTGTATCCTTGTTATGTTGTTAACCATTATATGGCAACAGGATAACAGGACCAACCACTCGTTCGCGAACACAACAAGAGGAGAGATTCTCCACTCCTGTTCTTCATACTGAAGGAGAGCAAGCTGACCCTTCCGGGTCTCATGGTCCGCAAAGTGGTAGACAGGAAGAGGAGCTTCCTCCACCACCCACTATGGCGGACGTGCTCATGCAAATTGAGCGCAACCGCATGGACCAGACGCGCATATTGGAGTAGATTGCGCGCAATACCTCCTCTACTCCTACACCAGCTGGTCGAGCAGGAGTTCAGCATGGGCAGGGAAGTCTCGCTGACTTTCAGCAGACTAACCCTCCAGTATTCTCCAGCTCCCAGGATCCAATGGAGGCAGAGTATTGGCTTCGGGAAATTGAGAAGAAGCTATCCATTGCCCAATGCTCTGAAAGGGAGAAGGTCCTATACGCTAGCTACCAGCTGACTGGACCGGCTAGCAATTGGTGGGACAATTATCTGGCTATCCAACCCACCGACATACTCCTACCGCTTGAGTTCATGGAGGCCTTCCGTGATGCCCATATTCCCGAGGAGTGATGATGCTCAAGTAGCAAGAATTTCTCGCTCTCAAGCAAGGGCGAAAGTCGTTGACCGAGTACCTTCATGAGTTCAATTTTCTTGCTCGATATGCTCGACGATGTTTCGACCGACACTCGTCGTCGAAACCGCTTTCATGAATGGGTCAGTTCAAGAGTCAGAATCGGCTTTGGCAATACAAGATTTCATAAATTTCCAACACCTTGTAGACAAAGCTATCATTGCTGAAACCAAGAGCAAGGCTTTGGAAGATTCACGGAAGCGGCAGAAGGCCACTCAATTTCCCTTTAGTGGCCGTTCAGTCAGACCACGCTTGTGGCAACCTCAGTCTTTCCAGGCGCCCGCTCTAGTTCCACCTAGGGCGCTGGTGTTTGCTTTTCGCCCACCGCAACCCACTGGGCAGTTCCGACCTAGTGGACATAGGCCACCGGCTGCTATCAATGTCAGGCCGGGTGTGATTTGCTACCTTGTGGACTTGGGACATTTTGCAAATCGCTGCTTTGCTAAGGCACGGGTTGCCACTGCTCACCATCTCCAGCCATCGTAAGGCCCCGCACCTTCCCCATAGACAGTTGTCAAACCTGATCCTGTTCCAGTCCGCGGCCGTGTCAATCAACTAACTGCTGAAGAAGCGGCCGAGGCACCTGAGGTTATCCTTGGTATGCTCCTAGTTAATTTCAGTACAACTACTGTTTTATTTGACTCTAGAGCATCCCATTCTTTTGTTAGTAGACAGTTTGCTACTCAACATCAGTTGGTCATGCATTTGCTTCATCCACCCCATATTATTCACTCACCTGGGTCAGTATTCACGACTAATCAAATCTGCCCTAATGTCAATATTAATATTGAAGGAGTAGATTTTTGGGCAGACCTGATTGTGATAAACTCTAAAGGGTTAGATGTCATTTTGGGAATGGTGGCTGTCCAAGAATTTCGCCAAATCAATTGTGCCCAACTAACTATATCCTCACTAATAAAATGGCCTTTCACCATTTTTCAATCTAGAGCGATTCATTCTCATCTTGGTGCATTGAAAATGGATACCACCCCTACTCGAGTCGATCAAGAGTATCGAATATCCGGACGTTTTTCTCAAGACCTTCCCAGATGCCACCGACCGAAGTAGAGTTCGTGATTGAACTAGTTCCCTGCATCGCTCCCATATCCGTAAGACCTTATCGCATGCCTTCTAATGAGCTGTTTGAATTGAAGAAACAGCTTGGAGAATTGCTTGACAAGGATTCATTCGACCGAAGTTCTCACCCCGGGATGCCCGGCCATCTTTGTCAAAAAGAAAGATCAGACTTTACGGATGTGTGTGGATTACCGTCCGTTAAATGAAGTCACTATCAAAAATAAGTACCCTCTACCCCGAATTGATGATCTGTTTGATCAGTTGACTGGAGCCCGTGTCTTTTCAAAGATTGATTTGCGATCGGGCTATCATCAAATCAAGGTTAGAACTGAGGATATTCCTAAAACAACATTTTCTACTCATTACGGATTGTACGAGTATACTGTTATGTCCTTTGGTCTAACAAATGCTCCTGCTTATTTTATGAATCTAATGAGTTCAGTATTCATGGATTTCTTGGATAAGTTTGTCGTTGTGTTCATTGACGACATTCTTATCTACTCCAAGTTTGACGAAGAGCACGAGCATCATTTGAGACTTGTGCTGGATACACTTCGCAAGCATCAGCTGTATGCTAAATTTAGTAAGTGTGCTTTCTGGCTCAAGCAAGTTGCCTTTCTGGGACATGTGTTATCCGAAAGAGGTATTACTGTTGACCCCAGCAAGGTACAAGATGTACTAGACTAGAAGCAGCCTCAGAATGTTCCTGAAGTTCGTAGTTTCCTTGGACTTGCGGGATATTACCGTAGGTTCATTGAAAACTTTTCCAAGATTTCTAGGCCTCTGACTCAGCTTTTAAAGAAAGAGAACAAATTATTTTGGTCAGTGGAGTGTGAAAACAGTTTTCAGCTCTTGAGAAAGCTCCTGACCGAAGCTCCTGTTCTCACTCTTCCAGATATCCATAAGGACTTTGATATCTATTGTGATGCATCTCGCCATGGAATTGGCTGTGTGCTTATGCAAGAGGGCCGAGTTGTGGCATATGCATCCAGGCAGTTGCAACCTCATGAGGTAAATTATCCTACTCATGATTTGGAATTGGCAGCCGTAGTCCATGCATTAAAGATTTGGCGACATTACCTTCTTAGCAATCGTTGCGAAATCTACACTGATCATAAAAGCCTGAAATACATATTCACTCAAGTTGATCTAAATATGAGGCAAAGAAGATGGCTTGAATTGATCAAGGATTACGATATGGGTATTCACTACCATCCTGGCAAAGCTAATGTTGTGGCTGATGCTTTAAGCAGAAAGTCACAATGCAATTGCTTATCAACAATACCTCTGGCTAAGAGCTTATGTGCTGATTTTCAGCACTTAAGTCTCGAAATGGTCGAAGGTGGATTTCTTGCTACTTTGGAAGTGAAGTCAACTCTTGAAGATCAGATTCTGGAAGCTCAGAAAACTGATGCTGAGGTAGCAAAGATCAAGGAAAATTTGAAGGCAGGTAAAGCCAACGAATTTTCTGAAGATGCTCGTGGTACCATTTGATATCGCAATCGCTTAGTGGTGCCTCAGATCCACAAATGAGAGAGCTAATTTTAATGAGGCTCATAATTCCAAGTTTTCATTACATCCCGAAGTACTAAGATGTACCAGACTTGAAGAAAACATTTTGGTGGAGCAAGATGAAAAGGCAAATTGCTCAAGATATGTTGTCAATGTGATATTTGCCAAAGGGTTAAAGCCGAGCACTAGAAACTCTTGGTACCCTTCAACCTTTACCTATTCCACAATGGAAATGGGAAGAAGTCAGATAGATTTAGTTCGGACTTCCTAAGACTCAGAATGGATTTGATGCCATCTAGGTGATAATTGATCGTCTAACGAAAGTGGCTCATTTTATCACTGTCAGAACCACTTTTAATGGCAGGCAATTGGTATAGTTGTATATTGCCAAGATTGTTTGTCTCCACGGTGTTCCGAAGGTCATTGTTTCAGACTGTGGATCTCAATTCACTTCCCATTTTTGGAATTGCCTTCATCAAGCAATGGGAACTGAACTCACCTTCAGCACTGCTTATCATCCTCAGACTAGTGGTCAAACTGAAAGGGTGAATCAAGTGATGGAGGATCTTCTTAGAGCCTATGTGCTGTCATATGGCAAAAATTGGGAGAAATCTTTGCCGTATGTAGAGTTTTCCTACAACAACAGCCACCAAGCAAGTATTCAAATGTCACCTTTTGAAGCCTTGTATGGAAGAGCTTGTAGGACTCCATTGAATTGGTCAGAATCTGGTGAAAGACCATTCTTTGGTCCAGACTTAGTTTTGGAAGCTGAGGAACAAGTTCGTCTGATTCGAGATCGCCTGAAAACTGCCTAGTCTCGTCAGAAGAGCTATGCCGATCATCGACGTCGTGAGCTAAGTTTTGAGATAGATGATTTTGTCTATCTTAAAGTGTCGCCGATGAAAGGTACTCATCGCTTTCAAGTGAAAGGGAAGCTAGCACCTCGTTATATCGGACCTTTCCGAATTATTGCAAAACGAGGAGTGGCATATCAATTAGAACTTCCCGATTCTCTCGGCAGTTCATAACACCTTTCATGTTTCTCAATTAAAGAAGTGCCTTCGTGTTCCTACCGAGGCTACTGCTTATGAGAATCTTGATCTGCAACCGGATCTTTCATATCAAGAACAACCAGTGCGTATCCTCGATGAAATGGAACGTAGGACAAGAAATCGCACTGTCAAATTCTTCAAAGTTCTGTGGGCTAATCATTCAGAAGATGAAGCCACATGGGAGCGTGAAGATCTGATGAGGATCGAGCACCCCCACCTTTTTGCTGTTTAAAAATTGCCTTTGAATCAAGAAAGGCAAGGTTAAACAAAGCAATGTAAAAGAAGATGTAATAACAGCACTATGTTGTTATGTAAAATCTTTCTTTTCTATCTTTGAAAGAAATAAAGACAACAGATGTTGTTTCTTTTAAAGAAACCATTTCAGTTCCATCTTTGTTCGACTTCTGAATTATAGGAAATCTCGGGACGAGATTCTCTTAAGGGGGGTAGGTTTGTAACAGCCTTAGCCCTAATAAACAGTAATTAGGTGCTGTTCATAGCATCACTGTTCATTTTGGCAAATTAGGCAACATGTTACAAACTATTTTCCCAAATTTCTATTACAAATTCCAATTTGATCAAAATTTCAAAAGGAAATACCACTCAATGTTGGTAATAAGACTGGGAAGTATTTTATTTAAAGGCCAGATGAATTATTATGGCCAAAAATAATTTTTTTGTTGAATTCTTAGAAATTATTTTGATTTTCAGAAAAGCATTTGTCTTTAAATAAACCCTATTTGGTCTAAATGAATTATTTCTGTATTTTTAAAGAAGAAACAGTGGTTTCAAAATTTGTCTGGGAATATATCATCCCAAAGAGCAATTCTGCAAAATTTCCTAATTTTACAAATTTATTTGCTATTTTTAAAGGCTTGGTCAAACCTTTTGAAAATTTGAACTAGGTCGTCAAATCTCCTACTTAAACCCGCCGGCATCAGAGCGGCTCACCACCCCGCTTGGTCCAACCAGTCAAGACAACCCGCATGCTGTCACGCCTCACGCTGCGTCCAAATCCTCAAAGACATCTCGGTAGTCCATTTCATGTGAACGGCCAGATCCTTTGGGCTGTTTTGACCGCCCAATCCATCCTCCCTTATTGGCCGTTGATCAAAAACGAGCGCGATCTCCGTGCTAAACCTTCCACTAGTGGCGAAATTGAAAAGTATCCGCCATTGAAATCCCAACGAATGGCCTCGACCGTTGGACCGTTCGACCGCCCTAACGCCAGCAATTTCCACCGTTGATCTTCATCCTACTACAAAGGCATCCTTTTCCAATCTCTCAAACCCTTTTCTAAAGCGCCACCGTTGGATCTTCTTTGGACAGCCCTGATCCTTTGTGCCGTTCGGACCGGCCGGAGGTGTCACTCAAGATCCACCATTGAAACTAAATCTGACGGGCCATAGCCGTTGGGCTGTTCGGACCACCCGGACCCCGCCTCAATCCTAGCCGTTGGTTCGCGAATTAACGGCGATGGACCCTTTGGGCCGAAGCGCACCAACGTGCATAGCATCTTGGGCCGTGGAAGCTAGATCAAACGGCTATCGTGGGGGTGGGAGGTTCGGACCACTCCGGAGCCCCGTCGATCGTGGCCGTCATTGAAATCGCGACGGCCTCGCTTCACGCTACTGCTTTGATGCGCTTTTGGGCCACTACATCCCAGCCGCTCAAACTGAATCGGACGGCTGCTGTGCGTCGAAGCTTGCTGCATGCGCTGCATGGTATGGCTGTCCCTGGGGCCCGCGTGTCAGCTGCACATTTTTGCTTCCTCTCTTGCTGTACACCGTAGACACTGTTTTGGCCGGAATGGTGGTAGTGTACAGTGATTTGGAGGATATTTTTCTCTTAATGTCTATCCTTAGTGCCACCTCATTGGTTCTAGAATTATCTCGTGTGCTCTAGGGACCTCATCTCTATATAAACCCTAGTCTTAGAGTCACGCCATTGTTGACCAGGAGGAGCTCTCTCACTTTGCCTTCATTCCGGTGAAGCCTTCTTGTTCTTCCACCCTTGTTCAACTCCAAGAAGGTCTAAAGCTCATACTAATATGATTTTGGGCATTTCTTGTAGGGTTGAACAAAAGGGTTTTCCTCTCTGTCAACTTTAGCCGTGAAGCACCATCCTTGGAAAAATCCTCATCTTGGTGAGTAGGTTCCAATTTTGCCTATCCAGATATATGTATGGTGGTCTTAAAGTTTAAGTTCCATCACTTTCTTTTTGGTCAAGACAAGGAAAAGGATATCGGATCTCTTTTGTTGACCTAGAACTTGACTTTTTCTTATCCAACCCTAGTGGTAAGTCTAACCTTAGTTTCTTGTTATTGTAAGCCTTCTAAGGATCTCTATAACCCACATGCAGACTCACTTACTCATGTAATACTTCAAACTTCTTTAAAATGAAAAGTTGTTTTATAACTTTTCGGTCTTTCATATCGCTTTTCAAAAATTTAAGGTTTCTCATACTGTGTATTAGTTTGTTAGGTCCTAGAGGAACCCTAGCAAAGACCGTGGTCTTTGTTCAAAAGTCTTGTAGTCACCATTCTTTTATTATTACAAATCCTCCTCGTTAGTTTTGTTTGCTAAAACCGACAAACAGCTAAGTTCCACTTCTTTCTTTAATTTGAGCGTTAGGGTTAGTAATGAGGACTCATGGTATTAACCACCCTCCGTAAAGCCTTAAATTCCATTTAGGTCTTCTTGTTAGTGTATTACTCCAAAATAGCCAAAATCGGACAAAGCTCCTTTGTTTGTTTTGGTCTAGACCGACAAAGACCTTTTTACTTTTTTTCTTCTTTAAACTGGGTGGTTAGGTTTAGCACTAGTGAATGATGACATTAATTACCTTTTGGTAGCCTTAACTTCACTTTAAAGCTCCGGTCTTTCGTAGCTTTCCCAATCAAACCGAAAATGGTAAAGGTCTCTGTTGTTTTTGGGTTGTTGTCCAAACCAACAACATAGGCAAAGAAGAGACCAAACTTTAAATTGCTATTAATAAGTAGTAAATGACCAGTTAGCTCACAACACTAGCTTTAATACACTTGGCTACGTGCAGTATTTCATTTTCATGGAGTAGAGCTAGCTAAATAATTTAATTATAGACTATCCTGTTCCAGTTCAAAAATCTGTAACTGTAGCTATAAGCTAGATTTAAAATCTGGGTAGTAAGTGCCATTAGATGGTACCTATGGGTATTATCCTTAGTGAGTTAGACATGGCTTAAGCATATTGTTACCCATGCATTATCATATTGATCATACATTCTTTTTCATTATTTTGCTCTTTTGTCAGTTCTTGTGTTTATTGGGTTTTTCTGATTTTAGATGCTGGGTCTTCTGAGATTATTGAGTCTTTTGTTGATCCACAAGAACCTGAACAAGAGGTTATATACTATTATCAAGGCAAGCTACCTCTCTGCACCATATTGGTCCTACTCTTTTGAACTGTAGATTTATAAATACAGTGATGACTGTTGCATGCAAATTTTCTAAAAACTATTTGTGCTCTGTCTTAGCTAGTTATAACCTGAGCTTGTGGCTTACCTTAAATTGAATCATACACCTAACCTAAGGTAGTCTGTAGTATTATATACTTAGTTTTAAATTTTGGCTTAGCCATGCAGTCCATAGAACGGTAGTGTTTGACAAGCTTATCTTGTCAAACCTGGGAACAACAAATAATTTGTATTTAGTTTGATTCTTGTTCAGTCTATTTGAAGTTGAAATGATCCTAAATCTTGTGGTTAAACTAAATTCAAATCTGGACAAGTGGATGCAAGTGATGGTGCCTTTGTGCACGAGAATTGGGAAATGTGGATGTCTTGTCTGGGTTGATTAAGGACTGAACTCTGACAAACCAATTCAAGCCCAAACGTACTTCCACACGCAGTGTATGGGCACTGTTTGGTTAAGTAAAGGGTTAATACTATTGAGATGGAAACATGAGAGTAAGGACATGTGTATTGATTTCATATGGCATAAATGCTTATGTTTTCGGGCCATGTCGTATGCCATGTGGAGCTTATATCGATATCAGATGTTCTTAGAAGGGTAAGGGCGTAGATGTGTTCCATCGCATGTACGCATTCTTCAGGCCCCGATCGCGGTCTAATATGTGTAGCTAACACGAGTTTGCATTTAATTGATTGGGTCGGTATTCTCGGTACAACATGTGAGCCCCGGTTGAATATATGCTATCAGTCGTTGTTTAAGCGGGATTAGTCTCAGATGGGTCATCCAACTCAATAGTGTCAACTTGTTGAAAATACCAAATCTTAGTTTATCTTACGGCACACCAAAGGCAAGTGTGCTATTATTCCCGAGGCTTACGGATAACTAAGTCATTTGGGTAAAGATGTACACCCTTGCAAGGATTTAAAACTATTCAATAGCCGTGCCTACTGTTATGGACGATACTTGAATTGATGTCACCTGTATAGATGTTGTTCTAGTTTTGGCCTTGGGAATTAATTTCGCATGATGGTGTCATGCTTAGTTGTCGATAAGTTGTGACTTATTTTTATACTGCTTATGCTCATGTTTTCCATGACTTACTGCTTTTAGTCCAAATTGATTCACTAAAATTGCTTTGTTAAAACTTAGTCTTGTAGGTTAAGGTGTGTAGCTTTATGCAAAATTTGAACCATTTAAGCCTCTCGTTGTTAACCTTATGCATATAAAACCTTCTATTACTTTGTATAGGTTCTATCAAATACTTTCTTTTACTAGTTTGTGTAAGTCTTCTTTGAGTACCTTTCGTACTCAAGGTTTATGACCTCTTGTTGCGGTGATGACGGTTTCCTTTATGAGATGCCCGTTAGCGCCGATCCGGGTGACGCTAACGAGTAGTGCTAGTTCTAGTCTCCACGCAATAGCTCATGGGATGGGGCCATTGGTGGTTTTATGTTTGTTTTTGCTTCATTGTTGTTTTTTTGGTGATGACCCAAGGTCATCTCAGATCAGAGCAAACCCGATAATCGTAGCAACCGAATTTGAGATGTAACTACTTGATGTATAATTATGTGAATGTATGACTTGTATGTGAATGATGCAATGTTGTTTAAGGATATATGCTAATGGTCACTAATCCAGGAACTATTGCATGACATATATCCGGGAACCTGAATATTGGAACTGTTACTTATTATGATTATGCTTCTAGTATGATTTTTAATAAAGGACTTACACTATTCCTTAATTAAGAATTATGCTACCAGTATAATCTTAATTCGGCACATTCCAATATTTGAGGGTCTTACAGAGGAAGTCCTAACGGCCAGATCTGACGCGCGGAGCCAAGGTGGAGCGGAGAGACTCGGGCCGCCCAGCATCAAACGAATGGTCCACGAGCCAGGATGAGGTCTGGACCCTTAGATCCAACAAAGGAAAGGTCTGGACCTTAGGATTTAACGAGGGCGGGGTTTGGATCGATGGATTCAACAAGGATAAGGTCTGGACCGCTAGATCTAACTAAGAGGAGGTCTGGACTACACAAAAGTGGTCCAGATAAGCAAGGAAGGGGTCCTAGGGGACTCGAAGGAGGTCCAAGGACACAAGGAGGAGGTCTGAAAGATTGCACACAGAAAAGCTTCGAAGGAAAAACTGTCCAAGGGGCAGCGAAGAAACAAAAGAGAGTCACAACCAACAGCGAGCACTAACAAGAAGCTTAGTTAAGGTTTGATTAATTCTAGTTAAACTCTCCAAATTTGCAAAATATCAGGTTAAGCTTTGGATTCTCAACAAAACCAAATGGTTATTTTTATTTTGAAAACTGGGCAAGAACCTTAAGACAAACGGGACGTTACAAACCTTCACCCCATAAGGGAATCTCGACCCCGAGATTCAGGCTTAGCTAGAGAATAGGTGGGGGAATTCCTTCTTGAGGTCCTCTTCACGCTCCCATGTTGCTTCGGCTTCAGAGTGGTTGCTCTATTGCACTTTGCACAGCTTGGTGGTCTTGTTTCTTGTAACTCTTTCTGACACGTCCAAGATCTTGATGGGTTGCTCTTTATAAGTGAGGTCTTCTTGGAGGTCCACAGATTCTAAAGGCATTTGATCCTCTGGCACTCGCAAGCACTTCTTCAACTATGACACATGGAACACATCATGAACTCCAGCAAGCTGAGGAGGGAGGTCTAACTTGTGGCCACTTCACCCCTTCGGGCAAGAATTGGAAAAGGTCCAATAAATCTTGGACCAAGTTTTCCATTGACTCTAAAACGCTGCATACCTTTGAGAGGTGAAACTTTGAGGTAAACTTGATCCCCAGGAACAAAGGCTAGGTCTCGACGCCTAATGTCTGCATAGCTCTTTTGTCGGGTCTGTGCAGTCTTCAGATTTTCTCTTTTTGACTTTACTTGGTCTTCAGCTTCTTTTAAAAGGTCTGGGCCAAGAACTTGGCCTTCACCAGTTTCTGTCCAGTACAAGGGTGTCCTACACTTCCTTCCATAAATAGCTTCGAAAGGGGACATCTGAAGGCTTGCTTAGTAGCTGTTATTGTAGGAAAATTCAGCATAAGGTAACATTTTATCCCAGCTAGCTTGCTTCTCCAGAGCGCAAGCTCTCAACATGTCTTCAAGGACTTGATTGACTCTTTCAGTTTGGCCATCGATTTGTGGGTAGTATGCTGTGCTAAAATTGAGGTATGTGCCCAGAGCATCATGTAGCTTTTGCCAGAACTTGGAAGTAAACTGAGATCCTCGGTCTGAAACTATCTTCTTTGGGACACCATGAAGACACACAACCTTGGCCATGTAAATTTCTGCTAGTTTGTCTCCAGAATAGGTAGTCTTCACAGGAATAAAGTGAGCCATTTTAGTTAACCTATCCACGATGACCCAAATAGAATCAAAACCAGCTTGGGTACGGGGTAGACCAGTTATGAAGTCCATCCCGACCTCTTCCCATTTCCATTTGGGTATGGGTAAAGGCACTAGAAGTCCTCCAGGTCTTTGGTGCACTGCCTTAACTTTTTGGCAAGTATCACATTTGGCCACAAAATCTGCTATTTCTCTCTTCATTCTTGGCCACCAATACAACTCCTTGATGTCTTGATACATTTTTGTAGCTCCTGGATGAATGGAATACAACACCTCATAGGCTTCTTTAAGTAACACTTCCTTGAGCTCTGTGTTATTGGGCACACAGAGCCTTTTATCAAACCAGACCACACCCTGCTCATCTTTAGAAAACCTTACAGCTTTTTCTTTTCTCATGTTGGCTTTGATTTCTTGAATGTCAGCATCTTCAACTTGAGCTGCCTTGATCTGTTTTTGCAAGGTAGGTTGCACTTCAAGAGCTGCTAAAAATCCTTCTTCAACTAACTCAAGCCTAAGCTTCAGGAATTCTTCATGCAAAGTAGGTTGGCTCTCTTTGATCATCAAGGTGTTGTCAGTAAACTTTTTCGCTCAAAGCATCTACCACCACATTGGCCTTGCCTGGGTGGTAATGAATTCCCACATTGTAGTCTTTAATTAGCTCTAGCCACCTTCTCTGCCTCATATTCAAGTCTGCTTGAGTGAATATATATTTTAGGCTTTTGTGGTCAATGTAAATTTCACACCTATTACCAATGAGGTAATGGCGCCAAATCTTCAAAGCATGCACTACAGCAGCTAATTCAAGGTCATAAGCAGGGTAGTTTGCTTCATGGGGCTTCAACTGTCTTGAGGCATAAGCTACCACTCTTCTTTCTTGCATTAGAACACAGCCAATTTCTTGCTTTGATGCATCACAATAGACTTCAAAATCTTTTCTGACGTCTGGCAGAATCAAGACCGGGGCAGAGGTCAACTTTTTCTTGAGCTCTTGGAAGCTTTGTTCACAATCAGAGGTCCAAAGAAACTTCTTTTCTTTCTTTAATAGCTGAGTTAAAGGTCTTGCAATTCGAGAAAAACCTTCAATGAATCTTCTGTAGTAACCTGCCATACCAAGAAAACTCCTGACTTGAGGCACTGACTTAGGTGGTTTCCAATTGAGCACGTCTTGAACCTTACTAGGGTTGACAGAGACTCCTTTTTCAGATAACACATGGCCTAAAAAGACCACTTCTTTAAACCAAAACTCACATTTACTAAACTTAGCAAAGAGCTGATGGGCTCTCAGCTTCTCCAAAACAGAAAAGAGATGCTTTGCATGCTCCTCTTCACTTTTGGAATACACAAGAATGTCATCAATAAAAACAATGACAAACTTGTCTAGGTACTCTATGAACACTCTATTCATCAAATTCATGAAATAGGCAGGGGCATTAGTTAGCCCAAAAGACATAATAGTGAACTCAAACAGCCCATATCTAGTTGAAAAAGCTGTCTTTGGGATGTCTTCTTTTCGAATCTTGAGTTGGTGGTGTCCTGACCTCAAATCTATCTTTGAAAACACAGCAGCTCCCTTCAATTGATCAAACAAATCATCAATTCTTGGCAAAGGATACTTGTTCTTGATGGTGACATCATTAAGAGCTCTGTAATGTACACACATTCTTTGTGTACCATCCTTCTTGGGCACAAAGATCACTGGGGTTGTGAGCACCCGGATTTATTAAGCTCATAATACTTAGTCATCCAATTGACCCTAGTATTATCAACCAAATAAACCCAGTCTCGAGAGATGTATACTCCCTGAATGCAAGATGCATACCTCACAACAAAAGAATGTATCAATTCCATACAACACATAGTACATAAGCAACAAACCGAAGTTAATATTAATAAGGAATAGGTTATTACAAAAGAGGGCCTTCCGCCAAATAACAACAAGTACTACTAAGATAACAATGAAGCAAAAGTGCCATAAAGATGGCTATAACACAAAGCCAATCGGTGTGCCTTAACCCTAGGCATCGACCGACCGCCAAGCTAGTCGTCAAGAAGCCGCAACACATAGCACAAAAGTGAGGCTCTTGGAGCTCATCTTCTTCCTCTGCAACAAAAGCCACAAAAAAAATGCCACAACCATGGGCAGATGAGTACATAAAGTACTCCGCAAGACTTACGTGTGAGATAACAGAACTATAAATAGCTACATGCAAGCTTTATTTAAGTGGATGAGGCTTTGGACTCATTTTAGCATAAAGCAAGTTTCATTTGCAATAACATAATAGATTGAAGGCAATTTGGCAAAGCATTTTAATTGTTGAAATAACAACGAGATAATAACATAGTAACAACAACAGATCAACCTGGAAGTGACTAACCCAATAGTCACCACAACAATAGCATGAACTCCCCGTTCATACCAACCATGTCAAGTTTTAATTAAAGGTTGTAGTCTAATTCTTACGGGAAATAACCAAGCGTGTCCATAACCTAGGACGAGGCTATTCGAATAGTTTTATCCTCATAGGGTGTACCAATGTACCCACACGTCAGACCGCCTTTCCTTTAAGCACACTACCTTTGGTATGCCGGCACGGCTAAGTCCTACGAGACATTTCCAATGGACAGTGCTAATTTTGACCCGCACAACCCACAGGGATAAGGACCCAATGGACAGCCTAACCGGTCTGCCACTGCTCCATTCCCACACCACACACACACACATTTTATCTTTAAAACACACCAACCGAGCGACCCCAATTAGCACCGCCCAAAGTACTTAGCCAAGAGAGGTCCCATATCCCCCTCGTGTGGTTAGCACGCATAATTGCTTGGATCAATGGCACAAGAATTCGGTCCTTGTTGACTCAGGCATACCACCACATCCAAAAACCACACCATCCATCCAATATGCCCAAGTCTAAATCAATCTTTTATTTTTAGTTTTTGATTTTACAAATTAATCAAAGCACAAGTGCTGGACATATAGGAGTAATAATCAGTTTTGAGTGATCAAGACCATCGACTAAGCCGATGATCGCCCATAACTACCGAAAACTAAGCATGTCTAAGCAATTTAAATCGAACTACTAAGTGATAAGAGCTCATCCAACGAGCTCCCACCACAGCAAATAACCTAGGCTCATGGTAGTAGAGGATAAACAATTCCTACAGATTATGCAACTATAGGCTTGCTAGCTTATATTTTAACACAAAGTAGCATGCATACATACAAGTAAAACAATATATTAAGCTTTAAAGTAATGGGACAATGATGGAAATGATCAAACTGCTTGCCTTGCTGTTGCTGGTCAATTTTTTGCTGAGGATCGCTCACGGAATCACCACAAATGTCGAAGCCTAACGGAAAAGCGATAAAGAACCGATAAGAACAACGAAAAACCAAAAAGACTCAACAGAGAAACTTCTCCGAATGCTATGAAAATTTTACAGCAGCAAGACAATGATTTATCATGAATTTAGCAACAAGAACCAATTGATTTGGATTCTTAATGCAAAAGATATGATGAAATCAATTCTGCTCAGCCTATTTAATTAGAAATATGTTACTATTCATCACAAAATTTTCTAGAATGGTGGTGTTACTGAGATTTTTACCGTAAAACCAGCACCTCATGAGATGAATAACACAATTGAGTTCACCTCATTTGGAGCTATTATGCACTTTCTACAATTTTTCAAAAACAAGAACTTGAACAAAATTATAATGCACAAGTCCTCATTTTTATAACAGCAACGAGCTCAAAACTAATTTTCTTAGTGAGTTCATTAATAGAGGAAACCAACAAAGTTGTATTCACTCAAAAATAATCTACAGAGCATTGGTTATGTATTTTACAAGTTAGACATTATTTTGAGTGTACTTTTAAAGTTAGTTTTAAAACCTAAAGGCAAAACTGTGCTCTAGAGCTGAACTCAACTTACAATCATTTTTAGATTAAAGTCAAGTCCAAGACAGAGCTAACACAATTTGAATGACCTCAATTGGATTTAACATGAAAAAGATATGGAATTCTAAAGTTTATACCTTATTTCAGTTTATACTTAAGAGTTCTTGGAATTTCTAAAACCCACAAGGACATGGGAGGATGTGAGCCACAGATCTTAGATCTAACGGCTCAAGACCTCCCAGAGAACAACGCACTCCAAGACTCGAGGTCCAGAGGTCTGGACCTCCTAGCAACGCACATGCGCGAGGTGAGGGAGGTCGTGGCCGTAGATGGGGAATCCAACGGACCACAACGATGGGGGAGGTCCGGACGGACCAGATCTAACGAGGAGGTCCTCAACGGTTGAGATCTTCCAAAGGAAGATCTAAACTATCAAGATCTCCCGAGGAAGATCTACATCGTCAGACCTCACAGGGAGGTCTGGACGGTCCAGATGTTCCAAGGGAGGACTTTGATGGTCCAGATCGTCGAGGAGGACCTTGACGGTCAAGATCTACCCGGGAGGTCATGAACGGCCGAGATGACCTAGGGAGGTCCTAACGCCACTGCACCTCCAGGAGGTCAGGACGGCCACGACAAGCAAGGGGAGGTCTTGGACGCCCAGATCTCCTCGGAGGAGGTCATGGACGCCCAGACCCAGCAGCACGCCTTCGGACATGGAATAAATGCGCGCGAGACACAAAGAGGTCCGCGCGGGAGGTCTTAAATGCGCAACAGAGGGCGGATTAAAGACATTTAAGACACGCTAATGATTATAATGATTTGAGCAAATGATGAGCGCAATAACGCGGCAAATCTTTGTCCTAAAAACGACAACGGCGCTGCCGTTTTTGTCCGACAAAGACCCGGGTTCAAAGACGTGGTCATCGCCGGCGATACAGACCTCGTCGGCGACATCCAATGGTACCGTTGGGTCCGCAATAACCATGCGCACCCAATGGACCTCCTCTCGGCAATGGCGGCGGTTTTGAAGCGTCGGCGAGCCGGAGAGGACAACGAAGGCAAGCACGGCCAAAATCCGAAATGCAAAATGAAGCTCCGCGCGACATTCAAGCGTGTGCTCAACAAAAGCTCCGCAGCAGCATACATGCGGGTGCCAGCAACTAAGGGACTAACAGGAGGAGTACCTGGAGGTCCCGAGGTGCTGAGGAGGTCGAGGAAGGAAGGACCGGTGCCGGGGAGGAAAGGTGCTCCACGGCCACGACTTGACTCCAAGCTCCACTTTGTCCCCCTCTGCAAATGCCCAACAAATCAAGTTAGGACTTGGTCCCAGAGGGTAGGGCACAAATGGAAGCAAGGAGAAAAGGAGGAAAACTCCAGGGACCCTTGTCCACCGAGGAGCTTCAAGCTCCAGCAATGGCGGCCAAGGAGAGCTGAGGAGAGGAAAGCTCAAATGACACGGTGCAAGCCTAAGCTTAGAAGTGTGCCAAAGAAGCCAAGGAGGAACCCAAGGGGGTTTTATACTGGAGAAGCGGGGCACACAGTGGGGTTAAGCTCATGGTGAGCTTAGCCCATGGCTCGGTCCATGGGGTTGACAAGACGCGAGGTTGACACAGTGGCAGGTCTGTGCTGACCAGAGAGGCGGAAGGCTGACCTGCATTTAATGCGGGTCAGCAAAGAGTTGTTTCAAGTACATAGTGGACAACCTTCGCATTAAATCACTTGCTCAGGGCCACGCATGCGTGACCAAGGAAGGAGAAGAATAGGGGAGGTCATGTTGACCGTTGGATAAGACTTCGGGGAGGTCCTGGCCCTCCGATGCGGTTTTTGAACCGTTATGCCTAAATGACTGGGAGGAGGTCCCAGCCACACGATCAAGGACGGGGAGGTCATGGCCTCACGATTTCCTTAATGCGAATACGCACGTGGGAAAATGAGACAGGAGGTCCAAAGCGTTGGATCTCCATCCAACGGTGCGGACCTCCTTTGAGGTCTTAACCGCACATGAACTTAAGAACATGAGGGGGAGGTCATGGCCTTTGGATTTAAATCCAAGGGCTACGACCTCGCGTGCGCGGGGAGGTCGGATGCGCACGAGGAAAGGAGGAGGTCGTGACCGTAGATTTTAATCTAACGGTGCACAACACGAGATGGGGGAGGTTGTGAGCGCTTAAAACGCAGGGAGGTTGTGGGCTGTTGGATGTAAATCCAATGGCGCACAACAATTAAAGGGAGGTCTGAAGATGATGATTTGCGGCGGAGGTCGTGGCCTTTGGATCTGAATCAACGGCACGACCTCAACGCAAGGCAAAAAGGGAGGTCGATAGTTAGGTTGAGAGGAGGAGGTCGCGACCATGGATTTTTGATCCAATGGCTATGACCTCATGTAGGTGGGATGTGGACTTTAAGGTTTGATAACAAGGGAGGTCGAGCCGGTGGGATTTGATCCAATGCCAAGACCTAATGAGGTGGGAGGTCTGGCGGTGTTAATCATGAGGAGGTCGTGGCGGTTGGATGTTAATCCAACAGTGCGACTTGACCAAGGTGGAGAGGAGGTCTGTGAAGTGCAGACATGGTTGGCTGGACCGACTTTGCCAAATGGCTAGCCCAAGGAACAGTGTAGGCTTTTAAATTTAGTTTTTAACAGCTGAAACTTAGCAGAATTATTTGAGATAGCAAATGAACTCCAAAATTCATGAAATTTTAACTGGAGCTTGCTGACAATGAGATTAACCTTGCATAAAATTTCCAGAGGTTATTATGCAATGCATTTTTCTCAGGAAATTCATTAAGGCTGTTCAAGGATTTGTTTTACCTCCACAATTTATCAAACAAGTGTTATGACTCATGATATTTTTCAGAGGGGTCCCACATCAACTTTAGGACCAAGGAAAAATATTTCCAAATGTTTGGCACAAGATTTAGACAATTGGAAAATGAGTTTGACTTTTGGTCAACAAGAGCTTTGTGTTTTTGGATTACACAACTCTTGGACAAGAATTACATGAGTGTTTAGGGGTTTTCAAGGTGTGAGAAAAAGTTTTAATTTCTACACCTTAATTATACTTGAACAAACCCTGTTTATACATTTGGGATGTTACAGGGGCTCCCCAAGGTGAGGAGCTAGGTCTAATGAAACCCTTGCTCTGCAAGTCTTCTAGCTGTTTCTTCAACTCCATTTGATCATCAACATGTAACCTGTAAGGACTTTTGGAGATAGGGGAGGTTCCTGGAACAAGGTTGATAACAAATTCAAGGTCTCTGTCTGGAGGCATTCTGTAACGTCCCGTTTTCTTTAAAGTTTCTTGCCTGGTTTTCAAATAAAAGTAACCATTTGGCTTTATTGAGAATCCAAAGCTTAACCTGACGTCTTGAAATCTGGAGAGTTCAATTGGAATTAATTAAGCCTTAATTATGTTCTTTGTTGGTGTTCCTTGCTGTTTGAGCCTCTCTGTGTGTCCCTGGGTTTGTCTCTTCTCCCTTAACTTCCTTTGTTGGGCTGAATCTCTTTGAGATCCAGACCTCTCTTTTATCTCCCCTCTGTTCGGACCTCTCCCTTGCTTGGGGTTTTCCTGTCAAGGACCCGGCTCGGGTTTGTGTTTCAAAACCTCTTTGGTCCCCCCCCAAGCCACGCTTAGTTTTGCTTCTTTTGGACCTCCCCGTGGACCTCTCCACGCTCTCTTGGAACCCCTGAGTTCTCTTGGGCGCTCCAGAGCCTCTCTGGACCTCCCAGCGCCCCTTTTGGGACCCTCGTAGACCTCCTCGTGGCTATTTGGACCTCCCTTGTGTCCAAATAGACCTCCCTCTGTCCCTGCGGACTTTTCTGTGTCCTTCGGACCTCCTTCGCGTCCTTTAAGACCTCCCCTTGTTGAGATCTAGCCGCTCAGACCTCCCCTTGTTGAGATCTAGCCGCTCAGACCTCCCCTTGTTGAGATCTAGCCGCTCAGACCTCCCCTTGTTGAGATCTAGCCGCTCAGACCTCCCTTGTTGAGATCTAGCCGCTCAGACCTCCCTTGTTGAGATCTAGCCGCTCAGACCTCCCTTGTTGAGATCTAGCCGCCAGACCTCCCTTGTTGAGATCTAGCCGCTCAGACCTCCCTTGTTGAGATCTAGCCGCCAGACCTCCCTTGTTGAGATCTAGCCGCTCGGACCTCCCTTGTTAGGATCGGCCATTAGGACCTCCTCTCGGGAGATCTTAGCCGTCTGTGTCCTCCCTTAGTTGGATCCAAAGGTTCCGACCTCCTTAGGTCCAAGACCTCCGAGCGCTTGGACACATCTTTGACTCTCGTGGTCAGATCGCTTGAGGCCTTGCCTTCTTAACCTTAGGACCATCCGATGTGGTTTGGATGGCCCGATCCTAAGGGCACGTTAGTTTGGTCCGAACGTTCCTATCCTTTTTGGGCCGCCCGATTTCAATCGAACGGCTCTGCTTTGCTGCGCGTTTTCCTTGTTTCCAAGACCTCCTCCTGGTTGTTTTGCAAAGACCACCTCCTCGGTCCTTGTTGGTCTTTTGTAAGGACCACCCTCCTAAATCAGGATATCCCTGTTGGTCAGGACCTCCCCTGCACCCTTTGATCTGGACCGTTGAGGTCCTCCCCTTGAAATCTTGACCCTTAGACCTCCCTTGTGCAGGTCTGAGCGTCAGGACCTCCTCGTGGTGAGCTTTTACGAACCTCTTGTCCAAAACCTCCTCTTGAGTCCTTGGACCTCCTGTCCTGGACCTCCCCCTCTGAGTGTCTTGGACCTCTTGCCCAGGACCTCACAGTGGTCTTTGGCGGGGATGACCCTTGCGGTGGGGCCACCTCTTTGACTTGTGGTGCACCCTTTTGACTGGCCCCACTTGCCAGCCCCTCTTCACCTTGTAATTATTGCTCTTGCCTCAGAACTCTGTGCGCATTTAATAGGTGTCGGGTCACATTAAATGCAGTCACATCTGAGGTACTTTATTTCAATTCTTTTAGGGCAAGCCTTGCCCTAGTTGTCCCGATTGCCTACACCTCACTGAGTTTTTCCTTGTGGTGCACACTACCAACTCCGGCTATATAAAGCCTGGGCGGGCCAGCCTTTGTAACCTGTTGCTCATTTCTTCCTTCCCTGCCTCATCTGCTCAGTTCTTCCTTGTGCAAGACCTTTCCCAGGAGCTCTTTGAGGCTGTGTTAAGCCTCTTGGTTTCCTTTTTGGCTGAGTTGGTTTGAGTTCCTTTTTGGTTCTTTTGAAGTTCTCTGGCTTAGTGTGGTTTTGCTTATTTGGTTTTCTTCTTGACGTGTAGATCACGAGTTCGAGGAGATCTTGGACCCAGCTCTTCTTTGCAGAAGGCTCTCCTTTGCTTGACCAAGGCAAGCCACAAATCCCTTTGATCATCTTGAACCAAGTTTAAGTAAATGTATTTCGGTTTTACTTTATCATGCATGGCTATGTTTATATGAAAATGGTTTGGGCTCTAGTTACTTGCCTACTTTTGTTATGCCTCCTTTATACCTTGTCTCCATCATGTTGTCATGTTCACCTTGTGAGCCTTAGGGTGGATAATTTAGTTGGTGTTCTTTGTTATTTGCCAACATGGGGCCGTGGGTCTTATCTGACCTTGCTTAGAAAAGCGTGGTTCGAACATATCATGCTTCATCTCTAATAATCTTGACTAATAAATTATGAATTGTGTGGCTGGTGCCATTGTTGAGCAGCTATGGCAGGATGCCTAAGCTGTGTTGACCATGGTGTGAGACCACTTAGTTAAAAATTTGTGCGCCAGGACTGGGTGGTCTTTTGGCATGGGCTTATACAAATTGTTTTGCTGAGGCAAGAAGGCAGGGAGTGAGTAGTGGGTGCTATGCACAGCTGGGTTTGTGGAAGTCTTGCCCTAGCACAACTAAGGACTTCACTTTGTGTCTGTTGAACTGGGCCAAACAGTGCAACCACAAGATCATTTTATGGGAATAGTCTGGGCTGAATAATTAGCAATGAGATGGCTTGGGGTTGTTGTGGTTGAGTGTGTGATTCGTTGGCGCAAGAGGGGGCACCCCATAACCCTGTGGATTTCTAGACCACAGGAGGGGATTGCGAAACCTTAGCGGGCAGCCCGAGTCAGTTCAAAGCTTTGTAAAGGCCTTGCCGCGCTCTCTAGACTGCTCACCTTAGGAAGTGAGCAAGGGTGACCGGAACCCGTCCCGCTAGAGAGATCGTGGATTGTGGGTAAAGTTGTACACCTCTGCAGAGTGTAAAGATCTATTCGAATAGCCAAGTCCTTGGTCATGGACATGCTCAGTGAAATGGTGCAAGGGGTAGCTGTTTCAAAAGCTTGTGCCACTGGACACTTCCGTGAGATGCCTTGGCTTTGCCTCGAAGAGACCTTGGCCGGCTCTAGAGGGGTCAAGGTTGGCTCGGGTAGTGGTCCAGGGGTTGGTTTGGACCTCTGGAGTGGGTGCTTTGGAGTGGGTTTTGGGTAAGGACCTGGTCACGGGTGTGACCTGTAACAGCCCCAACTTTAATAAACAGTAATTATATGTATTTTTATATTATATTTGTTATTTCTGGAGCATGTGCATAAATTATGCATTTGAAAATCCTAAAACAAAATGTAAATCTTAAAATCAAATGTAAATCTTTAAATTCAAACTAAAGCCACAAAAAAAATTTTAAATAAATGTTCATAAGATCTCTGGAAAACAATTTATTTAAATACTAGAATAATTATCATGAATTAACATAGTGTTTCCCAAATTTTTAGGACTAAATTCAAACCACAAAAAAAAAATTCAAACACACATCTATAACATACACTAAGTTTGAATTTATATTATGCAAAATATTATAGGAACAGTAAGGTTTAATAATTTTTATGAACATTAGACTATCCTAGGAACTCACCTAAATTATTTTAGGATTTTACAAATTTTATTTCTATTTTTAAAGCCCTGTTCAAAGTAGGAATAGGAATTAAAATCCCAGTCTAAGCTCTAGACCTAAACTCGCGGTTACTGTGCAATAGGTTCGAGTCCGACCCGGCTAATTGACTCGGTTGGGTCAGCTAAGTGTACCGACCGCACCCAACGCATAGGGACCGTTAGATTGGAAATCAACGGCCCAAATCCCATGGCCGATCGGATGGTCCGAACATTCCACGTGATCTTGACCGTCCATCCAAGATCGGGTGGTCCGCATTTAACCGCCCCAAGCCAGTCACTGTTCGACCTAAACCAACCGACCGAGTCGCCCTTTTATTTCACTGACCTGCGGGCTCCACTCCGGCTTCGGTTGTCTTCTTCCTCAGCGCGGCGCCGACGCCACGCTATCCCTCCGCCGCTGCAACCTGGACACGCGGCTAACTCCTTGTCGACGCGATCTTGTAGCTGAGCCACACCACCCCCATCTCTCGAAGTCTCGTGAGCTTGGAAGAAGCAGCACACCTCATTTCCTACATTTTTCCTGCCCTTCCCCTTTCTCTCCTCTGCCAAAACCCAACAGAGAGCACACGCGCCGCGTAAGCAAGCCGCACAGCACAGCACACCATCTCCCATCCTGAAGCTTCTTCCCCAGATATTTTTCCATTTGGTCAACACACCAGGACCAGCTTCCTTCCATTTCTCCCCAAATCTTTTTCTTCCTCTTCCTATTCCATGGCGCCACCACCATGCCGCTCCTCCCCACCACCAGCCGCGGCTCCCCTGCTCCATGGCGCCGACTCCCTTGGTCGCCGCCTCCTCCATGACGCCGCCGCCTTACCCCCTGGGTCGCCGTCTCCCGCTCCCCGTCTGGCCCATCGGCCTCGGCTTGGCTCGCCGCCGCCGACCCATCCTCCTCGGCTGCTCCGCCCAGATTCACCTCGGCGCCGCCCTTCTTCCCGACTCATCTGCACACAAGACTGCGCTGTGGTCGCGTTCTTCGTCTCCTAGCTGCACCGCCCCAGGCCCTGGGCTCAAGCCAAGAAGAAAAGCTGGTCATGGCGCCGCCCTCATTGCCCGCATTGCACAGACACGGCACTCGAGCCGCCCAGCCTCTCGGCGCAATCACCCCTGTAGTCCAGATCCGCCAGACCGCCGCTCTGACCGCCATGTTGCTCATGCCGTCAGCTCTTCCACGCCCAACCGCCACCGTCGTTCCCATCGCTGCAACAAAGGCGCTTGAGCCGCCCCGAGCATTCCTGCTCGGCCTCTCCTCTGCACTCTTTGCTCTCGTGTTACAGATTTGTGAATGCTTGGGGAATGACTTAGTGTGTGTGTGGCAGGGGGATCTACTTGGTGTTGATGGTTTGGAATGCAGCTAATAATGATCAGGTAACCAAGGACTAGGTGATGTTAATTAAGGATGAACAGAAATTCTGTGATAGCTCTTTCAGAAATCAATTAGTGTTCAGATGTAAGTTTCAAATAAATGTCGTATCCCATTTAGATATGGTAGTAAAACCTTTCTTCAGTTTGATGTAATTTGAGTATAAGCTAAGAAGAAACGGGAATATAGGCTGCACAGTTTGGCACTAAAAACTTCCTCTATTCTTTTTGTTTTTGGTTTGTTACTGTTCATCATTTGACAAACCGAACCTCGACACCCAAACTTCCTTTGTGTGGTTACAAGTATGTGACATACAGGTGGAGGCTCTCCCTCTATCTCTCTCTTTTTCTGTTGGTATGGAAGTCAGTAGGCTCATGAATTGGTAATCCTAGCTAGCAACCATTCCTAGTTATATGAGGATTAAAGATGAGGAGAAATGGTAATTAGATGAAAAGGGGTTGTGTTGTTAGTAAACTTTCACCCAAGGATATAGCAATTAGAATAATCAGATTTTGTCAGTAGTTAGTTTTTGTAATCTGCTTAACCATAAAGAAGTGTCAAATCTAAAGTATATAATCTAAGTAAATGAGGAGGTTAGTCACATAAGTACGGTAATCATGTACCAACTCTTATCGACTTGCACTTAAGTGAATTCATTAGATAAAATCCTAGTGAAAGATCGAGTTAAGGGAACCTCATTTTAAGTAGCCATTAGTTTGTAGTCTAAAGGAGTAAAGTTAGTGAGAGAGAGCAAAAGTTAGATGGTAGTGGTTAAATTTAGAAACTTGTCTGTTATAGGATGCATAAGTCGACAATAGCTATTTCTGTAAAATGACTAATCCTTTATGCTAAGTGTTATGCTTAACTATTTGATTCTGAAAATTCAATTAACAAATGGATGTTTAAATTAGTTACTAGAGGCTTGAGTTGATAGGAGCCTAGATTAGTATTTTAGTGGTGGACAATTACCTTGAAGATAATTAGCGAGATAATGAGTGATTTAATGGAATAGTTAATTATCGAATCGCATTAGCACTTGGTTAAAATAAATGAACAGAGAATGAATAGCAATGAGACGAAAAGGTTATTTTATCATTAAGCTTATAGCAGAACCCACTCTTCCTTCTTCTAGCTAATTTTGTGAATAATAATGGAGTTAATAAATTGGAAGTTTGAATTTGAAAGAAGATTAACTAATAGAACTTTAATTATGAAAAATTGCTACTATATATATGCATGAACAGTAATCTAAAGATGTTGATTTTGGAGGTAAGATTATAGCATGGTTAATCCAATAACTAGAAATATTCCCAATTCATTTAGTCTTTCGAACACTTAACCTATCTGATAGAAATGTACAAATCTGAAAGCTAAATATGAAAATCCACTTTGAAGTTGAATTTTCAGAACCCTAACAGAAGTCTATTAGCTCATCCTGTTATGAAATGTAACTAGTAAAGAAAGATTTAATGCTTTATGTTGTATTTAGCCTTTTAGGTCATCCCACTAAATTAGCTAATCTAAAAAGAATCAGGTTTTGTTGATAGACAAATGGCAATGTTAATTCAATAATTAGAGGTGTTAATAATCTTAGCTGATCTTTTGATCATCACCTAGTAAGTAGCATTCTAATATGTAATGTAGTCAAATTAAGAGCTAAATAATTTAGTAACTAATAAATCATTTAATGTGTTTAAACTAGCTAACTAATTGGAACTTAATTAAAATTTATTTTGTTGTCTAACCTTTGGCCATATGGCAGTAGGTGTAATGCATGTCTGAAATTTTAATCCTAGCAATCCTTACATCCATTTGAGCTTTAAACCTTAAACTAACCCAGGCTAATCATCTAAAAATAATAAGTATTAAATTGGTTAACCCAAAACAAGCTTAACCCAGTTAAAAACCCATGAAACTACTGTTGTTCCATTTGTATGTGAATAGTGTTTTAGTAGTTAGTAATATAATGAAATAAGTTATTCTTTTGAATACTTGTTAAGATGTTGAAAGATTAATTGAAAAGAAAATATATAAGAGGATTGATTTTGACTATATGATCATCGTAGATGTATACATAGAATGCCTAGAGAGTGTTGTGAGTACTAGGTGTCCTGTTAAGGAAAACAATATCACCTAAACTCCAGATATTATCAGTTATTAAGTTTATCCCAGAAATTGAATTAACCTTAACAAGTCCATAAGAAATTGAACTCTAAATTAAATTAAAATCCATACCTAAATACATTTAGAATCATAACTTCATTAATATATAATTATCATGCATTTTTGAGCATTTTGGATTTCTCGATTTTATTGGTGTTTATTCGCTATTGCATTTTCTCTCTAGATTATAAATTGCACGGAGTGAACATTTACGTCTACATGAGTGAACAAGTGGACTTCTGCCAAGGCAAGCATCCTCTCTGCACCATATTGATCCCAATTTTGGAACTGTAGATTTACAAAATACAGTGATAACCGTTTCATGCTAATTCCTTAAAAATTAATTATGACATGTGTAGTATCTAGTTACAACCCATAATTTGTGGCTTACCTTAAATTTGATCATACACTGAACCTAAGGTAGTCTGTGGTATTATACTAAGTAGTTTTGGGTTTTGCTTAGCCATGCAGTCTTTAGAACGGTAGTGCTTGGCAAGCTTATCTTGTCAAGCCTGGGAAACACAAATGAATTTCCAGTATTGTTTCTTTATTAGTCTCTTTAAATGAGAAATGAGTTTCAAACCCTTCTTGCTAATCTAATTTCAAATCTGGACAAGTGGATGCTAGTGGTGGTGCCGTAGTGCACGAGAATTGGGAAATGTGGTTGTCTTGTCTGGATTGATTAAGGACTGAACATCGGCTGGATGATTCAAGCCCCAACGTACTTCCACACACGGTGTATGGGCGCTGTTTGGTTAAGTAAAGGGTTAATATTATTGAGTTGGATACAGGAGAGTAAGGACATGTAACATCCCAACTGTATAATTTGGGTTATTCAAGTATAATTATATGTGTAGAAATTAAAACTTTTTCTCACAACTTGAAAACCCCTAAAACCTCATGTAATTCTTGTCCAAGAGTTGTGTAGTCCAAAAACACAAAGCTCTTGTTGACCAAAAGTCAAATTCCTTTTCCAATTATCTTAAATCTTGTGCCCAACAATTGGAAAGTATTTTCCTTGGTCCTAAAACCGATGTGGGACCCTCTGAAAAATATCACAAGTTGTAAAACTAGTTTGATAAATTTTGGAGGTAAAACAATCCTTTAAACAACCTTAACGAATTTCCTGAGAAAAATGCATTGCATAATAACCTCTGGAAATTTTATGCAAGGTTAATCTCATTGTCAGCAAGCTCCAGTTAAAATTTCATCAAATTTGGAGTTCCTTTGCTATCTCAAATAATTCTGCTAAGCTTCAGCTGTTAAAAACTAAATTTAAAAGCCTACTTTGTTCCTTGGGCTAGCCATATTCAAAGTGGTCCAGCCCAACCATGTCGCACCTCGCCAGACCTCATCTCCACCTTGATCAGTCGCACTGTTGGATTTACATCCAACCGCCACGACCTCCTCCATGATTAACACCGCAAAGACCTCCCACCTCATGAGGTCATTGCCGTTGGATCGCTGATCCATGGTCATGACCTCCCCTGTGTTAAACCTCAAAGACCTCCTCGAGTTGTTAAACCATCGCAATGAGGTCATCCCATTTGTTGAGGTCGAGCCGTTGGATCAAATCCAACACCACGACCTCCTCCTCAACATACTCGATCAGGTCCTCCCATTTCACGTGAGGTCATAGCCCTTGGATCCAAGATCCATGGCCCTGACCTCCCCTCACTGTAAACTAAGCAAACCTCCCACCTAACCAAGGTCGTAGCCATTGGATCAAATCCAACAGCTCACGACCTCCCCGTGCTATCAAGCACTCACAACCTCCCCCATCTTTTGTCGTGCACCGTTAGATTAAAATCTATGGTCACGACCTCCTCCTTTGTCTTATGCGCATCAAACCTCCCCGCACACGTGAGGTCGTAGCCCTTGGATTTAAATCCAAAGGCCATGACCTCCCCCTCGTGTTCTTATGTTCATGTGCGGTTAAGACCTCACAGGAGGTCCGCCAACCGTTGGATGGAGATCCAACGCTTTGGACCTCTGTCTCATTTTCCCACGTGCGCATACGCATTAAGGAGATCGTGAGGCCATGACCTCCCCATCCTTGATCGTGTGGCTGGGACCTCCTCCGATCCTTTGGCGTAACGGTTCAAAAATGCCATCGGAGGGCCAGGACCTCTCCCAAGGCTTATCCAACGGTCATCAAGACCTCCTGTTCTTCTCCTTCCTTGGTCGCGCATGCATGCTTCGAGCGAATGCATTAATGCGCGCCGAACCTTATGTACCTTTAACAACTCTTTCTTGACCGCATTAAATGCAAGTCACCTTCCGCCTCTCGTCAAGACAGTTCACTGTCACCTGTCAACTTTACATCTTGTCCAATGTCCTAGATCGTGCCATGGGCCAAGCTCACCATGAGCTTAGCCGGTGGTCCATGACCTCTGTGCCCAAGTATAAAGCCCCATTGGGTTCCTCCGTAGCTTCTTTGGCACTCTTTCAAGTTCTAGCTTGCACCGGTGCCTTCTAAGCTTTGTGTAAGACCCGGATTAACACTCCCAAATCCTCGTGCATTTTCGAACTAGTCCCATGATCGTTAGCTAGTTCACACAAGAAACAAATATGGTAACAAAATCATATCACAACTTTATTAATAAATAACAACGAGTTGATTACAAAGGAGGCTTACAGCCAACAATAAAATAAACACAAATGAAGACGAAGATGCGTGGAGTCGGTGATTTGCCACGAGCAATCGGTGGGAAGCGGCCTAGTCGTCGAGATCCACGCCGATGGCGAAGTCCTTCTCCTCTGAAATTGTTTGCAATAAAGCAAGCTTGAGCACTACTACCGTGCTCGCAAGTTACACCCGTCAAGTAACAGAATGACATGCATATATGGATGTAACAAAAGATGGCTTAATATGGTTCTTTTTGCATAAAGCAGCATTTTCTTTGAATACTTGTACTAAGTTCCAAAGCAGTTAATCTTTAACTAAAATTTATTTCATAAATCAATTTTATAGTCAGATAACATTCACACATGAATGGTGAAGGATACCCTCCTATCACAATGGCTAACCGCCCAAATCCCAATAGAATAAACCATTTGACATAGTCTTTTCAAATCAAAACCAAATTCTAACTTTGAGTGGCTTTTGCTAGCATGTCCATGACCGTGGACACGGCTATTCGAATAGTTTTACACTCTGCAGAGGTTGTACACTTTACCCACATGACATGATTTCTCTAGTTTGTTCGGCATCCGTCAATGCCACCTCTCACCGCCAAGGTAAGAAGTCTAGAGTTCATGACAAGGCCTTTACAATGCGCCATCCCACCGCATCCACCCCTTAAGGTTTAGCATCCCTCCTTGGATAGAAATCCGCAGAGTTTGTAGGGCCCCTCTTACGCCGATGGGACTAACAAGGTCATAACACGACCGACCATCCGAGATGGACCCACACATCCATGGATCGACCGCGATGGCACTTTGCAAATTAGTCACCAGTCCCCTACCCATACTCGGGACATGTGGTTGCACGATATGGCATAGCCCATTATAGGCATAGCAAAAATACGCTCGAGACCGGTCCTCAATCGACTTGGGCGACCTTCCAGAAACCCATGGGTCTCAACCCTAACCGAGATCGAGCCCGTGCATTGACATGCACCATCCAGACAACCATTTCGCCCAAGTACAAACCATCATTTTATTTTATTTTGTTTTCAAGATCATTTCCAAGAGTCCATGGTAAAACAATACCATAGCTTAATTTTAAACAAGATTTGAATCATTGGCTAAATTCCCCAAATAAAACATTTTGGTCTAAGCATGTCTTGGCATAACATTTTCAAATGATCCTAGTTCATACTAATGTATCAACCAGGTTTTGTCTATGGTGACAATGTATTGGATTCAATCATCAACTTTGGCCATACAAAGGAATTTAGGTGTATCTATGAATTTAAAACAGGAATTTAAATTACTGAATATAAATAAGCATGCAATAATAATTTAAAACAGAATATAAATAATTTTAAATATTGGGTGTAATATGATCAAGAATGTAACTTGCCTTGAATGGTGATGTTGTTTTCCTTAACAGTCACCTAGTACTCACAAACACTCTCTCGGGTTGCTTGTGTGTACAACCACGATGATCATACATCAAAATCAATCCTCTTATATGGTCTCCAACTATGTTGAAAACTGATTCTCAAGTCGTTAAAATCTATACTGTGAAAATGATCCAAATTCAAACGAAATTCAAATAACAAAACAAAAAGACAATTCCAAATTAACTCCAAAACTAAATAATTCTATTTTATTTAGTTAGGTAATAGTTTTATAAAATTTTAGAAATTTGAAACACTCAAATTGGAGTTGGGACCTAAAAGATATGAATTTTACAAGTTTTAATCCTAAATATGAATTTTAAATGAATTTCTAAATACAAACAAGATTCAAATGAAGCACAATTTAAATAATTTTGGTTTAGTTAGCTAGATCTTCAATTTATATGAATCTAGAAATTTGAAACACTTAATTTGGAGTTAGGAATCAAAGGATATATATTTTACAAGTTTAAATTTTAATTGAGCAATTTAAACTATTTTGATTTCAAAAAGACAATTTAAATTAACTCTAAACTAGTTATTTATATTTTCTTTAACTAAAACATAATTTTGTAAGATTTTATAAATTTGACTTATTAAAATTGGAGTTGAGATTCAAATGATATGGATTTTATTAATTTTAACCTAAATTTAAAATTTAAATAAATTTTAAATTCTAGAACAAAACTAAACTGAACTCCAAATGGAATAATTATATTTTATTTAGTTAGACAATAATTTTCTAAGATTTTAGTAATTTAAATCATCTAATTTGGAGCTAAGATGTAATAGTTATGAATTTTACAAATTTAAACCTAAATTTGTAGTTTAAATTATTTAAATTTTAAGCAGACAGTTTAAAATTGCTCCAAATCAACTAATTATAATTTATTTAGCTAGATGATCATTTTATACATTTTTAGAAATTGGAAACACCAAATTTGGAGCTAAGAGTCAAAAGATATGAATTTTCTAAATTTAAAGCCCAAATCTGCAATTTAATCTATTTTCTGAATTGTTTTTCTAAAGGAAAAACCTATTTATTGCGCAATGCTGACATCAGCCCTGAGTTTATTCGGAATTTAAAATAAATCTGACACGTGGGCCCCACGTGTCATAGACACGGCTCACGGTGGGTTGGTTCCACCGAGCCAAGGGAGCAGCGGGGTGGTGGACTGGCCACGCGGGCGTTGACCAGGCTGCCACGCGGCCTGTGGTGCTGAGGTGGCGCCTCCGTGGCGTCGCGATGGCAGCCACGGTGGCATGCCACGCAGGATCGGCGAGGGGTGGCGCTCGGGTTCCAAGGAACCGGCGAACCACCGCTGGCGAGGGCAGCGAGGGTACCAGAGGAGAGGGAACGCGGGAGCTTGGTGCTTACCCAGCGGTGAAGGTCCGCGAGAGGTGGCCGTGGCGAGGCCAAAGCGGTGGCGGGTTTGGGCTCGGCGGCGGCGACGAGCTCGGGAGGTGTGCTGGCTATGGCGCGAGCACGGGTAGGCGGGTCGTGGTGATGGCGAGTGGGGTCGGAGGGGCGGGAGGGCTCGACGGCCACGAATCGGGAAGGAAAACTTGGCGCGCCACAAAAACTCAATTCACGATGATTGAGAGGAGAGAGGAAGTGGGAGGCCGTGTTGGCTTTGGTGTGAAGAGGGCTCCCGGTGCTCCCTTTTATAGGAGTCGGGTGGAGGAGGAGGAGATCGTGCAAGCGGCGGCGGCGGTGTTTAAGGAAATCCGCGATCGTGGGGTAGTAATTGAGGGTAATGCAGGCGGAATGAGTCGGCGAGAGAGGCGGGTTTGATTCTTGCATTTAACGCGAGTGAAGAGGGGGAGTAATGAGAGGCGTTAAGAGCTTGGGCGAGGGCGTCCATGGCGGCGGTTGAGATGCAGCGCGTGGAGAAGAAAGGGGGAGGAAGAAGACGGCTCGAGGGTGGTTGGATCAGGATCGGGCGGCTAGAAGGGATCGGGCGATGTGGGGGCTTCTTGGCCGTCCGATGCTTATCGGATGGTTGAAGGAAGGAGGAGGCGGTTTGAGGTGCGGGCCGAGTGGAGCAGGCCGCAATGGGCTGCACGCGCGTGAATAGGACCGGGCCAAGGAAGTTTCGGCCCAAATGAAATAACTGGAATTTCAATTGCTTTTCCTTTTAAATAATCGATTAATTCATTTTGAATTTAGAAAATAGCAAAATAAGTCCAAAATTCGTAAAAATTCACGAAATTCCTAGAGTTATTTTGGACTTAATAATATTATTTCCAACTTAAACTTGATAATAAATTTTTAAATTGAATTTGTTTTAGCTTAAACTAAAAAAAAAAATCAGAAAATTCTATAATTTAATTTAATTTTTATTTTTCAACTCAAACTCAAATAAAACTTTAAAAACTTTAATAAATTTTATTTTTGACTTTTAAAACTTCAGAAATTCAAATAAAATTCTTACAAATTCAGAAAATCCAACAAATTAATAACTTTATTTAATTTTATTTTGGTAATGTAACTTTGAAACATTACAAACTACCCCCCTTAAAAGGAATCTCGTCCCCGAGATTCGGAGTGGCTAGAAAGAAAGCTAGGGATACAAGGTTTTCAAGTGGAGTTGTCTTCGTCTGCATTTTGCTCTTCATCGGACAAGGCTTGAGCTGTGATGTTGTACAAACGTCCTCTTCCAGAATTCTGTGGCTTCCTGATTGCTTACATGATGTTGATTTTTGAGGCTTGAGGGTTGGCTGGGTTCGCTGCCCGCTGCTTCTTTGGACATTTACGAGCGAAATGCCCAACCTCATGGCAGTTGAAGCATGTGATGCCTGCAACATGAGATGAGTCTTTCTGTGATTGGCTTCCAACAGAGATGTTGAGGGGCAACAAGTTGGCCGGCTGATCAATAGTTGTTTCCTGAGGTATTGGCAAGCCTAAACTTCTGTATTTCTGCAACTGGGACATGTACCTTCTGTTGTTTTTACCTCCTGCTTCTGGTATGATTGTTGCGATCATAGTAGCTTCTGGAATGCTGTCAGAGGTGAGTGCTAAACATCTTCTTGGGCATCGATTGGCATAATGTCCCATATCCCGACAATTGAAGCATTGTATTCCTGCCCTTGATGTTTTTGTTCTGCTGAGATTGGCCACCATTGATGTTGCGGAACGTCTGCATCGGTGGACGTGGTGCTGATCCTGGAGTCTTGAGTGCGGTCGTTGTTGGTACATGATTGGGTTGAGATTGAATCACACGGGTCTTGAAGTTTCTTACATCATGTTGCCCTTGATCCACCATCTTCCTCTTGGAACACTTGGTGCAGTAACGTCGTTCTTGTGTTGTAGGAATGGCTGAGAAAGCTTTGTTGTTCATTTGTTGCATCAACTGTTGCATTAGTTGAGCCTAGGTGATGAAGAACTGGTTCAGATTCCGAAGGGTTTCTGCCGTCAGACTTTGGTTGGCTTCGTTATTGGCATTTCCAGGGACATTGTTGTTTTGGTTGGTTCCACTTCCCGAGCGACGAGTGTTCACCATCTGAGGGTTATTCCAAAGATTTAGGAAAGGGGACAAAGGATAGGGAAGAGACAAATAAGAAGATCTAAGGGGATAGAGTGAAACAATACTCCAACGAAAGAACCAACTCAAAAGCTTCAAGAAAAACTTATTAGCTTTAAACAACGTTCTATCGATTGAAAATTGAAATCGGTGAAACAACTCAATACACGAATGAGTCTTGGCAAACTGAGACTATATGGTTTGGCTGACAAAACGATCTTCGATTCACGGTCTTCGATGATCCTTGATGACGATGCCCTCTTGAAAGCTTCGTGTCTTGCAGTCTTCAACGTAAGGGTTAAGAACGCGTTGACCAATTATAGAAATTGATAAGGCAAGAGAATCAATTTAACATTATAAAACGGTGAAGAGAGAATTAGGTGAGAAAGAACCGCTATAAAGAAACTATAGATAGATGACTCAGATGAGGAGAGAACAATTTATTCTTTTTCTTGTTATTTATAAAATAAGTTTTTGAAGTGTTTCAACTAACGGCCATTCTATCTAGGTCACGACCTACAGTCAATATGGCTCTGATACCACTTTGTAAGACCCGGGATTAACACTCCCAAATCCTCTGTGCATTTCTGAACTAGTCCCATGATCAGTAGCTAGTTCACACGAAGAAACAAATATGGTAACAAAATCATATCACAACTTTATTAATAAATAACAAAGAGTTGATTACAAAGGAGGCTTACAGGCCAACAATAAAATAAACACAGCGGAAGACGAAGATGCAGTGGAGTCCAGCTGATTTGCCACAGGCAATCGACTGGCGAAGCGGCCTAGTCGTCGAGATCCACGCCGATGGCGAAGTCCTTCTCCTCTGAAATTGTTTGCAATAAAGCAAGCTTGAGCACTACTACCGTGCTCGCAAGTTACACCCGTCAAGTAACTGAATGACATGCATATATGGATGTAACAAAAGATGGCTTAATATGGTTCTTTTTGCATAAAGCAGCATTTTCTTTGAATACTTGTACTAAGTTCCAAAGCAGTTAATCTTTAACTAAAATTTATTTCATAAATCAATTTTATAGTCAGATAACATTCACACATGAATGGTGAAGGATACCCTCCTATCACAATGGCTAACCGCCCAAATCCCAATAGAATAAACCATTTGACATAGTCTTTTCAAATCAAAACCAAATTCTAACTTTGAGTGGCTTTTGCTAGCATGTCCATGACCGTGGACACGGCTATTCGAATAGTTTTACACTCTGCAGAGGTTGTACACTTTACCCACATGACATGATTTCTCTAGTTTGTTCGGCATCCGTCAATGCCACCTCTCACTGCCGAAGGTAAGAAGTCTAGAGTTCATGACAAGGCCTTTACAATGCGCCATCCCACCGCAGTCCACCCCCGTTAAGGTTTAGATCCTCCTTGGATAGAAATCCGCAGAGTTTGTAGGGGCCCCTCTTACGCCGATGGGACTAACAAGGTCATAACACGACCACCATCCGAGATGGACCCACACAATCCATGGATCGACCGCGATGGCACTTTGCAAATTAGTCACCAGTCCCTACCCATACTCGGGACATGTGGTTGCACGATATGGCATAGCCCATTATAGGCATAGCAAAAATACGCTCGAGACCGGTCCTCAATCGACTTGGGCGACCTTCCATAAAACCCATGGGTCTCAACCCTAACCGAGATCGAGCCGTGCATTGACATGCACCATCCGGACAACCATTTAAGCCCAAGTACAAACCATCATTTTATTTTATTTTGTTTTCAAGATCATTTCCAAGAGTCCATGGTAAAACAATACCATAGCTTAATTTTAAACAAGATTTGAATCATTGGCTAAATTCCCCAAATAAAACATTTTGGTCTAAGCATGTCTTGGCATAACATTTTCAAATGATCCTAGTTCATACTAATGTATCAACCAGGTTTTGTCTATGGTGACAATGTATTGGATTCAATCATCAACTTTGGCCATACAAAGGAATTTAGGTGTATCTATGAATTTAAAACAGGAATTTAAATTACTGAATATAAATAAGCATGCAATAATAATTTAAAACAGAATATAAATAATTTTAAATATTGGGTGTAATATGATCAAGAATGTAACTTGCCTTGAATGGTGATGTTGTTTTCCTTAACAGGTCACCTAGTACTCACAAACACTCTCTCCAGGTTGCTTGTGTGTACAACCACGATGATCATACAGTCAAAATCAATCCTCTTATATGGTCTCCAACTATGTTGAAAACTGATTCTCAAGTCGTAAAATCTATCTGTGAAAATGATCCAAATTCAAACGAAATTCAAATAACAAAACAAAAGACAATTCCAAATTAACTCCAAAACTAAATAATTCTATTTTATTTAGTTAGGTAATAGTTTTATAAAATTTTAGAAATTTGAAACACTCAAATTGGAGTTGGGACCTAAAAGATATGAATTTTACAAGTTTTAATCCTAAATATGAATTTTAAATGAATTTCTAAATACAAACAAGATTCAAATGAAGCACAATTTAAATAATTTTGGTTTAGTTAGCTAGATCTTCAATTTATATGAATCTAGAAATTTGAAACACTTAATTTGGAGTTAGGAATCAAAGGATATATATTTTACAAGTTTAAATTTTAATTGAGCAATTTAAACTATTTTGATTTCAAAAAGACAATTTAAATTAACTCTAAACTAGTTATTTATATTTTCTTTAACTAAAACATAATTTTGTAAGATTTTATAAATTTGACTTATTAAAATTGGAGTTGAGATTCAAATGATATGGATTTTATTAATTTTAACCTAAATTTAAAATTTAAATAAATTTTAAATTCTAGAACAAAACTAAACTGAACTCCAAATGGAATAATTATATTTTATTTAGTTAGACAATAATTTTCTAAGATTTTAGTAATTTAAATCATCTAATTTGGAGCTAAGATGTAAAAGTTATGAATTTTACAAATTTAAACCTAAATTTGTAGTTTAAATTATTTAAATTTTAAGCAGACAGTTTAAAATTGCTCCAAATCAACTAATTATAATTTATTTAGCTAGATGATCATTTTATACATTTTTAGAAATTGGAAACACCAAATTTGGAGCTAAGAGTCAAAAGATATGAATTTTCTAAATTTAAAGCCCAAATCGCAATTTAATCTATTTTCGAATTGTTTTCTAAAGGAAAAACCTATTTATTGCGCAATGCTGACATCAGCCCTGAGTTTATTCGAATTTAAAATAAATCTGACACGTGGGCCCCACGTGTCATAGACACTGACTCACGGTGGGTTGGTTCCACCGAGCCAAGGAAGTGATGGTGGTGGATCGCCACGCGGGCGTTGACCAGGCTGCCACGCGGCCTGTGGTGCTGAGGTGGCGCCTCCGTGGCGTCGCGATGGCAGCCACGGTGGCATGCCACGCAGGATCGGCGAGGGGTGGCGCTCGGGTTCCAAGGAACCGCGAACCACCGCACTGGCGAGGGCCGAGGGTACCAGAGGGAGAGGGAACGCGGGAGCTTGGTGCTTACCCAGGCGGTGAAGGTCCGCGAGGAGGTGACCGTGGCGAGGCCATGATGGCGGGTTTGGGCTCGGCGGCGGCGACGAGCTCGGGAGGTGCTTCGGCGAAGGCGGCGCGAGCACGGGGTAGGCGGGGTCGCGGTGATGGCGACGGTGGGGTCGGAGGGGCCGGGGAGGGCTCGACGGCGCCGGAATCGGGGAAGGAAACCTTCGCGGCGGCGCTCACAAAAACTCGAATTCACGATGATTGAGAGGGAGAGAGAGGAAGTGGGAGGCCGTGTTGGCTTTGGTGTGAAGAGGGCTCCCCGGTGCTCCCTTTTATAGGAGTCGGGGTGGAGGAGGGGAGGAGATCGTGCAAGCGACGGCGACGGCGGTGTTTAAGGAAATCCGGCGATCGTGGGGTAGTAATTGAGGGGTAACGGGCGGAATGAGTGCGGCGAGAGAGGCGGGTTTGATTGCGCACGAACGCGAGTGAAGAGGGGGAGTAATGAGAGGCGTTAAGAGCTTGGGCGAGGGCGTCCATGGCGGTTGAGATGTGGCGTGGAGAAGAAAGGGGAGGAAGAAGACGGCTCGAGGGTGGTTGGATCGGGATCGAGGCGGCTAGAAGGATCGAGGCGATGTGGGGCTTCTTGGCCGTCCGATGCTTATCGGATGGTTGAAGGAAGGAGGAGGCGGTTTGAGGTCTTGGCGAGTGGAGCGAGCCGCAATGGGCTGTGGCGTGAATAGGACCTGCCAAGGAAGTTTCGCCCAAATGAAATAACTGGAATTTCAATTGCTTTTCCTTTTAAATAATCAGATTAATTCATTTTGAATTTAGAAAATAGCAAAATAAGTCCAAAAATTCAGTAAAAATTCACGAAATTCCTAGAGTTATTTTGGACTTAATAATATTATTTCCAACTTAAACTTGATAATAAATTTTTAAATTGAATTTGTTTTAGCTTAAACTAAAAAAAAAAATCGAGAAAATTCTATAATTTAATTTAATTTTTATTTTTCAACTCAAACTCAAATAAAACTTTAAAAACTTTAATAAATTTTATTTTTGACTTTTAAAACTTCAGAAATTCAAATAAAATTCTTACAAATTCAGAAAATCCAACAAATTAATAACTTTATTTAATTTTATTTTGGTAACAGAACTTTGGGCTGTTACACTTTGCTCTTCCACTGACCTCCATTCTTGGCCGCCATTGCTGGAGCTTGGAGCTCCTCGGTGGACAAGGGTCCCTGGAGTTTTCCTCCTTTTTCTCTGAGCTCCATTTGTACCATCCCCTCTGGGACCAAGACCTAACTCGCTTTGGTTTGGGCATTTACAGAGGTGGACAAAGAGGAGCTTGGAGCAGGAGCTTTGGCCGTGGAGCAACCCCATCTTCTCCAACTCAGGCCATCACCATCCTCAACCTCCCCGGCATCTTAAGGACCTCCAGGTACTCCCCCTGTTAGTCCCTTAGTTGCTGGCACCCGCTTGAATGATGTCGCGGAGCTTTTTGTTGAGCACACGCTTGAATGTCGCGCGGAGCTTCCTTTTTGCATTTTGTCTTTTGGCCGTGCGGGTCATCTCTGTCCTCTCCGGCTCGCCGGCGATTAAGGTCGTCGCCGCCGAGAGTGAGCCCATGGTGTGCGCAACACTATTGCGCACACGGGATGTCTTTGGTTGTCGCCGAGGTCCGCATCGCCGCAATAACCACTTCTTTGAGCTCAGATCTTGTCGGACAAGAACTGCGGCGCTATTGCCGTTTTTCGGACAAAGATCCGCCGAGTTAATGCACTAATCATGTGCTCAAATCATTGAAATCATGGGCATGTCTTAGCTGCATTTAATCCTCCGTGTTGCGCATTTAAGGCCTCCCACGCGGACCTCCTTGATGTCCGGTAGCATTTAATCTCTTGTCCAAGCGGCGTGCGCTGCGCGCTAATTTTATCGCGAGCTCTGGGACATCCATGACCTCCTCAGGAGATCTGGAGCGCCCAAGACCTCTCCATGCGCAATCTTGGCCGTCCAGACCTCCCTGGAGGTGCAGAACGTTGAGGACCTCCGCTGGGACCTCCTCGAGGACATCCCAACCGTTGAGGACCTCCCCCTTTAGATCTGGTCCGTTCCGGACCTCCTTTCCATGTTGTGGTCCGTTGGATTTCGCATCTCGGCCCCGACCTCCCTCACCTCGCGCATGTGCGTTGCTAGGAGGTCCAGGACCTCTGGACCTCTGGCGTGCAGCGTTGTTCACCTGGGAGGTCTGAGCCGTTAGATCTGTGATCTGTGGCTCATGACCTCCCATGTCCTTATGGGTTTTAGAAATTCCAGTACATTCTTAATTATGAACTGAAATAAGGTATAAACTTTAGAATTTCGTATCTTTTTCATTTTAAATCCATTTGAGGTCATTCAAAGTATGTTGGCTCTGTCTTGGACTTGACTTTAATCCAAAAATGATTGTAAGTTGAGTTGAACTCCAGAGCACAGTTTGCCATTAGATTTTAAAACCAACTTTAAAATATACACTTAAATCAATGCTTAACTTGTAAAATACAAAACTAATGCTCTGTAGATTATTTTTGGGTGAGACCAACTTTGTTGGTTTCCTCTATTAATGAACTCACTGTGAAAATTAGTTTTGAGCATGTTGCTGTTAGGAAAATGAGGACTTGTGCATTATAATTTTGTTCAAGTTCTTGTTTTTGAAAGATTATAGAAAGTGCAATATAGCTCCAAATGAGGTGAACTCAATTGTGTTATTCATCTCATGAGGTGCTGGTTTTACAGTAAAAATTTCAGCTTCACTTCTGTTCTAGAAAATGTTGCCTCATAATTAAATTAGTGAATAGTGCAGTTTGGTATTTTAGGGCTGAGCAGAATTGTTTTGCTCATAACTTTTGCATTTAGAATCCAAATCAATTGGTTCTTATTGCAAAATTCCTAAAATCACCCTCTTGCTGCTGTAGAAAATTCAGAGAATTTGGAGTTCGTTTGTTGTGCTGTCTTTGTTGTGTTTCGTCGTTCTTATCGGTTCTTTCTCGCTTTTCCGTTGAGGGCCGACATTTGTGGTGATCCCGAGAGTGACCCTCCGCAACAAATTGACCAGCAACAGCAAGGCAAGCAGTTTGATCATTTCCATCATTGTCCCATTACTTTAAAGCTTAATATATCGTTTTACTTCTATGTATGCATCTTTGCTTTGTGTTAAATGTCGCTAGCACGCCTATAGTTGCATAATCTGTAGGAATTGTTTATCCTCTACTACCATGAGCCTAGGTTATTTGCTGTGGTTTGAGCTCGTTGGATGAGCTCCTATCACTTAGTAGTTTCGATTTAAATTGCTTAGACATGCTTAGTAACGATAGAAATGGGCGATCATCGACTTAGTCGATGGTCTTGATCACTCAAAACTGACTATTACTCCTATATGTCCAGCACTTGTGCTTTGATTAATTTGTAAAATCAAAAACTGAAAATAAAAGATTGATTTAGACTTGGGCATATTGGATGGATGGCGTGGTTTTTGGATGTGGTGGTATGCTGGGTCCCTAAGGACCGAGTACTTGGGTCACTAAGCCAGCGATTTTGCGTACTAACCACACGAGGGGCATATGGAACCCCTCTTGACTAAGTACTTTGGGCGGTGTTAATTGGGGTCGCTCGGTTGGTGTGTTTTTAAAGATAAAATGTGTGTGTGATGTGGGAGGGGAGCATTAGCTTCCGGGAAGGTTGTGTGATGTCTCCTTCTCCCCGTGGGTTGTGCGACTCAGAATTAGCATTGTCCATTGAAATGTCTCGAGGACTTAGCCGCGTTGGTGGTGCCGCACACCTAAGGTAGTGTGCTTAAAGGAAAGGCGGTCTGACGTGTGGGTACAGTGGTACACCCTGCAGGGATAAAACTATTTGAATAGCCTCGTCCTAGGTTATGGACATGCTTGGTAAGGTCGTTTAAGACTAGACTACAACCTTTAATTAAAACTTGACATGGTTGGTATGAACGGGGAGTTCATGCTATTGTTGTGGTGACTTGGGTTGGTCACTTCCAGGTTGTTCTTGTTGTTGTTACCATGTTGTTTATCTCGTCGTTATTTCAACAATTAAAAATGCTTTATCAAATTGCTTTCAATCTACTATATTATTGCAAATGAAAACTTGCTTTGTGCTTAAATGAGTCCAAAGCCTCATCCACTTAAATAAAGCTTGCATATAGCTAAATTATAGTTCTGTTATCTTACACGTCAGTCTTGCGAGTACAATAAACAATTTATTGTACTCATTTGCTTTGCTTAACAACTTTGTTGCAGAGGAGGTAGAGCCCAAAGGGCTTTACTTTTGTGAGTTGTCTTGGTGGTTGGGAGAGCGACTAGCTTGGCGGTCCGGTCGATTGCCTTGTGGGCTAAAGGCACACCTTGGTTGGCTCTTATTTTGGGCCATCTTTATGGCACTTTTGCTTCATTGTGTATCTTTGTAGTTTGTTGTTATTTGGCGAAGGCCCTCTTTTGTAATAACCTATCCTTATTAATATTAACTTCGGTTTGTTGCTTATGTACTATGTGTTGTATGGAATTGATACATTCTTTTGTTGTGAGGTATGTATCTTGCATTCAGGAAGTATACATCTCTCGAGACTGGTTTATTTGGTTGATAATACTAGGGTCAATTGGATGACTAAGTATTATGAGCTTAATAAACGTCGGGGTCTCACAGGACATGTGTATTGATTTCATATGGCATAGATGCTTAAGTCTTGGCCGTGTCGTATGCCATGTGGAGCTTATATCGATATCGATGTTCTTAGAAGGGTAAGGCGTAGATGTGTTACATCGCATGTACGCATTCTTGAGGCCCCGATCATGTGTAATATGTGTGGCTAACACGAGTTTGCATTTAATTGACTGGGTCGGCATTCCGGTACAACATGTGAGCCTCGGTTGAATATATGCTATCAGTCGTTGTTTAAGCGGGATCAGTCTCACATGGGTCATCCAACTCAATAGTGTTAACTTGTTGAAAAATACCAAATCTTAGTTTACCCGGCCGGCATACCAAAGGCAGTGTGCTATTATCCTAGGGGCTACGGGCTAACTAAGTCGTGTGGGTAAAGATGTACACCCCTGCAGGGTTTAAAACTATTCGAATAGCCGTGTCCCCGGTTACGGACAATGCTTGAATTTGATTAGCGCTTTGTATAGATTTTACATTCCAATTTATTTGGTGGCTGGAATTTCGGTTATATGGTTAATTATGTACTGTTGTGCTGGTGGTATAACACCACTTCATTATTATTTATTGTTTATGTTTATTCTTCATTTACTTACTGTTTTAGTCCAAAATGATTTATTAAATTGCTTTGTGAAAATTTAGCAATGGTAGGTTAAGTTGTATTGCTTTACGCAAAATTGAACCCTTATAACCTTCATGTTGTTAACCTTATGCATATATCAATTCTAATCCTTTGTATAGGTTCTATCAGACACTTCATTTTAGTAGTTTGTGTAAGTCTTGTTGAGTACCTTCTGTACTCAGTGGAAATTGTCCACTTGTTGCAGGTGAAGACATTCTAATTAATATTTCAAGTTGAGACGATTGCGTTGGTTCTTCGGCTTTAATCCCGGTCAAGTTGCCCTTGGGTTGTGGCGCTCCACTGGAAAGTTATTTTCTTATTTCTTCTTCTGTTTCTTGTTTACTAAGTGTTTCCGCTGTAAAATTTTGCCAATATGTCTATATGCTAGCTGTGTATGCATATTTTAATCGTGCATGCTTGTGATATAATGTTGTAAGGATATGTGTATGTTAGCAGCTGATTCTGGGAGCTAACATGAGACATATATCCGGGAACCTGAAGATTGGATTTGTTACTTATTATGATTATACCTCTAGTATGATTTTAATGAAGGAACTGAACATTCTTAATTAAGAATCATGCTACTAGTATAATTTTTAATTCGGCACATTTCCAATATTTCGGGGTCCTTACATGACCGGAACTCCTTCATTTTGGTTGTGGCTGTGAGTTGGTGCTCACCCCACCTTTTTAAACATCAAAAGTATTATGTACTATGGTTTTACCTTGCTGCTTTTCAATCTATTACTATTTTTATTGTTCAAATCTGGCTTTGCGCAAACTAACCATACAACTCTCCATTGGTAAGTCTTTGCATGAATATTATTGCATCTTTGCTCTCTGTGACTTCTTGAGTACATTCCAAGTACTCATGGCTTAAGCCCCGTGTCAAAGCAGATTATGAGGATGATCAAGTGCGAGGCGGTCTGAGACCTCTTCGAGGAGGAGTTCTTCGACGACTAAGCTGCCTAGGACGTCCTCCACCCGACAGCCTGTGGTGCTTGTTGGATGGCTTTTGCGTGTTCTGGTGTTTGAGCCCTAGAAGCTCCTTGTTGCCAGTTGTAAGTCCTCGTTGGTGTTGTAAGCCCTCAGTGGTAGACCTCTTATTAACAAGCTTGGCCATAAGGTCCTATTATATGAAGTTTAATCTGTCTGCTTCATCTTTGTTTGACCTCGTGGTTGTGGTATTGGCTTGTGTTCTTGTGCGGGCTAGCTCTGTTGTCCTGGGACTAGCTCAGATGCACAGGGGCAGGACCACCAGGAGGTCCTTCGGGACTTAGCCTGGGAGGTCCTGCCGGACCTCTCTTAGTGATGTGCCTGGAGGTGCTACCGAGCGGGTGGCGGCCACGACCTCCAGGAGGTCCTCAAGACCTCCTGGGAGGTCAGTGGCGGACCAAGACCTCCAGGAGGTCCGCAGGACCTCCTGGGGGGTCCTGGCAGACCTCGGTTAAGCTCCATGCGGTGCTACCACATCTTTCCGTGGTGACTTCGCAGTGCAAAAAAAAAATGGTCCTCCCGGACCTCTTACGGTACATCACGGGGTGGGTCGTCACACATTCCTGGGAGCTCATCAGGGAACACATCAGCAAACTCTTTAACAACAGGGACATCTTCCAAGGTATGAACTTGAGCACTACAAGTTAGGGCTCCATTGAGCTTCTTTGAGGAGGCTTCAAACTTCACGGTGACACCATTAGGGCTGGTCAAAGAGATACTCTTGCCACTACAATCCAACGCTGCATGGTGGTCAGCTAGCCAATCCATGCCCAAGATCACATCTAGGGACCTGGTGTCCAAAAGGATGAGGTTGGCCAGAAATTCTACTCCCTCTATGACCATTTTAACTTGTGGACAACCCTGGTTCGTGCTTAATTCCGAGCCGAGGGATTGAACCAACAAGGTAGACTTAAGAGCAACAACTTGAAACCGGTGGTTTGCAGCAAAACTCCGAGAAATAAACGAATGGGAAGCTCCAGAGTCAAACAAAACTGCAGCTGGCACTGAATTTACTAGGAACATACCTAGCACAATGTCTGAGGAGGTCTGAGCTTCTTCCACTGCAACATGGTTCACACGACCTCTTCCGTAAGGTTGAGAGGTCCTAGCTTGAGGAGGTCCTGCTGCTTGAGGGGTCTTGGCTGGGGAAGGTCTTGATGTAGAGGTCCTTGCGGCTTGCTTAGTCTTCAGTGGGCATTGATTTGCAAAATACCCCAATTGGTGACACTTAAAGCAAGTGATCCCAGCTGCTGTTGAGGTCGTCGGGGGTTGCTTGGTGCTACCAATGATGCGGCGCTGGCCTGGGACAGCTGGTCAGGAGGTCTTGGCAGGGGTCCTGGAAGGTCCAGGAGGTCCTTGGCGCTTGTGTTTATACTACACAAAGGTTTTAGCACGCTGGGGAGGTCTTGGTTGAGCACTGGAGGGTGGCACCTTTCTCTTGAAGGACTCAGAAAGCTCTCTACGGGACTCTTCAATGAGCATTGCCTTGTTCACCATATGCTGAAAATCAGGGTAGTCATTGCCAATGACTTGAACCTTGAGACTGGGATGGAGACCTCGCTTAAAATGCTTCTGTCGTGCATCGTCTGTAGCCACATCCTCACGGGCATAACATGACAGCTGGGTGAACTTAGTGAGATAATCACTCACTGACATGTTGCCTTGCTTGAGGTCTCTGAACTCATTCTTTTTCATCTCTACCTTCCCATCAGGGACATGGGAATGGTGAAAAGCAGCTGAGAATTCTGCCCAAGTGATCCTTTGGGGGTCAACATGTGAGGCACAAAATGTATCCCACCATTCAGCTGCAGCACCTTCCAATTGATGCGAAGCGAATAAGACCTTCTCCCTGTCTTCGCAGCGGGCAATATCCAGCTTTTTCTCTGTTGATCTTAGCCAGTCATCTGCATCTAACGGCTCAGGGGAGCTTGAAAAGGTAGCTGGGCGCGTCTTCATGAACTCCGATAACCTTGACTGATGGTGAACAGGGGGTGGAGGTGGTGGCACAAGCGCTGCTTGTTGCTGCCTGCTCATCATAGCAAGTAAAGCATGGGTGGTCTGGCTTTGTTGAGCCATTATTTGGTTCATATTCTGCATCATAGAACTCATCATCTAGGCCTGTGCTGCCATAAACTGCCCAAAACCTGGGTCTGATGCTGCCACTGGGGGAGGTGGGGGTGGAGGCAACTGTTCTGAGGGCTCATTCTGACTTGTTGACTGCCGAGTCTGAACCATCTGTACAGAACTCTAAAGGTTTAATAGGTAAGAAAGAAAGCATAATAGGTAAGAGGGATAAAGCATCAAGATGACTTAGAACAGGGGAGAAAGATAGATCATCTATTAGGGGTGACTCGGTTTAACCCAAAAAGAACCAAAAGGCCAGGAGGCCAAAAGATGCAACAAAACTTCACCAAAGGTCTACTGACCAAACTAAGCGATTTCAAACTAAAAGTACCACTAACAACTGACCTTATTTAAAATCAGCCCTATAGAAGTTACAAAGGCAAGGAGGTCAGGTTAGACTTAAAATCAGTGTTCCAGCAGAGGCAAGATAACAGAACTAAGAAGGAGTTAAGATTGGAGTAGAACAAGATGAGAAAAGATTTAGACAAGTTAAGGGCAGCATGGAACCAGAACAAGGAAAGAACCACTAAACAAATTTTAAGGTTAATTTGCTTTAGAAAATAACTTTTGAATCAAAACTAAAACGACCTTTCTACCTATCGCCACATCCTACAGCCGACCAAGGCTCTGATACCACCTGTGACGACCACCCCTGTGATATACAGCAAAGGTCCAGGAGGACCTTTTTTTTTGCAACCGGTATATCACCAGAGGGAGGTCCGACATGATCTCCTAGGCTAAGTCCCGAAGGACCTCCTGGAGGTCCTGCCCCTGTGCACCGAGCTAGTCCCAGGGTAACAGAAGCTAGCTCACACAGAACACAAGGTGACAGCACAACCACAAGGTCAAGTGAAGATGAAGCAGACAAATTAAACTTAGTATTAAACGGGACCTTATGGTCAAGCTTGTTTACCAGAGGTCTGCCAAACCGGCTTACAAGATCGACCAGGACTTACAACCGGCAACAAAAGAGCTCCAAAGCAAAAGCACCAAAAGCACGTAAAGGCCATCCGGCAAGCCCACAGGCTGTCAGGTGGAGGACGTCCTAGGCAGCGGGATCGTCGAAGAACTCCTCAAAGAGGTCTGCACTGCCCTACACTTGATTATCTTCAAAATCTGCTTTGACACAGGGCTTAAAGCTATGAGTACTTTGAATGTACTCAGCAAGACACAGAGAGCATTTATGCAAATAATAGTCATGCAAAGGCTTACCAATTGAGAGATGTATGGTTAGATTGCGCAAAGCCAAGTTTTGACAGCAATAACATAAATAGATTGAAAAGCAGCAAGTTAAAACAGTAGCACACAATACATTTGATTTTTGCAAAAAGGGAGTGAGCACCAACTCACAACCACAACCAAAAATGGGGAGGTCTGGTCGCACCCATGACCAGGTCCTCACCCAAAAACCACTCTAGAGCACCCACTCCAGAGGTCCGAACCAGCCTCTGGACCACTACCCGAGCCAACCCCGACCCCTTTGGAGCTGGCCAAGGTCTCTTCGAGGCCAAGCCAGGGCATCTCGCTGAAGTGTCCAGTGGCACAAACTTTTGGGAACACTACCCCTTGCACCATTTTCACCAGGCATGTCCATAACCAAGGACTTGGCTATTCGAATAGATTTTACACTCTACAGAGGTGTACAACTTTATCCACAATCCACGGTCTTTCTAGCAGGACGGGTTCCGGAAAGACCCTTGCTCACTTCCGATGGTGAGCAGTCTAGAGAGCGCGGCAAGGCCTTTACAAAGCTTTGAACTGGCTCGGAGCTGCCCGCTAAGGTTTCGCATTCCCCCTGTGACGACCCACCCTGTGATATACCGCAAGAGGTCCGGGAGGACCCCCTTTTTTTTTGCGCTGCGGTGCCACCACGTAGAGGAGTGGTAGCACCACTCGGTACATTCCCGAGGAGGACTTGGCCCGCAACTGACCTCCCAGGAGGTCTTTAAGACCTCTTGAAGGTCTTTGCCCAAAACCCCTCGGTAGCACCTGCTGGTATATCACTAGAGAGGTCCGACAGGACCTCCCAGGCTAAGTCCCGTAGGACCTCCTGGAGGTCCTGTCCCTGTGCATCCGAGCTAGTCCCAAGACAACAGAAGCTAGCTCACACAAGAACACAAGTTAAGATCACAACCACGAGGTCAAACAAAGAAGAAGCAGACAAATTAAACTTAATATATAACAGGACCTTATGGTCAAGCTTGTTAACAAGAGGTCCGCCACTTAGGGCTTACAAAACCAACAAGGACTTACAACTGGCAACAAGGAGCTCTAAGGCCCCAACACCAAAAGCACGCAAAAGCCATCCAACAAGCACCACAGTCGTCGGGTGGAGGACGCCCTAGGGTACTGGTCGTCAAGAACTCCTCCTCAAAGAGGTCAGACCGCCCAAGACTTGGTCATCTTCAGAATCTGCTTTGACACGGGGCTTAAGCCATGAGCACTTTGAATGTACTCAGCAAGTCACAGGGAGCAATTATGCAATAATATTCATGCAAGGGCTTACCAAGTGAGAGCTATGTCGGGACCCAAATTACATTCAGACCCTTCAGGTTCAACGACTAGCCTGTGATCACGCTTAGTGCACACAAGTGGTAACAAAGGTGGAAATCGATCCATACAAGCTTAATAATAGCATAAACGAATAACTTTGATTAATAACTAATGGTTTTGACCTTAAGGTCGAGTTTACATTTATTCAAGCCACGCAGGGCTAACAGAGAATTAAAGCAGCGGAAACAAAAGCGGTAGCGGCACCCCATCGATTCACCACAGCAACCGATCGATCAAGACTCGCGATCGCACCTTCGATAAACTCGTCCTCGAAAGTGGTGAAGACTCCCCTCTTCGCTTGATTCGTCAAAACAAGCGTGAGTACACACCGCACTCGCAAGCCACACCACGTAAATTCAATATATACACATGCTGGCATTTTACAAGGAAAGGCATTCTGTGGTTCTTTTGCGTAAATGCAAGTTTGCAATTGAATACCAAGAATAGATTGAAAACCGTAAAACAAATAGATAACAATAATTTTAACATTTGATTTCACAAAGACACACACACCTAGACAATTTTATTCACATATTTGGATGATTCAAACCACACAGCCTCCCTTCCCACACGCTTTTAATAAAACTACCCCTAGTGTGATATCCCCGAGCATTGTCCATGATCATGACGCGCTATTGAATAGATTAAATTACACTCTGCAGAGTTTGTACACTTTACCCACAAGATACAATTAGTGTAGCTAGCACTAATCATAACAAAGCATTTCAGATACCTTATCTTACTATGCTAGGCCCGTCTCAAAATGTATATGTGGTCGTGCAGGGGCTCGGTTCAATGACGCACATGGTGAGGTCCTTAATTGACCGAGGCAAGACTTCCACATGCCAACTAAACCACACACCACACAGATTATTATTCACACAGATCACACTGATTATTGTCCACACAGATCACACAGATTCCACCATTTCACACAAGAGTATCCACCACTTGCCTCACCCAAATCCTTTTACCACCTGGGTTGATTTACGTGCAACACATGCCACAAAGACACATAGTACACACAGATTATTTAAGATTGCATATTCACTTAGTCGATTAATAATTGCGGTCTCACATGAATAAGTGATTCGGGCATGGCTAAGCAATATACTCGTGCTAACCAACCCACGTTGGTGCTACAATATTTACCAACTAATAGTAACTAGGGTGACAAAGGATCAGGGCATAATAATTACACAAGGATGGCATAACAATTTGGGATTAACTACTGCACCCAAAACATTTAAATAAATACTTGAATTAAGATGCAGTAATTTGAATTAAAATACTTTTGTAAAACTGGGAAGCAAAATGGTCAAGGGTATAGCTTGCCTTGGAATAAGTTTAGGTACTGGTCCTGGTCTTGGAAAGCTCCTTCTTCTTCAACTCTTCCAACAGCGTCAAAGTCTACTCGCAAACGAAGCACAAAAACAAAATAAATAAATAACAGAGGCAAAACAACTCCAAAAATATAATTAAAAATCTCCATTAGGTAGATCTTGATTTTAGATGAATTTAGAAATTTGAATGGGCTGATTTGGAGTTAGGATGCAAAAGATATGGGGTTTCAAAGTTTGAATCTAAAGAAAAACCCTAGAAATAGGATTTACTGGAATTCCGAATTATTTCTCAAAAGAAAAATCCGAATTATTGCGCAATGCTGGCGTCAGCGAAGGATTTTCCGGAAAAGGATAAATAAAAAGAAAATTCTGACATGTGGGACCCACATGTCAGCGACACGGCTCACGGTGGAATAAATCCACCGAGCCACTTGATCAGAGATGGGGCTGAGGTGGCGCACTTGCGCGTGCGTGGCGCTGACGCGGCGCCACCAGGGATGACACGTGCGCACGGCGCTGAGGTGGCGGTGACGTGGACGGCGGCGAGGGCGGCAAGATCGACTGATGGTCGCCGGCGCTACTGATGATCGCGGCGAGGGTGGGTGGTATGGGTGTGTGGTGGCGTTATGCGAACCTTAGGGTGTAGGTCCGGGTGGTCGAGGACGACCGTGGTGGCGGGCGGCGAGGTCGGGAGCGGCGAGCTTCGGGTTTTGTCGGACGGCAGCCCGGTGAGCAATTGGCGTCGGGAAGGGTCCGGAGGCAGAGGAGGTGATGGCGATCCGATGGTGTGCTCCACGGCGACGCTGGCGGCTACGGTGGCGGCGCAATCGAAGAAATCTCACCGCGGCGAGGTTCCTTAAAGCTCGAATCGGCGGCAATGTGGAGGCTCTCGGGTGGAATTGAGCGAGGGTTTTGGAAAGGGCGGAAGGCGAAGCAGAGGGGTCCTTTATAGGCATGTAAGCGAAGCTCGAGATGGCGTCTTGCGGCGGCGGGTTAAACCGCTCAAACGACCATGCGAGAAACAGGATAGAGATGAAATCGAGTTTGAATTTGAACGAGTCCGTCGGGAGAGATCGAGATTGAGTTTGGTGCGAAAATCTGGGAGTTTTGTTAGCGTAAACGCACCGCGGGTTGAACTTCTAGAAGGCGATAATGGCGGACGCGCGATCGGGTCGCGAGGAAGAAACCTTGTCGGAGACGACGATCTATGTAGCGGGCCACGCGCCGAGAGATAGGGTGAGGCGTTGCTGCGGCTAAGATCCGTCGCCGCTTTAGATCGGACGCCCACAAACGGCGAACGTTCGACCTCTCCAAGACAAGCCACTTCATCGGGCCATCCAAACTTGATCGACGCCCAAATGCATTGTGACGTTCGGACCGCTCCAAAGCAGACCTCAAGATCGGACGCCCATTTGCGATCCAACGGTGGAGGGTGACGAGCGCGTGGAGAGAGGGACGGGCGCAGCGTGGAGATCCAGCGTTACGCCGATCCAACGGCGGGAAAGATTGGGTGCACAAATACCTGGGCGAACAGGAAGAGCTTGGGTTTAGGCCCAAGTCTTGTTTGGAGATTTTAATTAGCTTTTCCTTTTTAGAAATTAGCGTAAATTCAAATAAGCAATGGAAAATAGCAAATGAACTTGGAAAAATTCGGAAAATATATCCAAGCTCATAGAATCCAAATAAAATAGTTTTGACCTTTGCTCATGTTGACTTTAATCATATTAAATTGTTTTGTTACTCAAAGTCCAATATTAAGCTTTTTTTAATTAAAATCAAATAAACCCAAATGGTGAATTTTCTCACTACAACTATTCAAAAGACTTTTAAAGCTCTGAAAAATTGGGATGTTACAAGCTGTATGGTTAGTTTACGCAAAACCAGGTTTTGACAATAATAACAATAATAGATTGAAAAGCAGCAAGGTAAAACAATAGTACATAATAAATTTGATGTTTGAAAGAGTGGAGTGAGCACCAACTCACATCCACAACAAAAATGGGGGAGGTGTGGTCACACCAGTGGCCAGGTCCTCACCCAAAAACCACTCTAGAGCACCCACTCCGGAGGTCCGAACCAGCCCCTGGACCACCACCCGAGCCAACCCTAACCCCTCTGGAGCCAGCCAAGGTCTCTTCGAGGCAAAGCCAAGCCATCTCGCTGAAGTGTCTAGTGGCACAAACTTTTGAAACAACTACCCCTTGCACCATTTTCACTGAGCATGTCCATGACCAAGGACTTGGCTATTCGAATAGATTTCTCACTCTGCAGAGGTGTACAACTTTACCCACAATCCACGGTCTCTCTAGCGGGACGGGTTCCGATCACCCTTGCTCACTTCCGAAGGTGAGCAGTCTAGAGAGTGCGCCAAGGCCTTTACAAAGCTTTGAACTGACTTGGGCTGCCTGCTAAGGTTTCGCAATCCCCTCCTGTGGTCTAGAAATCTGCAGGGTTATGGGGTGCCCCTCTTGCGCCAACGAATCACATGCTCCACCACAACAGCCCCAAGCCAACTCATTGCTAATTATTCAGCCCAGACCATCCCCATAAAATGATCTTGTGGTTGCACTGTTTGGCCCAGATCAATAGACACAAAGTTAAGTCCTTAATTGTGCTAAGGCAAGACTTCCACAAACCTAGATGTGCATATGTGACGAACCACCCTGTGATATACAGCAAAGGTCCGGGAGGACCCCTTTTTTTTTTTTTGCGGTACTTCCCGAGGGAGGTCTACCAGGACTTCCCAGGAGGTCTGCAAGACCTCCTGGAGGTCGTGGCCAACCACCAGCGAGGTCCACCAGGACCTCCTGGAGGTCTTGGCCAACCACCAGTTGGTAGCACCTCTTAGTATATCACAGAGAGGTCCGACAGGACCTCCTGAGCTAAGTCCCGTGAGGACTTCCTCGAGGTCTGCCCCTGCACCGAGCTAGTCCCGAGAAGCAGTTGGCTAGCTCGCAGATCCAAAGACAAGTGTAATCAAATCCATACACAAGCTAAGAGGAGCAAGAGACAAAACAATAAATATAAATATATTAAGGACCAAACCGCCAAGCTTTTACAGAGATGCCTCAAGGGCTACAAATGAATAACAAGAACAGCGGAAAGCAAAGCTTCAACGATAGGTCCAACCGATCACCCCATGGCTATCGAGTGGAGGACGCCCCTAGGTCTCAAGGTCTCCAAAGACCTCTTCTTCATCGAGCTTTGAGCTCCTCGAACCTCCTGCAATGCCGATATGAACAGAGGGCAAAAGCCATGAGTACATTGAATGTACTCGAAAGAAGCCGTGAGGAATGTATGCATTAGATAATTATGCAAGGCTTGCCAAAAGAGAGTCAGAAGGTTAGTTGCATAAAGCAAAGGTTTGACAATAAGTAATAAGTAGATTGAAAAGCTCAAGTTAAAACATTAGTACATAAATACATTTGATTTCAAAGGGTTGTGAGCACCGCCACACCCAAAGACACCCTGGAGCACCCACTCGAGAACTACCCAAGCCAACCGTGGGAGGTGCTGGTCATACCCATGACCAGACCTCTCCCACGACCACCCCGAGCACCCACTCCAGAGTTCCCCAACCAGCCCTGGACCAACTAGTGAGCCACCATGACCCCTCTGAAGCCGGCCAAGGTCTCTTCAAGGCAAAGCCATGACCTCTCACCCAAGTGTCTAGGGAGCACAAGTTCACAAAGCTACCCCTTGCACCATTTCATGAAAGCATGTCCATAACCAAGGACTTGGCTATTGAATAGATCTTACACTCTGAGAGGTGTACAACTTTACCCACAATCCACGATCTCTCCAATGGCGGGTTCCGGCCACCCTTGCTCACTCAAGGTGAGCACCGAGAGCGACAAGGCTTTACAAAGCTTTGAATTGACTCAGAGCTGCCCGCTAAGGTTTCACCAATCCCCGCTTGGTCTAGAAGTCCATGAGGTTATGGGTGCCCTCTTGCGCCAACGAATCACACGCCAACCCAAAGAGCCCCAAGCCAATCCATTGCTAATTATTCAGCCTGCACCATTCCCATAAAATGATCTTGTGGTTGCAACCGATTGGCCTGCATCAACAGACACAAAGTAAAGTCCTTATTTGTGCTCGTGCAAGACATCCACAACCCCAAAATGAAGCATCCACTACTCACTCCCGACCTTCTTGCCCGAGCAAAACAATTTGTAATTAACCCCGCTAAAAGACCACCTAGTCCCGCACAACAATTATTAATGTGATCTCGCACCATAATCAACACAACTTAGGCATCCCGCCATAGTTGCTTAACAATGGCACCAACCACAGTTCCATATTTCAATTAGTCAAGATTATTAATTGATGAGGCATGATTCATGCATCCACGGTTTCTAAAGCAAGGCTAAGCATACAACATACGGTCCCAAAGTTGGCAATAACAAGGAATACCAACCAAAATATCCATCCTAAGGTGTCCAAAGAGTTCATGTCAACATGTTAGGTTCAAGTATATCAAGGAGGCATAATGTCAAGTAGGAAGATAGCTACCGCCCAAAACATGCTTTATAAAGATAGCCATGCAAGTTTAATGAATCAAAATAGCTTTGCAAAGTGGGATCAAGATGATCAAGGGCCACGACTTGCCTCTGTTGGAGAAAGAAAAGCTTGGTGAAGGAGCTTGATTCACGAGTTCTCAACGATCACCCGAGATCTACACGTCAAGAAAAGAAACCAAATAAGCAAATAATTTCCAAGAAAACCAAAAGAACTTACTCAAAACCAAGAGAGAAGAGGAGATCCACAGGAGGAGAAGGAGATCCACCAGTCGAAGGAACCGAGGAGTTGAAATGAGGAGCAGGAGGCGGCGGTGCCCTCCGGTGCTCTATTTAAAGAGCAAGGGAACAGAGCACCAACCCAAAGAAGCGACCATGTTCAAGGTTTTAGGACAAGGGCACACCGCCACAAGGTACTAAAAGAAATAAAGAAAGCAAGGGATGTGACACAAAGTAGAAAAAGAGTACAAAGGTAGTGGCAAGATTTAATGTGACTCACCCACATTAATGCACTAAGACCGCCAAAGGGCGATCAAAAGGTCTGTGCAGACTACCAAAGGACATGGTCCACGGTCCAAATAGGAGGTCCAAGGAGGAGGTCCAAGAAGGAGGTCTCACGAGGAGGTCCTAGGACCAAAGGGAGGTCTAGACCGCAAAGGTCTAAACACAAAAGGGAGGTCTAAACCCAAAGGAGGTCCAAACACAACAAGGAGGTCCGAACCTAAGGAGGTTCAAACACAACAGGAGGTCTCGAACCCAAAGGAGGTCCAAACACAACAGGAGGTCTCGAACCTAGAGGAGGTCCAAACACAACAAGGAGGTCTCGAACCCAAAGGAGGTCCAAACACAACAGGAGGTCTCGAACCCAAAGGAGGTCCAAACACAACAAGGAGGTCTCGAACCCAAAGGAGGTCCAAACACAACAGGAGGTCTCGAACCCAAAGGAGGTCCAAACACAACAGGAGGTCTCGAACCCAAAGGAGGTCCAAACACAACACGGAGGTCTCGAACCCAAAGGAGGTCCAAACACAACAGGAGGTCCGAACACAATAAGGAGGTCTCGAACCCAAAGGAGGTCCAAACACAACAGGAGGTCTGAACCCAAAGGAGGTCCAAACACAACAGGAGGTCTGAACCCAGAGGAGGTCCAAACACAACAAGGAGGTCTGAACCCAAAGGAGGTCCAAACACAACAGGAGGTCTGAACCCAAAGGAGGTCCAAACACAACAAGGAGGTCTGAACCCAAAGGAGATCCAAACACAACAGGAGGTCTCGAACCCAAAGGAGGTCCAAACACTACAAGGAGGTCCGAACCCAAAGGAGGTCCAAACACAATAGGGAGGTGCGAACCCAAAGGAGGTCCAAACACAACAAGGAGGTCTGAACCCAAAGGAGGTCCAAACACAACAGGAGGTCCAAACACAACAAGGAGGTCTCGAACCAAAGGAGGTCCAAACACAACAGGAGGTCTCGAACCCAAAGGAGGTCCAAGCACAACAGGAGGTCTGAACCTAAAGGAGGTCCAAACACAACAAGGAGGTCTCGAACCCAAAGGAGGTCCAAACACAAGAGGGAGGTCTCGAACCCAAAGGAGGTCCAAACACAACAAGGAGGTCTCGAACCCAAAGGAGGTCCAAACACAACAGGAGGTCTCGAACCTAAAGGAGGTCCAAACACAACAGGAGGTCTCGAACCCAAAGGAGGTCCAAGCACAACACGGAGGTCCGAACCTAAAGGAGGTCCAAACACAACAGGAGGTCTCGAACCCAAAGGAGGTCCAAACACAACAAGGAGGTCTGAACCCAAAGGAGGTCCAAACACAACAGGAGGTCTCGAACCTAGAGGAGGTCCAAACACAGCAGGAGGTTTGAACCTAAAGGAGGTCCAAACACAACAAGGAGGTCTGAACCCAAAGGAGGTCCAAACACAACAGGAGGTCTCGAACCTAAAGGAGGTCCAAACACTACAAGGAGGTCCGAACCCAAAGGAGGTCCAAACACAACAGGAGGTCTGAACCCAAAGGAGGTCCAAACACAACAAGGAGGTCTGAACCTAAAGGAGGTCCAAACACAACAGGAGGTCCAAACACTACAAGGAGGTCTCGAACCCAAAGGAGGTCCAAACACAACAGGAGGTCTGAACCTAAAGGAGGTCCAAACACAACAGGAGGTCCAAACACAACAAGGAGGTCTCGAACCTAAAGGAGGTCCAAACACAACATGGAGGTCTGAACCCAAAGGAGGTCCAAACACAACAAGGAGGTCTCGAACCCAAAGGAGGTCCAAACACAACAGGAGGTCCAAACACAACAAGGAGGTCTCGAACCCAAAGGAGGTCCAAACACAACAGGAGGTCTCGAACCCAAAGGAGGTCCAAACACAATAGGGAGGTCTGAACCTAGAGGAGGTCCAAACACAACAAGGAGGTCTCGAACCCAAAGGAGGTCCAAACACAACAGGAGGTCTGAACCCAAAGGAGGTCCAAACACAACAAGGAGGTCTGAACCCAAAGGAGGTCCAAACACAACAGGAGGTCTCGAACCTAAAGGAGGTCCAAACACAACAGGAGGTCTAGACCACAAAGGTCAAAACACAAAGAGGTCCTAAGGATATGAGGTCCAAAAGACAAAAGATAGCTGGACTTCAAGGGAGATCCAACCTCAAGCAGATCTAGACCCCAAGGAGGTTTAAATCACGAGAGAACCAGACCTCAAAAGAGGTCCCAAGCGCAAGGGGTAAGGCGCCGAGGAGGCCCCGAGAGCAGGAGGTCTGACGGTCAAAATCTCCCAAAAGGGAAAATCCGACGGCCAAGATATCAAAAAGAGAGGACTGAATGGTCAAGATCAAAAGGCAAAGGGAGGTCCCGCGCCAAGATCTCAAAAGAAGAGCCCGAACGGCCAAGATCTCAAAGCGGAGGACCTCGGCGGTCTAGATCAAAGGGTGCGGGAGGTCTGACGGTCAAGGATATTCAAGATTAAAAGGGTGGTCTTTACAAAAGACCAAAGCAAGGATCGAGGAGGTGGTCCTTGCAAAACGGCCAAGGGGAGGTCCGGGATCAAGGAAAACGCAGAAGAAAGCAGAGCCGCTCGATCGAATCCAGGCGGTCGAGAAGGAAAGGAACGTTTGGACCATCCAAACGCCACTGCAGCTTGAGCCGTCCGATCCAGATCGGATGGCGCTGAACGAGGGGCCGTTTCGGACCGAGCGAACAGACCGAAGAAGGCTAGGCTGCCTCGATTTAGATCGGACGGCCCTTAGGTGAGAAAGGTAAAGCCTTAAGCGATCTGACCACAAGAGCCAAAGAGGTCCAAGCGCTAAGGAGGTCTTGGGCTCGAGGAGGTCTCGACCTTGATCCAACGAAGGGAGGACACGGACTGCTAAGATCTCCAGAGAGGAGGTCCTAACGGCGAGATCTCAACAAGGGGAGGTCTGCGGCTAAGATCTCCAGAGAGGAGGTCCTAACGGCCAGATCTCAACAAGGGGGGAGGTCTGAGCAGCTAAGATCTCCAGAGAGGAGGTCCTAACGGCCAGATCTCAACAAGGGGGAGGTCTGTATGAACACAGGGGAGATCCAAAGAGGCAAGGGGAGGTCCCAAAGGAACTCTGGGACGCCCAAATGACCTCAGAGGTTACAAGAGAACGCTAAGAGAGGTCCACGGGGAGGTCCAAACAAAGAAAGAGGTTTAGACCAAGGGAAGATCCAGTCAAAGATGAAAGCTTAGACCCAAGGGGAGGTCTAAGCACAAAGAGATTCAAGCCAACAAAGGGAAAGTCCAAACAGAAGATTACAAAGAGAGGTCCAGAGAACAGAAGGGGTTGAACCTATAAAGAGGTCCGGCTGGGAGGAGGTCTGGGCGAAAGGAAGGACCCAAGAGAGGATGTCTCCAAAAAGGGAGGAGAGACTAGCACGGAGGACAAACAAGGCCAAGAGAGAAAAGAGGCTAAAAGCCAAAGAACAAAGAATAACTCCACTCAACAAGAAGGGATTAATTTGAAGTTTGGTTAGTTCAAGTTAAACCTCCAAATTTCTGAAATCTTCAAATTAAGCTTTGAACTCTCAACAAAAGCGAATGGTTATTATTTTTACCAGCTTTTCAAAATTCTAGAAAAACGGGACGTTACAGCATAGCACCCGCTACTCACTCCCTGCCTTCTTGCCTCAGCAAAACCTTTTGTAATTACCCTTGCCAAAAGACCACCCAGTCTTGGCACAACAGTTTTAACAAAGTGGCCTCACACCATAGTCAACACAACTTAGGCATCCTGTCATAGCTGCTTAACAGTGGCACCGACCACAAGTTCCATAGTTCATTAATCAAGATTATTAGGAATGAACACGATTCACAGTCCCACGATTTCTAGAGCGAAGTAATACATAACCTACAGCCCCATGTTGGCACATAACAAGAAATACCAACTAGATAACCATCCTAGGGCTTACAAGGTGAACATAACAACATGATAGGGGCAAGGAACAAAGGAGGCATAACAACAAAAAGGAAAGTAACTACAGCCCAAACCTTTTCTTATAAACATAGCCATGCATGATAAAGTAAAACCAAAATACATTTGCAAAACCAGGTCCAAAATGATCAAAAGGAGGTCTGTGGCTTGCCTTGGTCAAGCAGTGGAGAGCCTTCAGTAGAGAGAGCTGGGTCCAAGATCTCCTCGAACTCGTGATCTACACGTTCGCAACAAAACCAAATAAGCAAAACCACACTAGGCCAAAGAACTTCAAAAGAAAACTAAAAGAACTTAAACAAAACTTAACCAAAACCAGATAAACAGGCGGCCCAGAACAACAAGGGAGGTCCAAGGCAAGAGAGGGTGGCCTTTAAGCAAAAGACCAGCAAAATCCGCGAGGAGGTCTTCCAGAGAAGATGCCAACTCCTGCGGCTCACTCTTGGTGAAGCTCCGAGCACAAGCCAGGAGCGAACAAGGCAGGAGCAAGGTGGGCAAGTGAGCAAAAGGTTGCAAGAATTTGCCCACCCAGGCTATATATAGCCAGAGTTGGTGGAGTGCACCAAGAAAGAGGTTCAATGACATGTTGGCAATCGGGACAGCTAGGGCAGGGCTTGCCCTAAAAGAAATAAAATAAGGTACCCCAGATGTGACTGCATTTAATGTGACCCGACACTTATTAAATGCGCACAGAGTTCTGAGGCAAGAGCAATAATTACAAGATTGAGTGAGGCTGGCAAGTGGGGCCAGTCAAAAGGGTGCACCACTGGTCAAAGAGGTGGTCCCACCGCAAGGGTCGTCTCCGCAAAAGACTACTGGGAGGTCCCGGACAAGAGGTCCAAAACACTCAAAGGGGGAGGTCCTGGACAGGAGGTCCAAAACAATCAATGGGAGGTCCTGGAGAAGAGGTCCAAAACGCTCGAGGGGAGGTCCTGGAGGGGAGGTCCTGGACAAGAGGTCCAAAACGCTCAAGGGGAGGTCCTGGACAGGAGGTTCAAAACACTCAACACAAGGAGATCCTAAGGACAAGAGGTCCTCAAGGCTCAGAATCGAGGAGGTCCTGATTAAAAAGGATACTCTGGACTAGGAGGGTGGTCTTTACAAAAAGGCCAGCAAGGATCGAGGAGGTGGTCTTACCAAAAAACCAGAAGAAGTCCCGAAACAAAGGAAAAGCGCGCGATCGGGCAGAGCCGTTCGATTGGAATCGGGCGGTCCAAGAAGGAAAGGAACGTTCGGACCATCCAAACGTTACCTCACAGTTGAGCCGTCAGATCAAGATCGAGTGGCGCAAAACAAAGGGGCCGTTCGAACCGAGCGAACAGGCCAACGAGACTAGGCCGTCTGATTTAGATCGGACGGCCAGGAGGGAAAGGGGACGTTCGGACCAAGCGAACGTGCCCTTAGGATCGGGCCATCCGAACAACATCGAATGGTCCTAAGGTGATGAAGGAAAAGCCTTAAGCAATATGACCGCAGGAGCCAACGGTGGGTTCAAGTGCTAAGGAGGTCTTGGACCTGAGGAGGTCGGGACCTTTAGATCCAACAGGGGAAGGATCTGGATGGCAAAGATCTCCAAAAGGGAGATCCTAACAGGTAGCTCCACACAAGGGGGAGGTCTGTACGGTTAAGATCTCCAGAGAGGAGGTCCTAACGGTCAGATCTCAACAAGGGGGAGGTATGAGTGGTTAAGATCTCCAGAGAGGAGGTCCTAACGGCCAGATCTCAACAAGGGGGAGGTCCGAGCGGTTAAGATCTCCAGAGAGGAGGTCCTAACGGCTAGATCTCAACAAGGGGGAGGTCCGTGCGGTTAAGATCTCCAGAGAGGAGGTCCAAACGGCTAGATCTCAACAAGGGGGAGGTCTGAGCGGTTAAGATCTCCAGAGAGGAGGTCCTAACGGCCAGATCTCAACAAGGGGGAGGTCTGAGCGGTTAAGATCTCCAAAGAGGAGGTCCTAACGGCCAGATCTCTACAAGGGGGAGGTCTGAGCGGTTAAGATCTCCAGAGAGGAGGTCCTAACGGCCAGATCTCCAAAAGGGAATTCTAACGGTCAAGATCTCAAAGAGGAGGACCTTAACGGTCCGGATTAAAGGGTGCAGGGAGGTCCTGATGGTTAGATCTCCAAAAGGGAGTTCTAACGGTCAAGATCTCAAAGAGGAGGACCTTAACGGTCCGGATTAAAGGATGCAGGGAGGTCCTGATGGTTAGATCTCCAAAAGGCGGGTCTGACGGTCAAGATCTCAAGCTAAGGGAGGTTTGCGGAGACAAGGATATGCGGGGAAAGGCTGAGGCTGTTAGATCAAGATCGGATGGCGCAAAACAAAGGGGCCGTTCGGACCGAGCGAACGGGTCAACGAGACCAGCCGCTTGATTTAGATCGAGCAATTTGGGAGAAAGGGACGTTCGATCGAGCTAACGTGCCCTCGAGATCGCCATCCAAACAACATCGAACGGTCCCGAGGTGATGCGAGCAATGCCTCAAGCGGTACGTCCATAGGAGCCAACGGTGGGTCCAAGCGCTAGGGAGGTCTTGGACCTTAGGAGGTTGGGACCTTTAGATCCAACAATGAAGGAGGATCGGACGGCTAAGATCTCCAAAAAGGGATCCTAACAGACGAGATCTACACAAGGGGAGGTGCGAGCGGTTAAGATCTCTAGAGAGGAGGTCCTAACAGATGATTTGATCAAGGGAGGTCTCTGCGGTTAAGATCTCCAGAGAGGAGATCCTAACGCCGAATCGATCAAGGGAGGTTTGAGCGGTTAAGATCTCCAGAGAGGAGGTCCTAACGGCGAGATCTCGATCAAGGGAGGTCTCGAGCGGTTAAGATCTCCAGAGAGGAGGTCCTAACGGCCAGATCGATCAAGGGAGGTCCGAGCGATTAAGATCTACATAGAGGAGGTCCTAACGGCGAGATCGATCAAGGGAGGTCTCGAGCGGTTAAGATCTCAGAGACGAGGTCCTAACGGCCGATCGATCAAGGGAGGTCTCGAGCGGTTAAGATCTCCAGAGAGGAGGTCTTAACGGCCAGATCTGATGAAGGAGAGGTCTGAGCGGTTAAGATCTCCAGAGACGAGGTCCTAACGGCCAGATCTGATCAAGGGGAGGTCTGAGCGGTTAAGATCTCCAGAGAGGAGGTCCTAACGGCCAGATGTGACGCGCGGAGCCAAGGTGGAGTGGAGAGACTCGGGCCGCCCAGCATCAAACTAATGGTCCACGAGCCAGGATGAGGTCTGGACCCTTAGATCCAACAAAGGAGAGGTCCGGACCTTAGAATTTAACGAGGGCGGGGTCCAGATCGATGGATTCAACAAGGATAAGGTCTGGACTGCTAGATCTAACTAAGAGGAGGTCTGGACTACCCAAAAGTGGTCCAGATAAGCAAGGAAGGGGTCCTAGGGGACTCGAAGGAGGTCCAAGGACACAAGGAGGAGGTCTGAAAGATTGCACACAGAAAAGCTTCGAAGGAAAAACAGTCCAAGGGGCAGCGAAGAAACAACAGAGAGTCACAACTAGCAGCGAGCACCAACAAGAAGCTTAGTTATGGTTTGATTAATTCAAGTTAAACTCTCCAAATTTGCAAAATATTAGGTTAAGCTTTGGATTCTCAACAAAACCAAATGGTTATTTTTATTTTGAAAACTGGGCAAGAACCTTAAGACAAACGGGACGTTACATACCTTTCTTCGTTTCTTCGCTTGAGCGCTGCATCTTCGTCCTCTTCGTGGCTACTTGTTTTGGCGCATTTTCCTCTTCCCCTCTCGGTTTTTTCCCCTTCTGTCGGTATTTCTCTGAATCTCCTATTTCTGTGCGGTTCTTACTTGTAGATTTGTGGTTTGATTGCTTTTCCCATCTCAGTATTTGTAGATTTGTGGTTTGATTGCTTCTCCCGTCTCGCTTTCTGCAGCCGATGGTGGCCTTCGTCCGTCTACCGCTTCGGATTTCCCTTTTTTATTTTGGACTTCTTTCTTCTGTGTTTTTTTCCCCTTTGCTTGCCTTACATTTCAATCTTACATCCAAATTTGTGTTTGTGGGCATCAACGCTCTTCGGTCATCCAGATCTGTGTTTGTCGGCATTAGCGCTCTTCGGTGTGATTCGATGCAAACTTCGGCCCAGGCTGGACATGTAGATTATTTTGCTTTCTACAATTGACCGTCGCCTCCGTCTCTCTACCGCTTCGGATTTTCCCTTTTGCTTTTTCCACTTCTTTCTTCTGTGTTTTTCCCATTTGCTTATCTTACATTTTTATCTTGCATCCAGATCTGTGTTTCTAGGCATCACCACTCTTCGGTGTAGTTCGAGGCAGACTTCGGCCTAGGCTAGCCATCCAGATCTGTATTTCTGGCCATTACAGCTCTTGCCTTTTTTAGGCTCCATTGTTTTGCCCGTTTTCCCTGCCTCGAACAAGATGGATGCTTCATGCTCTTTTTCTTACCTCATGTTTTCGGTTTTCCCCTTCTATTCTTATTTTGATCGCTTCGATTCTCTTCACGTGTTCTTACTCTTTTTCCCTTTCTTCGCAGAACGGTTGACCTGTGTTTGCTCACGCTACGTTCGTGCTGGCGCTGCCCTTGTTTTAGGTATGTGCATTCCCTACCTTTTTAGCTGGTGCATACTGCTTGGTGGGTGCGTTGTGTTGTGATTTTGCCTAATTTATTCCCCTTTTTTGGGATGTTGTTCATCCAGCTACTGCCTTCTGGTCTACACAAAATACCAAACCGATCTCATCGATCCAAAGGCAGCGCTTGGGGTTTGTGTGTTCTAATTTTACCGTTGCTTGACCTTTCTTTTCTGTTTCAGATCTCGATCTCTTATCAGTTTGTGCAACTTTTCTTATCCCTGGTGTGCAGGTTGTCTTGTGGCTAACCGATCTTCGCCTGTCATCTAGCAATCTTCGTCGACCTTACGGTTGCCTTCTTTAAGGTACTAGTCTATACTTGTGTTGTACATGATCCGTATCGCGTGCTGGATATATTGCGCGCATCTTTATATGCTCTTTGTGACATTCTAGATATGTTATTTTTGCTGCTTGGTTCGTTTTTCCTCTTCTTTTCAGCACGTAGCTGTCTATTGTGTTTGCCTTGTTTTGCCTTGCTGTTATGTCATATGTTATTTTTGCTGTTTGATTCGTTTTTCCTCTTCTTTTCAGCACGTAGCTGTCTGTTGTGTTTGTCTTGTTTTGCCTTGCTGTTACGTCAATTGCATGTTGTATTTGCCTCTTCACCTGATCTTTTACATCGCCGGCACAGGATCCTTGTGCCTCCTTATTCCATTTAGTGTACGAGGCATCAGGCATGTCTGGTGTAGAGACATCAGCTGTTCCTATTGTGCGTAGGAGATTAGGTATATATGTTTGATTCAATCTTGTTTGTGCTAGCCGTGTTTACATAGTTACCCTAACTTTCCTTTCCTAAATATAGGAAAAAGTAATTACCCTAGACCCTCCGCAGACGATTCGAGGCAGAATCGTAAAAAGAGACGCCAACTTCTTGCTCAGAAACAGCTGCTTCAAACAGGTCTTTGGTTCTCATTTTCTTGAAACAACCCATATCAGCCGATCTTACACAGCAATTCTCAAAATACTGCCCCTCTCGACCAGCCATGTCTTCTTTCGCGTTCTCCATAGTCCCATTTGCTTATGCACTTGAAGAAAAAAGAGCTTCTCTCTTTTTGTCCTCACTACATTGTGTGTCATATTAGTACCATATACGTATGTACATATGTTCCTTATGCCTCTATTGCTTTTTATCCCACATAATTAGGACCTTCTGTTGGCCATGTATATGCTTCTGGATATCTTCCCTTTTCTCAGGATTATGCTGATGCCCTCAAAGGTACCTCTGTCTACATCTATCTATTATTGCATTTCATTTGTCCTTACCTCCTTCACTCCACAGTGCACATCGTTTTTTAACCTATGTTCCTCTGTTTTCCCTTCTTTTCCTCTACAAAAAAAAAGCCTCCCACGCAGGTAGGTCCTACTACGGCAAACCTGATTACACATACTCTCATTGCTCTGCCATCTTCTAGTTTCGTGAGTGCACAAAGTGTCATTCCTCGGTCAGGCACCAAAGATTTATATACAACAATTGTTGCAGGGGTGGTAAAATTGTTCTTCCCTCTTTTAAAAATCCCCCTGCTTTGGTATCTAACTTACTTATATTTCATGGCGATGTGCGCTCTAAGAATTTTTGTCGCAAAATAAGGCAATACAACTGCTTGTTTGCCTTTACTTCCATGGGTGGTACAATAAACCAATCGATTAATTGACAACGAGGGCCATACGTGTTCAGCGTGTGTGGGCAAGTACATCACCGTATTGGATCTCTGCTTCCCTCTAGCGGCACTTCTCCAAAATTTATAGAGCTTTATATATATGATACTGACAATGAGATCCTCAATAGAATCCGCGCATTAGATCCTTCTGAGAATACTGAGTGGGATCTAGATCCTGCAATTGTGTCGGATATCATGCACATGCTCGACAAACACAATCCTTTGGTTAGACAATTCCGTTGTGCGAGAAACCGTTTATGTGAATCTGGTGATGAGTCTGTGGGTATTAGAATTGTTGGCGCCAGAGTCGGTGATCCAGTCTAGTATAACTTGCCGAGCTGTGATGAGCTTGCATTGTTAGTAGTTGGAGATTTCTCCCTAGAAACCTACAAACGAGATATTGTTGTCCACAATAGGTCTAGCGAAGTGCGTCGAATATCCCCTTTGCATCCTGCATTCATGGCCTTACAATACCCACTGTTATTTCCTTATGGTGAGCATGGCTTCCAACTGGGTGTGCCTTACGCTGGCAATGACTCCTTAGATCGAGCAAACCGTTCTAAAGTCACGATGCAAGACTATTTTCGATACTTCTTCCACTATAGAAAGGACCAACATAATTCTTATCTAAATTGCGGGAGGCTATCATCTCAGATAAAGGTCGACGCTCGTGCATGCGTTGATGAATGTCGTATCCAGTACATATAAGATCATCAAGATGAACTAGTCCTACCTGCATCTTATACAGGAGGTAGACGTTATATGGTGCAGAACTATCGTGATGCTATTGCTATATGCCGTGTCCATGGTCCACCCGATTTATTTGTTACTTTTACATGCAATCCAAAATGGTCAAAGATCACTGAGGCATTGGCCTTCGATCGTGGTGAACGCGTCACTAATAGAGCTGATATTGTTGATAGAGTCTACAATATGAAGTTGGAAGAACTATTAAGCAATATTAAAGATGGATCTGCATTTGGTCCTATCAATGCATGTAAGTATCCATCTATTTTGCTCTTCTACATGGTTTTTACTTTCTTACCATGTGTTTTCCTTCTAATCTATTTTCTTCATCTATTTTCCTACATTTCCCTTTTGTGACCTCCCGTAGTGCTTCACGCTGTAGTGATCTAGAAACGTGGGCTTCCTCATGCTCATATAATTGCTTGGCTTGCTAGAGATACCGCTGAGCCAACATCTACTCTAATTGATAGATTTGTTAGCGCTGAGATACCCGATCCACAATTGGACCCTTTAGGATACGCTTTAGTCTCGGAGCATAAGATTATAAATGACCCAAAGTTACATTACTAATTTAAAATTAATAAAATTATTATTTTATTGAATTTTCGGAATTTGAAAGAGTTTGATTGCTTTATTTGAATTTACGAGGTTTTTAAAAATTTAAAATAAAACTTATTAAAGTTTTTGAAGTTTTACTTAATTTAATTTGAAAATTAAAATTTAATTATTTTTGTGGAATTTAAAAGCTTTTACCTAATTAATTCAAAGCTAAAATAATTTATTTGCAAAATAAAAAGCCAACTTTAAGTTGGAAATATTTTTATTAAGTTCAAAATAATTATAGGAATTTTTATGAATTTTTCTAGAAATTTTGGACTCTATTTGCTATGTTCTAAACATATTTGATTTAATGCTTAATCCTTATTTCGGAAATAAAAATAAATAATAAAATAATAATAAAATAAAATAAAATTCTGTTCGGACTGGTCCGAACATGCACCCTGAATTGTTCGGACCGTCCATGATGAACAGTAATTCGAAAATAAAAAAAAAATTCTTTTTCTCTCACGCTTAGCAACTTCCCATCAGGTCACCCATCCAAACCGTGCCCCATAGCCTGCACGCTTAACACCAATTCTTTGCATGTGGGCTGCCAACTAGCCCTTTTGGTTTCAATCAATATGTATCTCCCTTCTATCCATTTAAAGCTTCTTTGCTTCTATTTCCACCATTCATCTTCTTCCTCCCGTGAAGTGTTTTTCTCTGTGCTTTCTTCTCATGGCCGAAGCCTCTCCATGGCAGCGCCTCTACGGCCGCCGCTACCCTCGCCGGCTCCGGCCACCGCCGGCCATTGCGCCACCCCTCCACCACCACGCCGGCTCTCTCCTCCTCTCCCCTTGCCCTCCCCTTCCATTTCCTTTAACTGTACAGAGAGCTGCTCGCACAGGCCGCCATTAGAGGCCACACGAAGCTCTCAAAACCCGGGATTTCCTCTCCATTTCTCCACGAAAATTGTGGCATTCAAACCGCCACTCCCCACCTCCCCCATTCCCGCCCGTTGCCCCCTCAATCACGCACACGTACGCCGAATATTCTCCATAACCGACGTGATGACCGCACGACCCGATCTCCTCACCCCGGCCTCCCCTCGCCCTATAAATAGCAGCATTGGGTGCCTCTCATCTCACTCATCCATCCCCCGAGATCCCAACTCCTTCCTCCCTTTCTCCTTCCCACGGTTGAAGTTTTTCTACCACCGGCCGATCGCCGTCTTTCGCCTCTAGCGCCGCCTCCAGTGGGTCTCTGCCACCCTCGTCACCACCGCCGGCTTCGCAACGTCGTGATCTACCTCAGGCTCTCCTTCCCCGTCGTCGTCGTCGCCGGAGCACCGTCACCCCGTCCACCACCGTGAGCATGCGACGTCGCCGCCACCACCGCCGACCGTCCCTCGCTGCGCCGCCACCTCCTACGGCCTTGTCTCAAGGTGAGCAATCCATTTTTGCTGATCGCCGGCCACCCCTTCCCTTCCTCTGGCCGGTGCTGCCATTTTTCCTTTTCTTCCATACGTGCTGTTAGCCAAGCTAGAAGATGAACAGTACATAACATATGAATTATCAAGTCAAGCATGTGTTTGTACATAGACTTTTATTCCTTCCAAAATTTCGTTCTCTCACATACAAGCTCCAAATCCGTTGATTCCTTCACCTAAATTCATCTAAATTCATCTACTATTTTTAGTATTTATTTCATAATTTTTAGATTTTATTTAATTTCTGATAATTATTCGGTCCATTTTGCGCGTCGCCGCCGCCGACGGCCGACCATGCACATTCCACTCCAACCAAGGTGAACGTTGCATTCCCCACGGTTCCCTCTTCATTTCGCCGCAACCCTCACCCGCTAAATCCTCTCCGTTTGCCCGGAACGCCAATGTTCGCCCGTCGAAGGTCTTCTCCGTCGGACTGCGTCACCATCGAAGGTCATCTCGTCGAGCCAACTATGTCGCCGCGTGCCCCTCGGCTTTCTCTTCATGTCCCTAGAATTCGGCCCTCAATCTCGCCACAAGCAAAAATTTTCCGCAAACGGTCCAACTACCTTCTGTCGCTATTTTCAGTGCCGTTTTTGATTTCCCGACGACATCGTCCACGCCATTGGCTTCGTCTCGCAACGTTCTACGCAGTGCTCCCTTCCTTTTCCCCGAAACACCCCCGGCTCACCAGCGCTACTATTCCTCCGACACTATTTTGTGCGCCGCCGACGCACCGGACCTTCGCCAATGACGCGACCACCACCATTGGGTCCGTCTTGCTCCCGGGATTCCATTTTTGTGCTTCGCCGGCTGTCTCTCCTTTCCCTTTCACCAGCACCGCCATTTCTCTGCGCGCTGTGCCTTTGTCTAAATCTTGGTACTATTCACGTGCATGGCATGAACAGTGCCATGCAAGCTACACATACATTCCATTTTTGAGATTTAAACTTCTACAATTTCGATTCGTTACATATCTAACTCCAAATCCATCGATTCTTTCTCCTAAAACTCATCTAAATTCATTATCTACTTCCAGTATTTATTTTATAATTTTTGGATTTTTATTTGGATTTTATTTGAATATTATTTGAATTCGGATGAATTACTGCGATAGATTTAAGCGACTTGAGAATCGGATTTCAACACCATTTGAGAACATCGGATAATTTAGCAAGGCAAGTTACACTTTGACCATGTTGCACCTACTATTTTAAAGTTATTTAATTCAATTTTTAAATTTATTATTGCATGCATATTTTTAGTCAATTATTTTAATACCCTGTTTAAATGCTTAGTTATTCCAATTGTTATTGTATGGCCAATTTTGAATATTGAAATGTCATCCCTTTGTCACCATAGCTAAATTGTTTGGAAATGCCTAGCAAATGCTTAGACCATGATTTTGATTTTGGGAGGATTTAGCCAAACCATTACAAATTGTTTGAAATTAAATCTATGGTATTGTTTTACCATAGAGAGTTTGTAAAGATGGTTTTCACTAAAATAAATTTAAAATGGTTTGGACTTGGGCGAAACGGATGAATGGTGGGTGCAGGTCTATGCACGGGTTTAATCTGGTTAGGATTAAAGCTCAGGGTTTGTTTTGAAAGACGGCCAAGTCAATTAAGGACCGGCCTTTGAGCATTCATTTGCTATGCCTTACCGTACCATCACACGTCCTGTATGGGCAGGACCTGGCTTATTAATTTGGGATACCTCGTAGATATTCGTGCCATTTTGTATGAGTGGGTGTCGGTTAGACTATAGTCCCACCTGGCGCAAGAGGGGGCCCTGAACCTGCGGATGGTTAGTCCAAAGGGGGAGAAACCTTAGCGGGCATGAGTACTTTGAGGTAGATCATTGTAACGGCCTTGTGATAATTGCTTTGTCACACGCCTTAGGAAGCGTGGATTGGCCGACTCAAAGAGCAAATTATCTCGTGTGGGTAAAGCTATACAAACTCGCAGAGTAGAAAACTATTGAATAGCGGCGTCATGATCATGGACATGCTAGCAAAGCCACTTTGAGTTAGACTTGATTTTGGTTTTAAAATGATTTCAACAGATGTTTTCAGGATGGTTAGTCCTGTGGGGAAATTGGGCGATTAGCCAATGTGATTGGAGGTTATCCATCACCTTTCTTGGAGGTTATCCACATTATACATTTGTCATTTAAATTATGATTTTAAATACTGTATGAAAATGGCCTTGCAATCTAATATGATTATTTAAACTAAAACTGCTGCTTTACGCAAAATAACCCTACTAATGTCCTTTGTTCACTTTATGCATGTATTACAATTCCATGTTGGGTGTAACTTGCGAGCACGGTAGTTGTGCTCATGCTTGCTTTATGCAAACAAATTTCAGAGGAGAAGGACTTTACCATCGGTGTGGATATCGACGACTAGGCCGCTACCCCAGTCGATTGCCTGTGGCAGATTAACTGGACTCTACTACATCTTCGTCTTCCGCTGTGTTATTATTTGTTTGACTTGTAAGCCTTTCTTGTAATAAACTCTGTTGTTAATTATTAATAAAGTTATGCGAGATATGTTTATGTTATCATTTTTGTAACTGTGTACACCGGAAATCCTGGACTGGTGTATGAACATAGAGGGTTCAGGATCTTTCGCTCCCGGGTCCGACAAAGATGCACAGTCCATGTGGCTTTCTCAATGATAGGTGTCCTTGTATGAAAAATGGTTCCTGCTCCAAGTTTTATCCAAAACCATTCCAAAATGAGACAACAATTGATAGAGATGGCTTTGATCTCTACAAATGGCTCGATAATGGACGATATGTTATAAAAGGAAATGTCCGCTTAAATAATAGATGGGTGGTTCCATATAATATGTCCCTAGTAAAAAAATATGGTGGACATATTAATGTCGAGTGGTGCAACAAGACAAAGGTTCTAAAGTACCTCTTCAAATATGTCACCAAAGGCCAAGACTATGCAAAAATCTCCCTCCAAAGACTACAACGAGGAGAGGATGCTCCGTCTGATCCTCAGACATCAGCTATGAATGAAGTTCAAGAATATCTTGATTGTCGGTACATATGTGAACACGATGCCATTTGGCGAATTCTTGAATACGATATCCATAGGCATTTCCCTTCTGTGGAACGCCTCAGTGTACATTTGCCTAAGATGAACAGCCTTTGCTTTAACCCTAACGCCAATCTATCAAACGTGGTTTCCAACACTTTTCTAGCAAGAACCCCACTCACCGAATGGTTTGTGGCAAACTGTCATTATACTGAAGCTCATGCTCTTACTTATTGCAAATTCCCTTCTAGATGGCTCTGGGACACAAATACTAGATCTTGGCAAAAAAGACGCACTAGAAAAAAGATACGTCGTTTATATTTCATACACCCTTCTGCTGGTGAACAATACTATTTGAGAATGCTTCTTATGTTAGTCAAAGGAGCAAAAAGCTATGAAGACGTACGTACCTTCCAAGGTATTGTGTATAGTACGTTCAAAGAGGCTTGCAGTGCTCGCGGCTTATTAGGGAATGATGCCGAATGGTACCGTGCTCTCGAAGAGCCTTCTAGATGGGCTTCGTCGTCTCAGCTTAGACATTTGTTTGTCATAATGTTGCTTTTTGTGATATTAATGATGAGCATTCATTGTTTGATAGGTTCTGGCTAGGTTCTAGACTAGGGCTAGTTGGTGAAATCTTCGCTCCGGTGAGTTTTTCTTAAGTTCTTTCGCGTCACGTCGTGCCATGTGATCTAAGAAGCAAAACCCCTCAATCAATTTATCTTTTGATTCATAGGATTGCTGGGAATTTGAAATTTCCCCTTTTCTGTTATTGTCGGTTTCTTCATCCTCAACTTCAAACTAGTTAGTCTTTTCTCAATTCCTTCTAATTTGTGCTTCTTATGGAGCTATGTAACCTATCTCAATCACTCACTCTTTGATTCCTTGCTCAGATCATCTTATCACCGAGGGACTTCTTATTGTCGTTTTCGGTCTTTCATATCGACGGCAAGCTTTAGAGTCTCTCTGATCAATTTTCAAAGCTTAGGTAGTTTCCTTAGGCACCCTTGTAGCTTAAGCAAAAGTATTTTTGCTTAGTGTGTTTTCGAATCAGCAAAAGATCTAAATCTTTGCCTCTGTTGTTTTGTTGTCGGGCAAACCGACAAAATCTATAGTAAAGACCTAGCTATTAATCCTTGTTGGTTGGTGCTAGCAAGTGTTAATCTGGGTTGTTACATTTACTTAGAATAGTTTGTAGCTTAAGCATTTTGCTAGTTGCACATATTAATACTTTGATCATGCATCTTTTCAGCATTTTGGAATCTGTTGTGTTTCTGGATGTTCATTTGCCATTTTTCTGATTAGGATCTGACTTAACCGACGTGAGTGAACCTATTGCTGAAGCTCCAAAACCTAAACAAGTGGTTTATTACCAAGGCAAGCATCCTCTTGCACCATGTTGATCCCAGATTTAATACTTTAGGTTTTTAAAATACAGTGATACTGTTTGCATGCTATTTTCTGAAGTATTTATTTGTGAGTAGTTAGTTATATCCCAATGATTTGTGGCTTATCCTGAATTAAACTCATACACTTATGCTTAAGTTAGAATTCTTGTACTAGTACTTGGTTCTTTAGATCTTTGCTTAGCAATGCAAGTCTGTAGAACGTTAGTGATTGACAAGCTTCTCTTGTCAGTCATGGGAAACACCAGTTAGCTTTTACTTTCAGTTCTTTTATTCAGTTTGGGTAAAACTGAATTTGAGTTTGTCTTTTTCTGTTTGATAAAATTTTGGTTTAGATCTGGACAGGTGGTTGCTAGTGATGGTGCCTTCGTGCACGAGATTGGGTAATGTGGTAGTCTTGTCCAGATCGTTAAGGACCGAACTTTGACCCTTCAATTCTAGTACCTTACGCACTTCCACGCGCGGTGTATGGGCGCTGCTTGGTTAAGTAAGGGAATGGTGTTATTGAGTTGAGGAACTGGTGGAGTGAGGGCATTTGTATAGTTTACGTGTTTGTAGGGTGCCGAGTTCAATTCTATATGTGCAGGGGAGCACAATTTTATTTTTGTTCATTAGATCGGCATTTCCAACACACCATGTGTGCCCTGGTTAGCAGATGCTATCCATCATTTGTACTAAGCGGGATTAGTCACACATGGGTGATTCAACTAAATAATGTCATCTTGCTGAAAAATACCGAGTCTTGGTTTACTTGGCCGGCATACCTAAGTAGCGTGCTATTATCCAGAGGCTTACAGGCTGACCAAGTCATGTGGGTAAAGATGTATATGTGAGACCCCGATTTATTAGGCTCATAATACTTGGTCATCCAATTGACCCTAGTATTATCAACTAAATAAACCGTGCCTCGAGATATATGTACTTCCCAAGAATGCAGTACACACAACTCATTACAAAAGAATGCATCAATTCCATTCAAACACATAGAACAGAACAAGCAACAAACCAGAAGTTAATAAAAATAAAGGATAGTTATTACAAAAGAGAGGCCGACCAGCCAAATAACATCAAGTCTACTAGGATACACAGCGGAAGCAAAAGTGCCATAGAGATGGCCATAACAAGAGCCAACCAGTGTGCCTTAACCCACAAGGCAATCGACAGTGCCGCCAAGCTAGTCGCTTCCCACCACCGACATCTCACATTAAAAGTAAAGCCCTTTGGGCTCTACCTCCTCTGCAACAAAGTTATTAAGCAAAGCAAATGAGTACAAAATGTACTCGCAAGACCGACGTAGTATAATGTAACTATAGTTTAACTACATGCAAGCTTTATTTAAGTGGATGAGGCTTTGGACTCATTTTTAGCATAAAGCAAGTTTTCATTTGCAATAATGTAATAGATTGAAAGTGATTTGACAAAGCATTTTTAATTGTTGAAGTAACAACGAGATAATAACATAATAACAACGACACTAACAACCCGGAAGTGACTAACCCAATAGCCACCACAACAATAGCATGAATTACCCATTCATACCACCCATGTCAAATTTTAATTAAAGGTTGTAGTCTAGTTCTCACGGGGCGTATCCGAGCGTGTCCATAACCTAGGACGAGGCTATTCAATAGTTTTAACCCTACAGGGTGTACCAATGTACCCACGTCGCCGATCGCTTTTCGCCACATGATTTAGCACACTTCCTTTGGTATGCCGCAAGACGCTAAGTCCTACGAGACATTTCCAATGGACAATGCTAATTAAGAGCCGCAACCCACGGGGATAAGGACACATTAGACAGCCTAGCCGGTCTGCTAATGCTCCCTCCCAACACCACACACACACATTTTATTTAAACATACCCACCGACCAGCTCATAATTAACACCTCCCAAAGTACTTAGTCAAGAGAGGTCCCATATCCCCCTCGTGTGGTTAGTACGCAATAATGCTCAGTACGGTGGCGCAAGTAACTCGGTCCTTGTTGACTCAGGCATACCACCACATTCCAAAAACCACACCATCCATCCAATATGCCCAAGTCCAAATCAAACTTTTATTTTCAGATTTTGACTTTACAAATTAACAAAGCACAAGTGCTGGACATAAAGGAGTAATAATTAGATTTGTGTGATCAAGACCATCGACTAAGTCGATGATCGCCCATTACTACCGATACTAAGCATGTCTAAGCAATTGGAATCGAAAACTACTAAGTGATAAGAGCTCATCCAACGAGCCCAAACCACAGCAAATAACCTAGGCTCATGGTAGTAGAGGATAAACAATTCCTATAGATTATGCAACTATAGGCTTGCTAGCGATACTTTAACACAAAGTAGCATGCATACATACAAGTAAAACAATATATTAACCTTAAAGTAATGGGACGATAGAGGGGATATGATCAAACTGCTTGCCTTGCTGTTGCTAGTCAAATGGTTGCTGAGGATCGCCACGGGATCAACACACTCCAACACCTAATCGAAAAGACAAAAAGAATCGATAAGAACGATTTAAAACGACCAAGACAGCACAGCAAACAAACTCCAAATACTCTGAATTTTCTACAGCAGCAAGAGGATTATTTTTAGGGAATTTAGCAACAAGAACCAATTGATTTGGATTCTCAATGCAAAAGTTATGAGCAAAACAAATCTGCTCAGCCCTAAAAATACCAAACTGCCACTATTCACTAATTTAATTATTAGGCAACATTTTCTAGAAGGGTGGTGATACTGAGATTTTTACTGTAAAACCAGCACCTCATGAGATGAATAACACAATTGAGTTCATCTCATTTGGAGCTATTATGCATTTTCTATAATCTTTCAAAAACAAGAACTTGAACAAAATTATAATGCACAAGTACTCTTTTTGACAACAGCAACATGTTCAAAACTAATTTTCACAGTAAGATCATTAATAGAGGAAACCAACAAAGTTGGATTCACTCAAAAATAATCTACAGAGCATTACCTATGCATTTTACAAGTTAAACACTATTTTGAGTGTACATTTAAAGTTAGTTTTAAAATCTATTTGCAAAACCATGTTCTGGAGCTGAACTGGGCTCTTAACCATTTTTAGATTGGAGCCCAGGTCGAGCCAGAGCTAACACAATTTGAATCACCCTATTTGGATTTAAATTGAATTAGTTATGCAATTTTAAAGTTCATACCTTTTTCAGTTCACAAAATAAGAGTTCTCTGGAAAATCCCAAAAATCACAAAGGCCGGGGAGGACATGAGCCATAGATTTTGAATCTAACGGCTCAAGACCTCGCAGCGGAAACGCGCACGTGTCCGCGCGAGATAGAGGTCGTGGCCGTTGATCTTGGATCCAACGGCTATGACCTCAAGATCTCGCGCGCTCGCGCTGCTGGACCTCATGCGCGCGATCAGAGAGGAAGTCGTGGCCGTTGATCTGCGAGATGGACGGCCCACGACCACGCACCTCACACACGCGCGCGCGCCGGCGAGTTAATGCGCGGGACAACGAGGAGGTCCAGCGCGAGGTCTTAAATGCGCGATGAGGACAGGATCAAAGGCATTTAAGGCTAACCCCCATGATCAGCAATGATTGGGGCATTTAAGCTAAGAATCTTTGTCCTAAAAACGACAACAGCGCTGCTGCTCTTGTCCGACAAAAATCCCGAGCGGCTCCAAAGCTTGTCGCCGGCGATGAGGACCTCACCGGCGCCAACCAAGGATACCATTGTGTGCGCAATAGTGTCGCGCACACAGTGGACCAACTCTCGACGGCGGCGACGACTTTGAACGCTGGCGAGCCGGAGATGGCCAAGGTGACAAGCACGGGCAAAAGACAACAGCGATACGTTGAGCTCCGCAGCGACATTCAAGCGTGTGCCAAGCGCCTAGGGATTACCAGGAAGATTACCTGGAGGTCCAGAGGTGCTATGGAGGTCGAGGAAGGGGAGGGCCGGAGTTGGAGAAGATGGGGTTGCTCCACGGTCAAAGCTCCAGCTCCAGCTCCCAGTGAGGCCTCCTCTGAAAATGTCAACCTAAACAAGGTTAGGGATAACACCAGAAGGCAAGGGGAGCACAAAACGAGCAAGAGGTTGAAGAGGCAGTGTAACGTCCCGTTTTCTTTAAAGTTTCTTGCCTGGTTTTCAAAATAAAAGTAACCATTTGGCTTTATTGAGAATCCAAAGCTTAACCTGACGTCTTGAAATCTGGAGAGTTCAATTGGAATTAATTAAGCCTTAATTAAGTTCTTTGTTGGTGTTCCTTGTCGCTTGAGCCTCTCTGTGTGTCCCCGGGTTTGTCTCTTCTCTCTTAACTTCCTTTGTTGGCTTGAACCTCTTTGAGATCCGCACTCTCTCTTATCTCCCCTCTGCTCAGACCTCCCTTGTTGAGATCTAGCCAGACCTCCCTTGTTGAGATCGAGCCGCTCAGACCTCCCCTTGTTGAGATCTAGCCGCCAGACCTCCCTTGTTGAGATCTAGCCGCCAGACCTCCCCTTGTTGAGATCTAGCCGCTCAGACCTCCCTTGTTGAGATCTCTAGCCAGACCTCCCTTGTTGAGATCTAGCCGCCGAGACCTCCCCTGTTGAGATCTAGCCGCCAGACCTCCCTTGTTGAGATCTAGCCGCTCCTGCCTCCCATTGTTGAGATCTAGCCGCCGACCTCCCTTGTTGAGACCTAGCCGCCGAGACCTCTCCTTGTTGAGATCTAGCCGCCGACCTCCCCTTGTTAGGATCTCGCCATTAGGACCTCCTCTCGGGAGATCTTAGCCGTCTGTGTCCTCCCTTAGTTGGATCCAAAGGTTCCGACCTCCTTAGGTCCAAGACCTCCTTAGCGCTTGGACCCATCTTTGACTCTCGTGGTCAGACGCTTGAGGCCTTGCCTTCTTAACCTTAGGACCATCCGATGTGGTTTGGATGGCCCGATCCTAAGGGCACGTTAGTTTGGTCGAATGTTCCTATCCTTTTTGGGCGCCTGATTTTAATTGAACGGCTCGCTTTCTTTGCTGCTTTTCCTTGTTTCCGTGACCTACTCTCGGTTGTTTTGCAAAGACCACCTCCTCGGTCCTTGCTTTGGTCTTTTGTAAGGACCACCTCCTAAATCAGATATCCCTATTGGTCAAGACCTCCTCGCACCCTTTGATTTGGACCGCTGAGGTCCTCCCTTGAAATCTTGACCCTTAGACCTCCCTTGTGCAGTCTCGAGCATCAGACCTCCTCGTGGTGAGCTTTACTGACCTCTTGTCCAGAACCTCCTCTTGAGTCCTTGGACCTCCTGTCCCAGACCTCCCCTCTCGAGTGTCTTGGACCTCTTGCCCAGACCTCACAAAGGGTCTTTGGCGGGGATGACCTTGCGGTGGGGCCACCTCTTTGACTTGTGGTGCACCCTTTGATCGGCCCCACTTGCCCTCTTCACCTTGTAATTATTGTTTTGCCTCAGAACTCAGGCGCATTTAATAGGTGTCGGGTCACATTAAATCTGGTCATATCCGAGGTACTTTATTTCAATTCTTTTAGGGCAAGCCTTGCCCTAGTTGTCCCGATTGCCTACACCTCACCGAAGTTTTTCCTTGTGGTGCACACTACCAACTCGGCTATATAAAGCACGGCGGGCCACCTTTGTAACCTGTTGCTCATTTCTTCCTTCCTCGCCTCATCCGCTTCAGTTCTTCCTTGTGCAAGACCTTTCCCAGAGCTCTTTGAGGTCTGTGTTAAGCCTCTTGGTTTCCTTTTTGGCTGAGTTGGTTTGAGTTCTTTTTGGTTCTTTTGAAGTTCTCTAGCTTAGTGTGGTTTTGCTTATTTGGTTTTCTTTAACGTGTAGATCACGAGTTCGAGGAGATCTTGGACCCAGCTCTTGCTGCAGAAGGCTCTCCACTGCTTGACCAAGGCAAGCCACAGATCCCCTTTTGATCATCTTGAACCAAGTTTCGTAAATGTATTTCGGTTTTACTTTATCATGCATGGCTATGTTTATATGAAAATGGTTTGGGCTGTAGTTACTTGCCTACTTGCTGTTATGCCTCCTTTATACCTTGTCTCCATCATGTTGTCATGTTCACCTTGTGAGCCTTAGGGTGGATAATTTAGTTGGTGTTCTTTGTTATTTGCCAACATGGGGGCCGTAGGTCTTATACAGCCTTGCTTAGAAAACGTGGTTCGAACGTATCATGCTTCATCTCTAATAATCTTGACTAATAAATATGAAATGTGTGGCTGGTGCCATTGTTGAGCAAACTATGGCGTGACGCCTAAAATTGTGTTGACTGTGGTGTGAGATCACTTGGTTAAAAACTGTTGTGCCAAGACTGGGTGGTCTTTTGGCATGGGCTTATACAAATTGTTTTGCTGAGGCAAGAAGGCAGGGAGTGAGTAGTGGGTGCTTTGCACACTTGGTTGTGGAAGTCTTGCCTTGGCACAATTAAGGACTTCACTTTGTGTCTCATTGAACTGGCCAAATAGTGCAACCACAAGATCATTTTATGGGAATGGTCTGGCTGAATAATTAGCAATGGGTTGGCTTGGGGCTATTGTGGTTAAGCTGTGATTCGTTGGCGCAAGAGGGGCACCCCATAACCTGCGGACTTCTAGACCACAGAGGAGGATTATGAAACCTTAGCGGGCAGCCCGAGTCGGGCTCAAAGATTTGTAAAGGCCTTGCTGCGCTTTCTAGACCTGCCACCTTAGGAAGTGAGCAAGGGTGACCGGAACTCGCCCCGCTAGAGAGATCGTGGATTGTGGGTAAAGTTGTACACCTCTGCAGAGTGTAAAGATCTATTCAATAGCCAAGTCCTTGGTCATGGACATGCTCAGTGAAATGGTGCAAGGGGTAGCTGTTTCAAAAGCTTGTGCCACTGGACACTTCCGCGAGATGCCTTGGCTTTGCCTCGAAGAGACCTTGGCCGGCTCCAGAGGGGTCAAGGTTGGCTCGGGTAGTGGTCCAGGGGTTGGTTTGGACCTCTGGAGTGGGTTTTGGGTAAGGACCTGGTCACGGGTGTGACCGGAACTCCTTCTTTTTGGTTGTGGCTGTGAGTTGGTGCTCACCCCACCTTTTTAAACATCAAAAGTATTATGTACTATGGTTTTACTTTGCTGCTTTTCAATCTATTACTATTTTATTGTTCAAATCGGCTTTATAAACTAACCATACAACTCTCCATTGGTAAGTCCGCATGAATATTATTGCATCTTTGCTCTCTCGTGACTTGTCGAGTACATTCCAAGTACTCATGGCTTAAGCCCCGTGTCAAAGCAGATTATGAGGATGATCAAGTGCGAGGTATAAAGGCAGACTCTTCGAGGAGGAGTTCTTCGACGACTAAGTCGCTTAGGACGCCCTCCACCCGACACTGTGGTGCTTGTTGGATGGCTTTATGCGTGTTCTCGTGTTTGAGCCCTAGAAGCTCCTTGTTGCCGCTTGTAAGTCCTCGTTGGTGTTGTAAGCCCTCGATGGCGCACCTCTTGTTAACAAGCTTGGCCATAAGGTCCTATTATATAAAGTTTAATTTGTCTGCTTCATCTTTGTTTGACCTCGTGGTTGTGGTATTGGCTTGTGTTCTTGTGCGGGCTAGCTCTGTTGTCCTGGGACTAGCTCAGATGCACAGGGGCATGACCACCAGGAGGTCCTTCGATTTAGCTCGAGGTCCCTGCCGACCTCTCTTAGTGATGTGCCTGGAGGTGCTACCGAGCGGGTGGCGGCCACGACCTCCAGGAGGTCCGCAAGACCTCCTGGGAGGTCCTGGCAGACCTCGGTTAAGCTCCATGCGGTGCTACCACATCTTTCCGTGGTGACTTCGCAGCGCAAAAAAAAAATGGTCCTCCCGGACCTCTTACGGTACATCACGGGGTGGGTCGTCACAGTTGGTATCGAGCCTGGCTGGTCAGCTGTAGGGCGTGACCCTAGGTAGAAAGGTCGGTTTAGTTTTGATTCAAAAGGTTATTTTCTAAAGCAAAACAACTTAAAATCGGTTTGGAGGTTCTTACCTTGTTCTGGTTCTATGCTGTACTTAACTTGTCTAAATCATTCCTTACCCTGTTCTACTTCAATTTTAACTCCCTCTTTAGTTCTATTACCTTACCCTTGCTGGAACCTCAATTTTTAAGTCTAATTTGACCTCCTTGCCTTTATAATTTCTATAGGACCGACTGTGGTAAGGTTAGGGTTAGTGGTCCTATTCTGAGTCTTGCCTAGCTTGTGTCTTTAAGACCTCTGCTTTGAAGCTTTGTTGCCTCTTTTGGCCTCCTCGCCTTTTGGTTCTCTCTTGGGTTTAACCAAGTTACCCCTTTTTGATGCTCTATCTTTCTCTCTGATCCCTCTTATCCTCTATGCTTTCTATCTTACCTATTAAGCCTTTAGAGTTTTGTCCAGATGGTGCAGACTCGGCAATCCACAAGTCGCAGGTGAGCCCTGCAGCAGCTTGCCTCCACCTCCACCTCCTCCAAATGGCAAGAATGACCCGGTTTTGGGCGCTTTATATGCACAAGCCCAAATGATGAGCTCCATGATGCGAGATTATGAACCAGATTATGGCTCAACAAAGCTGCACCACCAATGCTTTACTTGCCATGATGAGTCGAGTAGTCAAGCAAGAAGCAGCTAGCCGCCACCCCTCCACCCCCAGCTCACCATCAATCAAGGCTGTCAGAGTTCATGAAGACACGCCCAGCTACATTTTCGAGCTCCCCCGAGCCCTTAGATGCCGATGATTGGCTGAGATCAACAGAGAAGAAGTTGGATATTGCTCGCTGTGAAGACAGGGAGAAGGTTTTGTTTGCCTCACATCAACTGGAAGGACCTGCAGCTGAGTGGTGGGACACATTTTGTGCCTCACATGCTGACCCCAGTGAGGATCACTTGGGCGACTGCACTACTTTTCGTCACTCGCATGTCCCGATGGGAAGGTAGAGATGAAAAAGGAAGAGTTTAGAGAGCTCAAGCAAGGCAAAGATGTCGGTGAGCGAGTATCTCACAAAGTTCACCCAATTGTCATGTTATGCTCGTGAAGATGTGGCTACGGATGATGCACGCGAAGCGCTTCAAGCGAGGCCTCCATCCCAGCTTTAAAAGTTCAAGTTAGGGCAACGATTATCCCGATTTCCAAAGATATGGTGAACAAGGCAATGCTCATTGAGGAATCCCAAGAGAACTCTCTCGAGTCCTTCAAGAGAAAGGTGCCACCTCCAAAGGCTCAAGAAAGACCTCCCCAATAAGGTCAAGACGCTTTGTACAAGACCAACCTAAGCGCCAAGGACCTCCTGACCTCCCAGACCTCTGCATTAAGACCTCCCTACCAAATACCAAAGCGCCGCCTCCTTTGGCAAGACTAAGTCAACCCAATGACCCCACAAAGAAGGGATCACTGTTTAAGTGTCATCAAGTGGGGCATTTTGCCAATCAATGCCCATCAAGATCGAGCCACCAAGAAGACCTCTACTTCAGACCTCCCTCGCCAAGACCTCTCAGTCAGAGGACCTCCTCAAGCCAAGACCTCCCTGACTTTTGAAGGGGCCGTAGAACCATGTGGCAATGGAAGAAGCTCAGACCTCCTCGATGTGGTACTAGGTATGTTCCTAGTAAATTCAAGGTTTGCAGTAGCTTTTGTTTGACTCGAGCTTCCCATTCGCTTATTTCTGAGTTTTGCCGCAAAGCACCAGCCAAGTTGTTGCTCTTAAGACTACCTTGTTGGTTCAATCCCTACTCAGAACTAAGTACGAACCAGGGTTGTCCACAAGTGAAAATGGTCATAGAAGAAGTAGAATTTCTAGCCAACCTTATCCTTTTGGACACTGTGTCCCTAGATGTGATCTTGGGCATGGATGGCTAGCTAACCACCATGCCATGTTGGATTGTAGTGGCAAAAGTATCTCTTTGACTAGCCCTAGTGGTGCCATTGTGAAGTTTTCGCCACCCTGAGAAGCTCCAAGGAGCCCTATCTTGCAGCAGCCAAGTTCAAGTTTTGAAGGATGTCCTCTGTTGTTAAAGAATTTGTGGATGTGTTCCCGATGAGCTCCTGTGAATGCCCCCAGACAGAGACCTTGAGTTTGTCATTAACCTTGTCCTGTGGACCTCCCCATCTCCAAAAGGCCCTACAGATTGCATGTTGATGATCGTGGAGTTGAAGAAGCGGTTGGAAGACTTGCAGAGCAAGGGTTTTATTAGACCTAGCTCCTCACCTTGGGGAGCCCCAAAGGATTTTTGTGCCTAAAAGGATGGTACTCAAAGGATGTGTGTGGACTATAGAGCTCTCAATGATGTCACCATTAAGAACAAGTATCCTTTGCCAAGAATCGATGATTTGTTTGATCAATTGAAGGAGTCATGTGTTTTCAAAGATAGACTTGAGAATGTGATATCACCAACTCAAGATTCGCAAGGAAGACATCCCTAAGACAGCTTTTTTCAACTAGGTATGGGTTATTTGAATTCACTATCATGTCTTTTGGGCTGACCAATGCCCTGCGCTTATTTCATGAATTTGATGAACCGAGTGTTCATGGAGTACCTAGACAAGTTTGTCATTGTCTTCATTGATGACATTCTTGTATATTCCAAGAGTGAAGAGGAGCATGCAAGCCATCTCTTTTCGGTTTTGGGGAAGCCGAGAGCTCATCGCCTCTTTGCCAAGTTTAGTAAGTGTGAATTTTGGCTAAAGGAAGTGGTCTTTTAGGGCATGTTTTGTTAGAAGATGGAGTGTCTCATCAATCCCACCAAGGTGCAAGATGTGCTCAATTGGGAACCCCTAGGACAAGGCCTCAAGTCGAGTTTTCTTGGCATGGTGGCTACTACTGTAAGGTTTATTGAAGGCTTTTCCCAGATTGCAAGACCTCTCACTCATTTGTTAAAGAAAGAAAAGAAGTTCCTCCGACCTCGAGTGTGAACAAAGCTTCCAAGAGCTCAAGAAGAAGTTGACCTCTGCCCAGCTTTTGGTTCTTCCAGATGTCGAAAGATTTTGAGGTCTATTGTGATGCATCAAAGCAAGGACTTGGCTGTGTTCTTATGCAAGATGTAAAAGTGATAGCTTATGCTTCAAGACGCTTGAAGCCCCATGAAGCAAACTACCCTACTCATGACCTAGAGTTAGTCTGTGGTTCATGCCTTAAAGATTTGGCGCCATTACCTCATAGGTAATAGGTGTGAAATCTATATCGACCATAAAAGCCTAAAGTATATCTTTACTCAAGCAGATCTGAATTTGAGGCAGAGAAGGTGGCTAGAGCTTATTAAGGACTACAATGTGGGAATTCATTACCACCCAGGCAAGGCCAACGTGGTGGCAGATGCCTTGAGCAGGAAAATTTATGCTAATACTTTGATGATCAAGGAGAGCCAGCCTACTTTGTATGAAGAATTCTTGAAGCTTAGACTTGAATTAGTTGAAGAGGGATTCTTAGCAGCACTTGAAGTGCAACCCACATTGCAAAAACAGATCAAGGCAGCCCAAGAGGGAGATGCTAACATCCAAGAAATCAAGGCCAACATAAGAGAAGGGAAGGTCAAGGTTTTCTATAGACGACCTAGGTGCTTGGTGCGGTTTGATAAGAGGCTCCGTGTGCCCAATAACACAGAGCTCAAGGGAGTAATACTTAAAGAAGCACATGAGACATTGTATTCTATACACCTGTGAGCTACAAAATGTACCAAGATATCAAGGAATTGTCTTGGTGGCCGAAAATGAAGAGAGAAATAGCAGATTTTGTGGCCAAATGTGACACTTGCTGTGTTAAGGCAAAGGCACCAAAGACCGGAGGACTTTTAGTGCCTTTACCCATACCCGAGTGGAAATGGGAAGAGGTCGGGATGGACTTCATAACTGGTTTACCTCGCACCCAAGCTGGTTTTGATTCCATTTGGGTCATTGTGGATAGATTGACAAAATGGCTCACTTTATTCCTGTGAAGACTACCTATTCGAGACAAACCGCCGAGATCTACATGGCAAAGGTTGTGTGCCCTCATGGTGTTCCAAAGAAGATAGTCTCAGCATGAGGATCCCAATTCACCTCCAAATTTTGGCAAAGCTACATGATGCCTTGGGCACAGACCTTAATTTCAAGACAACAGCACCACCCACAAACAGATGGCCAAACCGAGAGAGTTAATCAAGTCCTTGAGGACATGCCGAGAGCTTGTGCCCTAGAAAGGCAATCTAGTTGGGACAAGATGTTGCCATATGCGAATTTTCCTACAATAACAAAGCCTACTGCGAGCCTTCAAATGTCCCTTTTGAAGCTATTTATGGAGGAAATGTAGGACTCCCTTGTAATCGACAGATCGGGTGAAGGCCAAGTTCTTGGCCTGACCTACTAAAAGAAGTCAAGATCAAGTAAGGTCAATAAGGGAGAAGCTAAGGGCTGCTCAAACACGGCAAAAGAGCTACGCAGATGTTAGACGTCGAGACCTAGCTTTTGTTCCAGAGACCAAGTCTACCTCAAAGTGTCACCTCTCAAGGGTATGCAATGTTCAGAGTTAGTGGGAAACTTGCTCCAAGGTTTATTGGTCCCTTTCATCCTTGCAGAAGGGGTGAAGTAGCCTACAAGTTGGACCTCCTCCTCACTCATTTGAGTCCACAATGTGTTCCATGTTTCACAGCTTGAAAAAGTGCTTATGATCGCCAGAGGACCAGATGCCTTTAGAAGTCAGGACCTCCAAGAAGACCTCACTTACAGAGAGCACCCCATCAAGATTTTGGACGGTCGAGAGAGTTACAAGGAACAAGACCACCAAGGCAGTGCAAGGTGCAATGGAGCAACCACTCAAGCCGAGGCAACTTGGGAACGTGAAGAGGACCTCAAGAAGGAGTTCCCCACTTGTTCCCTAGCTCAGCCTGAATCTCGGGATCGAGATTCCCTTAAGGGGTGAAGGTTTGTAACGTCCCGTTTTCTTTAAAGTTTCTTGCCTGGTTTTCAAAATAAAAGTAACCATTTGGCTTTATTGAAAATCCAAAGCTTAACCTGACGCCTTGAAATCTGGAGAGTTCAATTGGAATTAATTAAGCCTTAATTAAGTTCTTTGTTGGTGTTCCTTGTCGCTTGAGCCTCTCTGTGTGTCCCCCGGGTTTGTCTCTTCTCTCTTAACTTCCTTTGTTGGGTTGAACCTCTTTGAGATCTAGACCTCTCTCTTATCTCCCCTCTGCTCCGACCTCCCTTGTTGAGATCTAGCCGCCTGCACCTCCCCTTGTTGAGATCTAGCCGCCGACCTCCCCTTGTTGAGATCTAGCCGCCAGACCTCCCTTGTTGAGATCTAGCCGCCAGACCTCCCTTTGTTGAGATCTAGCCGCCAGACCTCCCCTTGTTGAGATCTAGCCGCCTGACCTCCCTTGTTGAGACCTAGCCGCCGAGACCTCTCCTTGTTGAGATCTAGCCGCCGACCTCCCTTGTTAGATCTCGCCATTAGGACCTCCTCTCGGGAGATCTTAGTCGTCTGTGTCCTCCCTTAGTTGGATCCAAAGGTTCCGACCTCCTTAGGTCCAAGACCTCCTTAGCGCTTGGACCCATCTTTGACTCTCGTGGTCAGACGCTGAGGCCTTGCCTTCTTAACCTTAGGACCATCCGATGTGGTTTGATGGTCCGATCCTAAGGGCACGTTAGTTTGGTCCTAACGTTCCTATCCTTTTGGGCCGCCCTATTTTAATCGAACGGCTCATGCTTTTGCTGCTTTTCCTTGTTTCCAGGACCTCCTCCGGTTGTTTTGCAAAGACCACCTCCTCGGTCCTTCTTTGGTCTTTTGTAAGGACCACCTCCTAAATCAGATATCCCTATTGGTCGACCTCCCTTGCACCCTTTGATCTGGACCGCTGAGGTCCTCCCTTGAAATCTTGACCCTTAGACCTCCCTTGTGCAGTCTCGAGGCCAGACCTCCTCGTGGTGAGCTTTACGGACCTCTTGTCCAGAACCTCCTCTTGAGTCCTTGGACCTCCTGTCCCAGACCTCCCTCTCGAGTATCTTGGACCTCTTGCCCAGACCTCACAAAGGGTCTTTGGCGGGGATGACCCTTGCGGTGGGGCCACCTCTTTGACTTGTGGTGCACCTTTGATCGGCCCCACTTGCCAGCCCCTCTTCACCTTGTAATTATTGTTTTGCCTCAGAACTCAGGCGCATTTAATAGGTGTCGGGTCACATTAAATGCATCATATCCGAGGTACTTTATTTCAATTCTTTTAGGGCAAGCCTTGCCCTAGTTGTCCCGATTGCCTACACCTCACCGAAGTTTTTCCTTGTGGTGCACACTACCAACTCGGCTATATAAAGTTCGGGCGGGCCACCTTTGTAACCTGTTGCTCATTTCTTCCTTCCTCGCCTCATCTGCTCAGCTTCTTCCTTGTGCAAGACCTTTCTCAGAGCTCTTTGAGGTCGTGTTAAGCCTCTTGGTTTCCTTTTTGGCTGAGTTGGTTTGAGTTCCTTTTGGTTCTTTTGAAGTTCTCTCGCTTAGTGTGGTTTTGCTTATTTGGTTTTCTTGCTAACGTAGATCACGAGTTCGAGGAGATCTTGGACCCAGCTTCTTTGTCAGAGAAGGCTCTCCACCGCTTGACCAAGGCAAGCCACAGATCCCTTTTGATCATCTTGAACCAAGTTTCAGAAATGTATTTCGGTTTTACTTTATCATGCATGGCTATGTTTATATGAAAATGGTTTGGGCAGTAGTTACTTGCCTACTTGTCGTTATGCCTCCTTTATACCTTTGTCTCCATCATGTTGTCATGTTCACCTTGTGAGCCTTAGGGTGGATAATTTAGTTGGTGTTCTTTGTTATTTGCCAACATGGGGCCAGAGGTCTTATCTGACCTTGCTTAGAAAATGTGGTTGAACGTATCATGCTTCATCTCTAATAATCTTGACTAATAAATATGAAATGTGTGGTGGTGTTATTGTTGAGCTGACTATGGCGGGGACGCCTAAGTCAGGTTGACTGTGGTGTGAGATCACTTGGTTAAAATCACAGCCAAGACTGGGTGGTCTTTTGGCATGGGCTTATACAAATTGTTTTCTTTGAGGCAAGAAGGCAGGAGTGAGTAGTGGGTGCTTTGCACACTTGGTTGTGGAAGTCTTGCCTTGGCACAATTAAGGACTTCACTTTGTGTCTCATTGAACTGGGCCAAACAAAGGCAACCACAAGATCATTTTATGGGAATGGTCAGGCTGAATAATTAGCAATGGGTTGGCTTGGGGCTGTTGTGGTTGAGCGTGTGATTCGTTGGCACAAGAGGGGCACCATAACCCTGCGGACTTCTAGACCACGTGAGGGGATTACTGAAACCTTAGCGGGCAACCCGAGTCGGTTCAAAGCTTTGTAAAGGCCTTTGCGCTTTCTAGATCTGCTCACCTTAGGAAGTGAGCAAGGGTGACCGGAACCCGACCCGCTAGAGAGATCGTGGATTGTGGGTAAAGTTGTACACCTCTGCAGAGTGTAAAGATCTATTCGAATAGCCAAGTCCTTGGTCATGGACATGCTCAGTGAAATGGTGCAAGGGGTAGCTGTTTCAAAAGCTTGTGCCATCGACACTTCCGCGAGATACCTTGGCTTTGCCTCAAGAGACCTTGGCCGGCTCAAGAGGGGTCAAGGTTGGCTCTGTAGTGGTCCAGGTTGGTTTGGACCTCCGAGTGGGTGCCTGGAGTGGGTTTTGGTAAGGACCTGGTCACGGGTGTGACCAGGAACTCCTTCATTTTGGTTGTGGCTGTGAGTTGGTGCTCACCCCACCTTTTTAAACATCAAAAGTATTATGTACTATGGTTTTACTTTTTCGCTTTTCAATCTATTACTATTTTATTGTTCAAATGCTTTTGCAAACTAACCATACAACTCTCCATTGGTAAGTCCGCATGAATATTATTGCATCTTTGCTCTCTGTGACTTCTTGAGTACATTCCAAGTACTCATGGCTTAAGCCCTGTGTCAAAGCAGATTATGAGGATGATCAAGTGCAGGGGAGCAGAGACCTCTTCGAGGAGGAGTTCTTCGACGACTAAGCTACCTAGGACGTCCTCCACCCGACAGCCTGTGGTGCTTGTTGGATGGCTTTTACGTGTTCTGGTGTTTGAGCCCTAGAAGCTCCTTGTTGCTAGTTGTAAGTCCTCGTTGGTGTTGTAAGCCCTCAGTGTCAAACCTCTTGTTAACAAGCTTGGCCATAAGGTCTTATTATATAAAGTTTAATTTGTCTGCTTCATCTTTGTTTGACCTCGTGGTTGTGGTATTGGCTTGTGTTCTTGTGCGGGCTAGCTCTGTTGTCCTGGGACTAGCTCAGATGCACAAAGCGGGACCACTGTGAGGTCCTTCTAGACTTAGCCTGGGAGGTCCTGCCGGACCTCTCTTAGTGATGTGCCTGGAGGTGCTACCGAGCGGGTGGCGGCCACGACCTCCAGGAGGTCCGCAAGACCTCCTGGGAGGTCCTGGCAGACCTCGGTTAAGCTCCATCTTTGTGCTACCACATCTTTCCGTGGTGACTTCACAACAAGAAAAAAATGGTCCTCCTGACCTCTTACAGACATCACGGGGTGGGTCGTCACAGGGAGCCACTGGAACAATGGTGCCACCAAGGAGCTCCAAGGTCTTCAACAATGGCGGCAAAAGGGGGAGGTTAGTGTAGGACAAGCTCAGCCAAGCACAGGCAAGGCCAAGCTCGAAGGTGTGTAAAAGAAGCCAAGGGCAACAGTGGGGAGGTTATATAGCTAGTGCAAAAGAGGTTCTGGACCACGGGTTAAGCTCTGTAACATCCCAAATGTATAATCAGGATTTGTTTCAAATGTAATTAAATGTGTAGAAATTAAAACTTTTTCTCACATGTAATTATTGTCCAAGATTTGTGTAATCTAAAAACACAAAGTCCTTGTTGACCAAAAGTCAAGTCCTTTTTCCATTTGTCACCACTCTTGTGCCAAACATTTGGAAAATAATTTTCCTTGGTCCTAAAGTTGATGTGGGACCCCTCTGAAAAATATCGCAAGTTGTAAAACTTATTTGATAAATTTTGGAGGTAAAACAATCCTTTGAACCACCTTAATGAATTTCCTGAGAAAAATGCATTGCCTAAAAACCTCTGGAAAATTTATGTGAGGTTAATCTTACCATCAGCAAGCTCCAGTTTGAATTTCATAAATTTTGGAGTTGTTTGGCTATCCCAAACAATTCTGCAAAGTCTCAGTTGTTTAAAGGTTCAAATTCAAAACCTCAAGACTTGTTCCTTGGGCTAGCAGCTAAAGCCGGGTCGGCCCAACCATTTCTCAGACCTCGGCTTGACCTCCTTTCCACCTTGATGAGGTCGCACTGCTGGATTTACATCCAACCGCCACGACCTCCTCCTCAGCAAACGCAGCCAGGTCCTCCCCACCCACATGAGGTCACAGCCCTTGGATCAACGATCCATGGCCATGACTTCTCCTCGCGCTCAAACCACCACCGCGAGGACCTCCCATTTGTTGAGGTCGAGCCGCTGGATTTAATCCAAAGGCCACGACCTCCTCTCGCAAACCACCACCGCGAGGACCTCCCACCTTGTTGAGGTCGAGCCGCTGGATCGATCCAACAGCCCACGACCTCCCTCAAAATCTAGCGATCCGACCTCCCCATCTCATGTTGTGCACCGTTGATTAAAATTCACGGCCACGACCTCCTCCTGCCTCATGCGCAGACCTCCTCACAAGACGTGAGGTCGTAGCTCTTAGATCTAAATCTAAAGGCCATGACCTCCCTTGTGCGCTATGCAAGCTCAGACCTCCTATTTGTTATGTACCCTTGGATTTAAATCCCAAAGCCATGACCTCCCCTCATTTTCTCGAAGTCGCGTGCGATTAAGTCCTCCCAGAGGTCCGCACTGCTGGATTGAGATCCAACGCCTTGGACCTCTGTCTGCTTTTTCCACGTGTTCGATTCAAGATTATGGAGATCGAGGGCCACGACCTCCCGTTCAGATCGTGTGGTGGGACCTCCTCCCGACCACTTAAAACATAACGGTTCAAAATGAACATCCGATGGCCAGACCTCCTCATTCACTTAATCCGACGGTGAGCTTGAGGTCTGTTCTTCTCCTAGCTTGGGCTCGTGCTCGAGCCATGGCGATGGGCAAAGTCGAGCTCGGTCACATCCAACGGCTCGCCGCAAGCATTAAATGCGTGTCGCCCCTTTCCGCCCCTAGACCACGCCTGCCTTAACCTACTGGCCCCATCCGCCTTGTCCAAGTCCAGGACCTCCCATGGACCTCCCCATGGGCTAAGCTCACCATGAGCTTAACCCATGGTGCAGGACCTCTGTGCCATTGGTATAAGGTTCCCTCGAGCTCCCCTTTGGCTTCTTTTACACACTTGGAGCTTGCCATGCCAGTGCTTGGCTGAGCTCCTACCTCACTAACCTCCTCTCTGGTGGCTGCCACTGTTGAAGTCCTTGGAGCTTCTCAGTGGCACAAGAGTTCCAGTGGCTCCCTTTTCAACCCTTGCTCACTTTGTGCTCCCAAAACCTCTTGAAAATTAACCCTAACTTAATTTGTTTGGGCATTTTTCAGAGGTGGCCAAAGTGGATCTTGAAGTTGGAGCTTTGGCCGTGGAACACCTTTCTTCCCCGGCACCGGTCCTTCCTTCCTCGACCTCCTCAGCTCCTCTGGACCTCCTGTAACCTCCTGTTAGTCCCTAGAGTGGGCACCCGCATGTATGAAGTTGCGGAGCTTTATATTTTCATATTTGTCTTTTGGCCGTGCGGGTCATCTTTGTCCTCTTCGGCCACGGCGTTCAAGCCGCCGCCGCCGCCGAGAGTGAGCCCATGGTGTGCGCAACGCTATTGCGCACACGGTGATGTCTGGGTTGTCGCCATGAGGTGCAGACGCCAAAGAATGACCACGCCCTGAGCTCGGGATCTTTGTCGGACAAGAACAGCAGCGCTGTTGTCGTTTTTAGAACAAAGATCCGCCACGTTAAATGCGCTAATCATTGCTCAAATCTCGCTAATCATTGGCGTGTCTTAACTGCCTTTAATCCCGCCCCGCGGGCGCATTTAAGACCTCTCGCGTGCGGACCTCCTTGTGTCCTGCGCGCATTAACTCCCTGTCGGCGCGATGTGAGCGCAAGGGCGCTGGTGCAGGACGCCCTGCACCTCCTCGAGGAAATCGCACGCCCAAGACCTCCTTGCGCAATCGTGGCCGCCTGCACCTCCCCCGAGGTCTGTGGACGTTAAGACCTCCGCTTGGACCTCCTCGAGGTCATCTCTGCCGTTATGACCTCCCACGTTGATCTCGAGCCGCTTATGTCCTCCTGTGTTGATCGCAGCCGTTGAGGACCTCCTTTCGTGTTGTGGCGTTGCATGTGCCATCAACGGCCACGACATCCCCTCGCTTTCAAGGCGTGCGGCTTTGCTAGGAGGTCCATGACCTCTGGACCTTTGGCTGGCGTGGCGTTAACTCTGGGAGGTCTCGAGCCGTTAGATCTCAGATCTGTGGCTCACGTCCTCCCATGTCTTTATGCTTTTAGAAATTCCAGTGAACTGTTATTTTAAGAACAGAAAAATGTATGAACTTTAAAATTGCATAACTAATTCAATTTAAATCCAAACAGGGTGATTCAAATTGTGTTAGCTCTGGCTTGACCTGGGCTCCAATCTAAAAATGGTTATGAGCCCAGTTCAACTCCAGAACATGGTTTTACAAATAGATTTCAAAACTAGCTTTAAATGTTATACTAGAAATTCCTTTAACTTGTAAAATGCATAATTATTGATCTGTAGATTATTTTTGAGTGAATCCAACTTTGTTGGTTTCCTCTATTAATGCTCTAAATTTTAGAATAGGATTTAGGCATATCACTATTTTCAGAAAACTTTCTTGTGCATTATAATTTTGTTCAAGTTCTTGTTTTTGAAAAATTATAGAAAGTGCAATATAGCTCTAAATGAGGTGAACTCAATTGTGTTATTCACATCACGAGGTGCTGGTTTTACAGTAAAAATCTCAGTATCACCACCTTTCTAGAAAATGTTGCTTCATAATTAAATTAGTGAATAGTGGCAGTTTGGTATTTTTAGGGCTGAGCAGATTTGTTTTGCTCATAACTTTTGCATTGAGAATCCAAATCCATTGGTTCTTGTTGTTAAATTCCCTAAACATCATCCTCTTGCTTCTGTAGAAATTTCAGAGCATTTGGAGTTGGTTTGCTGTGCTGTCTTGTGGTTTTCGTCGTTCTTATCGTTTCTTTTCGCATTTTCGTTAGGTGCCGATGAGTACTTTGAACCCGTGAGTGACCCTCAGCAATATATTGAGCAAAATCAGCAAGGCAAGCATTTTGATCATATCCATTTTTTGTCCATTACTTTAAAGCTTAATACTTTGTTTCACTTATATGTATGCATGCTACTTTGTGTTAAAATGTCGCTAGTAATCCTATAGATGCATATTCTGTAGGTAAATGTTCATCCTCTACTACTAAGCCTAGGATTATCTTGCTGCGATTTAGAGTTATTTGGATGGACTCTTATCGCTAGTAGTTTACGTTGATAATGCTTAGCAATGCTTAGATAACGGTAGAAATGGGCGGTTGTCAACATTATGTCGATGACCTTGATCACACTAAAATCTTTATTCCATTTTGTCCTTCTTGTGGCTTGTTACTTTGTAAACAAATAAAACCAAAATAAAAACAAAACTGTTATTGACTTGGGCACAATGGATGTTGGTGTGATATTTTGGGTGTGATCGGAATGGTGCCTAAGTCCCCAAGGACCGAGTTACTTGTGTCACTAAGCCAAGCGCTCTTGCGTGCTAACCACACGAGGGGGATATGGGACCTCTCTTGACTAAGTACTTTGGGAGGTGTTAATTATGAGCTGGTCGGTGGGTGTTTTTAAATGTGTATGTGTGGTGTGGGAGAGGAGCATTATGTGAGCACCCGGATTTATTAGGCTCATAATACTTAGTCATCCAATTGACCCTAGTATTATCAACCAAATAAACTCGGTCTCGAGAGATGTATACTTCCTGAATGCAAGACACATACCTCACAACAAAAGAATGCATCAATTCCATACAACACATAGTACATAAGCAACAAACCGAAGTTAACATTAATATGGAATAGATATTACAAAAGAGAGGCCCTTAGGCCAAATAGCAAAGATTACAAAAGATAACAATGAAGCAAAAGTGCCATAAAGATGGCCCAAAATAAGAGCCAACCAGTGTGCCTTTAGCCCACAAGGCAATCGACCAGGACCGCCAAGCTAGTCGCTCTCCCAACCACCAAGACAGTCACAAAAGTAAAGCCCTTTGGGCTCTACCTCCTCTGCAACAAAGTTGTTAAGCAAAGCAAATGAGTACAATAACTTGTTTATTGTACTCGCAAGACTGACGTGTAAGATAACAGTAACTATAATTTAGCTATATGCAAGCTTTATTTAAGTGGATGAGGCTTTGGACTCATTTTAGCATAAAGCAAGTTTCATTTGCAATAACATAGTAGATTGAAAGCAATTTGACAAAGCATTTTTAATTGTTGAAATAACAACGCGATAATAACATAATAATAACAACAAGAACAATCACGGAAGTGACTAACCCAAGTCACCACAACAATAGCATGAACTCCCGCTCATACCAACCATGTCAAGTTTTAATTAAAGGTTGTAGTCTAGTCTTGAACGACCTTACCAAGCATGTCCATAACCTAGGACGAGGCTATTCAATAGTTTTATCCTGCAGGGTGTACCACTGCACTCCACACGCCGATCGCCTTTCCTTTACGCACACTTCCAAGAAGGTGTCTTTGCACGGCTAAGTCCTACGAGACCTTTCCAAAGGATGAATGCTAATTACGAGCTGCACAACCCACGGGAGAAGGAGACATCACACAACCTTCCCTAAGCTAATGCTCCCTCCCACACTATACATATACATTTGTTTTGAAAACACACCAACCGAGCTCGCTCATAATTAACACCTCCTAGAGTACTTAGTCAAGAGGGTTCCATATGCCCTCGCGTGGTTAGTACGCGAAATCGCTGGCTTAGTGACCCAAGTACTCGGTCCTTAGGGACCCTGCATACCACCACATCCAAAACCACGCCATCCATCCAATATGCCCAAGTCTAAATCAATCTTTTATTTTCAGTTTTTGATTTTACAATTAATCAAAGCACAAGTGCTGGACATATAGGAGTAATAATCAGTTTTGAGTGATCAAGACCATCGACTAAGTCGATGATCGCCCATTTCTACCGATAACTAAGCATGTCTAAGCAATTTACATCGAAACTACTAAGTGATAAGAGCTCATCCAACGAGCTCCCACCACAGCAAATAACCTAGGCTCATGGTAGTAGAGGATGAACAATTCCTACAGATTATGCAACTATAGGCTTGCTAGCTTACATTTAACACAAAGTAGCATGCATACATAGAAGTAAAACGATATATTAAGCTTTAAAGTAATGGGACAATGATGGAAATGATCAAACTGCTTGCCTTGTTGTTGCTGGTCAATTTGTTGTGGAGGGTCACTCTGGGATCACCACAAATGTCGGCTTCAACGGAAAAGCGAGAAAGAACCGATAAGAACGATTTAAACACAACAAAGACAGCACAACAAACGAACTCCAAATTCTCTGAATTTTCTACAGCAGCAAGAGGGTGATTTTTAGGGAATTTTGCAACAAGAACCAATTGATTTGGATTCTCAATGCAAAAGTTATGAGCAAAACAATTCTGCTCAGCCCCTAAAATACCAAACTGCACTAATCACTAATTTAATTGTGAGGCAACATTTTCTAGAAAAGTAGTGAAGCTGAAATTTTATCGTAAAACCAGCACCTCATGAGATGAATAACACAATTGAGTTCACCTCATTTGGAGCTATATTGCACTCTCTACAAATTTTCAAAAACAAGAACTTGAACAAAATTATAATGCACAAGTCCTCATTTTTATAACAGCAACAAGCTCAAAACTAATTTTCACAGTGAGTTCATTATTAGAGGAAACCAACAAAGTTGGTCTCACTCAAAAATAATCTACCGAGCATTAGTTTTGTATTTTACAAGTTAAGCATTGATTTAAGTGTATATTCTAAAGTTGGTTTTAAAATCTTATGGCAAACTGTGCTCTGGAGTTGAACTCAACTTACAATCATTTTTGGATTAAAGTCAAGTCCAAGACAGAGCCAACATACTTTGAATGACCTCATTTGGATTAAAAATGAAAAAGATATGGAATTCTAAAGTTTATACCTTATTTCAGTTTATACTAGAGCTCACTGGAATTTCTAAAACCCATAAGGACATGGGAGGATGTGAGCCACAGATCATAGATCTAACGGCTCAGACCTCCCAGGTGAACAACGCACATGCGCTCAGGAGGTCCAGAGGTCCTGGACCTCCTAGTAACGCACATGCGCGAGGTGTGGAGAGGTCGTGGCCGTAGATGGAAAATCCAACGGACCACAACGATGGGGGAGGTCCGGAACGGACCAGATCTAAAGGGGAGGTCCTCAACGGCTGAGATCTTCCAAAGGAAGATCTAAACTACCAAGATCTCCCCGAGGAAGATCTACATCGTCAAGACCTCACAGGGAGGTCTGGGACGGTCCAGATGTTCCAAGGAGGTCCTCGATGGTTCAGATCGTCGAGGGAGGACCTTGACGGTCAAGATCTACCCGGGAGGTCATGAACGGCCGAGATAACCTAGGGAGGTCCTAAGGAGGTCCTAACGCCACAGCACCTCCAGGAGGTCAGGACGGCCACGATTGCAAGGGAGGTCTTGGACGCTCCAGATCTCCTCGGAGGAGGTCCGGACGCCCTGCACCAGCGCTTTAACTCGCAAGACGCCGCTAGGACATGAATAAATGCGCGGGACCATGAGGAGGTCCGCGAGGGAGGTTTTAAATGCGCACAAGAGACAAAGTTTAATGGCATTTATCGCTAACCCCATGATTGCAATGATTGGGCATTAAAACAGTGAATTTATGTCCTAAAACGACAATGACACGCCGGGACGTCCGGCAAAATCCCGGCGGGAAGAAGTGGTCTCGCCGGCGATGTAGAGCCCGCCGGTGAGGTCCACGATACCGCGGTCCGCATAACCATGCGCACTCAATGGTCCTCCTCTCAACGGCGGCGACGGCCTTGAACGCCGCCGAGCCGGAGAGGTCAAAAGATGACCAAAGACGGCCAAACTACGAAAATGCAAAATGGAGCTCAGCGCGACAATCAAGCGTGTGCCAAAACTTAAGCTCCGCAACATGCATTCAGCGGGTGCCAAGATCTAAAGGACTAACAGGAGGTACCGGAGGTCCTAAGGTGCCGGGAGGTCGTGGAGGTGATGACCGGAGTTGGGGAAGACAATGAAGCTTGACTCACAAGCACCAGCTCCAAGCTCACTTTGTCCACCTCTCAAAAATGCCCAAACAAAATAAGTTAGGGTTATTTCAGGAGGTTTGGGGAGCACAAAGTGAGCAAGGGTTGAAGAAGGAGCCACTTGGAACCCTTGAGTCACCGAGGAGTTCCAAGGACTTCAACAATGGCAGCCACTAGAGAGGAGGTGAGTGAGTTAGGAGCTCACCAAACATCGGTATGACAGCTCCAAGTGTGTAAAGGAAGCCAACGGGAGCTCGTGGACACTTATAGCCTAAGGTGAAGGTTATGAGTGGGGCTAAGCTCCATGGTGAGCTTAGCCCACGGGTTGGTCCATGGGGTGGACAAGACATAAAGGTTGACAAGGGGAGGCTGTCTTGACTGCATTAAATGCTTGGTCGTCAGAGAGTCAAAAGGTGCACTGAGGCTCGGCGCATTAACTCCACGCTCGAGCACGATGCGCGCCAGAGGAAGGAGAAGAACAGGAGGTCTTGGTGACCGTTGGATAAGACACAGGAGAGGTCCTAACCATCGGATCAATTTTTGAACCGTTATGTTTTAAGTGGCCGGGAGGAGGTCCCACCACACGATCAAGGATGGGGAGGTCGTGGGCCTCCGATTTCTTAATCGCAAAACGCACGTGAGGAAAAGGGACAGAGGTCCAAAGCGTTGGATCTCCATCCAACGGTGTGGACCTCGGTGAGGACTTAACCGCACACGATCAAAAGGACATGAGGGAGGTCATGGCCTTTGGATTTAAATCCAAGGGCACCTTGACGATGGGGAGGTCTCGATATGATGCGCAAGCAGCAAGGGAGGTCAGACCGTTAGATTTAGATCTAAGGGTTCGATCAAAAGAGGTGGAGGTCTGAGCTTGCATAACGCACAAGGGAGGTCAGGCCTTTAGATTTAGATCTAAGGCTACGATCTCACGTCTTGGCCGGGAGGTTTGATGCGCATAAGACAAGGAGGAGGTCGTGACAGAGATTTTAATCTAACGGTGCACGACAAAAGATGAGGGAGGTTGTGAGTGCTTGATAGCACGGGAGGTCGTGAGTCGTTGGATTTGATCCAATGGCTACGACCGTGGTTAGGTGGGAGGTTTGCTTAGTTTAACGAGAGGGGAGGTCGGGGCCATGGATCTTGGATCCAAGGGCTATGACCTCACGAGGTGGGAAGACCTCGTTGAGTATGTTGAGGAGGAGGTCGTGGTGATTGATTTGATCCAACGGCCACGACCTCAACAAATGGGATGACCTCATTGCGATGGTTTAACAAATGAGGAGGTCTTTGAGGTTTAACACACGTGGAGGTCATGACCGTGGATCTTTGATCCAACGGTTACGACTGATGAGGTGGAAAGCTTTGGCGGTGTTGACGCATGAGGAGGTCTGGCGCCCACGTTGACCCGAGGAGGTCCACGCGGTCCGAGGACTTCAAAGGAGGTCCCGGTGCGTTGGTTGAGGGGAGGTCGTGGCCTTTGGATTAGATCCAACGGCCACGACCTCATCAAGGTGGGGAAGGAGGTCGATGGGGTTGGTTAATGGACCGCTTTGCAAAGTGGCTAGCCCAAGGAACAAATGTAGGCTTTAAATTTTAGTTTTAACAAATTGAAACTTAGCAGAATTATTTGAGATAGCAAATGAACTCCAAATTTGATGAAACTTTAACTGGAGCTTGCTGACAATGAGAGTAACCTTGCCTAAAATTTCCAGAGGTTATTATGCAATGCATTTTTCTCAGGAAATTCATGAAGGTTGTTTAAAGGATTGTTTTGCCTCCAAAAATTATCAACAAGTGTTATAACTCATGATATTTTTCAGAGGGGTCCCATATCAGTTTTTGGGACCAAGGAAAATATATTCCAAATGTTTGACACAAGATTTAAGATAATTGGAAAATGAGTTTGATTTTTGGTCAACAAGAGCTTTGTGTTTTTGGATTACACAACTCTTGGACAAGAATTACATAAGATTTTAGGGTTTTTCAAGATGTGAGAAAAAGTTTTAATTTCTACACATATAATTATACTTGATTAACCCTAATTATACATTTGGGATGTTACAAAATCTCTCCCCCTAACAAAAATCTCGTCCCGAGATTTGGCTCACTCGGTAAAGAAAGATGGATAGTCTGCACGTGAGACGATCTTCTCTTTCCCAAGTAGCCTCATCCTCGGAATGGTTTGACCACCTGAACTTTAAGGAACTTGATGGTCTTATTCCTTGTCCTTCGCTCGGACTCATCGAGCTGTGAGCAGGTGCTCGCGATAGGTCAAATCTTCCTGGACATCGAGGGTTTCCAACGGAGCTTCCTCAGTTGGAACACGGAGGCACTTCTTAAGCTGGGACACATGGAAAACATCATGTACCCCCTCAAGTGCAGCCGGGCACCTCCAACTTATAGGCAATAGCTCCTTCTTCTCGATAATGCGGTAGGGACCGACATATCGAGGAGCTAACTTGCCCTTGACGCCGAAACGTTGATGGCCCTTCAAAGGAGAGACTTTGAGATAAACAAAGTCATTAGGCTCAAAACGTAACTCACGTCGACGGCGGTCCGCATAGCTCTTTTGCCTGGATTGAGTTGTGCACAAACGCTCACGAATAATTTGGACTTGGCGCCGCCTCATTGATTGAGTCCGCCAAAGAGAGGTCTCTCACCGGTCTCGACCAGTTCAACGGGTTCTACACTTTCTCCGCATAAGGCCTCAAATGGTGCCATGCCGAGACTGGCCTGAAAGCTGTTGTTATAAGAAAACTCGGCGAATGGCAAGCATTTCTCCCAATGCTTCCCATAGGAAAGGACACAAGCACGAAGCATGTCTTCCAAAACCTGGTTGACCCTCTCGGTCTGACCATCAGTTTGGGGGTGAAATGCCGTGCTAAAGGTAAGACGAGTGCCCATAGCCTCTTGCAAGCTATGCCAAAAACGAGACGTGAAAAGGGATCCACGATCCGACAAAATCGTCTTCGGCACACCGTGCAAACTCACGATGCGGGCGATATAGAGTTCCACCAAAAGACCTACCAAGTTCGGGTCTTGACGGAAGGAAATGTGCCACCTTAGTCAATCGATCGATGACGACCCAAATGGCATCATTCTTCTTCGGGGACGGGTAGACCGTGATGAAATCCATTCGATCGAATCCCACTTCCACTCAGAATTGGCAAAGGTCAAGCGATCCACAGACGCCGATGCTCGGCCTTGACACGACGACACACGCGCGACTCTAAGAACGAACTCGCGATCTCCCTCTTCATTCGGGTCCACCAAAATCTCTGGCGGAGATCTTGATACATCTTTGTGGCCCCGGATGAATGGATAAAGGCGAATCATGGGCTTCAGCGGAGGATCAAATTCGCAACTCCATGTCCTTTGGAACCACAAGGCGTTGTTCAACCTCACGACGCCATGCTCATCCTCGAGAAGCACTTGGTCGCTCCGTTCTTGACATTTGCCTTAATATGGCTCACTCCCAAATCCGATGCGAGCGGACTTGATCCGATCCACCAAGGTTGGTTGCACAACCATGGCAATGAGAGATCCATGCTCAACTATCTCCAAGTTGAGACGCTGGAATGCCTCGAGAAGAGAGGGCGAATGCTCCTTGAGCACTAAGGCATTACAATGCGCTTTATGACTAAGCGCATCGGCAATCGACATTAGCCTTGCCCGGATGGTAGTGAATACCCATATCATAATCCTTGATCAACTCCAACCATCTCCTTTGCCCGAGGTTCAGTCGGGTTGGGTGAACAAGTACTTGAGGCTTTGTGATCCGAATACACTTCACAACGACACGATTAGGTAATGTCGCCAAATCTTAAGTGCATGAATCAAAGACCAACCCAAATCATGAGTAGGGTAGTTGAGTTCATGAGGTCTCAATTGCCTTGATGCATAGGCCACTACCTTGCCTTCTTGCATAAGGACACAACCGAGGCCTCGACGAGAAGCATCGCAAAAGACATCGGTCTGCGATGGATATCGGGAAGAACAAGAACGGAGCGGTGGTCAAACGCTTCTTGAGTATATGGAAACTTGCCATGCAAGCATCGGACCACAAGAACTTCTTGTCCTTCTTGAGCAACTCCGTCATCGGCCGCGATCTTGGAGAAGTTCTCGATAAAGCGGCGATAATATCCCGCTAAACCAAGAAAACTCTGCACTTCGGTGACGAAGTGGGCGGACTCCATGAAAGAACATCGGTGACCTTGCTAGGATCAATACCACGCCTCCGCTGAAAGAATATGGCCTAAGAAAGCCACTTCCTTCAACCAGAACGCACACTTGCTGAACTTCGCGTACAGCTGGTGCTCACGTAGCTTGCCTAACACAAGCTTCAGATGCTCGGCATGTTCCTCATCGTTCTTGGAATAGATAAGAATATCATCGATGAAGACCACGACAAACTTATCCAAATACTCCATGAATACCGAATTCATGAGGTTCATGAACAGGCAGAGCATTGTTGTTAAGCGAATGACATGACAGTGTATTCATACAAGCCGTAGCGAGTAGAGAACGCCGTCTTTGGAATATCCTCAGGTCGAATCCGAACCTGATGATATCCCACTCTCAGATCAATCTTGGAGAAAACTCGAGCTCCAGTTAATTGATCGAAGAGATCGCCGATGCGGGCAATGAATACTTGTTCTTATCGTCACTTCATTAAGTGGGCGGTAATCAACGCACATGCGTAAAGTACAATCCTTCTTCTTTACGAAGATTGCCGGACAACCCCACGGAGATGAGCTAGGCGAATGAAACCCTTCTCTTGCAGCTCACTTAATCGCTTCTTCAACTCTACCAATTCGCTCGGTGGCATCCGATAAGGCCTCTTTGAGATAGGGGCGGTACAGGAGCCAACTCAATGACAAACTCGAGGTCTCGAACGGGTGGCATCCCCGAAGATCGATGGGAAAGACATCAACAAAGTCACAAACTGTTGGGACTTCGCTAATATCTAGAGCGGCTTCGCTTCAAGCGCGAAGAGATGCGGATCTAGCGACTTCGGAAAAGCTTAACCCGCCACGGAGGAGCTAGACAGAGAGATGAGCCTCTGGCGCGAATCGATTTGCCCCCATGTGGGACAACCAATCCATGCCAAGAATCACATCAAGACTCGCTGAATGGAGAAGGATAAGGTTAAGCTAAGAAACCTACCCTTCGATCTCGATAGGGACATCCCTACACTCGATTCAGCTCTCAACTCCGAACCGGAGAGCGAATGAGAAGCGGGACCGACAATGGAGAGAAAAGAAGCTCTCCAACAGCAAGAAAAGACTCGTAAACAAATGAATGAGATGCTCTGAATCAAACAAAACATGAGCGGGATGAGAGTTAACGAAAGTGTACCTAGCACGACGCCGGGTGCCTCTGAGCCTCCTCTGTGGTGATGGCGTTGACGCGACCACTACCCACGCCTTTGGGTAGCCGGACGATCTTCCGGTCTGAGTGCACCACCTCGCCCGCGTCCTCCATTAGGACGAGGGCCGCTCTGTCTTCTTAGGGTATTGGTTCGCATAATGCCCCTACTCGTTGCATGAGAAACATGTGACCCGCGGCCGAGTTGCGGGGCCGCTCACGACTCGCAGTGCGTGGATCGAGACATAGCTGCGAAGGGCGAGGAACAGGCGGGTGACCTCGGGGCGCCAAGAGTGAGAGTGGTACCCGAGGCGCCCGGCGGGGACGGAAGAAGCGGCCTGGATGACTTATGGGCCTCCCACTTGCGCTTGGAGTCCATAAGCTCTCGAGCCGCATGCTCAGCGACAATGGCCTTGTCGACCAAGGTCTGAAAATCAGGAAAGTCGACAATGGATAGCTTGTCCTTCAGCTCCTCAGACAAGCCACGCCTGAACTTGGCCTGCTTAGCCATATCAGTGGCCACATCCTCAGGAGCATAACGAGCTAGATGGTTGAACTCGTAGACATACTCCATGACTGAGCTACGCCCTTGCTTGAGCGCAAGAAACTCCTGCTTCTTGATCTCCATCAAGCCGGCAGGGATGTGAGCCCGTCGGAAGGCAGCACGGAACTCCTCCCAAGAGACGGTGTGATCCACGGGCTGCATGGCGAGAAAGCTCTCCCACCATGACAAAGCTGCACCCTCCAGCTGGTGCGATGCGAACAGCGCCTTCTCGTGCTCCTGGCACTGCGCTATGCTGAGCTTCCGCTCAACCAAACGGCCAATCGCTCAGATCGGCGGGTCCTCGGACGGGAAAAGGTAGGGGCTGAGTACGAAGAAACTCCGCGAGTCCTCCACGCGGTGATGGGCATTCACTCGCCCGGATCCCAAGCTCCGTAGTAAGTGCGGTGGTGTTGCGCGATGACGTCGAGAGAACTCTCCGGTCATCCGCGGTTGCGCTTCGATCCAAGAAGAACCTCGGCCATGGTCGGAGGAGGAGGAAGCTCGTCCGGACCGGTGATCGCCTTGGCCGCTACTGATGCGTCCCGCCATCTGTTACAAGGAATTTTGGTTAGCAACTAGACCCAAAACAAAGCCTTAAAGAAAGCAAAAGCGATCGACTAGGGAATGGAATATCACCCCAAACGAAAGCCAAAAATCAGCGGTTATTTAAACTTTAAAAAGCTTCTAAAAGACTCTAAAACAGCCAAGAAACACCAAAAGCAAGGCTCAACTTCTCAACTCAACTAACCCGTATTGAATGAGCGAGTAATTGATCGAGAAGATTAAAAAGTCAGATTGTAAGATGAGATCTAAAACTATTAGAGAGCAAGGTTAATGCAGCGAAATAAGTGTTAGATACTTAGCTAACTAGTATCACATCTTACCCTTTTATTCCCACAAGTTTTAGTTGATTAACCTCTCATTATCTATCCTAATTAGAAACCTTTGAGACTGCTGTCCGGAAATTTGATGCTTGATGTCCGTGTTTAGCATCCAAGCTCCTTGTCGAATCACCGACTCGAACTTCAAAACCTTATAGTGGGCAGCTCACACTTCAATTTGCCAATCTCATTGGTTCTCCCAAAAACCAGTGTTAATCGATAACAACTATTTTGTAGAAGGGAAGAGAGGAAAACAACTTTTAAAACTCAAATTAGAGTGGGATGAGAAGAAAGCTAAGATAGGTAAGGAATAAAATCCGAGAATTTTACCTAAGCTTTCAAAACTCATTTGATGCTTTGAAAATAGGTTTTCAAAATATCCTAAGGGCGACCAAGCTTGCGTTACTACGGTCATAACGGCTCGATACCAACTTTTGTGAGCACCGATTTATTAGGCTCATAATACTTAGTCATCCAATTGACCCTAGTATTATCAACCAAATAAACTCGGTCTCGAGAGATGTATACTTCCCGAATGCAAGACACATACCTCACAACAAAAGAATGCATCAATTCCATACAACACATAGTACATAAGCAACAAACCGAAGTTAACATTAATATGGAATAGATATTACAAAAGAGAGGCCCTTAGGCCAAATAGCAAAGATTACAAAAAGATAACAATGAAGCAAAAGTGCCATAAAGATGGCCCAAAATAAGAGCCAACCAAGTGTGCCTTTAGCCCACAAGGCAACCGACAGGACCGCCAAGATAGTCGCTCTCCCAACCACCAAGACTTTGACTCACAAAAGTAAAGCCCTTTGGGCTCTACCTCCTCTGCAACAAAGTTGTTAAGCAAAGCAAATGAGTACAATAACTTGTTTATTGTACTCGCAAGACTGACATGTAAGATAACAGAACTATAATTTAGCTACATGCAAGCTTTATTTAAGTGGATGAGGCTTTGGACTCATTTTAGCATAAAGCAAGTTTCATTTGCAATAACATAGTAGATCGAAAGCAATTTGACAAAGCATTTTTAATTGTTGAAATAACAACGCGATAATAACATAATAATAACAACAAGAACAATCCTGGAAGTGACTAACCCAAGTCACCACAACAATAGCATGAACTCCCCGTTCATACCAACCATGTCAAGTTTTAATTAAAGGTTGTAGTCTAGTCTTGAACGACCTTACCAAGCATGTCCATAACCTAGGGCGAGGCTATTGAATAGTTTTATCCTGCGCAGGTGTACCACTGTACCCACACGTCAGACCGCCTTTCCTTTACGCACACTTCCGAAGGTGTGCTGGCACGGCTAAGTCCTACGAGACCTTTCCAAAGGATGAATGCTAATTACGAGCTGCACAACCCACGGGGAGAAGGAGACATCACACAACCTTCCCGGAAGCTAATGCTCCCTCCCACACTATACATATACATTTGTTTTGAAAACACACCAACCGAGCTCGCTCATAATTAACACCTCCTAGAGTACTTAGTCAAGAGGGGTTCCATATGCCCTCGCGTGGTTAGTACGCCAAATCGCTGGCTTAGTGACCCAAGTACTCGGTCCTTAGGGACCCTGCATACCACCACATCCAAAACCACGCCATCCATCCAATATGCCCAAGTCTAAATCAATCTTTTATTTTCAGTTTTTGATTTTACAAATTAATCAAAGCACAAGTGCTGGACATATAGGAGTAATAATCAGTTTTGAGTGATCAAGACCATCGAGTAAGTCGATGATCGCCCATTTCTACCGATAACTAAGCATATCTAAGCAATTTACATCGAAACTACTAAGTGATAAGAGCTCATCCAACGAGCTCCCACCACAGCAAATAACCTAGGCTCATGGTAGTAGAGGATGAACAATTCCTACAGATTATGCAACTATAGGCTTGCTAGCGACATTTAACACAAAGTAGCATGCATACATAGAAGTAAAACGATATATTAAGCTTTAAAGTAATGGGACAATGATGAAAATGATCAAACTGCTTGCCTTGCTGTTGCTGGTCAATTTGTTGCGGAGGGTCACTCTCGGGATCACCACAAATGTCGAAGCCTAACGGAAAAGCGAGAAAGAACCGATAAGAACGACGAAACACAACAAAGACAGCACAACAAACGAACTCCAAATTCTCTGAATTTTCTACAGCAACAAGAGGGTGATTTTAGGAATTTTGCAACAAGAACCAATTGATTTGGATTCTCAATGCAAAAGTTATGAGCAAAACAATTCTGCTCAGCCCTAAAATACCAAACTGCACTAATCACTAATTTAATTGTGAGGCAACATTTTCTAGAAAAGTAGTGAAGCTGAAATTTTTACCGTAAAACCAGCACCTCATGAGATGAATAACACAATTGAGTTCACCTCATTTGGAGCTATATTGCACTCTCTACAAATTTTCAAAAACAAGAACTTGAACAAAATTATAATGCACAAGTCCTCATTTTTATAACAGCAACAAGCTCAAAACTAATTTTCACAGTGAGTTCATTATTAGAGGAAACCAACAAAGTTGGTCTCACTCAAAAATAATCTACCGAGCATTAGTTTTGTATTTTACAAGTTAAGCATTGATTTAAGTGTATATTCTAAAGTTGGTTTTAAAATCTTTTGGCAAACTGTGCTCTGGAGTTGAACTCAACTTACAATCATTTTTGGATTAAAGTCAAGTCCAAGACAGAGCCAACATACTTTGAATGACCTCATTTGGATAAAAATGAAAAAGATATGGAATTCTAAAGTTTATACCTTATTTGGTTTATACTAGAGCTCATGGAATTTCTAAAACCCATAAGGACATGGGAGGGCGTGAGCCACAGATCATAGATCTAACGGCTCAGACCTCCCGGTGTGAACGCCTGCGCGCTCAGGAGGTCCAGAGGTCTGGACCTCCTAATAACGCATCTTGCGAGGTGTGGAGAGGTCGTGGCCGTAGATGGAAAATCCAACGGACCACAACGATGGGGAGGTCCGGAGCGGACCAGATCTAAAGGGAGGTCCTCAACGGTGAGATCTTCCAAGGAAGATCTAAACTACCAAGATCTCCCGAGGAAGATCTACATCGTCAAGACCTCACAGGGAGGTCTGGGACGGTCCAGATGTTCAAGGAGGTCCTCGATGGTTCGAGATCGTCCGAGGGAGGACCTTGACGGTCAAGATCTACCCGGGAGGTCATGAGCAGTGAGATAACCTAGGGAGGTCCTAAGGGAGGTCCTAACGCCACAGACCTCCAGGAGGTGCAGACGGCCACGATTGCGCAAGGGAGGTCTTGGGCGCCCAGATCTCCTCGGAGGAGGTCTCGGACGCCCTGCACCAGCGCTTTAACTTCGCAAGACGCGCTAGGACATGAATAAATCGCGGGACCATGAGGAGGTCGCGCGAGGGAGGTTTTAAATCGCGACAAGAGCGGGTTTAATGGCATTTATCGCTAACCCCATGATTGCAATGATTGGGCATTAAAACAGTGAATTTATGTCCTAAAACGACAATGACACGCTCGGGACGTCGGCAAAATCGGCGGGAAGAAGTGGTCTCGCCGCGATGTAGAGCCCGCCGGTGAGGTCAACGATACCGCGGTCCGCAATAACCATGCGCACAATGGTCCTCCTCTCAACGGCGGCGACGGCCTTGAACGCCGTCGAGCCGGAGAGGTCAAAAGATGACCAAAGCGGCCAAACTACGAAAATGCAAAATGGAGCTCATGCGACAATCAGCGTGTGCCAAAACTTAAGCTCCGCAACATGCATTCAGCGGGTGCAAGCATCTAAAGGACTAACAGGAGGTACTGGAGGTCCTAAGGTTTGGGAGGTCGTGGAGGTGATGACCGGAGTTGGGGAAGACAATGAAGCTTCGCGACTCACGGCACCGGCTCAAGCTCAGCTTTGTCCACCTCTGAAAAATGCCCAAACAAAATAAGTTAGGGTTATTTCAGGAGGTTTGGGAGCACAAAGTGAGCAAGGGTTGAAGAAGGAGCCACTGGAACCCTTGAGTCACCGAGGAGTTCAAGGACTTCAACAATGGCAGCCACTAGAGAGGAGGTGAGTGAGTTAGGAGCTCGGCCAAACATCGGTATGACAGGCTCCAAGTGTGTAAAGGAAGCCAGCGGGGAGCTCAGTGGACACTTATAGCCCTGAGGTGAAGGTTATGAGTGGGGCTAAGCTCCATGGTGAGCTTAGCCCACGGGTTGGTCCATGGGGTGGACAAGACATAAAGGTTGACAAGGGGCAGGGCTGTCTTGACTGAAAGGAAAGTCGACCTGCATTAAATCTTGGTCACAGAGAGTCATTAAAGGTGCACTGAGGCTGGCGGCGCGTAACTCCACCGCTCGAGAGCACGCATGCGCGCCAGAGGAAGGAGAAGAACAGGAGGTCTTGGTGACCGTTGGATAAGACACAGGAGAGGTCTAACCATCGGATCAATTTTTGAACCGTTATGTTTTAAGTGGTGGGAGGAGGTCCCAGCCACACGATCAAGGATGGGAGGTCGTGGCCCTCCGATTTCTTAATCAAAACGCACGTGAGGAAAGGGACAGAGGTCCAAAGCGTTGGATCTCCATCCAGCGGTGTGGACCTCTAGTGAGGACTTAACGCACGCGATCAAAAGGACATGAGGGAGGTCATGGCCTTTGGATTTAAATCCAGGGCACCTTGACACGATGGGGAGGTGCGATATGATGCGCAAGCGAGCAAGGGAGGTCGGGACCGTTAGATTTAGATCTAAGGGTTCGATCAAAAGAGGTGGAGGTCTGAGCTTGCGCAACGCACAAGGGAGGTCGGGGCCTTTAGATTTAGATCTAAGACTACGATCTCACGTCTTGTTGGGAGGTTTGATGCGCATAAGACAAAGGAGGAGGTCGTGACCGTAGATTTTAATCTAACGGTGCACGACAAAAGATGAGGGAGGTTGTGAGTGCTTGATAGCACGGGGAGGTCGTGTTTGTTGGATTTGATCCAATGGCTACGACACCGTGGTTAAATGGGAGGTTTGCTTAGTTTAGCAGAGAGAGGAGGTCGGGGCCATGGATCTTGGATCCAAGGGCTATGACCTCACGTGAAATGGGAAGACTGTTGAGTATGTTGAGGAGGAGGTCGTGGTTGTTGGATTTGATCCAGCGGCCACGACCTCAACAAATGGGATGACCTCATTGCGATGGTTTAACAGCTCGAGGAGGTCTTTGAGGTTTAACACGGGGAGGTCATGACCGTGGATCTTTGATCCAACAGTTCTGACTGATGAGGTGGGAAAGCTTTGTGCGGTGTTGACCGCGGAGGAGGTCTGGCGCCCACGTTGACGAGGAGGTCCACGCGGTCGAGAGGACTTGAAGGGAGGTCTGGGTGCGTTGGTTGAGGGGAGGTCGTGGCCTTTGGATTAGATCCAACGGCTCGACCTCATCAAGGTGGGGAAGGAGGTCGATGGGGTTGAAATTTGGACCGACTTTGCAAAGTGGCTAGCCCAAGGAGCGATGTAGGCTTTAAATTTTAGTTTTAACAAACTGAAACTTAGCAGAATTATTTGAGATAGCAAATGAACTCCAAATTTGATGAAACTTTAACTGGAGCTTGCTGACAATGAGAGTAACCTTGCCTAAAATTTCCAGAGGTTATTATGCAATGCATTTTTCTCAGGAAATTCATGAAGGTTGTTTAAAGGATTGTTTTGCCTCCAAAATTATCAACAAGTGTTATAACTCATGATATTTTTCAGAGGGTCCCATATCAGTTTTGGGACCAAGGAAAATATATTCCAAATGTTTGACACAAGATTTAAGATAATTGGAAAATGAGTTTGATTTTTGGTCAACAAGAGCTTTGTGTTTTTGGATTACACAACTCTTGGACAAGAATTACATAAGATTTTAGGGTTTTTCAAGATGTGAGAAAAAGTTTTAATTTCTACACATATAATTATACTTGATTAACCCTAATTATACATTTGGGATGTTACACATTAGCAGACCGGTTAGGCTGCCTAGTGTGTCCTTATCCCCGTGGGTTGCGGCTCTTAATTAGCATCATCCATTGGAAATGTCTCGTAGGACTTAGCGTGCGGCATACCAAAGGAAGTGTGCTAAATCATGTGGCGAAAAGGCGGTCGATGTGTGGGTACATTGGTACACCCCTGCAGGGTTAAAACTATTCGAATAGCCTCGTCCTAGGTTATGGACATGCTTGGTAAGGTCGTGCAAGAACTAGACTACAACATTTAAATTAAAACTTGATGGATTGGTATGAATGGATGTTCATGCTATTGTGGTGGCTAATGGGTTAGCCACTTCCAGGATTGTTGATGTTATCTATCAATTGTTACTTGTCTCGTTGTTTCTTGCAAATGAAAAATGAATTGCAACATTGCTTTGGAATCTATTTAAATATTGCAAATGAAAACTTGCTTTATGCTAAAATAAGTCCAAAGCCTCATCCACTTAAATAAAGCTTGCATGTAGTTAAACTATAGTTCTGTTATATTACACCGATCTTGCGAGTACATTTTGTACTCATTTGCATTGCTTAATAACTTTGCTCTGAGAGGAGGTAGGGTCCAAAGGGCTCTACTTTTGCGAGTTGTGCATGGGTTGGGAAAGCAACTAGCTTGGCGGTCGGTCGGTTGCCTTGTGGGTGAAGGCACCTGTTGGTTGGCTTCGTTATAGCCATCTTTATGGCCCTTTTGCTTCATTGTGTATCTTGGTAGACTTGTTGTTATTTGGCCGGTCGGCCTCTCTTTTGTAATAACTATCCCTTATTTATACTAACTTCGGTTTGTTGCTTGTTACATTCTATGTGTTTGAATGGAATTGATGCATTCTTTTGTAATGAGTTATGTGTCTTTGCATTCTTGGGGAGTACATATATCTCGAGGTACGGTTTATTTAGTTGATAATACTAGGGTCAATTGGATGACCAAGTATTATGAGCCTAATAAATCGGGGTCTCACAAGCTCATGGTGAGCTTAGCCCATGGGAGGTCCACGGGAAGTCCATGGAGTTGACATGATGGAGAGGACAGAGTAGGTTAGGACAGGGCCTGGCCTAGGGGCGGAAAGAGCTGACACGCATTTAATGCTTGCAGGCTCAGAGCCGTTGGACAAGACCTTGCTCTGACTTTGCCTACTACCATGGCACTTTCGCACCTTGATTATTAGGAGAAGAACAGGGCGAACCTCTCCACCGCTGGATGAAAAGGATGGGGAGGTCCTAGCCCTCAGATGTTATTTTTGAACCGTTTACATTTTAAGTGACTGGGAGGAGGTCCCAGCCACACGATCTTGGACGGGGAGGTCGTGGCCCCACGATTTCCTTAACGCGGATGCGCACGAGGAAAAATGGGATTAGGAGGTCCAAGGCGTTGGATCTAAATCCAACGGTGCGGACCTCCTGGAGGACTTAACGTTTGCGCACGCTACAGCCCAAGATGTGGAGGTCATGGCCTTTGGATTTAAATCCAAGGGCACACAACCAAAGGGGAGGACTTAGACGCTGCGCAACGCACAAGAGAGGTCATGGCCGTGAGATTTAGATCTAAGGGCTACGACCTCACGTGCGCGGGGAAGTCTGATGCGCACGAGGCGAGGAGGAGGTCGTGACCGTGGATTTTAATCCAACGGTGCACAACATGAGATGGGAGAGGTTTTGTGCGCTTGACATCGCTGGGAGGTCGTGGGCTATTGGATCTGATCCAACGGCTACGACGTCAACAAGGTGGGAGGTCTGAAGGTTTTGACAGTGAGGGGAGGTCATGACCATGGATCTTTGATCCAACGGCACAAGACCTCGATGGGTGGAGGACCTCGCTGTGATAGTTTGCAGAGGAGGTCGTGGCCTTTGGATTGAATCCAACGGCTACGACCTCAAGGGAGTGCAAAAGGGAGGTCTGGGTGGTTTGATGGCGAGGGGAGGTCATGACCATGGATCTTTCATCCAAGGGCAGTGACCTCACGTAGGTGGGAGGTCTTAGCGGTTTAAAAAAAACACAGGGGAGGTCATGGCGGTTGGATGTAAATCCAACAGCAATGACCAGAGGAGGTGGGGAGGTCCTTGCGGTGTTGACCGCGGAGGAGGTCGGGACTATTGGATGTAAATCCAACGGCTACGACCTCATCAAGGTGGGAAGGGAGGTCTGATGGGTTGTGAAACAGGTTGGGTTGGACCAGCTTTGCAAAGCGGTTCAGCCCAAGGAACAGTGTAAGTTCTTAAATTCAATTTCAACAGCTGAGACTTGGCAGAATTATTTGAGATAGCAAATGAAGTCCAAATTTTCTGAAATTTTAACAGGAGCTTGCTGACATCGTGATTAACCTTACATAAAATTTCTAGAGGTTATTATGCAATGAATTTTTCTCAGGAAATTCATGAAGGCTGTTCAAGGATTTGTTTTACCTCCAAAAATTATCAAACAAGTTTTATAACTCACGATATTTTTCAGAGGGGTCCCACCACATTTCTAGGACCAAGGGAAAATATTTCTAAGGGTTTGGCACAAGATTTAAGATAAATGGAAAATGAGTTTGACTTTTGGTCAACAAGAGCTTTGTGTTTTTGGATTACACAACTCTCGGACAAGAATTACATGAGAGTTTAGGGGTTTTCAAGATGTGAGAAAAAGTTTTAATTTCTACACATTTAATTACATTAGAAGCAAACACCTGTTTAGGTATTTGGGATGTTACAGTATACCTCTGCAGAGTTAAAACTATTCAAATAGCCGTGTCCACGGTTACGGACAACACTGGTATTATTGGTTATCAATGTATAGTCTCTGTTTTAAAATTTTTGCTTTGGATACTGGTTGTGGCATGAAGGGTATTCATACTTGTTGTTTGGTCAAAGTGGGGAGTCACTTTGATCTTGTTATGTTTGTTGTTATAACTTCTCTTACTTACTGTTGTTTTAGTCCAAACTTGCTTAAAATGGCTTTTACAAAAATTAGTAAGTGTAGGAGCAAAACTTGGCTTCATGCTAAACTATTGCCATTACAACCTTTCTGTTGTTAGCCTTATGCATGTTAATCTCTAATCCTTTACATAGGTTCTCCTAAACACATTCTTTTAGTAGTTTTGTGTAAGTCTTGCGAGTACCTTTTATACTCAGGTGCTTTAACCACTTGTTGCAGGTGAGGACGGTTACTTGTACGAAATGCCCGTTAGTGCCGATCAGGGCGACGCTAACGAGTGAAGCTGTTTCTATCATTCACTCAGTTGCCTGAGGGTTATGAGGGCACACTTGGTGGCTTTTGCTGTTTATAGTTTTGTTTCCGCTTTTATAACTCTGTTATTTTGCTGCTGTTCGGTTGCCTCTGTCAAACCAAGCCAGTTGAAAGTTTTGTTATGTATAAATATTGTATGCTTTGTGTGATTGTGTACAATGTTGTAAAGGATATATGTGCAATAGTCTTTGATCTTGGGAACTATTGTGAGACATATATCCGAGACCCTGATATTGTCTTTGTTCCCTATTAAAGATTATGCTTCTAGTGTAATTCTTTAACTTGAAACAGATCCAATACCAGGGGTCCTCACAGAGACTTTCTCACCGGTAGCGATGCTTAAATATATACAGATCATTCTAGTTATTGCTACATATTTCGACTATGAGATATGGCAAATGGATGTCAAAATGGCTTTCCTTAATGGAAACCTAGATGTGGATGTGTACAAGACACAACCTAAAGGTTTTGTTGATCCAAAGAATGCTAGTAAAGTATGCAAACTTCAAAAGTCCATTTATGGATTGAAGCAAGTATCTTGGAGTTAGAATATACGTTTTGATGAGGAGATCAAAAGGTTTGGTTTCATCAAGAATAAAGAAGAACCTTGTGTTTACATGAAGGTTAGTGGGAGCGCGCTTGTTATTCTAATTTTTTATGTGGATGACATATTATTGATTGGTAATGACATTCCTATGTTGGAATCCGTTAAGGCATAATTGAAAAATAGTTTTTCTATGAAGGACCTAGGAGAGGCAGCATATATCTTAGGAATAAAGATTTATAGAGATAGATCAAGAAGGCTAATTGGATTAAGCCAAAGTACTTATATTGACAAGATGTTGATTCGGTTCAACATGAAGGATACCAAGAAAGGGTTCTTGCCTATGTCACATGGCATAAGTCTTAGCAAGAGTCAGTGTCCTTCGACAACTAATGAGAGAGACCGAATGAATGGTATTTCATATGCTTCAGCTATTGGATCTGTCATGTATGCCATGATATGTACTCGGCCAGATGTATCATATGCTCTAAGTGTTACGAGTAGATACCAAGCTTATCCCGGTGAAGGTCACTGGACAGCTGTGAAAAACATTCTCAAGTACTTAAGAAGGACTAAGGATGCGTTCCTAGTTTATGGCGGTGATGAAGAGCTCGTTGTAAATGGTTACACCGATGCAAGCTTCTAAACCGACAAAGATGATTATCATTCGCAATCTGGTTTTGTATTCATTTTGAATGGAGGAGCAGTGAGCTGGAAAAGTTCCAAACAAGACACGGTTGCTGATTCTACGATGGAGGCTGAGTACATTTCAGCTTCTAAAGCTGCGAAAGAAGGTGTTTGGGTAAGGAATTTCATTACTGAGTTGGGTATGATTCCAAGTGCCTTGAGCCCAATGGATCTCTATTGTGACAATAATGGAGCCATTGCGCCGGCTAAGGAGCCTAGATTCTATCAGAAATCCAAGCATATAATCAGGCATTATCATCTTATTTGCGAATTGGTGGATAGAGGAGATATTAAGATATGCAAAGTTCATACGGATTTAAATGTTACTGATCCGTTGATAAAACCTCTCACACAACCAAAGCATGAGGCGCACACAAGAGCTATTGGTATTAGATACCTAGATGATTGACTCTAGTGCAAGTGGGAGACTGTTGGAAATATGCCTTGGAGGCAATCATAGTGATGATTATATTTCATTATGTTCATAATATTTGATAATATGTTATCCTGTTCCTTGAACGAATCATTAGTTATGAAGATTAACAAGTATGTGACTTGTTGGTGAAGCTCTTTTAACTTATATGATGTCGTTCTAAATGAATCCATGGTCGGAACCCTAGTGACTCTATCGACCAGCATATTGTATTGATTGATGACCATATTTCACTGGTCATGAATATAGGGATATCGAATCAATAATGTGAACGTATGTTAGAGAACATGGGGTTGAATAAGACCCACCTTGAGACACTATTGAGATTGTTATGATTCTATGTGTCATTAGTTGGTCTCAAGCAATGATGATGTATAATCCTTAGACCTGAGATCCGCATGGTTTCCTACGTGTGTAATAGCACTCTTAGGGGTTGCCAATCGCTACTCGTAACTGGGTAGTTATAAAGGTAGCTTTCGGGTATGCTCTGAAACATACGGAGGAATGTTACTAATCAAATATAGAATTTGCCCCTCGTAATATAACAAGAGAGATGTCTCTGGGCCCCTCGTTGTGGTCGGATAAAGTAAGTGTAACATCCCAAATATAGGGTGTGTGTTTCAAATGTAACCAAACCAGGTTTTGTGTTTCAAATGTAATCAAATCTAGGTGTGTGTTTCAAATGTAATTAAATGAGTAAAAATTAAAACTTTTCTCACATCTTGAAACTCTTGAACTTTTCTATAATTCTTGTCAAGAGTTGTGGAATTCAAAAACCTAAACCTCCTGTTGACTAAAGTCAAACCCCTATTCAACTTTGTCAAGAATCTGGTATTCAACCTTTGGAAATATTTTTCCTTGGTTCTAGGGATGATGTGTGACCCCTCTGAAAAATTTCATAATTTTTAGAAATTATTTGATAATTTTTGGAGCCAAGTCAAACCAATTTGTCAATTGGTCAAACCCTAGAACATAACCTTGCAGAATTTCTGGAGAAAAATGCTCTGTATAAAAACCTCTAAAAATTTTATGCAAGGTTAATCTTGGAGTGAGGAACCTCCAGTCAAAATTTCAGAATTTTTGGAGTTAGTTTGCTACCTCTAAAAATTCTTCCAAACTCAGCCTTCAAATTTAAACTCAAAACTGGTTTTCACTATTCCTCGGGCGCGGACCCAAGCCTGGCTCGAGCCACTTGACTCGGTCAAGTCAACTAGCTGCACCCAGCACGGGCACGTTGGCGCGATCGCTATGGATCGTTGGATAGTCATCGCGTGGTCCATGTTGGCGCGGGGCTGTGCCGATTCGGTTGCGTGGGAGCCGCACGATCAAAATCCAACGGTGGCCACGTCATCCTCTTCCTCGCGTGAGCGCGAGCGCCGCGGCAGAGCCAGCGCCATGGCGTGCGTAGGGAGTGGGCAATGTTGGGTCACCTCCGCGTCCTTGCAACGGGTCTCTCTGCACGCATTTAATGCCCGTCGTGCGTCCGCCCCCGAAGTCTCCTTCCTCTGCTCCTCACCTGCTCCCATCGCGCTCGGCGTCCCCTTGGCAACGGGCTTGACCGTGTGAGAGAGCTGCCGTTGCCCTCCTTGCGCCTCAGCTACTTAAGCTCCCAACTTCCGTCCTTAGCTTCCTTTCACCACCCTGCAGCTCTAGCACGCTCGCTCGTTGCTTGCTTGAGCTCAATTCGCCAAAACCATCTCGGCCGCCATTGTTGCTCCTTGAGCTCCTCGGTGAAGACAGTGCCCCAGTGGTGTTTCTTCCTCTCTCTTTGCTCCAGCTTGCTCCTCTAACCTCTTGGAGTATTAACCCTCATCCAATTTTGGTTGCCTCAACAGGGAGCAGTTGAAATTGGAGTTTTCCCCTTTTCGGCCGAAATCAACCCCTCTTCGTCTCCATCGCCAGTGAGTGCTCCCTTTTCCAATTCCTTGCTCTGGGACCATCCTTGAGCTATGTTTGAGCTATCCCGATGACGCGGTCTCTCTCTGGATGCTCAGGTTGTCCTCCCCACGTTGTCGTTGTCGTCGCCGTCGCGGTGCTTCGTCGCCGGCGCAGCACAGCCCCCCTCTGTCTCTCTGCGTCCTTCAGGTAACCTCCTGGTAGTCCCTAGGAGCTGGACACCTACTTACTTGAACTACGGCGGAGCTCTATCGCGTTTTCATTCTCGGCCATGGTTGTCGCGCCACCCCTCTCCGGCTAGCTGCCGTTCTGGGCCATCACCGCAGGTGTGAGTGGTACCAGTGGGTAAGCACTGCTATTGCGCACCCGTAGCTGGCATCAGTTCGCACCACCGTGCCTTAGGTTGCTGGCGATTTTCCGTGAAAGCCGTCGAGCTCGTTGTCGGACGCGTCGGCACAGTGCAGGTGCGCGTACGCGACATGGCTCGTCGTGAGCCGTCCATCGTTTGATCTACGGCTCAGATCGCGGAAGCGTTTCGCTTCGTCGATCGTTTTGGACCGTCCGTTTTTAGATCAACTGTGGAGACTCGCGTAGGTTATGCATGTGCACTATGTGGCGTTCATCGTGAGCCGTCCATCTCGCGATCGATGGTCCACAGTCGCTGCCCCCTTTCGCGCGCGTGGATTCAAACGCAGCGCACGAGGTCCAATCTGGACCTTTGGATCCAAGATCAACGGTCCACGTTTGTCGATCTCGCGCGGGCGCGTGAGCATCGTCCCATGGGCTTGGACCGTTGGATCCAAGATCAATGGCCCAAGTTCGTCCACGTCAATTTGGAAATTAGGATTTCCCGAGGGAATTAATTTTGAACTGAAAAAGGTAATAAACTTCAAAGTTGCATAACTATTTCATTTTAAATCCAATTGAGATGATTCAAATTTTGTTAGCTCTGGTTTGAACTCAGCTTTAATCTAAAAATAGTTGGAAGCTTAGTTCGGCTCCAGAAAATAGATTTGAAAATTGGTTTAGAAATAGACTTTAAATGTTGCTCTAAAAATTGCATTTAACTTGTAAATTGCATAAGTAATTCTTTATAGATCCTTTTTAAGTGAATCCAATTGTGTTGGCTTCCTCTATTAGTGTACTAAATGTTGGAATAGGTTTGAGGCATGTCACTATTTTCAAAATCTTGGTGGGTGCGTTTTGTTTTGTTCTAGTGTGCATGTCTTTGAAAAATCAAAGAAAATGCATACTAGCTCCAAATGAGGTGAACTCAATTGTGTTATTCATCTCATGAGGTGATTTACGTACCATAAAAATCCCAGGTGCAACACCTCTTTGGAAAATTGTGCTAAAGAATTTAATTCGGATGAACCGTAACCAATTTGAATTTTCCAGCATTTTCTAGGCTGAGCAGATTTGTTTTGGCCATAACTTTTGCATTGAGAATCCAAATAAATTGGTTCTTATTGATAAATTCCTTAAAAATCATGCTCTTGCTGCTGTAAAAATTTCAGAGCATTGGGAGAAATTTGGCTGTGGAGTCTTTTCGGTTTTCCTCGTTCTTATCGGTTCTTTTTCGCTTTTTCGTTAGGTGCCGACGAGTGCGTTGATCCCGCGAGTGACCCTTTGCAGCATAGTGAGAAGCTCCAGCAAGGCAAGCAGTTTGATCATGTTTAATCCCATTACTTTCAAATTCTAATATATTGTTTGCAAAGTGTATGTATGCATGCTCTATTTTGTTGTTAAACGATTATCGATTAGTTGCTCCTATAGTTGCATGTTCTATAGGTAAATGTTCAATCTCTACTACTAAGCCTAGGAATATCTTGCTGTGATTTAGAGTTCGTTGGATGAGCTCTTGTCACTTAGTAGATCATGTGTTGGTATTGCTTAGAAATGCTTAGCTTACGGTAGAATTGGGCGGTCATCGACTTAGTCGATGATCTTGATCACACAAATCTAATTATTATTCCATTATGTCCAGCACTTGTGCTTTGTTAATTTGTAAAGTCAAAACAAAACTGAAAATGAAAACTATTTAGACTTGGGCACAATGGATGATGGTGTGATTTGTTGGTATGTGGAATGGTGCCTAAGTCAACAAGGACCGAACATCTTGTTACACTAAAACAAGAAATTTTGCGTGCTAACCACACGAGGGGGATATGAGACCTCTCTTGACTAAGTACTTTGGGGGTGTTAATTATGAGTCGATGGTGGTTAAAATGTTTTTATAGGGATTGGGAGCACCCGCGGTTGCTTAGGCTGGGCCGGTGTATCCTACCCTTCGGGTTGTTGTGACTCTTAATTAGCATTACCCATTGGAAATGTCTCGTAGGACTTAGCCGTGCCGGCATACCAAAGGAAGTGTGCTAAATAGCTTGGCAAAAAGGCGGTCTGGCGTGTGGGTACATTGGTACACCCCTGCAGGGTTCAAACTATTCGAATAGCCTTGTCCTAGGTTATGGACACGCTTGGGGAGGTCTTTCGAGACTTAGACTATAACATTTTAATTAAAACTTGATGTGGGTGGTATGAATGGGTAATTCATGCTATTGTTGTGGTGACTATTGGGTTAGTCACTTCCAGGATTGTTGTTGTGATCTATCTATTGTTATTATGTTGTTGTCTCGCTGTTATTTGCAAATTAAAAATGAATTGTAAAACTGCTTTGAATCTATTTAATTATTGCAAATGAAAACTTGCTTTATGTTGAAAACAACCAACCGCCTCCACTTAAATAAGCTTGCATGTAGCATATATATAGGTGTGTTACACTACACGTAAGTCTTGCGAGTACATTTTTGTACTCATTTGCTTTGCTTAATTACTTTGTTGTAGAGGAGGTTGATCCCCCTGGGTTTCACTTTGTGAGATGTGCGGTGGATTTGACGACTAGATTGGCGGCCCGGTTGGTTGCCTTGTAGGTTAAAGGCACACTAATTGGCTTTTATTTATTGCCATCTTATGGTTTTTTGCTTCCGCTGTTTATTTATCTTTCTTAGTTGTTATTTGGCCGGTCGGCCCCTTTTGTAATAACTCTATTATGTATGTGTTTTGTTTAATCTAGTTCGTGCTTTGGTTCTATGTCTTGAATGGAATTGATGCATGATTTTGTAAAGGGGTGTGTATACTGCATTTTTGGGAAGTATACATATCTCGAAGACACGGGTTATTTTGTTTGTGATGCTAGGGTCAATGGATGACTAAGCATTACAAGCCAAATAAGCCGGGGTCCTCATAGTTAGTGCATGGCCATGCCACTAGTGGTCGAAGTGTTCGACCACATGAAGTTATTCAACACTCGATTGAGAAAGTATTGAACAGTCCATGGATGACACAACATCTCACCTGGAGTTCAACCAGATATCGTGAGGCAAAGGGAAAATACATGAGTAGGTCGCTTAGTTCGATCAGTTACGGACTGGTCGTGTGGAGATACGAGCTGATCGTAGACTGGTCGAACGTAATCACAGAGTGATCGTAACCTGGTCATAAGGAGTTACGAACTGGTCGTGACCAAATATGAACTGGTCCTATAGAGATAGGACCTGGTCGTAAGTATGAGGATCTGGTCGTAGATCATATTGCAATAAGATTCATCCGATATAATTTGTGTATTCGAAAATCGTTATGTCCTACTAGGTACCGCTAATGACTCGTGGTCGGAAAGGTGTTTTTGAGTCACAACCGAATACGCATAGACCTAATGAGTCACACACTTAATGAGTTGGAACAAACTAGTACGGATATGATTCGTAAAACGTGTTCGGATAGGATCCTTTACGGGCACTATATAAGAAGATGCTTGAGGCTATTGGGATGTGAGACGAGTTAACGTGAGTTGCTCCACTGAAACCCTAGCCGCCATCTTCCTGAGAGCTCTACCGTCTGACTTGGTGCTAGCACACCGGTGTACGGTTGTTCCTGCTCTTGACATGTGGATACCGTAGAGGCGCTACTGCGGTTGCTGTTGCGCTTGAGGATGTTCCGCGATCTTCATGAGGAACTACAGAGATTGCTGGAGGAGGCAATCGACACGCGAGGACGTTGGCCGATCGACTACGACCACTGCATTGACATGCTCGATGCTGGACGATCGACTATGACCACTACATCGACGTGCTCTACGTTGGACCAAGTTGCTCCAACTCTTCTTCTATTACTCCGCGTGTCTGGTGGTAATGATCTGTGATCATCTTCTTGCTTGGCTTCCTGGTTTACGTGGTAGAAGTTTTGAATTATTGCTATCATAGCCTACCCGTATCCCAACAGCAATGTACTCAACCTTGCTTAATTTGTTGTTAAGAGTATGAGGATGAACTAGTTCCGAACAACAACGGGTCTTTCTAGAGTGTAGTCCTTATCGATTGCCTGTGGGACTGGAAGGGGTATACCGCTGGACCATTTTGGTTTCTTTACTATGCTTTCCGTTGCACTCTGTTACTTTTGCTACTTTGATACTTAAGCTTTTTATTTCGGTGGTCGTCCTTTGCATTGTAAATAATGTAACCGCTTAAGTTAAGTACCATAATTTGTTTTATCTTATATGTATGAATGTATGGATGTGAATATCAATATTGTGAATGTGTGTACTAGCCACTGATCATGGGACTAGTACGGTACACACAAGAGGGCTTCGGGTATTAAAACCCAGGGTCCGACATTTCGCCGCTAACCACTGATTACCGGTGTTATTGGTGGTGCCTGATTAATTTTTATACTGGGCAAAAAATTTTGGTTTATTTAATTTTCATCCAAATTCAAATTTAGATAAATTTCGTCTTTACATCTGGAAAATTGAAATTTCAATTCAAAAAATTCGTTCAAAATTTCCTGTAACCGGCGAAAACCGATGTTATCACTACCATCCGATAAAAATTTCTTACCGGAAATGTTTTCCCTAACTCCGCCTAACCCTAGATCATGGTGACTCCGCCTAACCCTAGATCGCGAACGAGCGATTCTGATTTTGATTTGGGTTTGGGACACTTGGGCAGAGTTATGGAGACTGAAGGTTACCAGATTATATTCAAAAGAAATGTGGAGTGGCGCAAGGTGACCAGATCAGAAAGAAGAGATGTAGCACGAGCAACCATCAACCGTACGCCCAGCTAACGAGAGGAGAAGATGAATTGGTTAGGAAGAAGCATCCTGGCATGGCACAGCATTGGCTTCATACGATTTGTGAGGCTACTCGGGTTATCTTGGTCCTACGTCGAGAATATTGGGCACCCGTATCAAGGACAAATATATACAACTTGCAATAGTACCTCAGGCACAGATCGCAAGGCCATGCCAAAGGCACAGATATCCCGGGCGCATGCCCACCTGGGCAAAAACACATTTCCCATGTGGGATATAATGAAACAAAATAAACAAATAAATAAATAGCGAGTAAAATTCAAGAAAGATACAATGCAAAAAATTATGAACGTGTACTAAAAATGCAGTGCTTATCGAAGGATTCAATCACAATATGTTTTCTGCAATTCATAGACTGTGGATGAATCGGATGGAAACCGAAAGAAAGCACTTGCAAGTAAAACACATGAAGGTAAAATTGGCTATAGTAAACTGTAAAATTGTCACGGCGTTTGCTGTAGGATACTCTAAAATCGTGGTTTTCGTTTGAAGATACTCCAAAATAGGGTGGTTACTTTCCACAAATCACCGCGGCCATTCAAATAAACATGATGCATTTTACTCACCACCAGAAACCTGTATTTTTCCTGAATGCCAAAAACACTCGGGAACATAATTCCCGAAGGCCGACCGTCGGGAAAAGCCACTCAGGATAATTTAGTCGGGATTCAAACTGGTTTCCCGAGTGTTTGTAGATTTACACTCGGGAAACATAATTTTCCCGAGTGTTTAAGATTACACTCAGAAAACATAAAACACTCGGGAGAAAAAAACTTCCCCGAGTGTTCAGAATTACACTCGGGAAAGTATGGAAATTGTCCCAAGTGTATTTTTCAGATTTACACTTGGGAAATCTAGCTACGTGACAACCTAGCACACATGCAGATTCGTGATTTTCCCGAGTGTTTCGCAACTAAGGACACTTGGGAAATACCTAAACAGTATATACACCAATTTTGTATGTACAATGCATTTCATTTTAAACCAGATTCAGACTGACAGGAAACTCAGCAATCAAACAGAGTATACATTCCACGGCAAGAAAAATACCACCAATTAGGCACAAATCATTGCATATATAAATTCAACAACAATATTGACATAACGTTCGAGTTCACAATACAACATTCACATATATAGATCGGACATCCACAACATATTCGAGTTCAAATTCGAAAAGCTAAGCATAAGACTTGTCTGTTAGCACATCCACGTGATAACAGGTAATTAATGGAAGCATCATACAGAATGTGCAATACATTCTTTTCAGCTACAGCAAGGCGTATAACATAGTCAGAATGCCCGCTGAGAGTCCTTGTACAAGCACCATCTGAGCAGCAATCCCATATCTATAAAATTTAACAATTAACAAGATGTAGGAAGAAGATGACTAAATATAGTTCTGTTGAAATGGCTTGCCTTCATAGTAGTGTCTGATGAGCAGGATACAAGACTCTGGCCAACAATGATGGCATCATTGACCTGCATGATGAAGTTAGCAGTGTAAGTAATAGTAGCAGAAACACAATATATGAATGCATACAACATAAGCATTTTATTCATCCTCATACTACACACAGTTTCTCCATCCACTTCCTAACTTTCATCTCAAGTATTAGAAAAGGAAACATGAGTTAGCATCATATATCTTTTCAAACTTCTATATTAATTGTGATGTTCAAGGAGCAGAAGTGATAGACCTTAATTTCACATAATCACTTGAAATTTGAAACAAACTACCACAGGCAAATTCAGACATACAGTCCAAAAGAGATTCACTTTCAGGCATCATTTCAACAGCAAGACTGACTTTACTCAGAAGATATAACAAAACATACCCAATCAACATGTGACTCAAATGTTGCTGAGAATGTTGCATCACTCTCTTTTATTTCCCATCTCCTCAGTGTACCATCCCAACTCCCAGTAAAAAGATAATCACTTGTGCCAGTAATGGAAGCGTTTAGGTATGCCAAGCAGTTGATCCCTTCACAATGCTGAACAGAAAAAAAAAGGGACAATAGAAGAAGACCATTAGTTCATCGTGAATCACTTCTTTGACCTACAAATGACACCCGATAGCAAGGACATCTGATGAAGTAAAACAAAAGGTCTAATTTATTCAAACCTTTGTGTTGTCAGCATGAAGTGCAGTGTGCCTACCTAAAATTGCAGCAGCTTAAATTTACAACCCAATCAGATTATAGAATCCAAAGATGCACCAAGTTTAAGAAAATGGTCACCCAACGGAACTAACGATCGCAACCAAAACCGAAACAAACAAAAACTCAAAGAGCACAATTCTTCAGTAACCCACCAATCCACCATGCAATGCGTTGTTTTTCACACGAATTGAAAAATAGAAACCGTTCGATCTACAATGAAATCCATAAAACACAATGGAAGGATTAACGGGGAGAGGACAGAGGAGGTTGGCATTGCCGGGTTTGATCTCTGTATGAGTAGATATAAGAAATCTAGACCGATTAACTAGCAGTAAAGCTTTATTTACTGTTAAGATCCTTGTTGTATCTAGTCAACTCTTTTATTTGTGAGCTATTAAGAATATGTGCAAATCAGTAATGTCAAAAATTAAAAGTAAATGTGCATTTACACCGTATGCTTATATAGTCTACTCTTTTAACATGTGTCTTCAATTTTTGGGGAAGTACAACGACATTGCATATCAACAGGTACAACGACATTGCATATCAACAGTGATAAATGACTTATTCCACTAAGATAATGGAACAATGAATCTCACCAAGATATATAATCACATTTTAAATTGACACTGTTTCCATGCAGGCATGCACATCATTGTTAAGAATAAGTGAATTGCCAGGCACTATGCATTATTGACAAAAGGCATATAATTTAGCATTTCCAATAAGCATGGGTCAAGTCCATACAATCTCAATAAAAATGGCATACAATTTTTACTAAGTTCTTCTAACTACAATAATGTCGATAAATCAATGCAAGTATTCGATAAAATAACCATTTATTTTACACCAGCACATGTTGTGGGGTTCCATCACCAATATCAATTGTTTTCCTGTCGTACAAAATGTGATGTAGAAAATAGAAGCATACCTCGTCGAAAGCTTGGTTGTTCTTTTGGCACTCAAAATTCTTGTTATTCAAATAGACTCCACCGCAACTTCTTTTCGCTGACTATTAAAATGAAACGAACAGATCATGAAACCAAAATATTATCGATAAGGTAAATTTAGTTGAAAAATTGTGAGTCATGCAGCTTTGCCAAAGAAAGTTTAAGACACATTCCGTTCTCGGAACACAGAAGATGACAAGACTATGTTTGATATACACACGCTATACAAACCTATGAGTAAATCATTGGGCATAAGTTGGTTTACTAAACCATAATAATACCATTAACAACCAGTTTCCATTGACATTCTAAATACACAGAAAGCATATTGCTAAGGTAAGGTGACCAAATGCTCATATCCGCATGAACAAAATGTTTGAAATGTACAGCTAAAGTTTATGGCATATCAATAGGTGCCGCATTCCATCAAGGACACAGTCTGCTACCAGTATGAATGCACATACTTGCCAGCTTACTCTCTTTAACATCAGTGAACATGAGTCCTTGCCAGCTTGAACATTAGTGAACCCACATCCATCTTCTTCGCTGTGCATCATACAACCAACATCAGTAAGTCAAGCTATATCAAAATTAATAAATCAAAGCATCACATATAAGCAGAAGTAGCAAAATCAAAAGGGGGAATTAAGGGGAGTAAATCCAAGCCGGGTTGGGCGCGTGAGGCGAGCAGCCGTAGGTCGGGCGAGCCATGCGGGTGTGGATCGAGTAGGGGGGAGGGAGGGAGCTAGGAGGAGGAGGCGTTTGAGGGAGAGCCAAGGCGGCGCTAGCCTCCGGCCGCACCGAGGGGGGCAGCAGCACAGGGGCGAACCAGGCCTAGCGGCGGTAGAAGGGCCAAGCCAGGAGCGGGGCGGCGCCATGAAGGGAGGTGCCGGAGTGGAGCAGGAGGCGGAGAGGCCAAAGGCGACCGGGCATTGGGGCAGCGCTGGACCGGCGAGCACGGGCGAGCCGAACTCGGGAGGAGGAGGAGGCGGCAGATCTGGAGCCAGAGGTGGTAGATCTGGAGCCGAAGGCGCCGGCGGTTGCGGCAGTGACAGACCCGGAGGCCAGCGGCAGCACAGCATCACTGGCAGGAGGAGGCACCATGGGAACCTGGGCGAGGGAGCCGAGCCGGTAGAGAGGGAGAGCGCAGGGCCAGGCCCAAGGTTGGCGGAGCCGGCAGCTGTGCTGTAGAGAGGAGGCGCCAGGGGAGACCAGGTGAGCGGCAGCGGAGGAGGAGGGAGTCGGGGAGGAGGCAGCCGGGCACGGAGGAGCATGGCAAGGCGGGCGCGGAAGGTGTCGGGGGAGGGAGGAGGAGAGGGAGAAGGAGGAAGACGGGGATTGCGGCTGCGGGATTGGGGGAAAAGGGGCGTAGGGTTAAAGGGGAAAAAATGGGTGCGGCGGGGAAAAAATGGGCGCGACCGAAAAAAAAAGTTCCCGAATGTCTTTGATGCACTCGGGATTACATTTTGTTTCCCGAGTGTTATATAAAACACTCGGGAAAGTTAATTCTACCGAGTGTTGATTTCTCGTCCCGAGTGTCTTATGAAACACTCGGGACCTCCCCAAGTGTTTTCGTCTAGACACTCGGGAAAGATATAGACACTCGGGAACTACGCAGTTTCTGGTAGTGAGTTCCGCTTTACTTGATTCACATCTATATGTTTTGACACCATCATGAGGGGTCTATATATCTAGAAACAAATGGTGATATTCAAGGTACCTCTTCGCTTTTGAGGTCTAGAAAATTGCACAATAATACTTCAATCAAAAAAAAAATCCTAGAAGTTCCATCATTAATTCAGAGAAAAGAGAATATGTACACCACTTATTCCGGTGGGATTAGATTATAACGGTGAAAATTAATCATATATAGATAAAAATTCAAACTAATCAAGAAAAAGATAAGATCTACACCACTTATTTTGGTAGGACTAGATTATAACGGTGTGGATTAATCATATAGATATTACAACTAATACAATTATATTTTCGAAAAGCAATAGAGTTCTGCTAGTTTATTAGTAACTACGAACTACTCTGATTCAAATGGCTTCTCATTCCTCACCCACTATTTCTTAAGTGTGAGTAGAGCCAATTTAAAAGCAACTTCCAAGAAAATAAAAGTTCAAGTAATAACTTATAAAATAGTAAAACCAAACAAGAAAAATCGGATGCGAAATCTTCTTTTATTATTTTTCAACATTTACATGAATTTTCACACATCAAAAGATCAAAACAAGAACGTACGTATAGATGCAAAGAGTGAAAAAAATCAAAGCAATAAAGAATTACATCACACAAACATAAAAAACTAACCGCACAGCAAAATACCCCCACAACACACGGCAGCTTTTCTATTTCTTCGCCTCAGCTTTCACAACCCCTTCGTTCCCAGCCATCATCATGTACTTGTCCTTCCTCGTCAGCCCGGTGAGCTCGAACGCAAGCGCCTCGCCGAGCACGCGCTGCACCCGGTTCGCCGCGTCGATGCTGTGGCTGTGGCTGTTGCCGGCCTCCTCGCCGTCGGGCGGCGTGGTGACGACCAGCTCCAAGAACTCGACGCGGTACTCCGGCCGCGAATTCATCATGAAGTAGAACGGATCCAGCCACTTGGCCGCCGGCATCGTCGACGTGCCGTAGAACATGTCGACGCGCGTCTCGAGCGCGACGGGTGTTACCTTGCCGGTGAGCTCGGCGAACAACGGGCTGAACCGGAGCAGGTACGGCTCGCGGCAGGTCGTGCCCTCGGGGCACACGACGAGGTCGCCGCGCGCCAGCAGCGCCGCCATGCGCCGGCGGTCCTCGTCCCTGTCCCGGGTCAGCCGCGCCGTGCGGATGGGCGCGATCAGTTCCGAGAGCGGGCTCAAGCTGTACGTGACGGTGGTGACGGGCTTGTTAAGCCCGGCGGCGACCGTGATCGGGTCCAGGAGCGTGCGGTGGTTGCAGACGTAGAGGCGGCCGCCTACCTGGTTTTTCTTGGTAGCGTCCGGCGATGGGCCGGCGATGAGCCGGGAGCGCATGCCGGTGAGCGCGCCGAGCGGGACGGAGACGCGGTAGGGGAGGACGCCGAATGCAACGCTGCGGAAAACGGCGAGGAAGATGGCCCAGGGAAGGTAGGTATACATGGCGATCGCGGCGGAGAAACTCGGCGTGAAGGCGAGGCGGCCGTCGTGGAAGACCAAGGGCCTGGGGTACTTGTCCCTCGGCAATGGCTGCCATGCCTTCTTGTCGGCTTCACTCACAGCGTAGGTCGCCTGTAGTAAGATTTTACTGTTACTGCACGTACTGTACATATGTAAAGGATTGTTGTAAAGTTTCCAGCTTCAACAGCATCATCACCTAAGATTGAGATGTAAATATAGCTAGCGGCATTCATTATTAAAAATTCCAGGTGTACCAGCAGTTAGTATCGTTACTTGAGGACCAAACTAACATGTATTGGGATCCTCTGTGTTATTGCAATGTTCACTATATGGACAATGTTTTCATGAGGCAGTGAGCAGTTTTTGTCGTGGAAAGGCAGCAACATGAAAAATATAATGTAGCATAAACACTATAACGATTAATCTCGACCTTCGGTCTTTGATAGTACAGTAGAAATTGCTTCCAATCCAACTAACATTAACCCCACGCGACACACAGCACAGGTAGATATTCGTTGCCACCAAACTTCAACTATGCTTGTCTCATGTTTGTAGCGTGGAATAGGCTCCCATGCCTCAAGGTCAAACCAAACACCGCCTACTCATTCCTTTCTACAAGTCGTCTCCAAAGTCCAAATATTGGCGACTTTTTTTTACGCTAGAAATATTATTTTTCTTCAAATGTTCATACGTGTGTGGTTCGTAATTAATTCAAGCTACGTGCATGTACGTACTGTACTACAACCGTATTCAAGGCATAATTGAAAGAGTTCACTTCACTGATAAGTATAGCCAAGTTGCTTGGTAGGTGATATATCTTATATGCCGGTGCTAGTTCATAAATTCGTGCTTTCAAGATGGAGATATATTTTAATTGAACTAATTAAAAGGGTCATTGTACTTCCATTATCTAAAAAAATTAGAAGGGTCATGATATGAAACATTTCATCTACACATATAGATCATTGCAATTGATATATATAGCTTCAATCTAATACTTTTCTTCATTACGTTTTAGAGAAATTAATTTGACCATTCCAACAAGATGGCTGACCTAATCTAGCTAACTTGCTCATATGGATGCTGATGTTGTGAACTAAGTTTTCTTATGGATTTTCTCACCAACCGACTACCGTGAAAAAATTGGTCTAATTAACCATACATGGGTCGTAAGGGTGACCTTCTCTCTGAGTGAACAATATCATGGGGCTGTCTTTTAAGGGAGTGTCTATATCACAATCGAAAAAATTTTCCACCAAAATCAGTCGAATTCTGAGCCGTCCGATCAAGGTCCGCCTCCATCATATTACGACATGTGTTCCCCTAAACCCCACAAGCAAACCTACCTGGCTGCCTCCCGAGCGAACCCACGCATGCCGCCATCTTTCTCCTCCTCCTTCGCTTCTTCTTGCTTCAAATCCGGATAAGCTCGCCAGCCACCACCTCCACCTTCCTCTCTGGAAAGCCTCCACCACCGCCCCCTCCCCAGCCCCGACCACCGACCCTCAGTCGTAGTCGTCGACGCCGTTGCTATCACCGCACTGCCCGCCCACCCTAACTCATCTTGTGCCGACGCCGTGCCGCCCAATGCCCTCCTCCATGCACGTGGCCAGCGTCATCACTGCCACCCCACCGCCCACTGTCGAGCCTTTGCGCCACTCCCTCCCTCTATAGCTGGGCCTCGGTGAACCCAGAACACTAAATTGGTGAAACCGAGCCCTAAACCTGCTGCTGTCGCCGGAGAAGACGATGACCTTGCTGACGGAGCACGAATACTCAAGCTGATCCAACAGTAAGAAATTCTACTGAAATTCCCAAAAATTTTACTCGGGTGTTGTTTAGCAATTCCGGTCTTTAAATCCATCATGTAAATTTTACCAACTGAAAATTATAACCTTTCCTATCAGCAAAATTGATATATCATGTCTTTCGTCATGTAAGAATTTTAATCTAACTTGTAATTGCTCCTTTTATCATTTCTTATATAAAGATTATGCAGATCTCCTGCACAGAAAAAAAAAATCCTGATCCTTCTTTTTATAATTTTTTTCATCTCCTTAGTGCAACGAAGGGCAGATTTCCTACTTGTTTCTAATAATAAACTAAAACTCACCTTGAAACAATGAGAGAATAGACGGTGCATACTGCTGCCCACTCCAACAAGCCCGACAGCTCCACCGACCTTGCCCTTCATCATGTCCTCCATTTCCTCCCCAACCGGAACTCCATCCCTCTCCACTCCGTCCTTGACAACCCCGACGTAGCGCCCGGCCATCGCCAAGAGCTCCCTTCCGATGACAGCGTCCACGCCGAGGTACTCCTTCAAGAACCCCTCCACCATCACCCTCGGAAACGCAGCACTCACCGCTACCACCGTCCTCGCCTTCCTCACCGCCTCGAACCCCTCCATGGCCATCTCTTCCAGGAAGAACTTTGGCAGAACTGCCTTGCAAACCCTGACCACCTCCTTCTCACGCAGCCCCAAGAAGGACACCATGACCATGGCCTTGAGACGCATGTCATGGCCGAAGAGGCACAGGAGAGGATATGCAAGCAGCAGAAGGAGTCCGCGAAGGAAGCTGCCGGCCTCGACGGCGACGAGCATGAAGTAAGGGAAGGTAGATAGCGGCGACCTCAGGAGCCACGCCTCTACATCGACCACTACCGTTTGGTCTTGTAGCTTCTCCGTTGGTGGTACGGCTTGAGTATTTGCCGTTCCCGTCGCTGAGCGGCGGTGGTGCCGGCCTGAGAGGGTTTGCCGGAGGAGGCGGCGAAAGGGGACCAAGGGCTTTTGGAAGGAGGAAGGCTTCTTCACCATGGCTTCTACGTGATGACTGGTATGTGTTTGCTGTCGTTTTGTTTTTGCTTGTAAAGCCTCAATCGTACGTGCCTCTAGTACTTATAGGGAACGCAACTACGCAAGTACTCGGCCAGAAGCATTTGAAGTTTGACTAGTCTTGGTTTGGTGGTGTTAGGGGCACAGGTAGGAGAATACTCGAGCCGTGTCTGTGTTACATATAGACATGGCAAAGCTGTGCAAAAAAGCGTATGGCATGACATGTTAAGGTAACAAAACCATGTGTAGGTGTTTTTTATTTCAAAATGTGGACACGTTTGAATCGTGGACACATTTGAGACACATTTTACTAAAAGCGGTGGATCAACACGAAAACATACTACTATTACGCCGCACTATACCGTTGAGCTGTGTTTTCAACGGTATAGCATCTAGCCGTAGGATCATCGAACCACGCGCGGCTGTTTCCTCGTAACCAAACGTCCTCCTCGTCACCTTACTTGGTGTCTCCGTCATTTCTCTTACTTGCATTTGACCTCGCTTCCCCGGTCATCCTCCTTTGTGCGCGATCTCACGCGCACCAACTCCCCGCCATCATCTTCGGCTCCATTCCCTATCCTCCTTAGTTTCACGCGCGCGGAGTGCGTGCGACGCCCTCTTCCTCAGTTTCGCGCGTGTAGGCCCTCGCCGTCCGACCACCTCCTCGCGCCAAACGGCGCTTCGTCCGTCACGCGCGCGAAGAGCGAGTGACTCCATCCTCCCCGGTTTCGCAAGCATGAAACCTCACCGTTCGGCCGGCACATCTCTTCGCCGAGTCTAGTATCTGGCTTTAAACGTCAGGAATACGATTGAAACATCGTCCGACATCTCCCCCTTGTCTGCTACTCCGGCATGTCTCGGGCAAGTTTCCTATTTGGTCCACATATTTGCTATTTGGTTGTTGCATGTAACAAGTTCGATGAAATGCCTTGTTCCCACTTGAAATTATTTCACTTTTATGCTTTTCACTATAATGTTTCATTCCCCATGACATGAAAATCCATTGCTAATTTGCGTCCATCTCGTGTCTGTGCGGACAGTTTTGCCAATGGGCGAAGAGGCTGGCAAGATCTTGGATGAGATTACTTCTGCACAAGAGGATGGACTGAAGGCTGCCTTAGCTAAAGCTTTTTTTTTGGCTATTAGTAAGGTGCCCGCCCGTTGCAACAGGATACCAAACCTTGCACTAACACACACTTTTCTTTCACACTAATATAAAGTGAATTAACTAATCAAGGCGACACATATATCTACTGGCATGTAGTATCACATTTTTGGCAGAAGGACCAAATTCTACAGAACAAGCAAAGTGATTTCTACAATGTTTTGTGCATTACAAGAGTCGTTACGGAACATAAAAAATTGAGACTAAATAACAAAAAATTGAAACTACAGAGACCAAACAAAAAGTTGTTAGATTCCATAGTAGTCCTCACCAGGGTTTTTATTTTCGGCCGATTTTCGGCTGAAAATCGGTTTTATCGTTTGTACTAGACCCCCCCGGTAAGAAAACAAACCGGCGCCGAAATTTTTGGGCCAAATCGCGGCTCAGTGTGCAGCCGCCCAAGGAAGCCCATTCGCCCTCCTCAGTCCTCATTCGTTCCTAGGTCAAGACGCAAAGAAGAAAGACAACTCATTCGGCGGTGGCGGCTCCTCGATTCCTCGCGGCGGCTCAAGCCTTGAACCAAATCTCCTCTCCGTTCTTCTTGGCGCATGGAGTCGCAGCGAGGCGCAGCTGGCGACGCCGGCGAGTCGGGCGAACCATCTCGTGGTTCTTCTTGGCTCCTCCTCGAGGCCCAAACTCCCGCTCCTCCTCGCACCCACGGCGCATGGAGGCTGGCGAGGCGAGCGAGGGAGCGAGTGTAGCTGGCGGGCTCAAGCTGGGCGCTGGGCTGGTGCTCGGCGACTCCATGCCGGGTGCTCGCCGCGTTCCCGTGGAGCTTTCGGCGTCTTCTTGCTCTTCGCCGGCGTGGAGCCGCCATCGACGAGGACATGTCGGCTCCACTCGGGTTCCTCTGTGGTATGGTCGGGCACGACCTCTTTGTGCTCAGCGGCGAGTGTTTGAATGAATTTGATCGATTTTCGATCGAAATTTAGTTGAATTTAATTTTTGTTTGAAATTTTCGCGAAATCTGCGAAATTTTCCAAAATCGCTAAAATCGGTTCTATCGGTGACCCCCGGTAAAATTTCAAAACCGATTTTCAAAACCCTGGTCCTCACCTAGTGCAGCTTGTTCTGCTTGATGTAAATGCTAGCACCACCACTTCAGCAATAGTGCCGTGCTTCTCCAAGACACAGATGCAACTCTAGCGTAAAACAGAAACCATCGTTGATCCGCCGTCAATGGGCTTGGCCTGCACGACGCCCTCAGTTCCCCAAAAGCTCCCGGCTGAGCTCCGTCCCGGCTTGATGCCGCTGTGCTCGACCTCCACTGTGAACTTGGTTCTTGTCGGGACCCGAATTTACAATTCAGGACCCTCTGTGTTTAACGCACTAGTCCAGGATCATGCTAGTGCACACAGTGGTAACAAAGGTGGAAATCGATCCATACAAGCGAATAATAACATAAACGAATAACTTGGATTAATAAATAATGGTTTTGACCTTAAGGTCGAGTTTACAATTATTCAAGCCGCGCAGGGCTAACAGAGAAAGATAAACGGCAGCGGAAACAGAAACGGCAGTGGCACCCCATCGATTCGCCACAGGCAACCGACTGGGATCAAGACCTCACGATCAGACACCTTCAAGATACTCGTCCTCGAATGCTGGTGAAGACTCCTCCTCTGCTTGATTCGTCAAAACAAGCGTGAGTACACAACCGTATTCGCAAGCCACACCACAGAGATGCAAAATATACATGCTGGCTTTATACAAGGGAAAGGCATTCTGTGGTTCTTTTGCATAAATGCAGTTTTTGCAATTGAATACAATTAATAGATTGAAAACAGGTAAAGCAAATAGACAATAATAATTTAACAATTTATTTCACAAAGACGCACACAAGCCTAGACAATTTTAGCACATAGTTGGATGATTTAAACCTCATGACTCCTTCCCACACAGCTTTTGTGAAGATCTACCCCTAGTGTGAAATCCCGAGCATTGTCCATGATCATGACGCTGCTTATTCAATAGTTTACACTCTGCAGAGGTTGTACACTTTACCCACAAGATACAATTAGTGTAGCCAAGACTAATCATAACAAAGCATTTGGACATTTATCTTACTATGCTAGGCTGGCCCCATAACGGTATGTGGTCGCATGTGGGGCTCAGTTCAATGGCGCACATGGTGAGGTCCTTAATTGACCAAGGCAAGACTACCACAATCCCTATGCACACACTTATCAAACCCATGCACACAGCTCCACCAAAATAGCACACACCCACCATATCACACAAGATCCACCACTTGCCTCAGTCTAAATCATTTCCCACCAGTTGGTTTTAAGTGCAACACATGCTTTACAACACATAGTGCACACAGCTTTTATCACATAGTTGCATATTCACTTAATCAAATTATAATAGCAATTTACATGACAAGTGATTCGTGGCATGGCTAAGCAATCTAATCGCACTAACCAACCCACGTTGGTGCTACAATATACCAACTAATATCAACTAGGGTGACAAAGAATTTAGACATAGCAATTTACAAGGAAGGCATAACAATTAGGAATTTACATCTACACCCAAAAACATTTAAATAATTACTTGAATTAAAATGCAATAATTAAAATTAAAATAATTTTAGCAAACTGGGAATCAAGATAGTCAAAGGTATAGCTTGCCTTGAAAAGGATCTAGGAATTGATCTTGGTCTTGGAAAGGTCCTTCTTCTTCAACTCTTCCAAAGTGACGTCAAGTCTAATCGCAAACGAGACAAACAAACAAACTAAATAAATAACAGAAGCAAATAACTCCAATAAAATAATTAAAAATCTCCAATAGATAGATCTGGATTTTAGACGAATTTAGAAATTTGAATGGATGAATTTGGAGTTAGGATGCAAAAGATATGGGGTTTCAAAGTTTAAATCTAAAGAAAACCGTAAAAATTGGATTTCCTGGAATTCCGAATTATTTCTTAACAGAAAAATCAGAATATTACATCAGCATGACATTAGCATGACGTCAGCCCTGGGAATTTCGGAAAAGAAAATAATAAAAAGGAAATCTGACATGTGGGGCCCACATGTCGCTGGCACGCCACATGGACCAAGTCCACCGAGCCTCTCGATCTGGCCGGGCGACTGCGTGCCTACGTGGCGCCGACGTGGCGCCACGCGCCGCCACGCTGCTGCGTACCGGAGGCGATGGCGATGAGGTGGAGGGTGACGTGGACGGCGGCGAGGGCGGCGGCGCACTAGACCCAATGGTCCCGGCGAACGGCGGCTCTCCCGGCGGTGGGTGGCACCGGCGTGTAGGGACGCGAAGGGATCATGAGGGTGGGCTCACGGGTGCTCAGGGACGACTGTGGCGACCGGCGGCGAGGTTGGAGCGGCGGCGAAGCTACGGGCTCGACGGCGACGGCGCTAGGGTGATGCTCCGGTGAAACAAAGGTGTCCCTCGGGCTCCCCTTGCTCACGCGATGTCGACGGTGCAGGCGTCGAGGCTCCGGCGGCTTCGGGCTAGCCGGAATTGCTCGTCGGAGATTGGATCTACGGGTTTTGTGGCGGCTAGGGTTAGGCACAGCGAGGTGGCGGCGGAGAAAGGAAGCGGAGGGCAAGGGCTTCCTCCTTTATAGAGGCGGCTCGGGGCGTCTAGGCACGGACGCCCAAGCGGCCAGCGGCAAAAACCAACTCGCGACGAAATCGAGAGCGATGAACAAGAATCGGGTGGGGCCCGCTTGTCAATGGTGGGGCTCGGGCGAAGCGTGAGGAGAAAGGGCGCTGCGAGGCGCGAAAGCTGGGCGAGATCTCGAGCGCCCAACTCAGACGGACGGTGGAGATTGAAGCGGGCGCGAGAGAGAGAGAGAGAGAGATAGGCTGCGGGCGAGATCGCCGCCCGATCGATCCAACGGTGGAGGATGGATGGGCTGCACAGCGCCTGGGCCGGAACAGGAGAGGTCTTGGGTTTAGGCCCAAGTACTGTTGGAGATTTTAAATAAGTTTTTCTTTTTAAGAAATTACCAGAAATTCGAATAAGCAATGGAAATTAGCAAATGAACTTGGAAAAATTCTAGAAAATTCCAGAAAATATATCCAAGCTCATAGAATCCAAATAAAATAGTTTTGACCATTGTTCATGTTGACTTTAGTCATATTAAATTGTTTTGTTGCACAAAGTCCAATATTAAGCTTTTAAATTAAATTCAAATAAATCCAAATAGTGAATTTTCTCCCTACTAACTATTCAAAAGGTTTTTAAAGCTCTGAAAATTGGGATGTTACAGTTCTGCCGCTACGCACAAAATTGGCATCCACAGCAAACAAAAAAAAGGTCTAAGCTCAACCAAGAAGGCCGCGATCCGATCTCCTATGTGAGGGGCATGTCGGCACAGATGCGGTAGGGGCTAGCGAAATGCGACATGCGAGGAGAGGGCGGCGTTGATGCTAGGGACGGCTGTGCAGATGCGAGATGAGAGGATTTTACGTACCCCTGGTGGCTATCGTCCCACTGCGGATGGATGGAGATTCCATGCCTAAAAACACAATGCAAGGAGAATAGTGGTAAGTACCACGAAAAATTCTGCTCATAGGATAGGAGTCAAGTTTTCAGTGCATTTCTATGAATTTTCAATAAAGTTTCAGAAGGTAACAAGCAAGTTGCACAGATTTTGAACAAATTTAGCAGTTTCAAGTACAATTTCAGAGAGTATACAGCAAAAGTTTCACAGTTCCAACATGTCTGAGGTTGGAAGCACAATTTCAGAGAGCTTCAACCAAAAAATTCAGAGATTTAAAGGAATTGTTAGTGCAATTTTTTTTCCGCTTGCATTTACAACCAAATATTAGAACACGTATATCCATAAAAATTGCATACACATGGCATCTCAGACCTATTGTTTCATTGAACAAGCAACACAAATTTTCCAATGTTTTGTCTATGTAATAAGGAGCTGGTAAAGAAAATGTGAGGGAGAAGCAAACCTGAAGAAAAAAATCGGAGTAAGATGGGGAGAGGGCTAGGGAGAAGGGGCTCGCTTGCCGCACCCTCAAGCTGGTCAACGGGCAGGAGTGCGCCAAGGGGGTTGCAGGCCAGGGAGGAAATCAGACCCGGATCAAACACATGCAATACTCCGTGGAAACCCTAGAACGAGAGTTGAGAATTTGCGCTGCAACAACTGCAGCTTTTCTGTTTTTTGTTTTGCTTTTATTGTCATCTAAAGATTACAATCAGTTTCAATATCAGTAAGACTGCAGTTTCCTAAACCTACGAAAACTACCAAACCGAGACAAACTTCTGATACTACACGCCATATAACTAAGCTATATGTCATGCAAACTAGTTATGGTATTGCCTAACACGTTGGCAATCCAATACAACTCTAAAAACAGAAAATTGACGTTTATACAACTAACTTAAGTCAACATTTACCACCCTAAGTTGGTTGTCTTCCTCACAGCCTGCATTCTGATTCTTTCTCTCGTCTCCAAGAATTTGAGTCTTCCCAAAGGCTTGGTTAGAATATCTACAAGCTAATCGTTCGTGCTGACATACTCAACCACAATCTTCCCTTCTTCCACACATTCCCTGATGTAATGAAATCTAGTATCGATATGCTTACTTCTATCATGATGTACCAGATTCTTACACAAGGAGATAACAGAGTTATTGTCAATGTTGACTATTACTTGACGAAGGTTTCGGTTCATGAGATCACCTAGAAGGCGCTCCAACCAAATACCCTGACATGCTGCGGCTGCTACTGCTATATACTCCGCTTCACATGATGACAATGCGACCACCTTTTGCTTCTATGACAGCCAGCTAATCAAGCTAGAACCCAAGTAGAAAATGACTCCAGTTGTGCTCTTACGATCATCAATGTCCCTGACCATATCACTATTGCTATAACCCACCAAGCACAGCTCTTCTCCTTCTTTCTTATTCTTATAATAGCAGCCCAAATCAAGTGTGCCTTTGACATACCTCAATATGTGCTTTACCGCAGCCATGTGTTCAGCTGTCGGGGACTCCATGAATCGACTCACCATGCCTATCAAATAGGCTAAGTCTGGCCCTAGTGTTTATGAGGTACCTTAGGCTCCCTACAATACTTCTGTACGTGGTTTGATCTACAGGTGGTGATGAGCTTTTCTTACTTAACTTGCACCTCACTTCCATCGGAGCTTGAGTTGGATTGTAATCCCCCATTCCACAGCTTTCAAGAATCTTCTTTGCATATGCTTCTTGACAAAGAGAAATACCACTCGGCATTTGATGTTCTATGCCAAGATAGTAACTCAATAAGCCAAGATCACTCATTTTGAAAAGCTCTTTCATTTGCTGCTTGAAGTTTTCAATCTCCTTTTCATAAGCTCGTATGATCACCAAATCATCCACATACACCCCCAACTAGGAGGCAATTTTCGCCTATGCCCTTTTTGTACAAAGCATGCTCCAGTGTGCTTTTTTCAAATCCAAGCGACATCAAAGTGTTGTCCAACTTGGAGTTATAAGCTCTAGGGGCTTGTCGCAGTCCATACAATGCTTTATGCAGCTTCAGTACCATGTGTTCACTTCCTTTCTCAATGAAACCTGGAGGTTGACTTACATATATTTCTTCTTCTAGTTCCCCATTTAGAAATGACGACTTGACATCCATGTGATGCAGTCACCATCCTTCTTGAGCAACTAGAGCAATGATAAATCTCACTGTCTCCATCCTAGCAACCGGAACAAACACTTCTTCAAAGTCCATGCCTTGTTTTTGCACATACCCCTTCACAACTAAGTGTGCTTTTATGTTTCACCACTGTGCCATCTGAGTCCTTCACTTTATACACCCATTTGAGCCCTATGGCTCGCTGTCCAGTGGGAAGATTAACCAAACTCCATGTTTGATTTTTGCGTATGGAATTCATTTCCTCTTGCATTGCACACTGCCAGCTCTTCTCTTTTTCGGCATCTTGAAAGGTGGTCAGCTCTTTTGCACCAAGCAAGCATAGACTAGAATACTCGAGCTGGATTGGTTCGGTGGTGTCATAGAGATCAAGCAAGGTGAGCATCCCTACTGGTGCCCCCCATGATGATGTTGAACTGCAGCCATCTACCGAAACCGCCAATGGCATGGCCGACGTCGCTCCAGACGGCAAGATTGCCATAGGTGTGACAAGCAACTCTGGTGTAGCTGCTCCTCCTGCTATGTCCTCTACTCCTCGTATCAGATTTATGTACCAGGGTGGATGGTGTTGGTTGCCCTTCTAGTTCGTTGATGTGCTCATCAAGACCTACAGGCACAAAGTTTTCATAAGCAACATGAAATACCTCTTTAGCTGGGCTCTCCACGTCTTGCGTCATGGCATTCCAGTCCCATGCCTTTTCCTCCTCAAAGATGATATCGCGCATTATGCACACCCTCTTGGTGGCAGGATTGTATGCACGGTATGCCTTCCAGCCACTTTCATAACCAATGAATATCATCGGGGAGCTATGGTCCATGAGTTTTGCCAAGATGACCGCCAATCTTTTTCATGTGAGCAACACACTCGTAGGTGCGGAGATGTTGAACCATCAGCTTTCGTGTGCACCAGGCTTCGTACGGTGTCATGCCAACTATGCTCTTGGTTAGCGCACGGTTCAATATGTATACTGCGGTCATCATGGCCTCACCCCAAAACTTGCCGGGCATATTCATGCTTTTCATCATACTGCAAGCCATGGCAACAATTGTCCAGTTTCTACGCTCGACTACCCTGTTTTGTTGAGGAGAATACGAGGCATTCAAATATCTTCTGATGCCCATCTCCTCACAAAAGGCAGTGAACTCATTTGACACAAATTCACCTCCCCTATCCGTGTGAACTGCTTTCAGCTTTGTATTAGCTTCAACCTTGGCTACTACCTTCATCTTTTTGAAGGCTTGAAGTGCTTCATCCTTGGATTTCAACAAAGCGATCCATGTGTATCTACTGTAATCGTCAACTACAAGTAGGAAGTACTTGTTTCCCACCGGAGTTGTGGGCGAGATGGGTCCACACAAATTGCCATGCACGAGTCCCAGTACCTTGTCTGCACTATATTTCGCCTCTTGTGGAAATGGTGCACGATGTTGTTGTTGGGACGCGGGTAGGCTACAATAGCTACAAACAAAAATTTCTACCACACAAACCAGGAAGCCAAGCAAGTAGATGATCATAGATCGTTACCACCAGACGCGTAGAGCAGCGCAAGAAGGGTTGGAGCAGCCTGGTCCAACGAAGAACGTGTCGATGCAGTGGTCGTAGTTGATCGTCCAACGTCCTCACGAGTCGATCGTCTCCTCCAGCAATGTCTGCAGTTCCTTGTGAAGATCGCGGATCGTTCTCAAGTGCAACAATCGCAGCAGCGCCTCTACGGTATCCACACGTCCAGGGCAGGAACAACCATACGCCAGTGTGCTAGCACCAAGTCGTACGGTAGAGCTCTCAGGAAGATGGTGGCTAGGGTTTCAGTGGTGTTTCACGCGTACCTCCCAACAGCCTCATGCATCTCCTTATATAGTGCTCGTGGACGGATCCTATTCAACACGCCATTTAATCGATTCGCATCGTCTTGGTTTGTTCCAACCTGCTATGTGTGACCAGAGGTTCATGCGAATCGGTTGTGACTCGTAAACCCTTTCCGATCACTAGTCGTAGTGGCTCCTAGCAGAATATAGCGATTCCCGAATACACACAAATTATATCGGACGAACCTTAATGCAATATGATCTACGATCAGGTCCTCATCACTTACGACCAGGTCCTATCTCTATACGACCAGTTCGTATGTGGTCACGACCAGTTGGTAACTCCTTACGACCAGGTTACAACCACTCTGTGATTGCGTTCGACCAGTCTACGACCAGCTCGTATCTCCATACGACCAGTCCGTAACTATTCGAACTAAGCGACCTACTTGTGTATACTCCCTTTGCCTCACGATGTCTGGTTGAACTCCAGGTGAGATGTTGTGACGACCCACCCTGAGATATACAGCAAAGGTCCGGGAGGACCCCTCCCCCCCCCCTTTTTTGAGCTGCGGTACTACCGCATGGAGGAGCGGTAGTACCGCTTGGTGCTTCCTGAGGGAGGTCTACCAGGACCTCCCCGGAGGTCCTCAAGACCTCCTGAAGGTCTTGGCCAACAACCAGCCAGTAGCACCTCAAGGTATATCATCAAGGAGGTCCGACAGGATCTCCCAAAAGTCCCGAGGACCTCCTCGAGGTCCCGCCTGCAACCGAACTAGTCCCAGAATGTAATGGCTAGCTCAAGACATGTGTCTAACACAAGTGTAATCAAATCCATACAACAAGCTCAAAGAAACAACAGACCAAAATAACACATATATTAACAAGTGGCCTTATGGCCAAGGTTTGTACAGGGGTGCCACTCAGGGCTAAGAACAAAAGAGAATAACAACACAGCGGAGGCAAAGACATAAACACAAGGTCCATTCGCCCAACCCACAGGCTACCAAGTGGAGGACGCCACCTACCGCGCAAGGTCTTCAAAGGTGCTCCCCTCCTGAGAGCACTGGACCACCTGGAACTCCAACCTCTGCTGGTCAAAACAGCAGGGCACAAGCCAATGAGTACTTTGTATGTACTCAGCAAGCCATGGGTAAGGTATGCAAGTAGTATTATGCACGGCTTGACAATGAGAGCTGTATGATTAGTTTGCAGAAAGCTAAGTTTAACAGCAAATAATATAATAGATTGCAAAGCTCAAGTTTAGAAAACATAATACATAAGTACATTTGATTTTCAAAGGGAACAGTGAGCACCCACTCACACCCAAGGCACCAACCCAACCCTCTCTGGAGCACCCACTCCAAAGCACCACAAGACCAGCCCCTGGACCACTTTGTGAGCCAGCCATAACCCCTCTGGAGCCGGCCAAGGTCTCTTCGAGGTAAAAGCCATGACCTCTCACCAAAGCGCCCAGGAGGAACACCATTTCACAAACAGAATTCTACCCCTCATTCGAAATCTCCAGGCATGTCCATAACCGAGGACGCGGCTATTCGAATAGATTTACACTCTACAGAGGTGTACAACTTTACCCACAAGAGGTAGTCGCTTGATATTACACACGTTACCTTAGACATGTGAATCAAGAGGAGGCTACCACCGGGCGTTTACAAAGATCAGTCCCAACTTAGCTCTGCACGTTAAGGTTTGCCAACTCAGCATATAGCACTGGTGGCCCCTCTTACGCCATGGCTTCAACGACTCATCTACCACGTAACCAAATCGGGACTTTTCTAGTTATTGCTCGGTCCACCCCATAATGGACATGTGGTTGCACGGTTTGGCCCAGATCAATGGCTCCCAAGGTTCGATCCTTAAATGGTCGCCGGCGAGGCATTCCACAACCCAAATGTGACCCCAAAGAATAACTTGGGGCACCCAGTGACCCCATGGCGCAACCCCGATCACCTGTGACTCCATGGCAACAACCCCGAGCACCCACTACTCGCCTCTGGCTAACTCGCCCGAGCAAAAACAGCTTTTAGGTTCACCCGCCAAAGACCACCCACCTGGCACAACATATTTTACAGTGGTCTCGCACCACAAACAACACAACTATGGCTGCAACCACAGTCGCTTATCAGTGGCACCAACCAAGGTTCAATAATTCATTAGTCAAGATTAAGCAATATTGATGATTCATGAGGAGACCAACGTCTACTAGAGCAAGGCTAAGCAGGAACGATACCCATGTTGGCAATAGCAATAAGAGCCCAACTAACAGTACCATCATAAGGCTATCAAAAGTAACATGTCAACATGTGGATTACCAAATAGACAAAGAGGCAATAAAACCAGTAGGTATTTAACTAGAGCCCAAACCATTTTATACAAATAGCCAATGCATGTTGTAGTAAAACAAAGTACTTTTTGTAAAGATAGGTTCAAAATGATCAAGGACCACGACTTGCCTTCAGTGGCGAGATGCTGAGCTTCAACCGGGGCCGCTGGATCACTGAGCTCCTCTGCGCCAACAGAATCTACACGACGCAAAGAGAAACAACTAAATAAAGCAGCTCCAAAAGGAAACTGAAGAGAACTAGCAAGAATAGAAAGAAAAGATTCACAGAAGGGGAGGTCCAACAAGGGAAAGGAGGTCCAAAACCGAAGGGATCCCAGAGGAGTAAGGAGAGCTTCTCCAGAACCGAGAGAAAGAGAGGAGGAGAAGAAATGACGAACAGAGAGGAAATGGGTGCCCCTGGTGCCCTATTTAAAGAAAAAGGGAGAATAGGAGCACCATCAAAAGGGACGCCCAGGTTCAAGGCATTAGTACAAAAGGTACACTGCCACAAAGTACGAAAAAGGACAGCAACAGGGCTAAGAAGGTGACAAAAGGTAGAAATAAGTACAAAGGTAGGTGACAGCATTTAATGTGACTTAACCCACATCAAATGCGCTTAAGGCTATCAAGGGAGCCAGTCAAAAGGTGCACAGACCAGTCAAAGGGCATGGTTCATGGTCCAAAGAGGAGGTCTAATGAGGAGGTCCTGCGAGGAGGTCCAACGAGGAGGTCCAACGAGGAGATCCAAGGACAAACAGGGAGGTCTGAGGGTAGGAGGTCCAAAAGACGGGGGGTCTAGACCGCAAAGGTCTAAACACAAAAGAGAAGGTTTAGGCCACAAAGGTCTAAACACCAAAGAGGAGGTCTGAACCTAAGGGAGGTCCAAACACAACACAGGGAGGTCTGAACCTAAAAGAGGTCCAAACGCAATAGGGAGGTCTAGACCACAAAGGTCTAAACACAAAAGAGGAGGTCTAGACCACAAAGGTCTAAACACCAAAGAGGAGGTCTGAACCTAAGGGAGGTCCAAACACAACACAGGGAGGTCTGAACCTAAAGGAGGTCCAAACGCAACAGGGAGGTCTAGACCACAAAGGTCTAAACACAAAAGAGGAGTAGTCCTATGGACTGGAGGTCCAAAAGACACACAACGGGGAGGAGGTCCTAACGGTTAGATCTCCAAAAGGGAGGTCCAACGGTCAAGATCTCAAAGAGGAGGACCTAAACGGTCAAGATCAAAAGGCAACGGGAGGTCCTGACGCTCAGATCTCAAAAGGAGAACCTGAACGGCCAAGATCTCAAAGTGGAGGACCTGGATGGTTAAGATCAAAAGGCAGAAGGAGGTCCTGGCGCTCAGATCTCAAAAGGAGAACCTGAACGGCCAAGATCTCAACAAGGGGGGGAGGTTTGAGCTGTCAAGATCTCCAGAGAGGAGGTCCTAACGGCCAGATCTCAACAAGGGGGAGGTCTGAGCGGTTAAGATCTCCAGAGAGGAGGTCCTAACGGCCAGATCTCAACAAGGGGAGGTCCTAACGGCCAGATCTCAACAAGGGGAGGTCTGAGCGGTTAAGATCTCCAAAGAGGAGGTCATAACAGCCAGATCTCAACAAGGGGAGGTCTGAGCGGTTAAGATCTCCAGAGAGGAGGTCCTAACGGCTAGATCTCAACAAGGGGGGAGGTCTGTTTGAACACGGGGGAGATCCAAACAGGCAAGGGGAGGTTCTAAAGGACACGGAGGAGGTCCGTAGGACAAAGAGGGGCCCGAAAGGACTCAGGGAGGTCCGATAGGGCTTGAAGGGAGTTCAAGGAGGGTTCCAAAAGGGCATTGGGAGGTCCAGAGGAACTCTGGGACGCCCAAAAGAACTCAGGGGTTTCAAAAGAAAGGTAAGAGGTCCACGGGGGAGGCCAAAACAGGGAAAGGGGTCTAGATAGAAGGAGATCTAGACAGAGAAAGGTTTAGGCCAAGAGGGAGGTCTAAACACAGAGATTCAAGCCAAGAAAAGGGGAGGTCTGGACTAAGGGAAGTCCAAACAGAAAGATACAACGAAAAGGTCCAAAGATCAAAGAGGTTCGAAACACAAACCTGAGCTGGTCTAAACTCAAAAAGAGAGGACTTAGACCAAAAAAGGGGATCCGAGCAAGGAAAGGTCTAGCTCAAAGGAGGTCTGGGCCGACAAGGGGAGAAAGAAAGAGGAGAGGCACCTGCACACGTAAGAGGTGCGGGAAGGAGAAGCCAAACACAAAGGCACACAAAGCAAAAGAGGGAGGAAGGGAACACTCCAACAAACTCCCAAAGGAAACCGAACTGACTTAGTTCAAGTTTGGTTTAGTCAATTAAAGCTCTTTTGAAAACTCAAGTTAAGCTTTGAACTCTTACTAAAACCAAATGGTTATTATTTTTTTAAAGCTTTTCAAAACTCTGGAAAAACAGGACGTTACAGATGTTGTATCATCCATGGACTGTTCAATACTTTCTCGATCGAGTGTCAAATAACTTTACGTGGTCGAACATTTCGACTACTAGTGGCACGGCCATACACTTTCTTTATCTAATCACAACGAGGGGCCCAGAGACATCTCTCCTGTTATGTTAGGAGGGGCAAATCCCATATCCGACCAGTCAAATTCCTCTCTATATTTCACAGCATACCCGAAAGCTACCTTCATGACTACCCAATTACGGTGTAGCGTTTGGCAACCCCTAAGAGTGCTATTACACATGTAGGAAACCATGCTGATCTCAGGTCTAAGGATTATACATCATCATTGCTTGAGACCAACTAACGACACATAGAATCATAACAATCTCAATAATGTCTCAAGGTGTGTCTAATCCAACATCATGTTCTCTAACGTGTGTCCATATTATTGGTTTGATATCTCCATATCTATGACTCGTGAAACATAGTCATCAACCAATACATATGCTAGTCTATTCATATGTGTCCTCATATGTTTCCGACCAGGGATCGTATAAGAATAATTATCGCAGAAATATAGAGTTTCACAACCAAGTCACATACTTGATAATAAATATTAGCAATATTATTCTTGGAACAAGATAACACATTATCCAATATAATGAACATAATGAAATATAATCATCTCCATGATTGCCTCTAGGGCATATTTCCACCAGTTGCTTGCCAATGACTCATCCGTCGCACACTTGCTCTACATGGTTTACTGGTGGGAGGCCCATGACTAGGCCATCCTGACCTAGTTTTCTCAATGCTTGGAAGTTCAGATGTCCATAGCAAGCATGCCATCTCCATGCATTGTTGTCAAAGCGTGCCATCAAGCACACCGACTGCACAAGATCAAGATTGAGGACATACAATCTATTCCTTGCTCTCTTGACTCGAACTAGTAGCTTACCCTAGAGATCAAAGACTCGCAGTTGGCCGTCATCCAACACGACCTTGCAGCCGCGCTCCTCGAGCTGACCCAAACTTATTATGTTACTGGTTAGCTTCGGGATGTAGTATACATCTGTTAACACCTTGTGCTCGTCGATGCGTCCCATGATTAGTACTGTGCCGCGGCCACCAATGGTCACCATAGATCCATCACCGAATCTCACCGTGCCATTGATTGACATATCAAGATCAGTGAAGTGCTTCCTACAACCAGTCATGTGATTGCTGGCACCCGTGTCAAGATACCAGACATTGCTAGCTTCCTTCTCATTCACTCCGAGATGGAGTTGAACATTATTCTCCACAAGCTTCACTACTTCGGTGATCTCTCCCTTAGTTTCCATCAGCTCACACGTCTCAAGCATCAGCAGCGTAGGACCATCATCTTCCTTCTTAGACTTGTATCCCTTCTTCATCCTGGGCTTGCGGCACTCAGACACAAAGTGACCATAGATCCCGTAACTATAGCACTTGATCTTGTTTTTGTCGAATTTGAGCTTGGGTTCATTGCCGCATTCTTCTTCTCCTTGACTAGCTCCTCGTAAGCCCTTCTTGCTATGGCCATGGCCATTGCTGTGCCCACTGCCCTTCTTCATGAGACTGTTGGAGTTTTCACTACCTTTGTTGCCATTAGAAGATAGAGCCTCTCATTGTGAACATGATAGCATCAGATATTCATCGTCTTTCGGATCACCAAAGCTACTTCTAACTCTTTCATCATATGCTTTATACTGGCCAACTAGATCTTTGACTGAGAGTGTGTTCAGATCAACACACTGCTCGATCGATGTGACCAGCTGCGCACATGTAGCGTGCCGGAGATACCTAGAGAAAACGTATGATGACCTCGATCTCATCCAATGTCTTCTCTCCGAGGCTGCAAATGCCACTGACCAGGGATGAAGTCCGGCTAGCAAACACTTCTACTGCCTCGTCATCCTGCATCTTCAGCCCCTCAAAATCTCTCTTGAGAGTTTGCAGTTTCGTCTCTCTGACACGCTCATGTCCCATATTCGTCGTCTTGATCGCTTTCCACACCGTTTTTGCCGAGTCCTTTCCGACAATGGTTGGCATGAGACTCTCTGGGATCGCCTGATAGATCACTGACAGTGCCAGCCAATCCTTACAGTACTCTGCGCCGCCCTTCTTGTATGCGTGGCTGACCGGATCCACCGCCTCCCACACCTCCTGGGCTTCCAAGTCCACGCGCATCTTCGTTGCCCAGATGATGTAGTTGTTGCGTGTGAGCTGTGGATAGGCAATCGGTACTAGGTCTTCTTTCTTCACCTCCGATGCTTCTCCGTGCTCCGTAGCAGATTAGCCATCAGCCATGAACTTCGACTTACGAAGGACACCCGCTCTCTGATACCAAATGTTGGAAATCAGACCCAGATCAAACACACGCAATACTCGGTGGAAACTGTAGAACGAGAGTTGAGAATTTTCACTGCAACAACTGCAGATTTTCCCTTTTTTTTTCTCTTGCTTTTATTGTCATCTAAAGATTACAATCAGTTTCAATATCGGTAAGACTCCGCAGTTTCCTAAACCTACAAAAACTACCAAACCGAGACAAACTCTGATTCTACACGCCATATAACTAAGCTATATGTCATCCAAACTAGTTATTGTATTGCCTAACAGGTTGGTAATCCAATACAACTCTAAAAACAGAAAAACTAACGTTTATACAACTAACTTAACATGTGGTGCCTCGGATTGGGATGGAAGAGAGAGCAGGCAGATGAAAAGTGAGGGAGCCTCAAAGAAAATGAGTGCAAGGAGATCGCTCAAATAGATAAAGATCTAAAGGTGCATAGCGACTGGGAGGAGAATACCGGACGGCGGATCGCTATCCCGTTGGTTCCAAAAACGCTATAGTGCTGTTTAATTTTTCTGTACTATAATAGCATTTATTACGTTCTTTTGTAAAAACTAAATTATACAGATCTTAAATAGTATTGCCAATAGTAGAGTATAGGATGGTTGCAAATTAAGTTCCACATTTGCTATTTTTTCTTTAAAAATTCTATTTGTTTCCCTTCTGAGAGCGCACCAAAGCACTTCCGATACAACTCTTATGCTGAAAAAATAGGTGCGTAAAAAATGTAGAGACGATGGTAGATAGTTCCTAACTACCAAATTTTTAAGTGCACGCCCCTAGTAATTCTTGTACAAGATGTACATCAGATGCTGTGCATCACCGTCGGATCACCGATCTGCTAAACCAGCGTCCTGACCCAAGATCGTTGGGCCGTTAACCCACAAGGCCAACTACAGTTCAACAACTAAGAGGTCTTGGGCCATCTTCCCCTACCAAAAAAAACTAGTTTGGTATGTGGATACACCCCTACCCTTATAAATTGTGCTGTATCTCCTCATGTAAACGTTATAGTACTATCCCAACCAATATGTTGCACATCGGGTGTGCTCCCCGGTAACCGTGAGGCCTGAGTTGTATCCGGGACCCTGGGTTCTGATACCGATTGTTGTGCAGCGCCATCGGACTACTAAACTAGCGTCCGATCCCGGGTCCTCTAAACAAGCATCTTGACCCACGTCGTTGTGCCACTAACCCGAAAGAAACATGTACAAAGTAACAACCAATGGGTCTTGGGCTATCTTCTCCAAAAGAATAGCCTGATAGGTGGGTACACCCTCACCCTTATAAATCGTGCTCTGCCTCCTCCCACAATCGATGTGGGATTGTCCCAACAAATCTTCCACAATCGTCGTTTGATGATTGAGCATTTGTTTGAGAAGGTCAGTTGCACAGACTTTGCTAGGGTTATGAATTATTGAAAACTTATATTTGTTCGTTTGCTTTGTTGATAGCTATGTATTTAGACCTATTGGTGGTTTGCTCAATTTGACTTCGTGATAAACATTTGGACAAGTCTGTTTCAGTCTACTCGTACAACTTGGCTTCATGAGAAGCGTTTGAATAAGACTTGTTGAGATTAGTCCAATAAACTTTCGAAGCACAAGATCTATTCATGAAGACTTATTTGGAGATTTGGTATTTTGGATATAAGAGCAAATTCGTCTCAAGGTGGAGAATGTTAAAATATGATACGATGCGCTGACTGGCATGTGGTGTCGACTGGCGCATCCAATTCTGATTCGGTTTCCTTCTCCGTTAAGAATTCTTATTCCCTAGTGTACCCCTATAGTCGCACGGTTAGATACGCCAATATTCTTCTTGCTTGTAATTTCTTCCCCCACATAGTGAATTCAACTTTCGTCCGTCCGTGATTTTTTCCGCAAAAGTTTTTCACGTAAAATCCGTGTCTCCTATTCCTGTTTCTACTATTTGCCGTGCGTTCTATGACATGAGATATCTAGGGCAAAGGACCAATTCCGTGTTAACATATATGTACTACATTACGACGCCAGCTAAGAATATTACAAAGTTCGCTTTGCAAGTGTAGCAATGCTTAATAAAACGTAGTAGGATCTGTATGTCACTATCAGGGTTGAAATAGGGCAAACTGGGGACGGTATTGTAAAGATGCTAGCTTAGGATGCATGTTCTCCTCCTACGGTTAGCCTGTGGATGGATGGATAGGTGAGCAAAGTTTTTGGTCGCCAAACTCAGCTAACTCGTTCGGTCTCTACCGTATCGTATCACGCACTTGCCAGCTCTCGCCCTCTACGGCAGACTGATTCTCTTCTTCCCGGAACCTTCCAACCTTGCTCTGTCCTTCCGCTTTACAAAAACTGGGCTGCTCAACGAAGGCACGTACGCCATGTTCCTCCAAGCATTTTTTTTAGTTGAATTTTTTTATTAATTATTTTTAAAAAAAATTTATTCTAGAGTTAATCCCGTGAACTTTATTTCCAATTCTGACCTCTTTAGTCACGCCATCACCCATAGCGTGACAAAACAACAGTCACGCCAGCCCGTATCTGGGCAAGCTCTTGTCACGCCACCACCTGTGGCGTGACAGTATTGTTTGGTCACGCCACAGGTGGTGGCGTGAAAAAAAAATGCTATTTTAGCAGAATTATCCTATCGCATGACAATGTTGTTTTATCACGTCACGAGTGGTAGCATGATCAAAGGAGTCAGAATTGGAAATAAAGTTCATCGGAGGTTAACTTTAAAATAAAATTTAAAAAATGGTTGATTAATAAAAAAAAGTTCTTTTTAGTTATAGGACAAAATGGACATTTGGCAGCTGCGCTAACTCCTATCCGAACAAGTGGCAAATGCACATTAATCTATGTAAGATTCTACTATTTTCTTAGTCCAAAACAGTTAAATTTTAGTTCATTTATAACTTCGTTATAAATAAATTACAGTAATTTATTTATATAATTTTTGTTCTTGGTCACTATAATTATCCTCGAAAGTCTTAATAACACATATTTCTATCACATCACATGATTCAAAATCTAACATATACTTTGAGAGATTAAGCAAAAATAAATAAGAACAAAGACAAAAAAAATGAAATTCTATACCAACAAAATACGGCAATGTGATGAACCCGTTATGTTCTTAAAAAAAACATAATAAATTTGGACCCAATCCATCCGATGAGAAGAAGTGTAAATCTCAAAGCATATCGGACGGATGAAAATTTGACTATTTAGACAAAAGAAAACAATTGAATGTTGTTTAGCAAAAACCAATTAAATAACTGGACATGTACACTGTGCCGCAGAACAGGGAGGAGAATCATCTCATCGTTTTCTTGGGGCCCCTCTGCTTGTCAAAGCGTTGCAGCAACCATATAACTAACTGGTAGGCGTGTTTTGCTGGAGTAGTTCTTCGACCATTTCCGTGTTCCTTTCCCCCCTCAGGTTAAGACTCCAAGTTATGGTCAATTTCGCTTCAAAAGAAGAAGCATGTGGTCAAATGGTCAGTGCAAAGATGGGAATCGTTACGGAAACCCAGTTCGTTTGGTAAGGTTAGTTGCACCGAAAGCTACAGTTGAGCTAAAGCAGAGCACACACAATGACCACAACATCAGGGTGTATAGACTTGATCTTTTTTCCATGGGCGGCGTTTAAACAATTGACTCCGATTGCTCATTCTAAATCAGTACTCCCTCCGGTTACAAGACACGTTTCTTTACAAAAATTAACACGATCTGCAAAATGTAACTTTGACTACTAATTTCTATCGTAATATGTTTCTAAAAACAAATAATAATATATTATTATGAAAGTGTTTTTTGAGACAAATCTACTTGCATAATATATTATTATGATGTAGGTCAAAGTTAAGATACTAGCCTGACTACGTACATTTTGGAATGACGATTATTTTTGACCGGAGGTAGAGAATCTATTTGTCATGCACAAGATTATCTTCTTGAGACGATACTTACGTGACACTGCAGGTTGATACAATCACGCTCCAATAAACAAAGAAACAAGAGATACGCAACGAAAACAAAGGGGCATGTAATAGATTTCTTGCCGAAGTAATCCCCCAAAACAGGTACCAGGCTACCAGCATTACTTTGTCAGCCGAACAATGATCATATGTATATTCAGTATTGCACAGCTTGCAAATATTGAGTCGTCAACAAGTGAAGAGCGACTACAATTCAGGCCACTTTTGAAAACAGTGGGCGGTCTGTAGCAGGGAAATTAATTCAGGCCACTTTTGATTTCGCCCTCCTCCAAAATAGTTTCAATTAGTTCAAAACTTTCGGAAATATTTGAATTTGGACGAATTACGTTCTAAATTTGATTTTGGACAAAATTCAGTCAAATTTCAAGTCCAAATTTTTTCTAGTTTGAAAACCCACCGAAATTCCGAAATTTCGTTCAATTCATTCCCCTCCAAAAAAAAATCAAAACGAATTTGCTTTCTCTGGTCTGTAGGAGCTTCAGTTATATAAGCAGGTTATGTGAAGATCGGAACTCAATGTCGACGCTGAAACTATTTGTAGATTGCAAGAAAAAGTAGCATATTACATACAAGAGCAGTTGCATTTTTGATGCCTCAACTGCTAATTTAGCTTGAATGGGGAACAAAAGAAAGGAAATAGCGAACTAACAAACCGCTTTGCGACGGGACCTGACGCGAGGACCATGTGATGTGAGATGATCTGAACATTTAGTGGAAAGTATCCATTGAGGAACCGTCGCGGGTGAGTTTAGTTCGAATGATCACCTTATAGACACGTGTACAATCATTTAAAACAATGCAATAACAAACAGTACAAAATAGTAGGTTGAACATAAAGATATGAGGGAACTTCTTGCTTCTCTTTATTGCTCTTCTGTAAACAGTAATATAATGATTGAGAGTCTCCTCCTTTATATAGTCTTTAGGGTGGATGAGGAGCCCATTATGGGCCAGACTTGCAAAGTCCAGGGTTTCCTAACACTCCCGTCGGGCACTCATTCGTCGTGTTCATATCTCGTCGAAACTCCACAAAAACCTAATGGAAAAAATTTGGAGAAAGAGTACATGAAACACATTCTGCTATACTGCACGAATTGTCTCATTAAAAACCTTAGCCGAGAAACTTCAAGAAAAACCCGTCAAGGAAAAAGAGTACAATTCACCCAATTTCATTTAATCTTCAAGATTTATTATTTGGATACTCGATCTTTGTGATTAAGTTTCAATAATGAGTTCGTGAAGATTCTCCTTCTGAATTCTGCACTTCTCTAAGTCTCATCATTCCAATTCCACATATGCACCTTTCAAAGATAGATGTTGGAAGTGATTTAGTGAATAAATCTATAAGATTTTCGCATGACTTAGTATGTAATACTTTTAATTTTGTCAATCTTTTGTAATTCGTGAGCGCAGAAGAACTTAGGGTTGTATGTTTTGTACGTTGACTCTTCACATAACCCATCCACACTTGTGCAACACAAACTGCATTATCTTCATAGATAATAGTGGAAGTCTATGCGGTATTCAATCCACACGACTGTTGGATATAGTGAATCATCCGCCGAAGCCAAGCATATTCTCGTGAGGCCTCGTACAGTACTATTATTTTCGAGCGGTTCGTTGAAGTTGATATAAGACATTGCTTAGACGATTTTTATGAAATTGCAGTTCCACTACATAAAAATATATAGTCTGTTTGCGATTTGGTTGTATGCGGGTCCGACAGGTACCTGGCATCTCCATAGTCATTCATAGATGAGTCTTGGTTCTTTCTAAAGAACAGGCCAAGTTTTTTACTTCCTTTGGAGGTATCGAAAGATGTCATCCATTCTCTATCAATGCATTTGGTAGGTTCTGCACTATACCTTGCTAATAGGTTTACAGCAAATGCAATGCCCAGTCTAGTACAGTTTGCTAAATACATGAGTGCTCCTATTTCACTTAAGTACGGGAATTCCGGTCCCAGGGCTTTCTGCCTCTCTTTTCTAGTTCTGTATGGATACTTGTGTCACATCCTCAAATAAATAAAGAGAATTATTATGCATCTCATGACTATGCATCAATGTTTACACACTTTTGCATCATTTATTGCACTTGGAAAATCTTAAACAAGTGTTAAATCTACACTTTGTAATTCAACTCCAAAAGAAAATAGGGACAATGAAGGGATACGGGTAGGCTACGAAGGCAACAATTCAAAATTTCTACCACGTAAACCAGGAAGCCAAGGAAGAAGATGATCACAGATCGTTACCACTAGACGCGCAGAGCAGCGGAAGAAGTGTCGGAGCAGCCTAGTCCGACGAAGAGCGCGTTGATGTACTGATCGTAGTCGATCGTCCAGCATCTAGCACGTTGATGCAGTGGTCGTGGTCGATCGTCCAGCGTCCTCGTGAGTTGATCGTCTCCTCCAGACCTCTGCAGTTCCTTGCGAAGATCGCGGATCGCCCTAAGCGCAACAACGAGAAGCGCCCTACGGTATCCACACGCCCAGGAAGGAACAACCGACGACGGTGTGTTAGCACCAATTCGCCTTGCAAGGCTCTCAAGAAGATGGCGGCTAGGGTTTCAGAGGGCAACTCGTGTCAACTCCTCCTCCCAACAAATTTCATGCATCTCCTTATATAGTGCCCCGTGACGGATCCTATCCAAACACGCTATTTAATCGATTTGTACTGATTTGTTCCAACCTGCTAAGTGTGTGACCCGTTAGGTTCATGTGTAGTTCGGTTGTGACTCTGAAACCCTTTCCACCATGAGTCGAAGCGGTTCCTAGCAGGACATAACGATTCCTAATACACATAAATTATATGGGACTAACCTTAATGCAATATGATCTACGACTGTGTCCTCATCACTTACGACTGTGTCTTATCTCTATACGACCAGTTCAGATTCAATCACGACCAACTCGTAACTCCTTACGACTTGGTTTCACCACTCTGTGATTACGCTCGACCGCCACGACTTGCTTGTATCTCCATACGACCAAATCGTAGTCGGTCGAATCAAGCTTACCTACTCATGTATTCTCCTTTGCCTCACGATATCTGGTTGAACTCCTGTGAGATGTTGTGTCATCCATGGACTGCTCAATGCTTTTCGATCGAGTATCGGATAACCTCATGTGGTCGAACTCTTCGACCACCAGTGGCATGGCCATGCACTTTCTTTATCCGACCACTACGAGGGGCCCAGAGATATCTCTCCTGTTATGTTAGGAGGGGAAAATCCCATATCCGACCAGTCACATCCCTCTGCATGTTTCATAGCATACCCGAAAGCTACCTTTATAACCACCCAGTTACAAGCAGCATTTGGCAACCCCTAAGAGTGCTATTACACATATAGGAAATCATGCTGATCTCAGGTCTAAGGATTATACATCATCATTGCTTGAGACCAACTAACGACACATAGAATCATAACAATCTCAATAGTGTCTCAAGGTGGGTCTTATCCAACACCATGTTCTCTAACACGTGTCCGCATTATTGATTCGATATCCCTATATCCATGACCGTGAAACGTGGTCATCAATCAATACATGTGTCGGTCGCAGAGTCACTAGTGTTCCACCAAAGGACTTTCGACCAGGATATTTTAGAACGACATCATCATAAGTTAAAAGAGCTTCACCAACAAGTCACATACTCGTTAATCTTCATGGTGATGATTCATTCAAGGAACAAGATAACATATTATCAAATATTGTGAACATAATGAAATATAATCATCTCTATGATTGCCTCTAGGCATATTTCCAATGCATAAAACCTTATGAACATCTTTCGAAATAATTTATTCAAATACTATAGTAATTATAAGGAATTAATATAATTTTTCCCAAATTTTTGGGACTGGTTTAAACCTTGAGAAAATTCAAACACCATTTAATGACATACACTAAGTTTGAATTTATTATATATAAATTATATCATGAATAGTTGGTTTAAGTATCTAATACCGATAGCTCTTGTGTGCGCTTTATGCTTTGGTGTGTGAGAGGCTTTGTCAACGGATTAACAACATTTAAATCCGTATGAATTTTGCATATCTTAACATCTCCTCTATCCACCAATTCGCGAATGAGATGATAACGCTTGAGTATGTGCTTGGACTTCGATGGGATCTAGGCTCCTTAGCTCACAAGAATGGCTCCATTATTGTCACAATAGAGATCCATTGGGCTAGAGGCACTCGGAACCACACCCAACTCAAGAATAAAATTTCGATCCAAACACCTTCCTTTGCGGCTTCCGGCCGCAATGTACTCTACCTCTATTGCAGAATCACCATCGTCTCTTGCTTGAACTTTTCCACCACCGCACCTCCATTCAAAATGAATACAAAACCAGATTGCGAACGATAATCATCTTTGTCGGTTTGAAAGCTTGCATTGGTGTAACCATTTACAACCAGCTCTTCATCACCGCCATAAATTAGGAACGATCCTTAGTCCTTCTCAAGTATTTAAGAATATTTTTCACAAATTGCCCAAAGGACATTCACCAGATCACTTGGTATCTACTCGTAACACTTAGAGCATGTGATACATCCGTCGAGTACATATCATGGCGCACATCATAGATCTAATAGTCAAGCATATGGAATACCATTCATGCGGTCTCGCCATCAAGAGTCGAAGGACACCGACTCTTGCTAAGACTTATGCCATGTGACATAGGCAAGAACCCTTTCTTGGCATTTTGCATGTTGAACCTAATCAACACCTTGTCAATATAAGTACTTTGGCTTAATCCAATTAGCCTTCTTGATCTATCTCTATAGATCTTTATTCCCAAGATATATGTTTGCCTCTCCTAGGTCCTTCATAGAAAAACTATTTTTCAATGATGCCTTAACAGATTCCAAAGATAGGAATGTTATTCCCAATCAATAATATGTCATCCACATATAAGATTAGAATTACAAGTGCGCCCCACTAACCTTCATGTAAACACAAGGTTCTTCTTTGTTTTTGAATTAAACCAAATCTTTTGATCTCCTCATCAAAACGTATATTCCAACTCCGAGATGCTTGCTTCAATCCATAAATGGACTTCTGAAGTTTACACACTTTATTAGCATTATTTGGATCAACAAAACCTTCAGGTTGTGTCATGTACACATCCTCACTTAGGTTTCCATTAAGGAAAGCCGTTTTGATGTCCATTTGCCATATCTCATAGTCGAAATATGCAAAGAATAGCTAGAATGATCCGTATAGATTTAAGCATCGCTACCGGTGAGAATGTCTTATCGTAGTCAACTCCTTGAACTTGTCGAAAACCTTTGCGACTAGTCGAGCTTTATGAATGTGAACATTTCCATCCTTATCAATCTTTTTCTTATAGATCCATTTGCACTCAATGGTTTTAACGCCATCAAGTGGATCGACTGTGTTCCAAACTTGGTTGTCTCTCATGGAGTCTATCTCGGATTTCATGGCTCCAAGCCATTTCTCGTAGTCCGGGTCCATCATCGCTTCCTTATAAGTGTTAGGCTCATCATTATTCAATAATAATACGTTATGCCCATACCTTATAGGCATTTGACGTGGCCTTTAGATCTACGGGGTCGATGCCTCATCTACTGTGTTCAACAATATTTTGTTCATCCTGTAGAGGTTCAATAGGAGTTGAAACACTTTCAGATGTTTCCTAATTTCTTCGAGTTGCACATTTCTCCAATCGATCGCTTTTGGAAAGAAACTCCTTTTCCAAAAGACACCATTTCGGGCAACAAACACTTTGCTTTCCTCTTGGTTGTAGAAATAATATCCTTTGGTTTCCCTAGGATATCCTATAAAGAAGCATTTTTTCGACTTAGGTGTGAGTTTATCAGACGTCAAACGTTTAACATAGAAATCACATCCCCAAACCTTTAGAAAAGACAAGCTAGGACTCTTCCCAGTCCATATCTCATATGGTGTCTTATCTACTGATTTAGATGGTACCCTATTTAAAGTGAAAGCGGCTGTTTCTAGAGCGTAACCCCAAAAATACAATGGCAGATCAGATTGGCTCATCATCGATCGAACCATGTCTAACAAGGTCCTATTACGCCGCTCGGACACCCCATTCCATTGTGGAGTACCTAGTGGTGTAAGCTATGGAACAATTCCACATTGTTTCAAATGATTGCCAAATTCCTGGCTCAAAAATTCACCTCCACGATCAGATCGCAAGGATTTGATTGTCTTGCCAAGTTGGTTCTGTACCTCATTCTGGAACTCTTTGAACTTTTCAAAGGATTCCGACTTGTGCCTCATTAAATAGATATATCCATATCTACTATAGTCATCGGTGAAAGTAATGAAGTACTAAAAACCACCTCTAGCTGTCGTGCTCATTGGTCCACACACACCAAGATGTATGAGTGCCAACAAGTCTGGACGCCTCTCATTCCGACCAAAGGAAAGGTGTCTTGGTCATCTTCCCGAGTAGACAAGATTCGCATGTTTCAAATGATTCCAAATCAAATGAGTTTAGGATTCCATCATCATGGAGCTTCTTCATCGTTCCTCACTTATGTGACCCAAACAACAATGCCGATAAAAGTGGAATTCATATTATTAGGCAAGCCTCTTTGCATTAATATTAAAGATGGGTGCATCATCAAGATTTAAAATAAACAACCTGCTCAAAACAGAGCATAGCCATAAAATATATCATTCAAAAATATAGAACAACCATTGTCCTCAATAATGAATTTATAACCTCTCGCCATCAAACATGAGGTCGAGATAATGTTTCTACTCATGGTGGAATGTAATAACAATTATTCAATTCCATAATAAACTCAAGGCAAAACCAATGGTAAAGACCCGACGGATAATGCAAAGAACCTTTGCTTTATTCCCGACGCGAAGATCCATCTCCTCTTGCAACTCTCCTATTCTTTGTTAGACTCGCATCGAATTGCAAATATGAGCAACCAATTCAGATCAAATACCCATGAGTTAATGTAAGAATCTGCAAGAAGAACATCTATAACATTAATACCTGAAGTGGAAGGTTTAGTCCCACCATTCTTTTTCAGATCAGCCAGGTATTTCTTGCAGTTCCTTTTCCAATGTCCTGGTTCCTTGCAGTAAAAGCATCCATTCTCTTGAGTCGGGCCAGACTTAGTCTTGGGCTTAGGCTTGTTAGTTTGGATCCCATCCAAAACTTTCTTGCCCTTTCCTTTGACCCAAGTCCTAGCCTTCTTCTTGAAGCTTGTACTCTTTTGCACCATCATCACATGATTGTTGCTTTTCTTAATGCTGTCCTCTGCAGTCTTAAGCATCATATGTAGTTCGGTGAGATTCTTGTCTAAGCCATTCATATGGAAGTTCAGAATGAACTGACCATAGCTTGCAAGAAGCGAAGCAAGAATCAAATCAGAGCCAACTCTTGACTCGTTGGAAAACCAAGTTTTTCCAAGCTCGTGTGTAACCAACCATTTTGATCACATGTGGGCTCACCGGACTACCCTCAGCTAGCTTACACGAAAACAAGTTCTTTGAGATCTCAAATCTCTCGGTTCTTGCTTGTGTTTCAAACATGCCTTTGAGCGCCACGATCATATCGTAGGCTTCAATGTTCTCAAACTGTTTCTAAAGGTCTGAGTTCATCGCAGCAAGCATGAGACAGCTAACATCAAGGGATTCATCACATGCCTTTTTATAGGCGAATTTAAGAGTAGCAGCAGCATTATCAGCAGGCACATCTGGAATTGGTTCCTCTAGAACATGTTCCTTTTTATCTTGCCTAAGAACAATTCTTAGGTTATGGGACCAATCCATAAAATTTGTTCCATTCAGTTTTTCCTTTTCAAGTATCGAACGTAAAGCAAAACTGGATGTTGGTACAGCGATTGGTGCCATGATCTACAACATAAAATACGCAAAACTAAGACATATGTTCAAGAAAAGTAACTTCTATAAAACAATTTGATAAAGATACTCCCACTAAATACCATATCCCTCTTATGATATTTAGTGATTCAAGATCCACAATCAGGTAATCTACTAGTGAGCTTTGGCATCACTGCTAGAAGATTAGTGAATTCGGTAAGCAACCCTTTGCTAATCATATCTCTATATGACTCTTGTTGTTGGGCAAGATCTCTATGCTTCGCACCCAACCCTATGCCCCAAGGTCCATAATCGTTATGATGACCTTGTCAAGTTAAACCAATGCAATGCGTAAGTGTCCGACACAAACCCATCTAGTCAAGGAAATTTAATGGCATTCCGCTTTAGCAAGACCTACCATTAAATTACAAGACTTTTGATGGTGCAGCTTGTTGGAGGGGCATCAATTTTAACTTAACATTATGTGAGGGAATTTTAATTTTATCATGTTGAAAGCATCTAATGAAAAACATGACTTAATATCATGACAGAATAAACACAAACATTCACAGATAATCATATCATCGTGAAATAGTATGGCCCTTAACATGACGATCTCCATCAAGATGCTTCACGCCCTCCGACCACCATGCTTGAAGTCTCCAACCGCATTCATCTACTAAGCAATTACTCCTAAGAGCTAGTAATGAATTACATAGGATAATATCAAGCATCACATGTCGGACGCTGTGAGACAGATATATACAATAATATGTAGCTCGATGGCTATCTCACAACATGACACGCAGTCATGAAAATCCATACATGCATCACATACACAATGGGCCATACTATTCACATCAATCCTCGCAAAACAAGTTACGATAGAATCCAATTCTATCGGACGACATGAACACATATTACCTATAACGCTGGTACGAATAGCCAAGACGGCGGTCCCGAGACATGAATCTTATTCACGTTCCGAGCTTTGGAAATCATCGATTAATCATATTAACCCTATTCCGAGCCAATCGATTCATCGCCTTGATCGACCACATAATGCGACATACTCCGATGGCGGAATTCGACCGGTAGGAGTATTATGCAAGGTAGTCGAAAAACAAGTCGAGTGAATCATCTGGTGCTCTTAACTTGTACCTCCTCGTATACCCATCTTCTACCACCGAAAACTGATCGATCTAATCGACTAGGGCCTAGGTTTCCAGATACGACCAGTAATAGATCCAATCTACTACTGCCACATATCAAGTATATGCGACCGATCCAGATCAAAAACTACGCAGGATGGCTCTGATACCACTGAAGGGATACGGGTAGGCTACGAAGGCAACAATTCAAAATTTCTACCACATAAACCAGGAAGCCAAGCAAGAAGATGATCACAGATCGTTAACACTAGACGCACAGAGCAGCGGAAGAAGTGTCGGAGCAGCATGGTCCGACGAAGAGCGCGTCGATGTATCGATCGTAGTCGATCGTCGGCGCCCAAAGACGTTGATGCGATGGTCGTGGTCGATCGTCCGGCGTCCTCGTGAGTTGATCGTCTCCTCCAAAGACCTCTGTAGTTCCTTCCAAGATCGCGGATCGCCCTAAGCGCAACAACGAGAAGCGCCTCTATGGTATCCACACGCCCAGGAAGGAACAACCGTGACGCGGTGTGCTAGCACCAATTCGACGGCAAGGCTCTCAAGAAGATGGCGGCTAGGGTTTTGAGAGGGCAACTCGTGTCAACTCCCTCCTCCCAACAGCCTCATGCATCTCCTTATATAGTGCCCCGTGACGGATCCTATCCAAACACGTTTATGAATCGTATTCGTACTGGTTTGTTCCAACCCGTTAAGTGTGTGACCCGTTAGGTTCATGTGTAGTTCGGTTGTGACTCGGAAACCCTTTCCGGCCACGAGTCGTAGCGGTTCCTAGCAGGACATAACGATTCCGAATACACATAAATTATATGGGGCTAACCTTAATGCAATATGATCTCGACAGTGTCCTCATCACTTACGACTGTGTCCTATCTCTATCTGACGACCAGATTCGATCACGACCAACTCGTAACTCCTCACGACTTGGTTTCACCACTCTGTGATTACGTTCGACCGCCCACGACTTGCTTGTATCTCCATACGACTCAAATCCGTAGTCGGTCGAACTAAGCGACCTACTCATGTATTCTCCCTTTGCCTCACGATATCCGGTTGAACTCTGTGAGATGTTGTGTCATCCATGGACTGCTCAATGCTTTCTCGATCGAGTATCGGATAACCTCATGTGGTTGAACTCTTGACCACTAGTGGCATGGCCATGCACTTTCTTTATCCGACTACTTGAGGGCCGAGAGATATCTCTCTGTTATGTTAGGAGGGCAAATCTCATATCCGATCAATCACATCCTCTCTGCATGTTTCATAGCATACCCAAAGCTACCTTTATAACCACCCGATTCTGAAAGATTTGGCAACCCCTAAGAGTGCTATTACACATGTAGGAAATCATCTCGATCTCGGTCTAAGGATTATACATCATCATTGCTTGAGACCAACTAACGACGCATAGAATCATAACAATCTCAATAGTGTCTCAAGGTGGGTCTTATCCAACACCATGTTCTCTAACACGTGTCCACATTATTGATTCGATATCCCTATATCCATGACCGTGAAACGTGGTCATCAATCAATACATGTCTTTGTCGCATAGATCACTAGTGTTCCACCCGGTGACTTTCGACCGTGGATATTTTAGAATGACATCATCATAAGTTAAAAGAGCTTCACCAACAAGTCACATACTCGTTAATCTTCATGACTGATGATTCATTCAAGGAACAAGATAACATATTATCAAATATTGTGAACATAATGAAATATAATCATCTCTATGATTGCCTCTAGGGCATATTTCCAACAGACAAAACCTTATGAACATCTTCTGGAAATAATTTATTTAAATACTATAGTAATTATAAGGAATTAATATAATTTTTCCCAAATTTTTGGGACTGGTTTAAACCTTGAGAAAATTCAAACACCATTTAATGACATACACTAAGTTTGAATTTATTATATATAAATTATATCATGAATAGTAGGTTTAATAATTTTGGGGGATACTAGACCTACCCAGGAACCCCTGTGATTTATTTCACATTTTTCTGAAATTTATTTCTATTTTTAACACCTTGGTCAAAGTGGAGAAAACAATTTAAATCTCAGTCAAACCCTAACCCAACCAAAAGACTATTCATCTGCTCGAGTCCGATTCGGCGAAACGACTCAGCCCAACCAACTTAGGGCATCGCGTGTGAGCCGTCCGATGGGAAATCCACGGCCCAAATCGCGTACCCCTTCATAACGGTCCGTTCGCCCCTCGTCTAATCCTAGCCGTCCAGATCAGATCCAACGGCCCGTGCCAACCCACTTACTTGGGCGATCATGCCCGCGCTGAGTCGCTGCCACGCTGGGCCCACTTGTCGGATCCGTCGTCCACCTCTCGCGTAGAGCAGCTGCGCCTTGCGGCCGGTGATTCCTTCCGCGCTCCGTCGACGCCGTCAATCCACCGTGTCCGTTGGCCTATCCTGGAGCTCCCTCACTTGACGCCGCCTCCACTCCGTCCATCGCCCAGGGATAATACCCCCGCAGCACCCCCTTTCTTCCTCACTTTTCTTCTCGGTGGTTGAGGAAAGGGAAGCTCTCCCGTGCGTGTCTCTTGGGTAAGCTTCGACCGGGTGGTAGCCCTCGACTCCTTGCTCCATGACTTCCCCATTTTTGCTAAGCTCGACTCTTGCCTTTGCTTGTAGAGCTCAGTTCACCTACGTGCTCTAGCTCACTTCCAGAGCACGCTCCGAAGGACACCTTTGTGGTTTCTCCGTGTCCAGGAGGTATTACCCTGGACCTTGCGCGTCACCAGGTGCCTCTGTACCTAAGATTAAATTCCCCTCAACTAATTTGTATAATGCACGACAGGGTTTCGTTGATTTGAAGAATTTGTGCTTTCGGCCTTAGGACAAACCCTTCATCTCCTACCTTGCTCCGGTAAGGCATTTGTCAATTCCTTGGTTCCTCAGCATCCTCTTATGATCTGTAAACCATCCCGACCATCCACTCCTCTTGGTTTTGCTCAGGGACTCCTCTCCTCGTTGAAGCTCGTCGCTGCCACCTTCTTCTCCGGCGCCGACAGTGCTCCAGCAGCTTCAAAGCTTCCCGAGCACCCTCCTTAGCTCAGGTAACTTCCTCTTAGTCTCTAGAACCTGGGCACCCGCTTGAATGTCGCTGCGGAGCTTCACATTGCTGCATGCATCATGCCCGTAGCTTTAGCCCCGCTCAACTCCAGCTCACCACCGGCACAGTCCATCCCCGGCACTGAGACCACTCCCATCTTGTGCGCACAGTTATTGTGCAGCTATCCCAGCCCGTGGCCGGCTCCGCCATGGCGCATAGCGCCGAGGAGCCGCCGGGCAAGCGAGCGAGAGCATGTCGGGCCATTCGGCACGACTGTAGCAAAGCCATTAGGACATTGATTCGGTCATTAAACATCTAATGATTGGTTAGCCTTTAAGTGCTATCTTAGCCGCAGTAATGAGCCACTTACAGGTGGGTCCCGTGCACAGAAAACGGCCGGGTTAAATTAAAGCATAGAGAGACTGACGAGTGGGCCCAAGTCCTTAAGTTCCGTGCGCTTTGCACGCGCACGTGTAGACCGAGTCCATTGGACCGCGTCTGTGACGTTGGGTCCCACATGTCAGGGCGAATTTTAAAATCGGAGTTAAAAAGGAAAACGAACTATTCATCGGTCCCACTTGTCATCGCCTATGGCTAGCACAGCGCCGGTGTAAAAGGGAGTAAATGAGTTAGAAAATCCGAAAATGAATTATTTGCACATTGTAAAATATGTATAACTTCAAAAATACATAACTAATTCATCTTAACTCCAAAATGGATGAAACCACTTCTAGTAATTTTCATTTTTAATGAACTTTATATTAAAATTGGTTTCAAACATGTCTCTATAGCAGAGAGTATTATTATGGAAAATGATCCATAAACTTATTATTTTTACAATAGAAAAAGGCTGATAAACTTAAAAATGGATAACTAATTCATAAAAATTCCAAATGAGGTAAACTCAACTATTCTGGTCTTGTAATAATATTCCCTATTTATTCATATAATCCTTATACCCTCCACTACTCTACAAATTTTGGCCAAATAATTAAATTGCTCAATGAGGATATGTATGAAATCTAAAATTCAAATCTTAATAACTTTTGCATACTAAATCCAAATGGAATAATTCTTTCACCTAAATTCATTTAAAATCATGATTTAGCTGCTGTAGAAAAATCATGAATTTTTGAGTATTTTGAATTTTTGAGTATTTCTCGATGCTTATTCGATATTATATTTATTTAGATACCGAGCCTATCGATATTGACTTATACGCTACTGAGGGAGAGCAGCTAAGCTACCAGCAAGGCAAGCATCATTTGAACTTTCTTTTGCATCATATTTGATCCCAGTTTTGTTAAGTTAGTGCAATGATAATTGCTTGCAGGCTATTTTTGATAATGTCACTATTTTTGTGATGTGTAGTTTAGTTATCTCCTAATTCATTGAGGTTATACTTGAATTGTTCCAGTACCACATGCTTAAGTTAGAATGGTTGAAATACATTGTTCGGGTTTGCTTAGCCATGCAAGTCTAGAACCGACAGTTGATTGTCGGGAATAACCCAACAATTATGGGATAAACACAACTATCACTTTATACCTTTGTTTCAGATCTTCATATCTGTTTTATGAGTCAAATTTTATCATTTTAAATGAGCTTTTGGTCTGGACAAGTGATGGTTAGTGATGGTGCCTTTCTGCACGAGATTTGGGTAAGTGGTTGACTTGTCTGGACAATTAAGGACCGAACTTTGGGTACCTACGGTTCAAGCAAAACTCATGCTATCACACGCGGTGTATGGGCACTGCTTGGTTAAGTAAGGGATTGGTATTGTTGAGTTGATGCATGACTGGTGGTGTGAGGACGTATATGTGTTCCATCGCATATATGTTCCATAAGGGTGCCGATTGCAATTCTTTATTGTGAGGGTGAGCGCTATTTAAGCTTTATTAATTGGGTCGGTATTTCCGGCACAACTTGCGTGCCCGTTTAGTTGTAGGTGGGTAGCCTACACTTAAACGTGATTACGTCGCGTATGGGTGAGTCAACTCAATGATATCAACTTGCTGAAAAATACTAAGTCTTGGTTTACCCAGCCGGCATACCATAGGAAGTATGCTATATTCGGAGGCATCTGGAGGCTTACGGGCTAATCAAGTCGTGTGGGTAAAGTAGTACACCCCTGCAGGGTATAAATCTATTCGAATAGCTGTGTCCGCGTTTATGGACGACCGCTTGAGTTTGTGGCTGCTTATTGTTAGACTTGAAATTAAAATTGTGGTTATAACTTGGTATCGTCATGAATAGGATGTTCATGTTTGTTGTTGTGTCAAAGTGGACAGCCACTTTGTCATTTATATGGTTCATTTGTTATTCAATTTACTACTTATTCACATGCTTTACTTCTACTTCAAATCTGATTTTGAAATGGCACTTGAAAAACTAGTATGTGTAGGTTGTAAATTGTTGCATCTCTTTTGCAAAACTAAGCCAATATGAGCCATCCTTTGGAACAACCTCTAGCATAACTAATTTTTATTTGTGTAAGACTTGCGAGTACCTTTGTACTCAACCCAGTTGCTACAATTTCAGGTGAGGAAGTGTATGAGCCCGTTGACCTTGTTAGCGCCGATTTTGGCGACACTAATGAGTAATGCTATCATTTAACTCTCAGTCGGTTGCCGATGGGCTATGGGGCATACCATGCTAGAGATTTTGGTTTATTTACTTGCTTCCGCTACTACTTAATACTCTTATTTGAATTTGGCCGGTCGGCCGTTTGTGATAGATGTAAACTTTAACTATTATGTTGTATGTCTTTTGGACTATCTATGTATGTTGTTGTATGGATGTGATCAACGTTGCATGAGAGTATGAGCATATTGGCCGCTGATCTTGGGAACCAATATGATTGCATACTCGCTGTTCGTGGCTTCCTATTTAACTCACTAAGTGTAGTGCTTGACTTGTTGGAGAACCGACAATCATGTAGTGCTCGCAAAGGAGCAGCGTGCATGATCGTCAGGGCTCTAGTTTGTAGTTAAGCCTTTCGCTAAGATTGAGTTAAGTTGGAATCCATCTACTTGAGGCCCTAGAGTTATGTCCTTAAGACCATGCTTAGTCTCGGTCTTACGGAGATAACCCGGGGGTCCTCACAACTTGTCTTGCTGCAAAGCTTGTTGGGATACAGGTAGGCTACGCTAGTCGACAATTAAAAAATTCTACCACGTAAACCAAGATGCCATGTAAGTAAGGGATCATAGATCATTACCACCAGACGCACAGTGCAGCAGAAGAAGAGTTGGAGCAGCCAGGTCCAACGAAGAGCGTGTCGCTGTAGTGGTCGTAGTCGATATCCCACCGTAGTCGATCGTATCCTCCAGAAACAATCGAGTTCCTCGCCAAGGTTGTGGATCGTCCTCAAGCGCAACAGCAACCGCAGTAGCGCTACGCCTCTACGGTATCCACACGTCCAAGCCAAGAATGCCATACGCCGGTGTGCTAGCACCAAGTCATACGAAAATGCTCTCTCAAGAAGATGGTGGCTAGGGTTTGCTGGAACAACTCACGTATATCTCATCGTGTGTCTCCACTGTTTTTCCCTCTTTTCACCCATAGCCTCAAGCATTTCCTTATATAGTGTCCATGACAGATCCTATCCGAACATGTTTGACGAATCGTATCCGTACTGGTTTGTTCCAACCCGTTAAGTGTGTGACCCTGTATGTTCATGTGTAATCGGTTCTGACTCGAAAACCTTTTCCATCCACGGGTCGTTAGCGGTACCTAGTAGGACATAACAATTCCCGAATACACACAAATTATATAGGACGAACCTTAATGCAATATGATCTATGACCAGATCCTTATCACTAACGACCAGCTCGTATCTAGTCACGACCAGTCCATATTTAGTTAAGACCAGTTCGTAACTCCTTATGACCAGTTAATACCTAATTACGACCGGTTTGTAACTTCTTACGACCAGTTAGTGATTATGTTCAACTAGTCTACGACCAGCTCGTATCTCTATATGACCAGTTCGTATCTGGTCGAACTAAATGAACTGTTTATGTATTCTCCCTTTGCCCCACGATATCTGGTTGAACTCCAGATGAGATGTTATGTTATCCATGGACTGTTCAATACTTTCTCGATCAAGTGTCAGATAACTTCACGTGGTCGAACTCTTCGACCACTAGTGGCATGGCCATGCTCTTTGTTTATTTGACCACAACGAGGGGCCTAGAGATATCTCTCCTGTTATGATAGGAGGGGCAAATCCCATATCCGACTAGTCATATTCCTCCGCATGTTTCATGGTATACCCAAAAGCTACCCTTATAACTACCCAGTTACGGAGTAGCATTTGGTAACCTCTAAGAGTACTATTACATATGTAGGAAACTATGTTGATCTCATGTCTAAGGATTATACATCATCATTGCTTGAGTCTAACTGATGACACATGAAATCATAATAATCTCAGCAGTGTCTCAAGGTGGGTAATAAAACACCATGTTCTCTAACATGTATCCACATTATTGATTCGATATCCCTATATCCATGACCGGTGAAACATGGTCATCAATCAATACATGTGCTGGTCGATAGTATCACTGGTGTTCTGATCAGTGACATCCGACCAGGGATACATTTAGAACGACATCATCATAAGTTAAAAGATCTTCACCAACAAGTCACATACTCGTTAATCTTTATAACTGATGATTCATTCAAAGAACAGAATAACACTTATTCAAACACTCATAAACATAGATGTGATACAATCATCTCTATGATTGCCTCTAGGGCATATCACCAATAGTCTCCCACTTGCACTAGAGTCAATCATATAGGTATCTTATACCCATTGCTACTGTGTGCGCATTATGCTTAGGTTGCAGGAGAGGCTTTGTCCACGAATCAAATCCGTGTGCACTTTGCATATCTTACACAAACCCTGGTCTAAGACTTCGACCATACTGGAGACTTCAACCACACTAGTCTAAGACTTCTGGTCTAGGACTACGACCACCCTTATTGTGATATGAAATTATTCTTGTCGGTTTGGAAGCTAGCATCGGTGTAACCCTTTTTACGACCAGCTCTTCCTCACCACTATAAATAAGGAATGCATCCTTAGTCCTTCTCAAGTACTTGAAGATATTCTTGACTGTTATCCAGTGATATTCACCTGGATTCGACTGATACCTGCTCGTAACACTTAGAGCATATGGCACATTTGATCATATACATAGTATGACATACTTGATAGATCCAATAGCCGAAGCCTGCAGAACTCTACTCATTTTGTCTCGCTCATCAGTGGACCGTTTTAATACCATGTCTATGTACATATCCTGGCTTAATCCAATTAGCCTTTTAGATCTATCTTTATAGATCCTTATACCAAGAATATATGCTGCATCTCCTAAATATTTCATTGAGAAACTATTTCTTAATGAAGTTTTAATAGATTCAAGTATAGGAATATCATTTTCGACCAGTAGTATATCATCCACATACAAGATTAGAAACACAAGCTTGCTCTCGCTAACTTTCTTGCAGACACAAGGTTCTTCTTCGTTCTTGATGAAGTCAAACCCTTTGACTACTTCATCAAAACGAATGTTCCAACTCTGAAATGCTTACTTTAATCCATAAATAGATTTCTTAAGTTTGCATACCTTTCTAGCTTTCTTTGGATTGACAAAACCTTCAGGTTGTGTCATGTACACATCCTTACTTAGGTTTCCATTTAGAAAAGCTGTTTTGACATCTATTTGCCATATCTCATAATCGAAATATGCAGCAATAGCTAGAATGATCTGAATAGACTTTAGCATAGCGACAAGTGAGAAGGTTTCATCATAATCAACACCTTGAATTTGTTTGAAACCGTTCGCAACCAGTTGTGCCTTATGAATGTGAACATTTCCATCCATAGCTATCTTTTTCTTAAATCCATTTGCACTCAATGGTCGTAACACCGTCAGGTGCATCAACCAAATTCCAAACTTGATTCTCAAGCAGTCTACGACCAGTTCGTATCTCCATACGACTAGTCTAGACCTAGTCGTATCACCATACGACTAGTCTAGTCTAGTCGAATCACCATATGACTAGTCTGGATCTGGTCGTATCATCATACGACTAGTCTGGATCTGGTCATATCATTACACGACATGAACACATGGATTTGTCTCAGATCTCATGGCTTCAAGCCATGACTCAGAGTCTAGGTCCACCATCGCTTCCGTATAAGTTTTAGGCACATCTTTATCCAATAATAAAACGTCATGCCCATACCTTATAGGCAATTGACGTAGCCTTTTTATCTACATGGGGTTGATGCCTCATGTACAGGTTCAACAACATTCTGTTCATCCTGTAGAGGTTCAGTAGGAGTACGACTAGTATGGACATTTTTGGATGGTTCCTGAATTTCTTCGAGTTGCAGCTTGCTTCCACTAACTCCTTTGGAAAGAAACTCTTTCTCCAAGAAGACACCATTACGGGCAACAAACACTTTGTCATCAACCCGATTATAAAAATAATATCCTTTAATTTCCTTATGATACCCCACAAAGAAGCACTTTATCAGAGTTGGGTGTGAGTTTATCAGATGTCAAACGTTTGACATATACCTCACAACCTCATACCCTGAGAAAAGACAATCCAGGACTCTTTTCAGTCTATATCCCATATGGTGTCTTCTCTACAGTTTTTAATGGAATCCTATTTAAAGTGAAAGCAGCTGTTTCTAGAGCATATCACCAGAATTACAATGGAATTGGCTCATCATTGATCGAACTATGTCTAACAGTGGTCGATTCCGTCGTTCAGACACCCCATTCCATTGAGGCGTAACCGGTGGAGTAAGCGACCAGTCTATGACCAGCTCGTATCTCCATACGACTAGTTTGGATCCGGTCATAACACCATATGACTAGTCTAGACCTAGTCGTATCACCATATGACTAGTCTGGATCTGGTCGTATTGAGGTGTTCCTAGCGGAGTGAGTTGTGAAACAATTCCACACTTCTTCAGATGATCACCAAATTCATGGCTCAAATATTCACCTCCACGATCAGATCGTAGATATTCGATTGTCTTGCCAAGTTGATTCTACACTTCATACTAAAATTGTTTGAACTTTTCGAGGAATTCCAACTTATGTCTCATCAAGTAGACATAGCCATATCTACTGAAATCATCAGTAAATGTTATGAAGTATTGAAAAACCACCTTTGGTCGGAGTGCTCATTCGTCTGCATACATCCGAATGCACTACGACCAGTAAGTCACTCGCCCTCTCACCTCTGGTCGTGAAAGGGCGCCTTTGTCATCTTGCCAAGTAAACAAGATTCACATATTTCAAATGATTCAAAATCAAATGAGTTTAGGAGACCATCTTTATGGAGCTTCATCATGTGCTTCTCATTTATATGACCTAGTTGACAATACCATATAAAAATGGGATTCAATTCATTTGGTCAAAGTCTCTTAGCATTTATGTTATAGATAGGCATATCCTCAAGATTTAAAACACACAATCCATTCACCAATAGAGCATGGCCATAAAGCATAACTTCAAAATAAATTGAACAATAATTATTTTTTATTCTGAACTCATAACTTTCTGCTCCTAAACAAGAAGTAGACATAATATTTTTGCTTAAGGCTGGAACATAATAACAATTATTTAGTTCCATAACTAATCCTAAGGGTAAAGCTAATGGTAAAGGGCCAATAGCTAATGCAGCAACTCTTTCTCCATTGCCCACATGGAGATCAACATCTCCTCTTGCCAAGCTGCTACTCCTTTTTAGTCCCTGAACTAGAAGTATTACTTCATTTGTTCTTTTTTATCTCTGCCAAGTACTTCTTGCAGTTTCTCTTCCAATGTCCACAAGAAAACAATGCCTTAGAGGTATTAAACCTCCCTGTCTTTCCTTGATCCTGAAACATACCCTTCAGACCCACAATCATATTGTAAGCGTCTGTGGTCTCATATTGCTTCTGAAGCTCAGAGTTTATGGTCGCAAGCATTAGGAAGTGCATATCGACTGTATCATTGCAATGCTTCTCATAAACATTCTTTTCAGTACGAGTAGCTTTAGCATTCGACTCCTCAGGATAGGGACTCTCTAGAACATATTCCTTCATTTCATGTTTGAGAACAATTATCAAATTACAAAACCAGTCAATAAAGTTTGAACCATTCAAGTTTTCTTTCTCAAGAACAGATCACAAATTAAAGCTAGATGTAGAAGAAGTAGTAGGTGCAATGATCTACAACAAAAATATATGCCAGATTCAGTACTATGTTTATGTAAGATCTTCTATTTGACATTGATGTTGGTGGTCACGTTCACGACTAGCTCATATCTCCATACGACTGCGCTGGGCCTGGTCGTATCACCATACGACTAGTCTGGATCTAGTTGTATCACTATACAATCAGTTTGGATCTAGTCGAACTTAATCATCAACAGTCAATAAAAGATACTCCCACTACAAACCATGTTTCACTCAAACAACATATAGTGAGTTCAAGATCCATAAATCTTTAAGTCCTAGTGAGCTTTGGCATCACTGCTAGAAACTTAGTGATTTTAGGTAAGCAATCCTTTGCTAATCATATTTCTATATAACTCTTATTGTTAGGCAGCATCTCTATGCTCCGGCACCCAACCCTATGCCCTGAGGTCTATAACCGTTATGATGAGCTTGTCAAGTTAAACCAATGCTATGCATGTAAGTGTCCAACACAAATTAATGACACTTTGCTTTAGCAAGACCTACTATTAAAATACATTATTTTAGATGGTGCAGCTAATTTGGGAAGGCATCAATTTAACTTAATATTAAATGAGGGAATTATACTTCTACCGTGTTAAAACATCTAATGATAAAACATGATCAAATAGCGTGACAGGAATAAACATTCACAGATAATCAAATTAAACTGTAAAATAGTATGGCCCTTAATACAACGATCTCCAACACTATGCTTCATGTCCTTCGACCATCAAGCTTGAAGTCTCTGACCACAATCATCTACTAAGCAATCACTCCTAAAAGCTAGCAATGAATTACATAGGAGAATATGAAGCATCGCATATCGGTACATAGACCATTATACAATAATATGTAGCTCGATGGCTATCTCACAGCATGACACGTAGGCCATGAGAAATCCATACATGTGTCACATACACAATGAGCTATACTATTCACATCAATCCCTGCAAAAATGAGTTTTGCATATAATCCAATTCTATCGGGTGACATGAACACATAATACCATATAACGCGGCTACAACCACGGTGGGCCCGCTAGCCGGTTAGCGGGCGGGGTTTAAAGGGGCAGCGCTCTTGGAAACCTTTTTCCAAGACATGAATCTTATTCACATAATTGAGCCTCGAAAATCATCGGATTAATCATATTAACCCTATTCCGAACCAATCTGATAACTGCCTTGATGCGACCACGCACTACGGTATACTCCGATGGTGGAATTCCGACCGGTAGGAGTATCATGCAGTGTGGTCGTGAACAAGCGTGATAAACCATCAGGTCCTTTTAGCTCATACCTCCTCATAAACCCATCTACTATCGCCAAAATCCGATCGATCTTATCGACCAGTGCCTAGATCGTTCCATCCATATGAACCGATTTAGGTTACCAGATCAAACCAGTAATAGATCCAATCTACTACTGCTACATATCCAGTATATGCGATTGATCTAGATCAAAAACTATGCAGGATGGCTCTGATACCTCTGTTGGGATATGGGTAGACTACGCTAGCTGACAATTCAAAAATTCTACTACGTAAACGAGGATGTCATGCAAGCAACAAATCATAGATCGTTACCACCAGACGTGCAGTGCAGCGGAAGAAGAGTTGGAGTAGCCAGGTCCAACGAAGAGCGTGTCGATGTAGTTGTCATAGTCAATCTCCCACCGTAATCGATCGTCCTCGTAGTCGATCGACTCCTCCAGAAAACAATCGAGTTCCTCGCCAAGGTCGTGGATCGTCCTCAAGCACAACACCAACCGTAGTAGAGCTGCGCCTCTACGGTATCCACACGTCCAAGCCAGGAATGCCATACAACAGTGTGCTAGTGTGAGACCCCGGGGTATTTAGCTAGTAATACTTAGTTATCATTAACCCTAGCATCACAAACAAAATATCTCGTGCCTCAGGAAAATATGTACATCCCAGAAGTGCTGTACATACACCCTTTTACAAAATCATGCATCAACTCCATACAAACATAGAACCAAACACGAACTTGATTAAACAAAAGACATACATAACAGAGTTATTACAATAGAGGCCGACCAGTCAAATAACAACTAAACAACTAAAGAGATAAATAACAGCGGAAGCAAAAGCCATAAGATGACGATAAACAAAAGAGCCAATTAGTGTGCCTTTAACCCACAAGGCAACCAACCGGACCACCAACCTAGTCGTCGAATCCGCAGTACATCTCACAAAAGTGCATCCCTTGGGGATCCACTTCTTCCTCTGCAACAATTACAGTTAAGCAAAGCAAATGAGTACAAAAATGTACTTGCAAGACTGACGTGTAAGGGTAACAGCCTATAATTAGCTACATGCAAGCTTTATTTAAGTGGAGGAAGCTCTAGACTTACTTTTAGCATAAAGCAAGTTTTCATTTGCAATAATGTAATAGATTGAAAGCAATTTGACAAACAATTTTTAATTGTTGAAGTAACAACGATACAATAATAATAAGAACAGTAAAGACAACCTGGAAGTGACTAACCCAATAGTCACCACAACAATAGTATGAACATCCATTCATACCAACCCATCATGTTTTAATTAAATGTTGTAGTCTAGTTCTTGAGTGACCTTGCCAATCATGTCCATAACCTAGGACGAGGCTATTCGAATAGTTTTAACCCTGCAAGGGTATACCAATGTACCCACACGTCGGACCGCCTTTTCGCCAAGCTATTAGCACACTTCCTTTGGTATGCCGGCACAGCTAAGTCCTACGAGACATTTTCAATAGATGATGCTAATTAAGAGCCGCAACCCAACAAAGAGAAGGACACATCAGCCAGCTCAAGCCGAATTACAGATATTCCCCTCAATAATAATAACATTTTTCTTTTAACACCACCAACCAGCTCATAATTAACACCCCCCAAAGTACTTAGTCAAGAGAGGTCCCATATCCCTCTCGCGTGGTTAGCACGCAAAATTGCTTAGTTTAGTGGCCCAAGTAACTTGGTCCTTAGGGACTTAGGCACCATTCCATCACACCATGAGATCACACCAACATCCATTGTGCCCAAGTCAATAACCATTTTGTTTTCATTTTTATTTCTTTACAAAGTAACAAAGCACAAGTGCTGGACATAATGGAATAATAGTTTTTGCATGATCAAGATCATCGACATAAGTCGATGACCGCCCAATCTCTTGGTAACTAAGCATTTCTAAGCATGGACGCAGAAAAAGACAATAAAAGAGTATAATACAATCACGAGCTCTAATTCACCAATGAGATTATTAACCTATGGTTTGTGGCAGGAGATAACAATTTAAGGGCAACCATGCAATAGGAATAGCTACCTCTAATCGATAAAATTACTTTGACACAAAAGCATGCATACATAATTGGTAAACAAAGTATTAGACTTTAAAATATAATGGGAGAGATTATGATCAAACTGCTTGCCTTTGTTTGCTGGAGATGCTCACTATGCTGCAGAGGGTCACTCTCGCAATCAACGTCATATCTAACGATAAAAACTGCCAAAGCGAGAAACAGCGAATAAACACCAGAATTCCAAAAAGTCTCAAAAGTAAGAAATTAAAACAGAAGGTAGATAATGATTTTTGATATATTTAGGTGAAAATTTTAGTTTAAAAAGTCTGTTAGATTAAGGTCTAAAGGCCAACTGGATCCAAACCTTTCTAAGTAATTGTATTAGAAATGTCGTTAGTTCACTGCACAGTCTTTTCTTTTAATCACTTGGTTGCTCACTGTTTTATTTTGAATAGCCCCTTTTTTAACTTCTTGTTCTCTCTTTTGGTTGCCCTGATAGAGAGATGTCCAAAAGGCTAAATGAAACAATGATTTCTTTAATTACTTGATTTAGCTATTACCAGGTGGTTTGCAAATATGAGGCCCCCATTAGTTGTAAATTTTATCCACTGATCTTTTTGATTGAGCCTCTAATTACCTCTGTTATTCATTTGAGTGATCTATAAGTTAATCGCAGCCCTTAACTAAAGTACCAATTGAACAATAACCTTTCTAAGTACTAGCATGAGAAAGTCCTTAGCCTATTAACAAAACTGGTAATTTTCAGATTACCTTAATAGTTCATCCAACAGACAATACAAAGTATTGCTGAAAAGAAGTGCTACTACCTAAACTCTCCAAAACTTCAGATTTGTTAATCCATTTGAGAGGTCTGATTGGCACTCACAAAAATTGTTATCATTAAATAGATGATTTTTGGCATGAGGGTTACATTGACAAACCAAAATTTCTTTCTAATCATCATTTCTTCTATGACTAATACTTCAACAAACATAGATGATTGCTCTCTAATGAACTCAGAAATTTGCATTCTTATGGATTTACAGATTTGGTAGCTACTGAAAGATACATGATCAAAAGACTGATTGAATTAAGGAAAACTTCTAACTACTAACAGTTAACAAGGTTGTTCTCTAATGGCTCAAATTATTCATTCCCTTACTTAATTTTCAGACCTGACTATTTACTAGAAGTTCAATGCTCAACTGACTCAGATTCAAGAACACTACTAACTACTGTATTATCTAGGTTATAGACAAATCTCACAAAATTCAGGTTACTGCGCAAGCACTTTTTAAACGCTATTAACTCCAACTTCCATTTTACTAACTCAAAGGAGTGACTCATTTGACACTCACCAAATTAGCTAGCAAAATAAATTGATTGGTCTAGTATGTAAGTTTAGTGACAAATAACTTTTTCACTAAACAACCATTCACACATGCTTTCAGAATAGCTTACTACTGCTAAATAGTTGTCTAACACTAATTGAAACAAGGGAATTGCTATCTACTAAAACTTGCCATGCTACTAACCTTTTGACAAATCTGATTCTTGTCAGGTTACTGTCAACTATCATCTTCCCAAATAAGTTTTCAAAATGCCAATCTCACGAATGAGTGGCATCAAGTTAGACAAAAATGGTTGGCCTTCAAGTGGTTTATTGAAAAAAAAACTCAATACCTTCGCTGATCTAGCACCTACAACAGCACAACATCATAATTGAAATTAAGCTGCTGCTAAACACTAAGTCCTACAGATATTACTTATCCAGTTACTAATTTGATTTGAGTAATCTAGCAGATGGTCAAAAGGTCTAAAAGCATCTATATTTACTGCAGGCTCTACTTCTCAGGGAAACAAAGAAAGAAGAAAAAGGAAGCACAGAGAGGAGCTCGGGCTGAAATGGGTGGCGCAAGTCACCGGCGAGTGGATGGGCGGCGGCAGTCGGAGCGATGGCGGAGGAGGCATAGGGAGCCGACGGTGCTCAGGATGCGGCGCCCGGGCTGGGGCCGCGGGAGACAGGGCCAGCGCAGATTTGCTTGGAGCCGGGGAAGACAGGGTCGGCGTGAGTTGCCCGGAGCCGGGTCGGGCGGAGGGAGGAGCCAGGGTGAGCTGCGGTGTGGTGGCCAGCGCGGCGACAGAGGAGGGCGGCAAGGGCCGAGGACGGCAGGGTTGGGCGCTAGGGCCGAGAGAGGCGGCGGCGGCGGATCTGGTGGCTGGTGGCCGAGAGGCGGGGAGGAGCCGGGGTGAGGGAAGCCGAGGCGACCAGCCTCGGGTGAGGACGCCGGTCGGGCTGGGGCCGTGGCGGGAGGAGCCGGCAGTGGAGATGAGGATGGCGGTCTTGGTGGGGCCGTGGAGGCGAGCTTCGGTGGTGGGGCGGCAAAGAAGGAGGAGGACAAGCGGAGGGAGAAACACTGGGCGGCACCGGCAAGGCAAGCCGAGGCAGCATGACGGGTTGAAGGTGAAGGGGAGGTGGCGGCTTGGACCTCGGTAGAGAAAAGGGGAAAGGGAGAAATGGCCTGGGGCAAGAAGAGCTGTAGTGTTGTATAGAGAATGAAATGGAGGGCTCAAAATGGTGAGGTGGTTGGGACAGTGGCGAGGAAACCAGGGGCGTGCGGTGAATACCGTGGGCGGAACAAAGAAGCGAGTTAGAAGGATTTTTGTAAATTGGCAGTGTTTAGGTACTGATTAGATAGAGCAAAATAGCTCCGAAAAAAAATGAAATTTTCAGGGAAGGCTGAAATATAAAGAATACTATTCTGTAAATTTTCTATGGTTTTACTTAAAGTAAATTTTCCCCCAACATTATTTTAAGTGCATGTTCCTGGTGTTTGACTTTCGATTTTCTTAGATTGACTGGTTACTTAAAATAGTAATTAAAATCTAAAAAAAATTGTGAAAATTTGAAAGTGAGTTGATAAAGTGTTCCAGAACCTAGGAAAATTATTTCCAGGCACTGTTCAAGTTTTGCTTGTATTTTAAATTCCAACTCAAATTCGAACATGCAAATCAAATGAGACCCAAATATCCTCTAAGAATTTCAGAAAAATTTAAACAAGTATACAGAGCACATAAAATCCAAATACATTATTCGACTATGGGTATACCATATTTCGAAATAGAAATGGGTTTGTATTTCTGAGCTATAGAAAATATATTTTCAAGTTGGAAATAGAGAAGGAGTATTGGGTTACTAGGTTTCAGATCTAGTCTTCAAAATCAAAGGACTTTCAACATAGGGTTTTATACCCTACTCTAAACTAAGTTTTCAAATTCCTGACAAATTTTTATTTTGTTTGAAAATTTTTATTTCTAGGTTTTAAAAAACTAGGTTGTAACCTATTTGCTTTGCAGCAAAAAGTTTTAAAAAGGTCCAGAATTTCATGAATGCACATTAGATGCTTAGCTAATCCAACTTAAGGATTTTGGGCTGTTACAGCTAGCACCAAGTCGCACAGGAAGGCTCTCTCAAGAAGATGGCGGCTAGGGTTTGGTGGAACAACTCACGTATATCACATATCGTGTGTCTCCACTGTTTTTCCCTCTTTTCACCCATAGCCTCAAGCATTTCCTTATATAGTGCCCGTGACGGATCCTATCCGAACACGTTTGATGAATCGTATCCGTATTGGTTTGTTCCAACCAGTTAAGTTTGTGACCCTGTAGGTTCATGCGTAATCGGTTGTGATTCGGAAACCTTTTCCGACCACGGGTTGTTAGCGGTACCTAGCAGGACATAACAATTCCCGAATACACACAAATTATATAGGATGAACCTTAATGTAATATGATCTATGACCAGGACCTTATCACTAATGACCAGCTCGTATCTAGTCACGACCAGTCCATATTTAGTTAAGACATGTTCATAACTCCTTACGACTAGTTAATATTTAATTACGACTGGTTCATAACTTCTTACGACCAGTTAGTGATTATGTTCGACCAGTCTACGACCAGCTCGTATCTCCATACGACCAGTTCGTATCTGGTCGAACTGAACGACCTGCTTGTGTATTCTCTCTTTGCCTCACGATACCTGGTTGAACTCCAGGTGAGATGTTGTGTGTGACGTTCCAAGCCTTAGGGAGGTCCAACGCCTATCCCAGGAGCATCCCGAAGGGAGGTCCTGGGATAGTCCGCATCTCAGGGAGGTCGAAAGCCTGACCCAGGAGCACTTCGAAGGAGGTCTTCTGGTACGACCAGACCTCAGGGAGGTTGTGGCCAGTCCTAGGAGCACCACAAAGAGAGGTCCCAAAGTCCCTATGCACAACTGAGCTAGTCCCAAGGACCAACAGCTAGCTCACACAGTAAACAAAAGTGGTAACATCCATCAACGTAGCTTTATTAAAATAACAACAGAGCTGATTACAAGGGTAGCTTAACAGCCGGCAACAAAACATAGCGGAAAAAAAAGCGGAGTGGTCCACACGATCCGCCACAGGCAATCGTCTGGAGGCTACAGCCTAGTCATCTTGGAGGTCCTCTGGCTCATCGAAGATGTCCTCTCCTGCTCAAACATGTCAAGTAAGAGTGAGCACAACAACCGTGCTCGCAAGTTACACCCGTCAAGTAACAGATTGAATGCATGCATACAAGGATGTCCCGAGGGAGGTCTCATAGGGTTGTCTTTGCATAAAGCCAAGTTTCTTTCGAAATATATGTACTAAGTTCCAAAGCAGTTATACAATAACTAAAATTCATTTTCTAAATCAATTTTATAGTTGGATAACATTCATCAACAAGTGGTGAATGATACCCTCCTATCACAAGGCTCCCTGCCCGAACCCATTTGGATAGACATCCGAAACTATTTAAAGAGGTCTTTTGAAAACAAAACCAATATCTAACTTGGAGTGGCACTGCCAGCATATCCATGACCGTGGACATGGCTACTCGAATAGTTTTACACTCTGCAGAGGTGTGCAGCTTTACCCACAAGACACGACTTCTCTAGTTTGTTTGGCATCTGTCGATACCACCACCCACTACCGAAGGTAAGTAGTCTAGAGAACGTGACAAGGCCTTTATAATGCACCATTCCACGTAGTCCCCCCTCGCTAAGGTTTTTCTTCATTTAGACTACAATCTGCCGGATTTAAGCCCCCTCTTGCGCTAGGTGGGAATGAATAAAAGTAGGTCATCAAAACACCCACACAACCGGATGGAACGACCACGGTGGAACATTGCAAATTAGTTAGTCAGGTCCTGCCCATACAAGGCATGTAGTTGCACGGTGAGGCATGGCAAGATGCGGCTCGAAGATCGGTCCTTAACTGACCTGGACGACTTCCACAGAACCCTAGGCATCGACCATAGAAATGGATCGATCCCGTGCATGAACATGCACCCATCCAAACAGCCAGTTTGCCCAAGTCCAAACCAAATTTTCTTTTCTTTGCTTTTCAAAAACATTTTGAAAACCTCCACGACAACCCAATGTCATGGTTAAAACATTTTGACAACATTAGTCTTTTAGCGGTAAAATTCCCAAATCAAGATTTTTGGTCTAAGCTTGACTAAGCACAGAGTTTTGAAACATGCTAGTTCATACTAATGTACCAACTAGCTCTTTACTAAAGTGACAAGGGGAGGTCAAGTCAATAATCAAGTTTAGATATACAAAGGAATCAGGAATAACTATAAAGTTAAAACAGGGATTTAAATTACTTGAATTGAAATAAGCATGCAGTAGTAATTTGAAACAGAAATTATATAATTTGAGATACTAGGATCAATATGATCAAGGGTGTAACTTGCCTTGCTCAAAAGCTTGAGGGTCTTCTTCGCAGAACTTGGGCTCCCCGGAGTCGTCGAAATCTACACGAGAGAACGAAGTAACTCAAACAAAGACCAAATAAAAACCAAATAAACTCCAAACAAACCAAACTAAAACAAACAGCGAGGAACTAAAAAGCTCAAAGGAGGAGGTCCAACGAGGAGGTCCTGAGGAGGTCCAACGAGGAGGTCCTACGAGGAGGTCCTAAGGAGGATACGACTACTCAAAGTGGTCGTACGAGGAATACCAAGGAAACGACTATGCAGCATAGTCGTAGGTACGAATACGATTACGCAACGTAGTCATAGGAACAAGGGAAAGAGCAGGACACGGAGGAACTCACCGAGACAGAGAGAGAGAAAGATAGAGAGGGAGAGAGAGGCCGGCGAAGACTGGAGGAGGACGACAACGGCGGCGAAGACGGCGCGGCGCTCCGGCGAACTTCTTGGCGACGAGGTGGATGAAGATGGCACAAGCTTCAGCAGACTCCTTGGCGAAGAAGCTTGAAGCACGGAAGAACTGGCGAGACCAAGAGAATTGTCAAAAGGTGATGATAGAGGGCTGCTCAGGCTTATATAGCCAGGGGAGAGTCACTGGAGGACTCAGAGGTGCACACGATCAGGGGCACATGTGACAGGACAAAGCATGCTGAGTAGGTAAAGGAGATGATGGGGGCAGGTACTAGAGAAGACAAGAGGGGAAACAGGGTACCGCTAAAGCAATAGCATTTAATGCGACACAACAGCATTTAATGCGTAAGGACTATTGCGTCAGCAGTGACACAACGGGAGGAAGAAGAAGGTAAGTAGGGCTGATCGGAGGGCCAGTCAACACTTGGAAGGGTGGTCAAAACAAAGGGGAGGTCGTGACCCAAAGGGCGCACGTGCCTAAGGGGAGGTCGTGACCACAGGGGTGTCACTGACCAAGGAGAGGTCGTGACCACAGGGGTGTCACATGACCAAGGGGAGGTCATGACCCAAGGGGTGGTCGTGACCACAAGGGTGTCACGTGACCAAGGGGAGGTCGTGGCCAAAGGGGTGGTTGCGGACCAAAAGGGTGGTCTTTACAAAAAGACTAAGAGGGTGGTCTTGACACGAGGGATGATCTTGACCCAAGGGGAGGTCTTGGCAAAACGACAGAAAGGAAGGTCGTGACTAAACGACAAAAAGGAGGTCGCGACTAAACGACAAAAAAGGAGGTCGCGACTAAACGACAAAAAAGGAGGTCACGACTAAACGACAAAAGAGGAGGTCACGACTAAACGACAAAAGAGGAGGCCGTGACTAAACGACAAAAAAGGAGATCGTGACCACAGGGGTGGTCTTGACCCAAGGGGTGGCCTTTGCAAAAAGACCCGGAGGGTGGTCTTTGCAAAAAGACCAGGACCACCCGGAGATCTGGGACTGAGAGGGAGGTCTAGGCGAGAAGGAGGTCTGGACAGAGGGAGATGTCCAAACGAAAGGGAGGTCTGGACCCTCAAATCCAAACAAAGGAAGGTCTGGACCCTCAGATCCAAACGAAGGGAGGTCTAAAGAAGAAAGAACTGGGTCGAGGGGAAACACGAAGCGAACAGAGAAAGAAGAGAACTCCAACAAACTCGAATGAAACCGAACTGATTTAGTTGAAGTTTGATTTAGTCATTTAAAGCTCTTCTTAAAAACTCAAGTTAAGCTTTGAACTCTCATCAAAACCAAATGGTTCTTTTTATTTTGAAAACTTCAAAAAGACTCAGAAAAACCGAGATGTTACAAACCTACCCCCTTAAGGGAATCTCGACCCCGAGATTCAGACTTGGCTAGCAAAGAGGTGGGGATACTCCGCCTTCAGGTCTTCTTCTCACTCCTAGGTTGCTTCCTCTTCTGAGTGGTTGCTCCACTAGACCTTGCACGAACGGAGGACCCTGCTCCTGGTAACACGCTCTACGACATCCAAGATCTTGATCGGCTGCTCCATATAGGTGAGGTCTTCTTGAAGGTCGATGCTCTCTAGTGGTGTCTGCTCTGTTGGGACTCGGAGACACTTCTTCAGCTGCGAGAGACATCATGCACTGCAGACAAGGACGCCGGGAGCTCTAGCTGATAGGCAACTTCATCTTTCCTTTCCACAATCTTGTATGGACCAACAAATCTTGGTGCTAGTTTTCCTCTGAGCTGAAATATTCTTACTCCTGTGAGTGGAGTTACTCTGAAATAGACAAAATCTCCTACCTCAAAGGACAAGCCTCTGCGATGGTTGTCCGCATAGCTCTTCTGCCGGGATTGAGCCACTCCCAATCATTCTTTTATCAGCCTCACTTTGCCTTCAGCATCCTTGATCAATTCGGGTCCAAAGAACTAGTGTTCTCCAACTTGGCCCCAAAGGAGAGGATTTCTACAAGGTCTACCGTACAAAGCTTCAAAAAGGATACATCTGTAAGCTGGCTTGAAAGCTGTTATTATAAGAGAATTCAGCATAAGGGAGGTTCCGATCCCAACTCTTTCTAAATTCTAAAGCACAGGCTCGAAGCATGTCTTCAAGAATCTGGTTCACACGCTCTGTCTGACCATCCATCTGGGGATGATAAGCTGTGCTGAAGTTGAGTCTGGTTCTCAAGGCTTCATGCAAGCTCTTCCAAAATCTCGACGTGAACTAAGAACCTCGGTCGGATACTATCCTTTTAGGCACCCCATGCAAGCATACGATCCTGGCCATGTATAGCTCTGCCAACTTATCGCTTCTGTAGGTAGTCTTGACTGGTATGAAGTGTGCCACTTTAGTTAAACGGTCAATGACAACCCAAATGGAATTATAGCCCGATTGGATCCTAGGCAATCTAGTGATAAAATCCATGCCCACTTACTCCCACTTCCACTCGGGAATTGGCAAAGGCTGTAACAGACCAGTTGGTCTTTGGTGCTCCGCTTTGACTCTTTGGCAAACATCTCAATGAGCAACAAATTCAGCGATCTCTCGCTTCATACTGACCCACCAATACTTCTCCTTGAGGTCCTAGTACATCTTAGTACTGCCCGGATGAATGGAGTAAGGCGATTCATGGGCTTCTTTCAGAATCAACTACTTGATCTCTTGGTGATCCGGCACATATATGCGGCTACCGAACCACACTGTGCCTTGCTCATCCTCACAAAATCCTGGAGCTTTTTCTCTTCTCATGTTCTTCTTGATCTCTTGGATGTCTTCATCTTATTAATGATGTTCTCTGATTTGGCTCTGGATGGTTGGCTCCACTTCCAAAGTGTTCAGACAACCTTGATTAACAATCTGAAAGTTTAGACGTCTTAACTCCTCATACAATTTTGGCTGATTCTTCTGGACCAACGCAGTGTTGCAATGCTCTTTTCGGCCCAGGGCATCAGCCACTACGTTTGCCTTGCCTGGGTGGTAATAGATTCCAAGGTCATAGTCCTTTATTAGCTCTAGCCATCTCCTCTGCCTGAGATTGAGTTCGGACTGGGTGAAGATTCACTTCAAGCTCTTATGGTCCGTGAAGATCTCACAGCAATTATCGTTGAGGTAATGCCGCCAAATCTTCAAGGCATGCACAATCACTGCTAGCTCCAGATCATGCGTCGGGTAGTTTCCTTCATGAGGCTTCAACTGCCGAGACGCATAAGCCACTACCCTACCTCTTTGCATCAGCATACATCCAAGACCTTGTCGACAAGCATCATAGAACACTTCAAAGTCCTTGTGGATGTCGGGTAGGACCAGCACAGGAGCTAAAACTAGTCTTTTCTTCAACTCCTGGAAGCTTTGCTCACAGTCTTCAGACCATTCAAACTTCTTCTCTTTCTTCAAGAGCTGAGTGAGAGGTCTGGCGATCTTGGAGAAGCCTTCAATGAATCTTCGTAGTAACCAACTAATCCAAGGAAGCTCCTGACTTTCATGACCGACTTGGGTTGCCTCCAATCCAACATGGCTTCAACCTTGGTCGGATCAACAACAACTCCTCCTGCCGAAACAATGTGACCGAGAAAAGCTACTTGACTTAGCCAAAATTCACTCTTACTGAACTTGACATAGAGCTGTTGCTCTCTGAGTCTGTCCAGCACTGCTCTGAGGTGCTCTTCTTCATTCTTAGAGTAGATGAGAATGTCGTCAATAAACACAACCACAAATTTATCCAAGAACTCCATGAACACTTTGTTCATCATGGTCATGAAATAAGCTAGTGCATTGGTCAAGCCAAAAGACATCACTATGAACTCGTACAGTCCATATCTTGTGGTGAAAGCAGTCCTGGGGATGTCTTCTGGTCTTATCTTCAACTGATGGTAACCAGACCTTAAGTCGATCTTGGAGAAAACACTTGCTCCTTTCAACTAGTCAAAGATGTCATTGATCTTGGACAAAGGATACTTGTTCTTGACTGTGACCTCATTAAGTGATCTGTAGTCCACACACATCCTCAAACTATTATCTTTCTTCTTGACGAACAGAACTGGAGCTCCCCAAGGTGATGGTCTGAGCATCAGCGTGGGACTGGGTGAAGTTATCCCACCACTCGGATGCCGTTCCATTAAGCTAGTGAGAGGCAAAATGCACCCTCTCATGATCAGTGCACTGGATCATGTCCAGCTTCCTGCCAACTACTCTAAGCCAATTATCAGCCTCCATTGGCTCAGTGCTACTAGAGAAGGTCGGAGGGCGCAACCTCATGAACTCTGCTATGTTGGCCCTTGGAGGAGGTGGAGCAATTGCTTGAGGTTGAGCTACTGCTACTGCTGCTGCTTGCAGGGTCTGGGTGTTGTTGATGGACTGAGCAAGTAGGTTGATCAACTGAGCTTGGTTGGCCATCATCTGGTTCCAATCAGGTTCTTTAGCTGGAGGTGGTGATGGGGGGGAACTGGGTTTTCTTGCACATTCTCCCAACTCTGACTACCAGCGCTGCCACTACCGCGAGTCATCACCATCTGCTAGATCTCCAGAGACTTAGAAAAGAAGAGGAGAAACTAAGGGGGACAGGGTGAAACAACCCACCCAAGCACAACAACCACACAAAAAGCTTTTAAAAATACTATAATAGCTATACACGTTCTACTCGACACTAGAGGTCTTCGGGGAGGTCTTCAAGGAGGTCCTGAGCACCAGGAGCTAATCGAGAGACCACCTATAGGAATTTCGAGGGAAAGAGGATCCAGCTGACCTTGTAAAGTGGTGAGGAGAGAAAAGGTAAGGAGGAATAAGGTAAGGAAGACTACCAAGAAGGAGGTAAGGATAGAAAGATGACCCAGATGAGAAGAGAACAAATTATTTTTCTTGTTATATAAAATAGGTTTTAAAAGCCATTCTACTTGGTTACGACCTGCAGTCGAGATGGCTCTGATACCACTTGTGGCGTTCCGAGCCTCAGGGAGGTCCGATGCCTGTCCCAAGAGCACCCCGAAGGGAGGTCCTATGATAGTCCTGTGAGAACCCGAGGTATTTAACTTGTAATACTTAACCATCAAGATGGTTCTAGCATTACAAATCAAATATCTTAACTCTCGGCGTATATGTACTTCCCAGAATTGCAGTACACATACCCCATACAAAAATTATGCATCAATTCCATTCAACACATAGAACCGAAGTACAACTAAGCAATTCAAAAGACGTACATAATAGAGTTATTACAAAAGGGGCCGACCGGCCAAATAACAACTAAAGAGTTAATTAAACAGCGGAAGCAATAAGCCATAAGATGGCGATAAACAAAAGCTAATTAGTGTGCCTTTAACCCACAAGGCAACCAATCGGGCCACCAACCTAGTCGTCAAACCCGCAGCACATCTCACAAAAGTGCATCCCTTGGGGATCCACTTCTTCTTCTGCAACAATTAAATTTAAGCAAAGCAAATGAGTACAAAAATGTACTCGCAAGACTGACGTGTAAGGGTAACAGCCTATAATTAGCTACATGCAAGCTTATTTAAGTGGAGGAAGCTCTAGACTTACTTTCAGCATAAAGCAAGTTTTCATTTGTAATAATATAATAGATTTAAAGCAGTTTTACAATCTGTTTTTATTTGACAAAAACAGCGAGATACAAGTAACAATAATAACAAGACATCCTAGAAGTGGCTAACCCAATAGCCACCACAACAATAGCATGAATTCCCCATTCATACCACCCACATCAAGTTTTAATTAAAATTCCAAAATGTTGAGTCTAACTCCTGCAAATCCAATCCCAAGCGTGTCCATAACCTAGGACGAGGCTATTCGAATAGTTTATACCCTCTGAGGGTGTACCAATGTACCCACACATGCACCGCCCTTTTGCCACTAGATTTAGCACACTTCCGTTGGTATGCCGGCAAGGCTAAGTCCTACGAGATATTTCCAATATTGTGTATTAACTATGAGTCGCCCATATGTTGATACGGAGTCATCAAAGATGCTCACCGCCTTTAAAAAGGACGATGCTCCTCGCAGTGGATAACCTCCACCACTGCTCACCCAAACACACACAAGTTTCTTTTTCAATACAACGCACACAACCACCATGCAACCCGGAGCTAACACACGCCAAAGTACTAAGTCAAGAGAGGTCCCATATCCCTCTCATGTGGTTAGCACATAATTATGCTTGGTTTTGGTGAAACAAGATGTTCGGTCCTTGTTGACCTAGGCAAGACATCCACACACCCGATATCACACCATCCAACCACTTGCCCAAGTCTAAATCATTTTATTTACACTTTTAGTTTTCAAAGTAACATAGCACAAGGTGCTAGTCATAGAGTAATAAAATGGTTTGTGTGATCAAAGTTATCGACTAAGTCGATAACCGCCCAATTCTACCGGTAGCTAAGCATTTCTAAGCATGACACCGTAAAGACAATAAAAGAGCATAATTCAACCACCGGGCTCTAATTCACCAGCGAGATTAATACCTAATGTTTACTGGAAGTGGATGAACAATTTAAGGGAAACCATGCAATAGGAATAACTACCTCTAATCGTGAAAATAAACTTTGACACAAAAGCATGCATACATAGAATTTGTAAACAAAGTATTAGACTCTGAAAGTAATGGGACATTTATGATCAAACTGCTTGCCTTGCTAGAGATAACTTTCTTGCTGCAGAGGATCACTCTCGCATTCAATATAATCATCGGGACCTATCGAAAGAATCGAGAAGTATAAACAAGAACGAATAACACCGAGAATACTCAAAAATTCAAAGTCATCCAAAAATCATGAAAAATTTACAGAAGGTAGAGAATGATTTTAAATGAATTTTTCAATAAAAATCAATTGAGTTGGATGTTCTATGCAAAAGTTATGACAGTTTGAAAGTCAGTTTTCTGGAAAATCCAATTAAATTGCCACCGGTTACTGTTCAGCCGAATTAAATATTTTGGTGCAAATTTCCAAAGAGGTGGTGTACTTGAAATTTTTATGGTAGGCATAGCTCCACATGAGATGAACAATGGAATTTGATTCACCTCATTTGGAGCTACGATGAATTTTCTATGATTTTTCAAAGTTATGTAAGTAGTGAACAAAACATTTGTAAGATGAGATTTTTAGTGATAGTAACAAGCTCAAAACCTATTCTACAATAAACTACACTAACAGAGGATTCGAAAAAACTTGAGTTCACTCAATTTGGAGTTACAGAGAAATACTTATGCATTTTTGAAGTTAAAACAATTTTTAGTGCAACAATAATACTAAACCTAAAGCAATTTTGCCAAAAGTGATTCCTGGAAGAGTAACATGGTTCAACCCATTTTTATATTAAATTACCAGTAAAAAGGAAACTAACAAAATTTGATTCATCAATTTTGGTGTTTTTATGTATTAGTTATGCATTTTCAAAGTTAACAGCAATTTATAGTGTAAAAATAATTCATTTTTGGATTACTTTCCACAAACTATATTTTCTGTGATAGGGAAAAAATTGAAACCTATTTTAATATATAGTTCATTTAAAATTAAAAATAACAAAATTGGTTTCACTGTTTTTGTAGTTAAAATGAATTAGTTGTGTAATTTTGAAGTTAATGCAATTTTCAGTGTGCAAAATAATGTATTCCGAAGTTTCTTAGGGATTAAATAATTTTTCTACTGAGGCCTAGCTAGCCAAAGCCAATGAAGGTGGGGTCCAGTGTATAGTGCCATTTTTCATTTTCCAATCTAATTTCCGGTTAAAACTGACAAGTGGGTCCCTCATGACATTGACACGGTGCACACAACAGTGTGTGGACCAAAGTCCATAGCATCACACAACAGTGTGTGGACCAAAGTCCATAGCATAGTGCAAGCTTTACGGGTGTGGTTCACCATGCACTAATGGCCTCAGGCCCACGTGTAATAGAAACAGGGCCGCTTTAAGACAACCATTATTGCCCTAAGCAATCATTAGCGCTAAATGAAACGAGATTTGGCTCGTAATGAACTACTGTTACGGTCGGAATTCCGACAACGAAGGGGAGTGCACGACCGCCGCACTGCCGTGCTCGCCGGCGGCGAGGGGAGGCCGGAGGGTGCAAAGGCTGTGGCAAAATGGAAAGACCATAGCAATGGCTACCTTCCGGTGGCATCTTTGCCGGCGGGGAGGCACGGTGGCGGCGGGGTTGAGCGGAGGAGACGAGTGTTGCACTGAGGAAGCTTGATGTGGAGGCTTTTCCAGGGAAAACTGACACCAAATCAAGGCTCCTGGGCTGCTGCGACGTAGAAGGAGGGGCAGGGGAAACAAGGGCCTTCATCCTCAGCTCCAGCGACACCCGGGTGCGGCGGTAATGGCACATGCGCGGCGACGGTTCCAAGCCAGGGGAGAAGCTTCAACAAAAAGTGGTGAAAAATGTTCAAGGGACCCTAGCAAAGCTCACCGTGAGTTGGATGGAGGTTAAGAGGGGCCGAGGTGGTCCGGCGACGGAGAAGATGCCGGTGGCGAAGTGGTCCCTCGTGGGGAGCTTGCTGTAGAGGACGAAAAGCTCCGATGAGGCTTGGGGAAGTCCCGTGGTACCCGCGCAGTGCTCCCAATGCTGGGAATTGGGTCAAGCCTCACCACACCAGAGGTGGGGAAGAAAAGGTTGCTCGTAGCCAAAAGGGGAGAAAATACAAAATTCGGCGGCTCCTGGGAAACATTGAGGAAATGGGTTGAGGGGAATTGAATCTCATACCTAAGGGCACGAGGTGACGCACAAAGGTGCCGTTAGGACTCAACGGAGATGAAAAGGTCCCGGTGGTTGTTTTCGGTGCCGTCCTGGAGCCGATGAGGACACTGTTGCGTTCCGGGAGCTACAAGATGAAAGAGGTGCTCGGTTTAGAGAAAATGGAGATGGCAAAGAGAGAGGAAGGGAATGGCGTGGTTGCAGTGGCGCTTACCGGGACAAAGGCGGAGCTAGAGCCTCCTCCTCTTGCCCACCGAGGAACAGAAGTGAGCGAAAGAGAGGGCTCGAGGGGGGGTTAACGCTCGAGCACGGACGGGAAAGAAGCGGCGTCAGCGGGCGAAGCTCTAGGAGTGGTCAGCTAGGGCGGTGCGGCAACGGTGTCGCTGACGGTGACGGAGCAACGCAGGCATCGCGCGGCACGTGGGGAGCGGCTTCTGCCCGATGTAGAACATGGCCCTAACGTGCGGGCCCGGTGCGTCAACGGCACAAGGAGCGAGCCAGGCTCGGGTTTGGTGCGACACGATGCGGTGCAGTCAAGTTGGCTCGGTCCGGGAACAGTAAATGACTCGGTCGGTTTAGTTGGGACCACTAGATTGAAAAAGGACAGTCAGGATTACGCGAGAACTTCGGACAGCCCAATCGACCCAACCGATCCAGACGGTCCGACTGAGATCAAACGGCTCTCACGCGCGCACGGGATTCTGGTTTAGTGGGTCGGCGTGGGCTGTTGGATCGAGATCGAACGGTGTATGGTTGGTGCGGTTAGTTGGCTCAGCTGAGTCCATTTGCCGAGTCGAGCAGGCGGGGCTCGGTCGAGGAAACAGTCTGAGCGAATTAGAAATCAGATTTGACTAAGAAACAAAAGATTTGACCGGTGCTTTAGAAATAGAAATTAAATTATGAAAATTTTCATAGGGGTTCCTGGGACATCCTAGTACTCAAATAAAATCTTAAACATCACTATTTAAGATTTATTTGCTTAGTTTAAATTCGAACTTGGAAAAGGTTATTGATTTGAGTTTGAATTTTCTGAGGGTCAAAAGAGTTCCAAATTTTTTTGTAAAAATTATATTTATTCGTGATAATTATTAAATCATTTGAGTCAGTTATTTCCAGATGATGTTCATAAGTTTTCAATCTTGTTTTCTTTTGGAATTTAAATTTGATGTGTATGTTTTCTTTGATTTCTAAATTTTCGAAAGCAACAATTTATACACATGCTCCGGAAAAACTAATGTATGTTCAAAAGTTTTAATTTCTCCTCATTTTTATACATTGGAAACACAAACCCAAGTGCAATAAATGATGCAAAAGATTCGAAAACAATATGCATGTTAATGAGATACATACTAATTATCATTTATTAAATTTGGGGATGTTACAAAACCTACCCCCCTTAAACAGAATCTTGTCCCGAGATTCGGTGGAAAAGAGAAAGGGCAGAAAAACTTTGTTGCTTTGCTAAAATCCAAACTTCTTTCCAAGGACCGAATGACTTGATCCCGAACCACTACTAACTTGCTATTCTTGGGTTTGACAACCCCTAATTGTCATTTATCCAATTAAAATCCACCAACCACATTGAGTCTATAGCAAGCACATTCTAATCTATTATTCCACAATTTATACAACAACCCCGAAATCGCTTGCTTTAAAGAAATCTCACCATAATCTCAGGTTTGATTCAATTCCTAGGAAGGGCACTAACCTGCTTCCAATATTAACAATCCATGAGTGAGCACAAATAGCTATTGATTTACTCCCACAATCTAACTCACGGGTTCACTCCCATCTTGATCAAAATCCCAGTAATATTGCGAATCCTAAACAAAACCAGCATATTGCTCACATAGTCCAATACACTTGTCTTCTAAATTTCTATCATAGAATATCTCCCATATAACTTCCAAACTGTGAGCACTAAAGATCAGTATTTCATTGTATATAATCCACTGGTTGGCATATACTATTAACCGTTTATCAATTATTTGTTGTTTCCTGCAAGTTTTCTCACAATAATTTCAATCCTTAAGGGAGGGTACATCTATGCAAGATCCAATTGTATCTTCGAGCAATGTCTCTATATTTCTGCTTCTCAATCCCTTTTGTTAGCATGATCAATCCACTTGCAACAATCAATCCATCAAATACACCAATTAATCTCTTAAGATCCAATCTAGTTATCTCCACTCTAGGATTTAATTAAATACCAAAATCAACACAATTATCCTAGGTTAAAAATATATCTCCTTTGATCACCATCAACTCCATCCTAGTGCATTAAGTCATCAAAAAGATTATCCATTCAAGGTGAATTTGTAATCTAATTATAATCCAAATAATCTTAATTACTAACCTCTTCCAGATCAAGTTATCTACAATAATTATTTTAGTTCAGTTCAATAATATTAACTCAATGTCTTCCAAAAATCTACAGATCTCCAAGTATCATATAAATCCTACCGCTATAATTTATCATCCCAAATTAATCCCATTATACCATCCTTGGGACAACTATTCCCACAAAGATAAATTCGTATTAAATCCTCATAGTCATACACTACACGACCAATGATTCTTCTGATATAAATTCAACATCGCCCGCAGACAAGTTTATACCTCAATACAATAGTTCTATAGATACTCATATCGTAACTCCCTATCGTAGAAGATCCCACAAAGGTTAACATTTCAAGGTTCAACGATCTAATCAACTCTTCTAAGATCATAATCACGGACCAAGAGTAACAACCCAATTTCTCGATTATCAAACATCACTCTGCCAATGCAAAACCACCAATATCAACCTAACATCAAACATCCAATTAAAGACAAAATCACAGGTATTCAATCATATCCTTCTCTTTACCGATTCCGCTATCAATCCCTTAACCAACCAGCGACTTCCATTAAAGAGGTGAGAGGGAAAAGCACAAGGTAGGGGAAAATAACAGGGGTAAGGTCCTTAATTTTCATTAGATATTTTAAACTTCAAACGCAAAAAACCAACTGGAAACAAATGAAAGGAAAGAGAATAACAAGAAATGAACTCCAAATATCTGGACAAGGACATAAGATCCAAATCAAAACTCATAAAACACAAGCTCAACTTCTAGTACGACTAACTCGTATTGAATAAACGAGCAATCGATTGAGAAGAAAAATTTCAGAACACAACTCAAGTCTTATCGCATCTAAGATCATGGTAAAAACCATCTAAGGGTGTATTAGGCACTAGCCAACTAATATCACATCTTATCCTTTTAATTCCCATGAGTTTTAGTTGAATTATCCTCTCATTTTCAGTCCTAATGACGATCTAAAAACTTGTTGTCCAAAACTTGCGCTCGCTGTCCAGATTTTGTAACCGTGCTCCGAGCCGAGTTCTCCAACTTCAAAAACTTCTAATATTCATCAAAGGATAGCCAATACTTCAATTTTACAACACTCATTGAATCCCAAAACCGAACTTAAACGGTAACAACTATCTTTTGAAAGAAGATGAGAGGAAACAACTTTTCGAAACTTAAAGAAGTACAAGGTGAGATGAGCAATCTAAGATAGGTAAGGAATTAATCTGAGAACTTACTTAAGTTTTCATAAATTATTTGATATTTTTGAAACTAAGTTTTCCAAAATATCCTAAAGACGACCAAGCTAGGGGTTTCTACGGTCAACATGGCTCTGATACCAACTTTTGTGAGAACCCGGGGTATTTAACTTGTAATACTTAACCATCAAGATGGTTCTAGCATTACAAATCAAATATCTCGACTCTCGGCGTATATGTACTTCCCAGAATTGCAGTACACATACCCCATACAAAAATTATGCATCAATTCCATTCAACACATAGAACCGAAGTACAACTAAGCAATTCAAAAGACATATATAATTGAGTTATTACAAAAGGGGCCAACCGGCCAAATAACAACTAAAGAGTTAATTAAACAGCGGAAGCAACAAGCCATAAGATGGCGATAAACAAAATCCAATTAGTGTGCCTTTAACCCACAAGACAACCAACCGGGCCACCAACCTAGTCGTCAAACCCACAGCACATCTCACAAAAGTGCATCCCTTGGGGATCCACTTCTTCCTCTACAACAATTAAATTTAAGCAAAGCAAATGAGTACAAAAATGTACTCGCAAGACTGACATGTAAGGGTAATAGCCTATAATTAGCTACATTCAAGCTTATTTAGGTCGAGGAAGCTCTAGACTTACTTTCAGCATAAAGCAAGTTTTCATTTAAAATATTGTAATAGATTTAAAGCAATTTTACAATTTGTTTTTATTTGACAAAAACAGCGAGATACAAGTAACAATAATAACAAGACATCCTAGAAGTGGCTAACCCAATAGCCACCACAACAATAGCATGAATTCCCCATTCATACCACACACATCAAGTTTTAATTAAAATTCCAAAATGTTGAGTCTAACTCCTGCAAATCCAATCCCAAGCATGTCCATAACCTAGGACGAGGCTATTCGAATAGTTTATACCCTGCAGGGGTGTACCAATGTACCCACACACCAGACCGCCTCTTTTGCCACTAGATTTAGCATACTTCCATAGGTATGCCAGCAAAGCTAAGTCCTACGAGACATTTCCAATATTGTGTATTAACTACGAGTCGCCCATATGGAAGAAGACCATATGTTGATACGGAGTCATCAAAGATGCTCACCGCCTTTAAAAAGGACGATGCTCCTCGTAGTGGATAACCTCCACCACTGCTCACCCAAACACACACAAGTTTCTTTTTGAACACAACGCACACAACCACCGTGCGACCCAGAGCTAACACACGCCAAAGTACTAAGTCAAGAGAGGTCCCATGTCCCTCTCATTTACCCAAGTCTAAATCATTTCATTTACACTTTTAGTTTTCAAAGTAATATAGCACAAGGTGTTGGTCATAGAGTAATAAAATGATTTGTGTGATCAAAGTTATCGACTAAGTCGATAACCACCCAATTCTACCAATAGCTAAGCATTTCTAAGCATGACACCGTAAAGACAATAAAAGAGCATAATTCAACCACCGGGCTCTAATTCACCGGTGAGATTAATACCTTATGTTTAGTGGCAGTGGATGAACAATTTAAGGACAACCATGCAATAGGAATAACTACCTCTAATTGGGAAAATAAACTTTGACACAAAAGCATGCATACATAGAATTTGTAAACAAAGTATTAGACTCTGAAAGTAATGGGACATTTATGATCAAACTGCTTGCCTTGCTGGAGATAAATTTCTTGCTGCAGAGGATCACTCTTGCATTCAATATAATCGTCGGGACCTATCGAAAGAATCGAGAAGTACAAATAAGAACGAATAACACCAAGAATACTCAAAAATTCAAAGTCATCCAAAAATCATGAAAAATTTACATAAGGTATAGCATGATTTTAAATGAATTTATCAACAAAAATCAATTGATTTGGATGTTCTATGCAAAAGTTATGACAGTTTGAAAGTCAGTTTTCTGGAAAATCCAATTAAATTGCCACCGGTTACTGTTTATCCAATTAAATATTTTGGTGCAAATTTCCAGAGAGGTGGTGTACTTGAAATTTTTATGGTAGGCAGAGCTCCACATGAGATGAACAATGGAATTTGATTCACCTCATTTGGAGCTACGATGAATTTTCTATGATTTTTCAAAGTTATGTAAGTAGTGAACAAAACATTTGTAAGATGAGATTTTTAGTGATAGTAACAAGCTCAAAACCTATTCTACAATAAACTACACTAACAGAGGATTCCAAAAAAGTTGAGTTCACTCAATTTGGAGTTACATAGAAATGTTTATGCATTTTTGAAGTTAAAACAAATTTTAGTGCAACAATAATACTAAACCTAAAGCAATTTTGCCAAAAGTGATTCCTGGAAGAGTAACATGGTTCAACCCATTTTTATATTAAATTACCAGTAAAAATGAAACTAACAAAATTTGATTCACCAATTTTGGTGTTTTTATGTATTAGTTATGCATTTTCAAAGTTAACAGCAATTTATAGTGTAAAAATAATTCATTTTTGGATCACTTTCCACAAACTATATTTTCTATGACAGGGACAAAATTGATCAATGGCGCAAGTAATTCGGTCCTTGGGGACTTAGGCACCATTCCACACACCATGAGATCACACCAACATCCATTGTGCCCAAGTCAATAATAGTTTTGTTTTCAATTTTATTTCTTTACAAAGTAACAAAGCACAAGTGCTGGACATAATAGAATAATAGTTTTTGTGTGATCAAGATCATCGACTAAGTCGATGACCGCCCAATTCTACCGCAATCTAAGCATTTCTAAGCAATATCAACACGTAATCTACTAAGTGACAAGAGCTTATCCAACGAACTCTAATCACAGCAAGATATTCCTAGGCATAGTAGTAGAGATTGAACATTTACCTACAGAGTATGCATCTATAGGATCAACTAATCGATAATTATTGAACAACAACATAGAGCATGCATACGTACACTTTGCAAACAATATATTAGACTTTGAAAGTAATGGGATTAAACATGATCAAACTGCTTGCCTTGCTGGAGCTGCTCACTATGCTGTAAAGGGTCACTCACGGGATCAACACACTCGTCAGCACCTAGCGAAAAAGCGAAAAAGAACCGATAAGAACGAATAACACCGACAAGACTCAACAACAAACTTTCTCCAAATGCTTTGAAATATTTACAGCAGTAAGAGCATGATTTTTAAGGAAATTAGCTATAAGAACCAATTGATTTGGATTCTCAATGCAAAAGTTATGGCCAAAAAAATTCTGCTCGGCCTGGAAATTGCTGGAAAATTCAAATCGGTTACTGTTCATCCGATTAAATTCTCTAGCACAATTTTCCAAAGAGGTGTTGCAATTGGGATTTTTATGGTAAGTAAATAACCTCATGATATGAATAACACAATTGAGCTCACCTCATTTGGAGCTAGTATGCATTTTCTATGATTTTTCAAAGACATGCACATTAGCACAAGAAAAAATGCACCCAAAAAGATTTTGAAAACAGTGACATGCCTAAAAACTATTCCACCATTTAGTACACTAATAGAGGAAGCCAACACAATTGGATTCACTCAAAAAGGATCTATAGAGAATTACTTATGCAATTTACAAGTTAAATGCAATTTTTAGAATAATAATTAAAGCCTATTTCTAAACCAATTTACCATTCCATTTTCTGGAGCCGAACTAAGCTTACAAGCATTTTTAGATTAAAGCTGAGTTCAAACCAGAGCTAACAAAATTTGAATCAACTCAAATGGAGCTAAAATGAAATAGTTATGCATTTTTGAAGTTTATTACCTTTTCCAGTTTACTAATAATTCCACCGGGAATCCCAAAATTCCAAATCAACGTGGAAAGTTGAGGTCCGTCGATATTGCATCGCACGGCCCAAGATGAACGGGGCAACGCGCTCATGCCCGCGTGAGATCGACAAACGTGGGCCATCGATGTTGCATCCGACGGTCCAGGTTGAATTGCACGCGGCGCGTTTGGAATCCCCGTGCGCGAAAGGGGCAGCGGCTGTGGACCGTTGATCGCGAGATGGATGGCTCACAACGAATGCTACATAGCGCACACGCATAACCGACGTGAATCTCCGCCGTTGATCTACAAACGGATGGCCCACCGCGAACTAAGACAAAAACGCTCACGCGATCGAGACCGCAGATCTTAAAGATGGACGACTCACGGCGAGCCACATCGCGCACGCGCTGACACTGTGCCGGCGCGTCCGACAACGAGCTTGCTAGCTTCCACGGTGAATCGCCGGCGACCTAAAGCACGGCGGCGCGATCTAAGGCCAGCTACGGGTGCGCAATAGCAATGCGCACCCACTGGTACCACTCACACCTGAAGTGGTGGACTAGAGCGGCGGCTAGCCGGAGAGGGGCGACGCGGCAACCACGGGCAAAAGCAAACACGAAGGAAAGCTCCACAACAGTCCATTCAAGCAGGTGCCCGAGCAACTAGGGGCTACCAGGGAGCTACCTGGATGACGCGGAGGGACAGGGGAGGACGGAGCAGCTCCGGCGACGAAGAGCCTTGCCGGCGCCGAAGAGGACAACACGGGGAAGATGCTCTGAGCCAAATTAACCGCACCGGGTCATCACAATAGCTTCATTAAAGCTCAAGGAAGGTTCCAGAGCGAGGAATCGGGAAATGGTGCACTCACCGGCGACGGAGACGAAAAGGGGTGATTTCGGACACAAACTCCAAAACTCCAAATTAGGTCGCTCCTGTGAAAGCAAACCTCAATTGAGTTAGGGGTTTTACTCCATGAGATTAGAGGAGCAAGCTGGAGCAAAGCGATTGGGAAGAGAGCCACTGGAACACGGTATTCACTGACGAGCTTGAGGAGCAGCAATGGCGGCCGAGGTGGTTTTGACGAAGGGAGCTCAAACAAGCACAGTGGGTGCAAGCCAGAGCTGTGAGGTGGTGAAAAGAAGCTAAGGAAGGGAGCTGAGGGCTTAAGTAGCCAAGGGAGCAAGAGAGGGAATGGGCGGATGCTCCACCGTCAAGCCCGCTGCCATGGGAGCATTTGAGCGCGATGGGAGCAGGTGAGGGCACATGAAGGCGACTTCGGGGGCGAACGCACCTTGCGCATTTAATGTTGCGTCCCGTTGGCGAGGACACGGAGTGGACAAGACACTGCGCTACCCACGCTGCTCTCTGCCATTGCGACCGCACTGGCGCTGCGCCGCGCGAGACTGAGGTAGGGGATGACGCGTCTGGCGTTGGATCAGAGATAGGCGGCCGCGATTGAAAGCATCCTGGTGGTTAGATCAAGATCCCACGGCTGACAAGCAGCGCGCCGAATCGACCGCGTCGGGTGCAGTTAATTGACTCGACTGAGTCAGTTGGCTCGAGCCCAAGTGTGGTTCGCGCCTGAGGAACAGTGCAAACCAGTTAGGGTTTAAATTTGAAAGCTGAGTTTGAAAGAATTTTTAGAGGTAGCAAACTAACTCCAAAATTTTTGAAATTTTTACTAGAGCTTCCTCACTCCAGGATTAACCTTGCATAAAATTTTTAGAGGTTTGTACAAAGAGCATTTTTCCCCAAAAATTTTGCAAGGTTATGTTCTAGGGTTTGACCAATTGAAAAATTGGTTTGACTTGCCTCCAAAATTTATCAAATAATTTCTAAAAATTATGAAATTTTTCAGAGGGGTCACAAAGTATCTCTAGAACCAAGGAAAATTATTTCCAAAGTTTGGCACAAGATTTGTGATAAAGCTGAATAAGGGCTTGACTTTAGTCAACAGGAGGTTTGTGTTTTGAATCCCACAACTCTTGACAAGAATTATAGAAAAGTTCAAGAGTTTCAAGATGTGAGAAAAGTTTTAATTTCTACCCATTTAATTACATTTGAAACACACACCCATAATAGGTTACATTTAAAACACAAACCTTGGTTTGGTTACATTTGAAACACACACCCATATTTGGGATGTTACAAAACCTCCCCCCCCCCTCTTACAGAAATCTCGTCCCAAGATTTGGCTCACTCGGTGTAAGACCCTCAAATATTGGAATGTGCCGAATTAAAATTATACTGGTAGCATAATTCTTGATTAAGGAACAGTGTAATTCCCTCATTAAGAATCATACTAGAAGCATAATAATAACAAGTAACAATTCCAATATTCAGGTTCCCGGATATATCTCAGGCAATAGTTCCCAGGATTAGTGACTATTGCGCATATATCCTTAAACAACATTGCATCATCCACATACAAGTCATACATTCACATAATTATACATTACAGATTACATTATGGTTCGGTTGCTACAGTAACCGATTTTGCTACAGTAACAGATGACTTTGGTCATCACCAAAAGTTCAACAGCGGAAGGAAAAATAAACAACAAAAACCACCAATGGCCCCATCCCGCAGGCTATTGCATGGAGACTAGAACTAGCATCACTCGTTAGCGTCACCCTGATCGGCGCTAACGGGCATCTCATAAAGGTAACCATCTTCACCAGCAACAAGAGGTCATAAACCCTGAATACGAAAGGTACTCAGCAAGACTTACACAAACTAATAAAAGAAAGTGTTTGATAGAACCTATGCAAAGGAATAGAAATTTTACATGCATAAGGTTAACCATAGAAGGGTTATAATGGTTCAATTTGCAGAAAGCGATACATCTTAACCTACAGTTGCTAAGTTTTGACAAAGCAATTTTAGTAAACCAGTTTGGACTAAAACAGTAAGTAATTGGAAGCATAAGCATAAATAGTAGCAATAATAAGTCATAGCTCACAATTAAACCGTGCATGACAACCATCATGCCGAAATAATTCCCAAACCAAACTCAGAGCAGAATCTATACAGGTGACACCAATTCAAGTATCGTCCGTAACCGTGGACACGGCTATTCAAATAGTTTTAACCCTGCAGGGGTATACAACTTTACCCACACGACTTAGTTAGCCCGTAAGCCTCCGGAATAATAGCACACTGCCTTTGGTGTGCCGGCCGGGGAGACTAAGATTTGGTATTTTTCAACAAGTTGACACTATTGAGTTGGAATACCCATGTGCGACTGATCCCGCTTAAACAACGACTGATAGCATCTATTCAACCGGGGCCCACATTTTGTGTCGGGAATGCCGACCCAATCAATTAAATGCGAACTCGTGCATAACTGTACATATTAGACCGCAGTCGGGGCCCTGAAGGTACGTACATGCGATGGAACACATCTACGCCCTCACCCTTCTAAGAACATCTGATATCGATATAAACCCCACATGGCATACAACACGGCCCGAAGACTTGAGCATCTATGCCATATGAAATCAATACACATGTCCTTACTCTCCTGTTTCCAACTCAATAGCATTAACCCTTTACTTAACCAAACAGTGCCCATACACCGCGTGTGGAAGTACGTTGGGGCTTGAATTAGATTGTCAGAGTTCAGTCCTTAATCAATCCAGACAAGACATCCACATTTTCCAATTCTCGTGCACAAGGCACCATCACTAGCATCCACTTGTCCAGATTTGAAATAAGTTTAACAACAAGATTTAGAGTCATTTCAGATTTAAATAAACTGATCAAGGAATCAAAATAAATAAAATTTATTTGTTGTTCCCAGGTTTGACAAGATAAGCTTGCCAAACACTACCGTTCTATGGACTGCATGGCTAAGCAAAAGTTAAAACTAAATATTATAATACCATAGACTACCTTAGGTTGAGTGTATGATCAAATTTTAGGTAAGCCACAAGTTCAGGTTGTAACTAACTAGAGACAGATCACAAATAATTTTTAGAAAGTTGCATGCAACAGTATCACTGTATTTTGTAAATCTACAGTTCAAAAGATTGGGATCAGCATGGTGCAGAGAGGAAGCTTGCCTTGGTAGTAATAAACAACCTCTTGCTCAGGTTCTTGCTGCTCAACAAAAGACTCAACAATCTCAGAAGAACCAGTATCTAAAAGAAAAAGATCCAATAAACACAGAGGAAAAAAAACAGAGAACAGCATGCATAAAAAGAATGCATGGTCAATGGCTTAATGCACGATTAACAACATGCTTAAGGTACACTAATTTAATTAAGAATAGTAAACTTTAACTAACTCTTGCTAATTCTATCTATTACAGTTTAAAGATCAGATTGAACTACAGTGTCAGATTTTTGAAACTGGAACAGGACAGCTTACAATTAAATTAATTACCTAGCTAAACCTCATATAAATGAAATATGGTGCTGGAGCTAAGTGTACTAAAGCTAGTGCTGTGACCTAACTAATCATTTAGTAACTATTAATAGCAATTTAAAAATTTGGACTCTTGCTGTCTATGTTGTCGGTTTGACCAACAACAATAAAAACAGCAAGCCTCTATTTACCAGTTTCGGTTGGTGTGGAGAACTACACAAGACAAAGACTTTAAAGGGAGTTACAGCTATCTGGGAAGTACTTAATATCACCACCTTTTATTGCTAACCCTAAATGCTTGGTTCACGGAAAGAAAAGGCAGAGTGGACTTTTGTCGGTTTGATCCAAAAACAGCAAAGGATCCCCTTCCAGATTTCGGCCATTGAAGAAGTACACAAAACGAAGACCTTAAATGGAAGTTAGAGCTATCTAGAAGATAACTAATATCACAACCCAACCATGCTAACCTTAACTTCCCGGTTATAGAAAGAAAGAGAAAAAGTGGGCTTTTGTCGGTTGAACCGACAATAACTAACAGAGGGGGGTTGCATTAATAAATGTTCCAGTGCTCTTAATAACCAAAAGGAGGTCTACTAATGATACTAGGGTTTACCTAGGACCTAAATAAGCTAGTATCTTGACAAGAGAAACCCTAATTCTTGAAAACGATATGAAAGACCGAAAAGTTATAAAAACAACTTTTCAGTTTAAAGAAGTTTGAAGCATCACATGAGCATGTGAGTGATTTATGTGAGCCAATGATGTCCTTAGAGAGCTCAAGATGACAGGAGGCAAGATCTAAACTTACCAGCTAGGGTTGGAGAAGATGAAATCAAGGTCTAGGTCAAACAGCAAAGATCCAAGTCCTTTTCTTTGGTCTGACCAAAATGAAAATGATGGAACTTAAGCTCTAAAGACCATCATATGTGTTCTTGATAGGAAATGATGGAATCTAACTTACCAGGAGGAGGTTTCACAGAAGGGGTGCTCCACTGGTTCAAGTAGACAGAGAGGAAAAACCCTAAGTTCAACCCTGCAAAAGATGCCCAAAATCCACATTATCATGAGATTAGGCATGCTTAAAGTTGAACAAGGGTGAGAGCAAGAGAGCTTCACTGGGAAGGAAGGAAAAGCTAAGGAACTCCTCTCGGTCAACAATGGCAGAGGGTAGACAGTAGGGTTTATATAGTGGTAGAGCTCCCAGATCAAACGAGAAATTTCTAGAGCTGATGAGGTGGCATCTAGGGCTAAATATCAAAGGGATATGCGTATATTCCCTATACATGGCCACTGCTCCGGCGAGGATGTCGGTGACGGCGTAAAACAGGAGAGGGAGGAAAGAGCTGCCACTGACACGCGGGTCCCAAAAGCGATCCTGACCATGCACAAGCCTGTGACAAGCCTCAAGGTCTGACCACCGTCCGATTAGAAAAGAACGGCTGCGATGAGATGGCCAAAACACACTGAACCGGTATCAAGCTATATGGGTCGTGCGATCTCTAATGGACGGCTAAGATCTAGGGGAAGTCCGGGGTGGTCCGAACATCCCAACCCACAAGGACCGTCCGATTTTACTTCAACGGCCCAAGATCTAAGGCGCGCTGGTGAGCTTCGGCCCAAAAGGAGATCACCGTCGAATCTAAAATCAACGGCCAGAAATGATGGGAGGTCCGGACGGTCCGAACGGCCCAATGGCTGTGGTCCGTCCGATCTAAATTCAACGGTGGATCTCGCTTGGCACCTCCGGCCGGTCCGAACGGCCCAACAGATCAGGTCCACACGTTGAGGATTCAACGACCCAGATGCTTTTCAATTTCGGCCATTTAAGGATGGCATTGCCTGGAGATCGCGCGCCGCACATTTTTGATCCAACGGTCAATATGGAGGGGCAGATTGGAGTGGTCCGAACGGCCCATTAGATCTGGCCCGTTCGCGAGGAAATGGACGGCAATCGTTCAGGGGAAGTTAAGGCCGCGCGCGTAACGTGACAGGGTTGGACAATTCGCTCCGGGTTGGACTCAATGGGTTGGGGTTGAGTCACTACAGTACCGATGTTGGGTTTAGGCCGGAAGTGTTGACCCAAACCAATTTAAACTTTCAAAAGTTTGACCGGGCCTTTAAAAATAGCAAATAAATTTGTAAAAATACAAAATTTTGCCAGGATTGCTACTGGGATGATATATTCCCCAAATAAAATTTTGAAACCACTGTTTCTCATTTGGAAATACATAAATAATTCATTTAGGCCGAAAAGGTTTGGTTTAAAGACAAATATTTTTCTTAAAAGCAAAATAATTTCTAAAAATTCAACAAAAAAATTATTTTTGGGCAAAATAAATCATCTGGCTTTAAAATAAAATACTTCCCGGTCTTAATACCAACATGGAGTGGTATTTCCTTTGAAACTTTAAATAGGTTTTGGGTTGGGCTAGAAAAGGAAGGTTTCAATTTGTAACCAATTGTCCAAGTTTTCAATAATGAACAGTGATGCTAGGAAAAACATCTTATTATTGTTTATTAAATCTTGGGCTGTTACACTCGGAAAAGAAAGAGGGGTAGTCCGCACGCAGACGATCTTCCCTTTCCCATGTAGCTTCATCCTCAGAATGATTCGACCACTGAACCTTAAGGAACTTGATGGAACGATTTCTCGTTCTTCGTTCAGCCTCTTCAAGGATGCGAACAGGGTGCTCGCGATAGGTCAAATCTTCCTGGACAACGAGAGTTTCTAACGGAGCTTCCTCAGTTGGAACACGGAGGCACTTCTTCAACTGGGACACATGAAACACATCATGTACCCCCTCAAGTGCAGCAGGCAAATCCAACTTATAGGCAACAGCTCCTTTCTTCTCGATGATGCGGTAGGGACCCACATACCGAGGAGCTAACTTGCCCTTGACGCCGAAACGTTGATGGCCCTTCAAAGGAGAGACTTTGAGATGAACAAATTCATTAGGCTCAAAACTCAACTCACGACGACGACGATCCGCATATCTCTTTTGCCTGGATTGAGCTGTGCGAAGACGCTCACGAATAAGCTGGACTTGACTCTCGGCCTCATTGATCGAGTCTGGTCCAAAGAAAGGTCTTTCGCCTATCTCAGACTAGTTCAACGGGGTTCTACACTTTCTCCCGTATAAGGCCTCGAAAGGTGCCATGCCGAGACTAGCTTGGAAGCTATTGTTGTAAGAAAACTCGGCGAATGGTAAGTATTTCTCCCAATGCTTCCCATAGGAAAGAACACAAGCACGGAGCATGTCTTCTAAAACTTGGTTGACCCTCTCGGTCTGACCATCAGTTTGGGGATGATATGCTGTGCTGAAGGAAAGGCGAGTTTCCATAGCCTCTTGCAAGCTATGCTAGAACTGGGAAGTGAAGATGGAACCACGATCAGAAACGATCATTTTCGGCACACCATGCAAGCTCACGATCCTGGATACATAGAGCTCAGCTAGGCGACCGGTACGAATCTTGGTCTTGACTGGAAGAAAGTGTGCCACTTTAGTCAATCGATCAATGACAACCCAAATGGCATTATTTCCTTTAGGTGACCTGGGTAGACCGGTGATAAAATCCATCCCGATCGAATCCCACTTCCACTCAGGAATAGGCAGGGGCTGAAGCAGTCCGGCTGGACGCTGATGCTCGGCCTTCACACGACAACACACGTCGCACTCGGCAACGAACTTCGCAACCTCCCTCTTCATTCGGGTCCACCAAAATCCGTAACGGAGATCTTGATACATCTTTGTGGCCCTGGGATGAATGGACAAAGGTGAATCATGGGCTTCACAGAGGATCAAATTCCGCAGCTCCATGTCCTTTGGAACCACAAGGCGTTGCCCAAACCTCACAACACCAAGCTCATCTTGAGAGAAGCACTTGGTTGTTCCGTTCTTGACATTTTGCCTGATTTGGTTCACTCCAGCATCCGATTGCTGAGCGGCCTTGACACGATCCACCAAGGTTGGTTGCACAACCAAGGTAGTGAGGAAACCCTGCTCAACCAAACCCAAGTTGAGACGTTGGAATTCCTCCAGAAGGGTGGGCTGATGCTCCTTGAGCAACAAGGCATTGCAATGCACTTTACGACTAAACGCAACGGCAACGACATTAGCCTTGCCCGGATGGTAGTGAATACCCATGTCATAGTCTTTTATCAACTCCAACCATCTCCTTTGCCTGAGGTTCAGATCTGGCTAGGTGAACAAATACTTCAAGCTCTTGTGATCCGAATACACTTCACAACGATTACCGATAAGGTAATGTCGACAAATCTTAAGTGCATGAATCACAGGAGCTAGCTCCAAGTCATGGGTAGGATAGTTGAGTTCATGCGGTCTCAATTGCCTTGATTCATAGGTCACTACCTTGCCTTCTTGCATAAGGACACAACCGAGGCCTCGACGAGAAGCATCGCAAAAGATATCGAAGCTCTAATGAACATCGGGAAGAACGAGAACGGGAGCGGTGGTCAAACACTTCTTGAGTAGTTGAAAACTTTCCTCACATTCGGCGGACCACAAGAACTTCTTGCCCTTCTTGAGCAACTCAGTCATCGGCTTTGCGATCTTAGAGAAGTTCTCGATAAAGCAACGATAAAATCCCACTAAACCGAGAAAACTCCGCACATCGGTTACCGAACTGGGCTGACTCCAGGAAAGCACATCACTGACCTTACTAGGATCAACGGCTACGCCTCCCGCTGAAAGAACATGGCCCAATAAAGCCACTTCCTTCAACCAGAATGCACACTTCTTTGAACTTCGCATCTGGTGGTGCTCATGCGGCTTTGCCCAAAACAAGCAGGATCTTGGCGTGTTCCTCATTGTTCTTGGAGTAGATAATAATATCATCGATGAAGATCATGACAAACTTATCCAAATACTCCATGAAGACCGAATTCATGAGATTTATGAACAAGGCAGGAGTATTGGTCAAGCTGAAAGACATGACGGTATACTCGTACAAACCATAACGAGTAGAGAAAGCCGTCTTGGGAATATCCTCAGGTCGAATCCGAACTTGATGATATCCCACTCTCAAATCAATCTTGGAAGACTTGAGCTCGGATAATTGATCAAAGAGGTCATCAATGCGAGGCGAGAGGATACTTGTTCTTCTGGTTACTTCATTAAGCGTCTGATGTCGGCCTTTATCGCAAAGTATTGTCCTTCTTCTTTACGAAGATTGTTGGACAACCCCACGGAGATGAGTTAGGGCGGATGAAACCCTTCTCTTGAAGATCACCAAGTTGCTTCTTCAACTCCACCAACTCATTCGGTGGCATCCGGTAAGGCCTCTTTGAAATCGGGGCGGTACCGGGAGCCAACTCGATGATGAACTCAAGGTCACGAACTGGTGGCATCCCTGGAAGATCTTTGGGAAAGACATCAATGAAGTCACAAACCGTTGGGACTTCACAAATATCCAGAGCTGGCTTCGCTTCGAGCGTGAAGAGATGCGGACCTTGCAGCTTCGGTGAAAAGCGAACCTGCTCGCCGAAGGGACTTGTGAGGTAGATGAGCTTCCGGGCGCAATCAATTTGCCCCCTATGCTGGGACAACCAATCCATGCCGAGAATCACATCTAAGCTCGCGGCATTGAGGAGGATAAGATTTGCTAGAAATCCTACTCCCTCAATCTCGATAGGAACCTCCCGACACTCGGATTCAGCTCTCATTTCCGAACTGGGAGAGCGAATGAGCAACGGGACCAACAAAGGAGCAAAAAGAAGATCACCAATAGTAGCAAAAGACTGAGATACAAAAGAATGAGATGCTCCTGAATCGAATAAAATAGTAGCAGGATGAGAGTTAACAGGAAGCGTACCCAACACAACGTCAGGTGCCTCCTGCACTTCCTCTGCGGAGATGAGGTTGACGCGGCCACTGCCCACACCTTGGGCTGCGGGCACAATCTTCTGATCCTGAGAAGGACCACCTCCTTGCCCGCGTCCTCCATTAGGACGAGGGGCCGCTCCAGTCTTCTTAGGGCAATTATTTGCATAATGGCCCTTCTGGTTGCAGAAGAAACAAGTGACCTCAGCGACATTGCGGAGGCCACCCTGCTAAGTTGCAGGTGCACGTGGTCGAAACACAGCGTGCGGAGGACGAGGGTAGAGTCTTGGCGACCTCGGAAGTCTTGGCTTGAGGACAGGACCCCGAGGCGCCGAAGTGAGTACGGGAAGAGCTGGTCTGGGAAGACTTCTGGGTCTCCCACTTGCGCTTGCGGGACTCTCGCAGCGCCCTTCCCTTGTGCTCGGAGAAGATGGCCTTGTCGACCAAGGCTTGGAAGTCGGGGAAGTCAACGATAGATAGCTTGTCCTGAAGCTCCTCAGACAAGCCATACATGAACTTCTCCTGCTTGGCCTCATCAGTGGCCACCTCCTCTGGAGCATAACGAGCCAGATGGTTGAACTCGTACAAGTACTCCGTGACCGAACTGCGCCCTTGCTTGGCGCGAGGAACTCCTTCTTCTTGACTTCATCACACCGGCGAGGATGTGAGAGACATTTGGAAGGCAACACGGAACTCCTCCCAAGAAAGCGGTGTGGCTGCGGGCTGCATCCGAGAAAGTTCTCCCACCACGAAAGAGCCGCACCCTCCAAGCGATGGGATGCAAAAGTGCCTTCTCTGCTCCCGGCAGCGGCGATGTTGAGCTTCCGCTCAACGAGCACAAGCCGATCGTCTACATCCAAGCGTCCTCGGACCTAGAAAGTGGGCGTTGGGTGCGAAGAACTCTGAGTCCCCACGGTGATGTCCACTTCCTCCCCGATCCAGAGGCAGGAAAGAGTGGAGGTGTTGCGCGCAATAACCTCCAGAATCCTGGTTTGATCCATTCGGTTCTGCTCGATCTGAGCAAGAACCGAAGCCATGGTCGGAGGAGGCGGGAGCTCCTCATCCTGACCAGCTAACTGACCCTGACCGCTATGAGTTCTTCCAGCCATCCTGCTGAAGAGAGAAAGGGGTTAGCAACAAAATCCGAAAACTAAAAGCTAAAGAAAGCGAAAAGCTATCGACTAGGGGAATGGAAAATCACCCTAACCGAAAGCCAACTTAAACAGCAAGAACACAACTCTAAAAACATACAAAAAGGCTCAAGAAACAGCAAGGAAACACTAGACTAAAACTCAACTTCCCGACACGACAAACCCGTATTGAATGAACGAGCCATCGGTTGAGAAGACAAAATTTCAGCACACTATTCTAGTTCTAATTTTTTTACAAAGCAGGGTAAAACCAACAAAGGAGGTACTAGATACTTAGCTAACTAGTATCACATCTTACCCTTTTATTCCCAAAAGTTTTAGTTGAATTATCCTCTCATTATCTATCCTAATTAGAAACCTTTAAAAGGCTGCATGCGGAAATTTGATGCTTCTGTCCGATTCGCATCAAGCTCCTCGTCGAATCACCGACTCCAGAACTTCAAAACCTTGTAATGGGCAGCTAACAATTCAATTTTCCAATCTCATTGGTTCCCCAAAACCCGAATTAAACGATAATGCTATCTTTTGAGGGAAGGAGAGGGAAACAACCTTTAAAACTCAAATGAGAGTGAGATGAGATAAGAAAGCTAAGATAGGTAAAGAGTAAAATTAGAGAATTTACTTAAGCTTTCATAAACCATTTGATATTTTGAAACTAGATTTTTCAAAACATCCTAAAGACGACCAAGCTAGGGTTACTACGGTCAGTATGGCTCTGATACCAACTTTGTGAGGACCCCGCCTTATTTGGCTGGTAATGCTTAGTCATCCATTGACCCTAGCATCACAAATAAAATAACCCGTGTCTTCGAGATATGTATACTTCCCAGAAATGCAGTATACACACCCCTTTACAAAATCATGCATCAATTTCATACAAGACATAGAACCAAAGCACGAACTAGATTAAACAAAAGACATACATAATAGCGAGTTATTACAACAGGGGCCGACTGGCCAAATAACAACTAAGAGAGATAAATAAACAGTGGAAGCAAAAGCCATAAGATGGCGATAAACAAAAGCCATACGATTTGCCTAAAGCCCACAAGGCAACCGACTGGGTTGCCAAGCTAGTCGTCAAATCCACCGCACATCTCACAAAAGTGAAACCCAGGGGGATCAACCTCCTCTGCAACAAAGTAATTAAGCAAGCAAATGAGTACAAAAATGTACTCGCAAGACTTACGTGTAGAGTAACAAACCTATACATATGCTACATGCAAGCTCATTTAAGTGGAGGCTGTAGGTTATTTTCAGCATAAAGGAAGTTTTCATTTGCAATAATTAAATAGATTCGAAGCATTTTTGTAATTCATTTTTAATTTGCAATTAACAACGAGACAACAACATAATAACAATAGATAGCTGACAACAACAATCCTGGAAGTGACTAACCCAATAGTCACCACAACAATAGCATAAATTACCCATTCATACCACCCATGTCAAGTTTTAATTAAAGGTTGTAGTCTAATTCTTGCGGAAAATAACCAAGCTTGTCCATAACCTAGGACGAGGCTATTCGAATAGATTTAACCCTATAGGGGTGTACCAATATACCCACACGCCAGACCGCCTTTTCGCCACATGATTAAGCACACTTCCTTTGGTATGCCGGCACGGCTAAGCAAGGTAGTCAGAGTCGAGATCCCGAGTCGGATCGATTTGCCTCCAGTAGGATCGAATCGTAGTATCGAATCGTAGAATCGGCGATTCTACGGATTTGTAAAAATACACATATTTAACATCTATACTATAAGTTTGTATGATTGTTATATGGTTTACCACTTGCATGTTCCTTAAAAGTAGCTAGACATACTCCAGGAATAAAAATAGCTTATCATTATCAAGCTCAAGATTGCTCATGCCATAATATAGATATTTGTACTAGCATTACCACCTTGATACAATATTTTGCATGCTCCTTGTTTATTTATAGTTTCATTCTCAGAAATTAATATCAACAAATTTTGCTCTAAAACAAAATATCGCAAAGCACGGCCTCTAAAAAAATTGCCCTAAGTCTCTCGAGTAGGATCGACGGTGAGATTTGGATCGACAGTCGTCGTGGGTTAAAGAGAACCGTAAGACTCTAAGAGTAGGATCGCGATCCTACCTACCTTGAGTAGGATCGGATCGTGATAAGACTTGGATCGACAGGCTGTCGTGGGTTCGTAGAGTCGTAAGACTTTAAGACTTGGATCGCGATCCTAACTACCTTGCGGCTAAGTCCTACGAGACATTTCCAATGGATGATGCTAATTAAGAGCCGCGACAACCCAAAGGGTAGGAGACACTGGCCCAGCCTAAATAACTGCGGGTGCTCCCAATCCCTATAAAAATATTTTAACCGCCATCGACTCATAATTGACACCCCCCAAAGTACTTAGCCAAGAGAGGTCCCATATCCCCCTCGTGTGGTTAGCACGCAAAATTTCTTGGATCATGTGAGGACCCCGGCTTATTTGGCTTGTAATGCTTAGTCATCCATTGACACTAGCATCACAAACAAAATAACCCGTGTCTTCGAGATATGTATACTTCCCAGAAATGCAGTATACACACCCCTTTACAAAATCATGTATCAATTCCATTCAAGACATAGAACCAAAGCACGAACTAGATTAAAACAACGACATACATAATATAGAGAGAGTTATTACAAAAAAGGCCGACCGGCCAAATAACAACTAAGAAAAATAAACAACAGCGGAAGCAAAAGCCATAAGATGGCAATAAACAAAAGAAGGCCATATGGTTTGCCTTTAGCCCACAAGGCAACCAACCATGCCACCAACCTAGTCGTCCCATCCACAGCACATCTCACAAAAGTGGGGCCCTTGGGGCTTCACCTCCTCTGCAACAAAGTTATTAAGCAAAGCAAATGAGTACAAAAATGTACTCTCAAGACTGACGTGTAAGGGTAACAGACCTATACATATGCTACATGCAAGCTTTATTTAAGTGGAAGGCTTTAGGCTCATTTTAGCATAAAGCAAGTTTTCATTTGCAATAATTAAATAGATTCAAAGCAGTTTTGCAATTCATTTTTAATTTGCAAATAACAGCGAGACAATAACATAATAACAATAGATAGATGACAACAACAAACCTGGAAGTGACTAACCCAATAGTCACCCCAACCATAGTATGAATTACCCAATCATACCACCTATGTCAAGTTTTGATTAAATGTTTAGTCTAGTTCTTGCACGACCTTACCAAGCATGTCCATAACCTAGGGGTGTACCAATGTACCTACATGTTAGACCGCCTTTTCGCCAAGCTATTTAGCACACTTCCTTTGGTATGCCGGCACGGCTAAGTCCTACGAGGCATTTCCAATGAATGATGCTAATTAAGAGTCACGACAACCTGAAAGGTAGGAGACACCGGCCTAGCCTAAGCAACTGCGTGTGCTCTTCCCCTTATAAAAACAGTTTTAACTACCTGTGACCCACAATTAACACCTCCCAAAGTACTTAGCCAAGAGGGGTTCCCAATACCCTCGTGTGGTTAGCACGCAAAAGCGCTTGGCTTAGTGACACAAGTAACTCGGTCCTTGGGGACTTAGGCACTATTCCATTCACACCCAATAGATCACACCAACATCCATTGTGCCCAAGTCATGAAACAATTTTGTTTTCATTTTTATTTCTTCACAAAGTAACAAAGCACAAGTGCTGGACATAATGGAATAATAATAAAGTTTTTGTGTGATCAAGGTCATCGACATAAGTCAACAACCGCCCAATTCTACCGGTAGCTAAGCATTCTATGCATGACACCGCAAAGACAATAGAAGAACATAATTAAATCACCGGGCTCTAATTCACCAGCGATATTATTAACCTATGGTTTGTGGCAGGGGATAACAATTTAAGGGCAACCATGCAATAGGAATAGCTACCTCTAAACGATAAATTACTTTGACACAAAAGCATGCATACATACAAGTTAAACAAAGTATTAGACTTTAAAAGTAATGGGATTAACGGGATATGATCAAACTGCTTGCCTTACTGGAGCTGTTCACTATGCTGCAAAGGGTCACTCACGGGATCAACGCACTCGTCTGCACCTAACAAAAAGCGAAAAAGAACCGATAAGAACGAGGAAAACCAAAAGGGCTCTACCGAAAACTTTATCCAAATGCTCTGAAATTTTTACAGAAGCAAGAGCACGATTTTTAAAGAATTTATCAATAAGAACCAATTGATTTGAATTCTCAATGCAAAAGTTATGGCCAAAACAAATCTGCTCAGCCTGAAAAATGCTGAAAAATTCAAATCGGTTACTGTTCACCCGAATTAAATTCTCATGCACAATTTTCCAAAGAGGTGTTGCACCTGGGATTTTTATGGTAAGTCAAGCACCTCATGAGATGAATAACACAATTGAGTTCACCTCATTTGGAGCTATGATGCATGTTTTATGATTTTTCAAAGACATGCAAAAGAGCACAAATAAAATGCACCCACAATACTTTTGAAAATAGTGACATGCCTAAATCCTATTCTACCATTTATTACACTACTAGGGGAAGCCAACAAAGTTGGATTCACTCAAAAATAACCTATAGAGAATTACTTATGCATTTTACAAGTTAAATGCACATTTAGAGCAACATTTAAAGTTAGTTTTGAAACCAATTTACCAATCCATTTTCTGGAGCCGAACTCAACTTACAACTATTTTTAGATTAAATTTTAATTCAACCCAGAGCTACCAAAATTTGAATCAACTCAATTGGAGCTAAAATGAAATAGTTATGCATTTTCAAAGTTCACTACCTTTTTCAGTTTGCAAATAAATCCATCGGAAAATTCCTAAAAAGGAAACGACGTGGACGAACCCGGGCCGTTGATCCTGGATCAGACAGCCCAAGACCTGCCGGCAACACGCGCTCGCGCCCGCGCAGATCCAACGAACATGGGCCGTTGATCTTAGAGCAGAGGAGAAGCTAAGTGGTGTTTAAAGAGTGCCAAGGAGGAACAAGGGGACCTCTTATTGCCGGGGAGCAGAGGCATAAGAGCTAGGGTTAAGCTCCATGGTGAGCTTAGCCCATGGCTCGGTCCATGGCTCCACAAGGACATGGAGGTGATGGGGGTAGGTCTGCGCGCGACTTTGGGGGCGCAAAGGCTGACTCGCATTTAATGCTTGCAGTAAAGAGCTGTTGTGAGGTGACCAGGCACTGCTCTCCCCCTGCCATGGCGCACGCGCGTGAGCCTGAGGAAGGAGAAGAACAGGCGCTGCCCTTGACCGTTCGATAAGAAAAAGGGGGAGATCGTGACCCTTAGATCTGAAACGGTATGGTCTGCAAAGGAAAGGGGGAGGTTGCAGCCGCACGATCTTCATCGCACGGTTCCGACAAGGAAGGGGAGGTCACAGCCGTTGGATTCACATCGGCGGTTGCGAAATGAGAAGGGAGGTCGCGTGCTGAAAGGAGACAGGAGGTCGTGACCATTGGATTTGCATCCAAGGGCGCGGAACAGAGGTGGGAGGTCTTGACCGTTGCGCGCGACGTGGACAAGCGATGGGAGGTCGTGGCTATTGGATTTTGATCCAACGGCGCACAACATAGAGGGGAGGTTAGGACCGTCGGATTTACATCCAAAGGCACTGAACAGAGGAGGGGGGTCGTGGGCGTTGCACATGACGCAAAAGGGAGGTCGTGGCTGTGGGATTTCAATCCAAGGGCACACAACAACGATGGGAGGTTGTGGGCATTGGATTTTCATCCAACGGAGCATGACATTGAGGGGAGGTCGTGGCTGGTGCGCACGACGCGACGGAGGTCGTGGCCGTGAGATCTTGATCTGACGACGACGCAAGGAGAGGGGAGGTCGTGGCTATTGGATCTCGATCCAACGGCGACGAACTGAGGTAGGAGATCGTGGCGATTGCGCACGATGCGGAAAAGAGGTGGGGAGGTCGTGGCGGTTGGATTTTGATCCAACGGCGACGAAATGAAGAGGGGAGGTCGTGGCTATTAGATCTCGATCCAACGACGACGAACTGAGGTAGGAGGTCGTGGCGGTTGGATCTCGATCCAACAGCGACGAACTGAGGTGCGGGAGGTCTAGGCCGTTAGGCAAGACACTGAAAAGGGAGGGGAGGTCCTGGCCGCGAGATCTTCATCTGACGGCGATGAGAGGAGAGGGGAGGTCGTGGCGGTTGGATTCTGATCCAACGGAGCACGACCTCGCGCGGGGGAGGAGCTCGGGCTGAGCTGGGGCCGCGGTTGGGTTCAACCCACTTGGAAAATGGCTCGGACCCGGGGAACAATGCCAGATTTGAGTTTAAATTTGAAGGCTGAGTTTGGAGGAATTTTTAGAGGTAGCAAACTAACTCCAAAAATTCTGAAATTTTAACTGAAGCTTCTTCACTCTAGGATTAACGTTACATAAAATTTCCAGAGGTTTTTATGTACTAAATTTTTCTCAAGAAATTCATCAAGGCTGTTCTAGGGTTTGACTTACCTCCAAAATTTATCAAATAATTTCTAAAAATTTATGAAATTTTCCAGAGGGGTCCCACATCATCCCTAGAACCAAAGGAAATACTTCCAAAGGTTGAATACTAGATTCTTGCCAAAGTTGATTAAGGGGTTGACTTTAGTCAACAGGAGGTTTATGTTTTTGAATTCCACAACTCTTGACAAGAATTATAGATGAGTTCAAGAGTTTCAAGATGTGAGAAAAAGTTTTAATTTCTACTCATTTAATTACATTTGAAACACACACCCATAATAGGTTACATTTGAAACACAAACCTGGGTTTAGTTCCACTTGTACCTTTGGGATGTTATGACGCAAGTAATTCGGTCCTTGGGGACTTAGGCACCATTCCACACACCATGAGATCACACCAACATCCATTGTACCCAAGTCAATAATAGTTTTGTTTTCAATTTTATTTCTTTACAAAGTAAAAAAAGCACAAGTGCTGGACATAATGGAATAATAGTTTTTGTGTGATAGATCATCGACTAAGTCGATGACTGCCCAATTCTACCGCAATCTAAGCATTTCTAAGCAATATCAACACGTAATCTACTAAGTGACAAGAGCTCATCCAACGAACTCTAATCACATCAAGATATTCCTAGGCATAGTAGTAGAGATTGAACATTTACCTACAGAGTATGGATCTATAGGATCAACTAATCGATAATTATTGAACAACAAAATAGAGCATGCATACATACACTTTGCAAACAATATATTAGACTTTGAAAGTAATGGAATTAAACATGATCAAACTGCTTGCCTTGCTGGAGCTGCTCACTATGCTGCAAAGGGTTACTCACGGGATCAACGCACTCATCGGCACCTAACGAAAAAGCGAAAAAGAACCGATAAGAACGAATAACACCGACAAGACTCAACAGCAAACTTTCTCCAGATGCTTTGAAATTTTTACAGAAGCAAGAGCATGATTTTTAATGAATTTAGCAACAAGAACCAATTGATTTGGATTCTCAATGCAAAAGTTATGGCCAAAAAAATTCTGCTCAGCTTGGAAATTGCTGGAAAATTCAAATCGGTTACTGTTCATCCAAATTAAATTCTCTAGCACAATTTTCCAAAGAGGTGTTGCACCTGGGATTTTTATGGTAAGTAAATCACCTCATGAGATGAATAACACAATTGAGTTCACCTCATTTGGAGCTAGTATGCATTTTCTATGATTTTTCAAAGACATGCACATTAGCACAAGACAAAATGCACCCACAAAGATTTTGAAAAGAGTGACATGCCTAAAACCTATTCCACCATTTAGTACACTAACAGAGGAAGCCAACACAATTAGATTCACTCAAAAAGGATCTATAGAGAATTACTTATGCAATTTACAAGTTAAATGCAATTTTTAGAATAACAATTAAAGCCTATTTCTAAACCAATTTACCATTCCATTTTCTGGAGCCGAACTAAGCTTACAACCATTTTTAGATGAAAGCTGAGTTCAAACCAGAGCTAACAAAATTTGAATCAACTCAAATGGAGCTAAAATGAAATAGTTATGCATTTTTGAAGTTTATTACCTTTCCAGTTTACTAATAATTCCCCTGGGAATCCCTAAATTCCAAATCGATGTGGAAAGTTGTGGACCGTCGATATCGCATCGCACGGCCCAAGATGAAGCGAGAACGCTTTCGCCCATGTGAGATCGACAACGTGGGCGTCGATGTTGCATCAAGCAGTCGAGTTGAATTGCGCCGCGCGTTTGGAATCCCCGCGCGCGAAAGGGGCAGCGGCTGTGGGCCGTTGATCGCGAGATGGACGGCTCACGACGAACGCTATACAACGCACACACATAACCTACGCGAATCTCCGCCGTTGATCTACAAATGGACGGCCCACCGCGAACTAAGACCAAAACGCTCACGCGATCGAGACCGCAGATCTTAAAGATGGACGACTCACAGCGAGCCACATCGCGCACACGCTGCCACTGTGCCGGTGTAACATTCCTAAATTCTATTTGTGAAATTAATAAAAGTAGAATTGATTACTGTGTGCTAATTGGGCCTCTTGGGCCAAGAGTGATGTAATTAAATCCTAATTGGAGCCTAATCTATTTTAGAGTCCAATTTAAAGTGGGTTTTTAGTCTAAACCCTAGTCGTGTATTTGTTCTCCCGTACGCCGCCGCCGGTGCATATCCACCCGCGCGTAGCTGCCTGTTCTTTCGCCAATCAGCCGAACGCCAGCGCCTTCGCTTGCCGGATGCGTGAACACCAACCAGGGCGTGGAGACCTGGGATCGGCCGGTGGTGTGCGCCAGGGAGCGGCCAACACGTGGGCGCCAGGGAGCGGCCAGCAGCCTAGCATGGACGGCGGGAGCGGCTTCGGCCATTGCGTGCTTGCCCACGCGTTCGTGTGGCTGGGCTATCCGCATTGCTTGCTACCCTGCCGCGTGGAAGCCAGTGGCCAGAGCCTCCCTGCGCGTGTGCATGCTGCTACCGCGTCGGCTGGTGACCTACCGTGCGACCACCCCTTGCTTGCTGCGGGTTCCACGTGAGTGCTACTGCCTTCTAGCGCTGCATGTATTGCCTGCTGCATGCTAGCGCTGCTACCCCCTTTGTCCTTTATTGGTTGGGCATTGAGAAACTGATCGCCGAGTACTATTTTAAAGAGCTACGTACACTTTGGTATGCAGTTCTGTGAGCAGTGTAGCTATTTATTACCTTATTGGAGGATAGGTTACATACAATCTGTAGATATATTTCTACTATTTATATTGGAGAAGAACTATGTCATTACGTTATTGGAGACACTTTGATGCTAATGTATTAGCTAGTTCCTGGTTGTTTTGCAAGCTGCTACCTTGCAATGCATACACATATGCCTTGTCCCTGTTGATGCGCTGGCTATTTGTGCTCTGCATTTCCTACGCCACCACCAGAGAAAGAGAAAAGGAGAGAGAAGGGAAGGATGGAAATGCTGATTCCTTGTGCTACAAATCTTGTGCAGCTGTACTGCCAAGAAGAAAGAAGCGAAGAGAGGAGAAGAGAAAAGGAGGATGATCTCGCGGGATCTGGGTTTTTATTGGACTGTGGCCTCATGTGTCGTGCAACAATTGTGTCATCTATCTTCGAATGGCTCAGAGGCAAGTGCATGGTAGAGTGGTGAACAACGGGTTATTCACTACTATTATTGATATTACTTATCATGCTATTTATTATGCTTTTATTAAGCTTATTCTTATACATGATATTGATGACATTGAGTGAATGAGATTATGATATTGAGATAATGAGGATGAGATATTGAGTTAATGAGACGGATTATGTTGATGAATAATTAAAGATATCGCATCATTTACATTCATCATGATAGGAGTTGCACAAGCCAGGTCGGTGAGAAAGATACATGACTAGTCCAGAGTGCTCTAGATAAAATCCTACTTTGGTGGGGACTTCACGGGAGTGAAGGATAGAGTGTATCATCGACGGGTGAATACTCCGCTATACCGGTATCAGCTGATGAGATGCATATGAGCATAAGCATGATGGTGCATTCGCATATATGAGTAAATTGTTAAGATGTGCAACTTTACCTATATGGAATATGTCTTAATTGTTTGAGTATGAGAACGGCATTAAATAGATAGATGATGATGATAACCTTGATTATGGTTGATAAACTATTGTTTATGGCTTTATTATGTATTTGTTGAGTCTTGGACTTATTCTTGCTCTATTGTTGTTTTTAGGTGACTATGGATGATATTTCACTTGGGTAGGGCTTGCGCACTTGGAAACACAACTACACCCAAATTTCTTGATTCATTGGACATGAGACTTTTTCATTATAGCTTGATGATTTACATTTAGGACATGATGGTGTTGAATAACCTTCGACGATAAGATAGAGTTGATTATTCATTCAATAGACTTAATCGATTGATTGCATTAATCTTGGTTTATTATCTTGCTATGCTCCTAGGAGTAAATTATTTATGGTTGTCATATCGTTATGCTTATGTTCTTGTGACCCGTGGACGGGTTTTATCGTTGATACGCTTGCTGTAATTTATTATAAAATGATGTTAACATTGTTAGGTAGTGTAGTTAGTGGCATTCTGGGCTCTGTGTTGGGCCGGGATGTTACAGCCGATGCGTCCGACAACGAGCTCGCTGGCTTCCACGGCGAATCGCCAGTGACCTAAAGCACGGCGGCGCGATATAAGGCCAGCTACGGGTGCGCAATAGCAATGCGCACACACTGGTACCACTCACCCCTGCGGTGGTGGACCAGAGCGGTGGCTAGCCGGAGAGGGGCGGCGCGGCAACCATGGCCAAAAGCAAACACGAAGGAAAGCTCTGTAACAGTACATTCAAGCGGGTGCCGGAGCAACTAGGGGCTACCAAGGAGCTACCTGGATGACGCGGAGGGATAAGGGAGGACGGAGCAGCTCCAGCGACGAAGAGCCTTGCCGGCGCCGAAGAGGACAACGAGGGGAAGATGCTCTGAGCCAAATTAACTGCATCGGGTCATCACAATAGCTCCATTAAAGCTCAGGGAAGGTTCCAGAGCGAGGAATCGGGAAATGGAGCACTCACCGACGACGGAGATGAAAAGCGGTGATTTCGGACGCAAACTCCAAAACTCCAAATTAGGCTGCTCATGTGAAAGCAAACCTCAATTTAGTTAGGGGTTTTACTCCAGGAGATTAAAGGAGCAAGCTGGAGCAAAGAGATTGGGAAGAGAGCCACTGGAACACGGTCTTCACCGACGAGCTTGAGGAGCAGCAATGGCGGCCGAGGTGGTTTTGACGAAGGGAGCTCAAACAAGCACAGTGGGTGCAAGCCAGAGCTGCGGGGTGGTGAAAAGAAGCTAAGGAAGGGAGCTAAGGGCTTAAGTAACCAAGGGAGCGAGAGAGGGAACGGGCGGATGCTCCACCATCAAGCCCGCTGCCATGGGGGCATTTGAGCGCGATGGGAGCAGGTGAGGGCAGAGGAAGGCGACTTCGGGGGCGAACGCACATTGCGCATTTAATGCTGCATCCCGTTGGCGAGGACACGGAGTGGACAAGGCGCTGCGCTACCCACACTGCTGTCTGCCATGGCGACCGCGCTGGCGTTGCGCCGCGCGAGACCGAGGTAGGGGAAGACGCGTCCAGCGTTGGATCAGAGATGGGCGGCCGCGATTGAAAGCATGCTGGCGGTTAGATCAATATCCCACGGCTGACAAGCGGCGTGCCGAATCGACCGCACTGGGTGCAGTTAGTTGACTCGACCGAGTCAGTTGGCCCGAGCCTGAGTGTGGTTCGCGTCCGAGGAACAGTGCAAACCAGTTAGGGTTTAAATTTGAAAGCTGAGTTTGGAAGAATTTTTAGAGGTAGCAAACTAACTCTAAAATTTCTGAAATTTTTACTAGAGCTTCCTCACTCTAGGATTAACCTAGCATAACATGTTTAGAGGTTTTTATGCAAAGAATTTTTCTCCAAAAATTATGCAAGGTTATGTTCTAGGGTTTGACCAATTGAAAAATTGGTTTGACTTGCCTCCAAAATTTATCAAATAATTTCTAAAAATTATGAAATTTTTCAGAGGGGTCACAAAGCATCTCTAGAACCAAGGAAAGTTATTTCCAAAGTTTGGCACAAGATTTGTGATAAAGTTGAATAAGGGCTTGACTTCTGTCAACAGGAGGTTTGTGTTTTGAATCCCACAACTCTTGACAAGAATTATAGAAATGTTCAAGAGTTTCAAGATGTGAGAAAAGTTTTAATTCCTACCCATTTAATTACATTTGAAACACACACCCATAATAGGTTACATTTGAAATACAAACCTTGGTTTGGTTACATTTGAAACACACATCCATATTTGGGATGTTAAAGTGGTTGCAGCGGCGCTTACCGGGACGGAGGTGGAGCTAGAGCCTCCTCCTCTTCCACACCGAGGAAGAGAAGTGAGCGAAAGAGAGGGCTCATGTAACGTCCTATTTTTCCGGAGTTTTGAAAGGCTTTTAAAAAAATAACCATTTGGTTTTGTTGAGAGTTCAAAGCTTAACTTGAGTTTTCAAAAGAGCTTTAATTGACTAAGCCAAACTTGAACTAAATCTGTTCGGTGCCTTCTGCTGTTTGTTGGAGTGTTCCCTTCCTCCCTCTTTTGCTTTGTGTGCCTTTGTGTTTGGCTTCTCCTTCCCAGACCTCTTCTGTGTCTGGGTGCCTCTTCTCTTTCTTTCTCTCCTTGTCGGCCCAGACCTCCTTTAAGCTAGACCTTTCCTTGCTCGGACCTCCCTGAGTCCTTCCGGGCCTCCCTTTGTCCTTCGGACCTCCTCTGCGTCCTTTAGGACCTCCCCTTGCCTATTTGGATCTCCCCTGAGTTCAAATAGACCTCCCGGTGTTCCCTTTTGACCTCCCTTGGTCTAAAACCTTCCTCCCTTATCTAGGTCCTCTTTGATCGAGATCTCTCTCTGTGTTTTGGACCTCCCCTTGTTGAGATCTGGCCGTTAGGACCTCCTCTCTGGAGATCTTAGCCGCTCAGACCTCCCCTTGTTGAGATCTGGCTGCTAGGACCTCCTCTCTGGAGATCTTAGCCGCTCAGACCTCCCCTTGTTGAGATCTGGCCGTTAGGACCTCCTCTCTGGAGATCTTAGCCGCTCAGACCTCCCTTTGTTGAGATCTGGCCGTTAGGACCTCCTCTCTGGAGATCTTAGCCGCTCAGACCTCCCCTTGTTGAGATCTGGCCGTTAGGACCTCCTCTCTGGAGATCTTAGCGCTCAGACCTCCCTTGTTGAGATCGGCCGTTAGGACCTCCTCTCTGGAGATCTTAGCCGCTCAGACCTCCCCCTGTTGAGATCTGGCCGTCAGGACCTCCTCTATGGAGATCTTAGCCGCTCAGACCTCCCCTTGTTGAGATCTGGCCGTCAGGACCTCCTCTCTGGAGATCTTAGCCGCTCAGACCTCCCCTTTGAGATCTTGGCCGTTCAGGTTCTCCTTTTGAGATCTGAGCGCCAGGACCTCCTTTTTGCCTTTTGATCTTGACCGTCCAGGTCCTCCTCTTTGAGATCTTGGCCGTTCAGGTTCTCCTTTTGAGATCTGAGCGCCAGGACCTCCTTTTTGCCTTTTGATCTTGACCGACCAGGTCCCCCCCCCTTTGAGATCTTGACCGTCGGACCTCCCTTTTGGAGATCTTTTGGTCAGGAACTCCTTTGGTCTTGATCTGACCGTCCAGGACCTCCCCTTTGGTTTTCCTCCGTTGGATCTCCTTTTGGTTTCGGACCGACCTCGCACCTCGCGCAATCCGAGCCAATCCTGCGCCTTTCTCACTCGTGGGCCATCTGATCCTTTTTGGATGGCCCGATCGAGATGAAAGGTTCGGCCGGTCCGAACGTTCTCAGGTGTGTGGGTCGCCCGATCCATATCGAATGGCTCAACTGGGATATAACGTTTGGATGGTCCGAATGTTCCTTTCCTTTCTGGACCGCCCGATTCCAATCGGACGGCCCTACTTTGTTGCGCGTTTTCCTTTGTTCCCAGGACCTCTTTCTGGCTATTTTGCAAGGACCATCTCCTCGATCCTTGCTGGTCTTTTTGTAAAGACCACCCTGTGTTGTGTCTTTTGGACCTCCTGTCCATAGGACCTCCCTGTATTGTGTCTTTGTGGTCTAGACCTCCTCTTTTGTGTTTAGACCTTTGTGGTCTAGACCTCCCTGTTGCGTTTGGACCTCCTTTAGGTTCAGACCTCCCTGTGTTGTGTTTGGACCTCCTTTAGGTTCAGACCTCCTTTTTGTGTTTAGACCTTTGTGGTCTAGACCTCCTCTTTTGTGTTTAGACCTTTGTGGTCTAGACCTCTTCTTTTGTGTTTAGACCTTTGTGGTCTAGACCTCCTCTTTTGTGTTTAGACCTTTGTGGTTTAGACCTCCCCTATCTCTTTTCACCTCTGTCCTTTGACCTCCTTGTGGTCTTTAGGACCTTTTGTCCTCAAAGATCTCTTTGTTTGTCTCAGGATCTCCTGCCCTCAGACCTCCCTGTGTGTCCTTGGATCTCCTCGTAGGACCTCCTCGTTGGACCTTCTTCTTTGGACCATGGACCATGCCCTTTGACTGGTCTGTGCACCTTTTGACTGGCTCCCTTGATAGCCTTAAGTGCATTTGATGTGGGTTGAGTCACATTAAATGCTGCCACCTACCTTTGTACTCTTTTTCACTTTTTGTCACATCCCTTGCTTTCTTTATCCCTTTTTCGTACCTTTGGCAGTGTACCTTTTGTACTAATGCCTTGAACCTGGCGTCTCCTTTTGGTGGTGCCTCTGTTTTCCTCTCCCCTTTAAATAGGGCACCAAGGGCACCATTTCCTCTCTATTCGTCATTTCTCCTCCTCTCTTTCTTCTGGTTCTGGAGAAGCTCTCCTTGCTCCTCTAGGACCCCTTCGGTTTTGGACCTCCTTTCCCTTGTTGGACCTCCCCTTCTGTGGATCTTTTCTTTCTGTCTTGCTGTTTCTTTTCGGTTTCCTTTTGGAGCTGCTTTATTTAGTTGTTTCTCTTTGCGCCGTGTAGATTCCGTTGGCGCTGAGGAGCTCGAAGGTCCAGCAGCCCCGGTTGAAGCTCAGCAGCTTGCCACTGAAGGCAAGTCGTGGGACCCTTGACCATCTTGATCCCATTTTGCAAAAGTATTTTGATTTGTTAAACATGCATTGGCTATTTGTATAAAATGGTTTGGGCTCTAGTTAAATACCTTTCCGTTTTTATGCCTCCTTGTCTATTTGGTAATCCACATGTTGACATGTTACTTTTGATAGCCTTAGGATGGTACTGTTAGTTGGCCTCTTATTGCTATTACCAACATGGGTATCGTTCCTACTTAGCCTTGCTCTAGTTGACGCTGGTCTCCCCATGAATCATCAATATTGCTTAATCTTGACTAATGAATTATGGAACATTGGTTGGTGCCACTGATAAGCAACTAGGGTTGAAGCCTTAGTTGTATTGTTTGTGGTGCGAGACCACTTTGTTAAAATTGCAATGCTAGGACTGGGTGGTCTTTGGCCAGGTTGAACCCATAGCTGTTTTTGCTCGGGCGAGTTGGCCAGAGGCGAGTAGTGGGTGCTCCAAGGGTTGTTGCCATGGAGTCACCTGGGTGATCCAAGGGTTGCAGCCATGGAGTCACCTGGGTGCCCCAAGTTGTTGCTTGGGTCACATTTGGGTTGTGGAATGCCTCGCTGAGCGACCATTTAAGGGTGAACCTTGGGAGCCATTGATCTGGGCCAAACCGTGCAACCACATCTCCATTATGGGGTGGACCGGGAGCAATAACTGGAGAAGTCCTGATTTGGTTCTGTGGTAGATGAGTCGTTGAAGCGCTGGCGTAAGAGGGGGCACCCCATAACCCTGCGGACTTCTAGACCAAGGGGGGGGATTGCGAAACCTTAACGTGCAGAGCTAAGTTGGGACTGATCTTTGTAAAAGCCCGGTGGTGGTCTCCACTTGATTCACATGTCTAAGGTAACGTGTGTAATATCAAGCGACTACCTCTTGTGGGTAAAGTTGTACACCTCTGCAGAGTGTAAATCTATTCGGATAGCCGCGTCCTCGGTTATGGACATGCCTGGAGATTTCGAATGAGGGGTAGAATTCTGTTTTTGAAATGGTGTTCCTCCTGGGCGCTTTGGTGAGATGTCATGGCTTTTGCCTTGAAGAGACCTTGGCCGGCTCCAGAGGGGTCATGGCTGGCTCACAAAGTGGCCCAAGGGCTGGTCTTGTGGTGCTCTGGAGTGGGAGCTCCAGAGAGGTTTGGGTTGGTGCCTTGGGTGTGAGTGGGTGCTCACTGTCCCCTTTGAAAAATCAAATGTACTTATGTATTATGTTTTCTAAACTTGAGCTTTGCAATCTATTATGATATTTACTGTCAAACTTGGCTTTCTGCAACTAACCATACAGCTCTCATTATCAAGCCGTGCATAGTACTACTTGCATACCTTACCCATGGCTTGCTGAGTACATTCAAAGTACTCATTGGCTTGTGCCCTCATTGTTTTGATCGAGAGAGGTTGGAGTTCAGGTGGTCCGGTGCTCTCGGGAGGAGCACATTTGAAGACCTTCTTGCGATGGGTGGCGTCCTCCACTTGGTAGCTTTGTGGGCTGGCGAATGTACCTTGTGTTTTTGGTCTTTGCCTCCGCTGTGTTGTTGTTCTCTTTTGTTGTTAGCCTTTAGTGGCACCCCTGTACGAACCGTGGCCATAAGGCCACTTGTTAATATATGTGTTATTTTGGTCTGTTGTCTTTTTGAGCTTGTTGTATGGATTTGATTACACTTGTGTTAGACTGTCTTGAGCTAGCCATTACATTCTGGGACTAGCTCGGTGCCTGAGAAGGAGGAGGTCCTCTGGGACTTAGCACAGGAGATCTGTCGGACCTCCCTGATGATATACCTTGAGGTGCCTCCTGCGGGATGTTGGCCAAGACCTCCAAGAGGTCTTGAAGACCTCCTGGGAGGTCCTGGAAGACCTCCCTCGGGAAGTATCGAGCGGTACTACCGCTCCTCCACGCGGTAGTACCGCAGCAGCAAAAAAAAAGAAGGGGGTCCTCCCGGACCTCTGCTGTGTATCACAGGGTGGGTCGTCACAGCTCAAGGGGGGGTTAATGCTCGGGCACAGACGGGAAAGAAGCGGCGTGAGCGGGCGAAGCTCCAGGAGTGGTAAGCTAGGGCGGTGCGGCAACGGTGTCGCTGACGGTGACGGAGCGGCACACGCATCGCGCGGCGCGTGGCGAGCGGCTTCTGCCTGAGGTAGAAGATGGCCCTGACGTGCGGGCCCGGCGCATCAGCGACACAAGGAGCAAGCCAGGCTCGGGTTTGGTGCGATGCGATGCGGTGTAGTCAAGTTGGCTCGGTCCAGGAACAGTAAACGACTCGGTTAGTTTAGTTGGGACCACTAGATTGAAAAAGGACGGTCAGGATTACGCGGGAACTTCGGACAGCCCAATCGACCCAACCGATCCAGACGGTCTGACTGAGATCGGACGGCTCTCACGCGCGCACGGGATTCTGGTTAAGCGGGTCGGCGTGGGCTGTTGGATCGAGATCGAACGGTGTATGGTTGGTGCGATTAGTTGGCTCAGCTGAGTCCATTTGCCGAGTCGGAACAGGGCGGGGGCTCGGGTCGGTGAAACAGTGCGAGCCTGAATTAGAAATCAGATTTGACCAAGAAACAAAAGATTTGACCGGTGCTTTAGAAATAGAAATTAAATTCTAAAAATTATGAAAATTTTCATAGGGGTTCCTGGGACATCCTAGTACTCAAATAAAATCTTAAACATCACTGTTCAAGATTTATTTGCTTAGTTTAAATTCGAACTTGGAAAAGGTTATTGATTTGAGTTTGAATTTTCTGAGGGTCAAAAGAGTTCCAAAAAATTTTGTAAAAATTATATTTATTCGTGATAATTATTAAATCATTTGAATAAGTTATTTCTAGATGATGTTCATAAGTTTTCAATCTTGTTTTCTTTTGGAATTTAAATTTGAAGTGTATGTTTTCTTTGATTTCTAAATTTTCAAAAGCAACAATTTATGCACATGCTCCGGAAAAACCAATGTATGTTCAAAAGTTTTAATTTCTCCTCATTTTTATACATTGGAAACACAAACCCAAGTGCAATAAATGATGTAAAAGATTCGAAAACAATATGCATGTTAATGAGATACATACTAATTATCATTTATTAAATTTGGGGATGTTACAAGTCCAGACCTCAGGGAGTCGCGGCGCTATGGGTGCGTACGACCGACGGGGCCGTGGCGGGAGCGGCGCTGCGCCTATGGCGATGCTGCAGGCGGGCGAGTGCGATATAGAGGTTGGTCTTGCAGTGTCCATGTGCGGGTGCACGTCTGGCGGCACGCGAGGTCGAGTGGCCGGCGGCATGCATGCGAAGCCGTCTGAGGCGGTGATGGCCGTCTGTCTGGCGGGGGGCCGTACGGCGCGAGCCGTCTTGGCGGCGCTCATGCAGAGCCGTGCAAGGCGGCGATGGTCGGCGGCGACGCGACCATATTGCAGTGGTAAGGTTGGTAGGCAGCAGTGCATGGGGCAACGAGCCGACGGCGGCGTGAGGACGGCCAATGCTGGGGGCCGCGTGCTGGTGGCAGGACGCATGGGCTCAGTGGCTTCGGGCCATAGCTTTCGTGAGGGCGTCTTCGGTGGCACGTCTGCAGGAAGGCGTACGCGGGCGGCCGGGGCGGAGCGCGGTGGCGCGGTCATGTGGGGCAGCGCGGCGCATGTGCGGGAGGTGCCGGCTTTGGACGGTTTTGCGCGGTGGCCATGCGAGGCCGAGCTCTGTCTTGGTGGCCGGCTTCAAGCGATGGCGGTGCCCATCTGAGTCGCGCCGCCGCGCAGCGATCGCTTTGGCGGCGCTAGTGCCTTGCAGCGGCCAGGCTAATATGGCTATCGCAGACGATGGCCATCTTGGGGCAGCTATGAAGGCTGGTGGTGGCGCGACTATACGGGGCCGTCGGCCGTTTTTTTGTGTGCGTTACTGTTCATGCAATGTAATTGTACAATCAACAATCCCTTGTACTTTCGATTAACCATCAATCGGCATTGTGCCAGCGACTGCAAGTCGGTTGGTGGAGATTACAGGGAATTTGCAATCTACAATCCATGGTGCAATCAACATCTGCTCTTTTATGCAATCCACCGATCGACATTGTGCTAGCAACTTCAAGTCAGCTCACGGTAGATTAGAGCGGATTTGCACCGTAGGATAAAACAATCTAGAAAGTAACATTTGCAGAATTGAAAGCGTTCTAGAAAACGATTCGATCTACGAGTGTCGTTCTTGACGATTACCTTTTCAATCAGTGCAAGCCAGAGAGCATAGTTGTACTGATAACGTGTTGAGGAACCGTCGCTGGCGAGTCCAGTCTGAACAATCACCTCGTAGACAAGCGTAGAATCGCTTAGAACAATGCAAGAACAAACAGTACAAAATAGTAGATTGAACACAGAGATATAAGGGGACTTCTTGCTTCTCTTTATTGCTCTTCTGTAAACGATAATACAATGGTTGGGAACTTTTTTTTATTATTTAACCTTTTTTAATTTTTATTTTAAAGTTAACATCTCGCGCACTTTATTTCCAATTCTGACCCCTTTGGTCACGCCACCACCCGTGGCGTGACAAAATACTACTGTCACGCACCAGGATAAATCTCCAAAATTGCACTTTTTGTCATGCCAAACAATACTGTCACGCTACGAGTGGTGGCGTGATAAGAGATTGCCCAGAAACCGACTGGCGTGACAGTATTGTTTGGTCACGCTATGGGTGGTGCCGTGACCAAAGGGATCAGAATTGGAAATAAAATGCGCAGGAGGTTAACTTTAAAATAAAATTTAAAAAATGGTTAAATAATAAAAAAAAATCAATTGTTAGAGGGTCTTCTCCTTTATATAGTCTTTAGGGTGGATGAAAAGTCCATCCCCAGACCTGCAAGGTCTGGGCCTATGGTTTCCTAATAGTATCTAGTATCCACTATGGGTCCTGGGCCTCTTGGCTTATACAAGCAAAATAGGCAAAGTAAAAGCAAGTGCAAGTATTAGTGGAAAGCATAGGGCACTTAGATATCACCAACAAGAGTTTACCTTGCTATTAACTTGGACAAAGCAACACATTTCAACCTCCGGATGCAGATAGGAATGTAGGTTGCCCAAACTTACAGTCTCATTATGAATCTGATCCAAGCCTCCCTGCACTGAACATGCTCAGGTTTTGTTTTTACAGAATTCCCGTGATATCAACCAGGGAAACATATTTTGTTTCTGAAAAAAATTTGTTGGGGGCCGAAATAACCGAAATTTCGGAATTTCGGTGGGTTTTCAAACCGGACGAATTTTGGATTTGAAAATTGGGAAAAATTCGACCGAAATTCGGATGAAATTTAACTGAATTTTGTCCAAAATCAAATTTAGGATGTAATTTGTACAAATTCAAATATTTCCGAATGTTTTTGAACGAATTATAAATATTTCGGAGGGTGGTGAAATCACCTGAAATTTTGGCGAAATTTGTTTCCCTGATCTCAACTACCGATTGAATTTTCCCACTGTGTCTTGACAGCCCAACCGGCGTGCAACAACTAGAACCGAATCAAAGAATCAATCAACAATGCAACACACATACACATATTATGATCTGAAGTACATATGAACACCAATGAGTTAATTCCAATCGACAACAAAAAGTATGCACGATGCATTTCACTATCCATCCCCCACAGAAGACCCTCATCACCGGCCGGTTGGGTGGACGAGCTGCGAGAACACAATGCTGTTGGCGATGTCCTCCTCGTCCATGTCCTCGCTGATCAGCTCGAGCGCTGCGGCATTGGCGGCCATGCTGTCCGCCATGGAGGTGGTGCTGCTACCGCCCACGCTGTCCGTGCCCTCCGGCTTCCCGCCGTTCTCGAAGGTCTCCTGCATCTGCAGCGCGAACTCGAGGTTCCACAGCACGTCGCCCATGGACGGCCGGTCCACGCCGTGGTCCGCCAGGCACTTCTCCGCCGTCTCCGCGAACTTCGTCAGGCAGTCCGGCGCGATCTTGCCTTTCAAAAACGGGTCGACGATGTCCTGCAGGGTTCCCTTCCTCTGGCAGCTCTTGGCGTGGTCGGCGAGGCTGACCTGCTCCCTCGGTAGGCTCGGGTTCAGCGCCGGCCGAGCGCAGATCACCTCAAAGAGTACGACGCCGAAGGAGTAGACGTCGGACTTCTCCGTGAGCTGCTGCCGCCGGAAGTACTCCGGGTCGAGGTAGCCGAAGCTGCCCTTGACCATGGTGCTGACGTGCGTCTGGTTCATGGCCGTCGGGCCGGTCTTGGAGAGGCCGAAGTCGGAGACCTTGGCGACCCATTTCTCATCAACGAGGATGTTAGTCGTCTTGACGTCGCGGTGGATGATGGTGTACTTGGCGCCGGTGTGGAGGTAGTGCAGCCCCCGCGCGGCGCCGATGGTAATCTCGAGGCGCTGCTTCCACGAAAGCGGCGGCTTGCCACCTTTGTACAGGTGCTCCCGGAGCGTGCCGTGCGCCATGTAGTCGTACACCAGGATCATCTCGCCGTCGTCCTCGCAGCAGCCGATGAGCGAGACAAGGTGCTTGTGCCGGAGCTTGGACAGCATTTCGATCTCCGTCTGGAACTCCAGCACGCCCTGCTCCGACGACGGGTTGCTCCGCTTAATTGCCACCTTGGTGTCGCCGTCGACAACGCCCCGGTACACCTTCCCGAACCCGCCCACACCAATCACCAGAGACTCGTCGAAGTTCTTGGTCGCCGACTTAATCTCCGGGAACGAGAAGTGCCGGCACATGGCCGTGATGTTCGGGTTGAGCGCCGCGCTCTTGCCACCGGACGACTTGCTGGCGCTCGTGTGCGAGTTGCCACCGTACACTGGCAACCACCCGGAAGAGTGCGACGCGCTGTTACTGAGCGCCCTCCTCTTCTTCGTTTGATATGCCACGACGCAGATGGCCGCGACGATCCCGAACGCGGCCGCCCCGCCCGCCGCACCGCCGATCACGGTGGCCTTGATGTTGCTCTGCTTGGGCTTGAACTTCCCCTGCGCCGCCTCCAACTCCGCGTCGGCGAGCATTTTGGACGGGTCTGGGTTCGGCCCGGCCAGGTTGCCGGAGCTGTCGCTCACCTTGAAGATCTCGAGGCCATTGAGGAGAGCGTCAGCGAACTGTGAGCCCTGTCCGCTAGGGTACAGTTGGACCCACAGCATCTTGTCGCCGGGACCGTCGGGCATGTTCACCGCGTAGTCCTTGTACACCGGCACGCCCTGCGCCGACGGTGTCGCCCACGCGAGGACATCGGCGCCGGACTGCGCTGTTTTGTTGTTAATGAGGATGTCAAACACGCGCTGGTTCACCTTGGTGTCCAACAGCTCGCAGAAGTGGAGCCTAACGATGTAGGTGAACTTGCCGTCTACCTCGAACACCCATGTCAGCTTATAGTTCCTGTTCACTTCCGGTTTAGGGCCCATCGACCGGCTGTTGAGGTAGACGCTCGCAGGCGCGACGTACTCCGCCTCGGGGCTTGGGTACTTGATCTTGAACTTGTCCTCGCTCTGGTAGGTCACCCCCACGGCGGCGCCATAGATGTACGGTGTGTCGTCGTACCACTCGCGCGACAGCCCGGAGTCGTTTGCCGGCGCGACGTATGACCCGCCGACGTTGAGCCGGTACATGGTCTGCAGGCTGCCGGTTGTGGTGTCCACGGTGCCGGCGAGGTCGACCATCTGGACTGAGTCGGGGAAGATGTTCGGCATGGAGATGATCTCGATGCCGTTGACGAAGGCGTAGGACGCGTTCTTCATGGCGGCCGGCGTGAAGGTGAGCGACAGCGAGCCGCTTGTTGATGAAGGGAGCGTGAACTCCCTGACGATGTACGCCTGGCTGAGCGCCTTGGCGGTGATGTACACGCTGAAGTTGCGGAGCAGCGTGACGCCGGTAGAGGTCGACACCGAGAAGAAGAAGTTCTCCGCGGGGAGGCCGTGGTAGGACGCCGGGTAGAAGTAGAGCCTCACCCAGTGCCGGTCCTCCCCGACGGAGAAGTTGTACACTGCCTCCTTGGTGAACACCCGCGCAGACATGTAGGGCACCGGCGACGGAAGCGACGGGTCCTGGAAGTCGGCGTTGGCCATGATCGACGACTTCCCGCCGTCGACGAGCCACTTGCTGTCCTGGTCACTCACCCATTTCCTCCCGTCGGCGTCCTGGCCCTCCTTCGCCGACCCGCAGTTGACCAGTATGGTCTCCGTTGGCGTGTACTTCTCCGCGTTAGCGAACACCACAACCGCGACAACGAAGACGAGAGCGAGCAAGACACAGTGGCGGGCCGCCATGCCCGTCCGCGCCAAGCTAATACGGACGTGAGGAAAGGAGTGGTCAATTAGGCCATGCGGTGGCGAGGTGAGATTGGTTCAGGAGGAAGACGAGAGGGGAGGGAGAAGAACAGAGGTGTGTGCGCCTCTGCGATCTCCTCCTCCCCTTCAAGGGGATGTTTGTTTGGGGGAATAAGGGGGCAGGGGAGCCTGACCAACGTGCGAGCGGCCGTTGAGGACGGGCGTGTGGGAGCGTTTGTCCTTGTAATTCGGCGCTTGTCGTTCTGGAAGAATGTCCGAATGTGTGGTTGACCGCACGTTTATAACTGACACTCGATCTTGAGGTATAGATGACGATGCGTGGTGTGCGTGGGCACTGCACTGGGCAGCATGGCCTGCTAAGTTAGATGCTCACCGCCGTTGTACACTAACCCATGCAAACTCCGGCACAAACTAATTAATCTAGGAGAGATCAAAAGCAAAACTAGAGTACAGATATGCTTGTGATTGATGTGGCATGCAAAAGCCTTCCCATTCTCCCGAGCAGCTCGGTGAATCAGATCGTGCCGCGCGCACGGATGAATTGACGGATAAATCGGAAATCACATGGCATCGCATGAACTAGCGAATGAACAAGAGGCGATTCCGGTCACAGTTAAGAGTTGTGTGGAGAGAAGATCTTGCCAAAGAAATTACTCCCTCCGATTTTTATTGTTTGACGTCGGATGTGTCCCAAAAAATCACGTGCAGTTACAGTTTTACCCTTAATAGAACTATACTTCCCATACTTAGCGCTGTAGTACGACAAAATTCTAACTAATCTGATCCATTAGATTGAAATCAATGCATAGTCCCTAGTAATTGGAGGGCACCGTAAAAGAGCTCAATTTAGATGGTGCTCTTGTAGTAGTCGAAGCGACTATCGCTGATAAGTTGTGAATTCGTGGGTTAGTGCCAGTGGTAAGGGAAACTAGGTGTACCGATCACACGTTGTTGCGGTTCTGATGGTGTCTTCGAAACATGCTTCAATTTTCACCGCGAACAATTTGATGTTGTTGACAGGAATTTTTTAAAAAAATAATCTATTTTTTATTCGAAATTACATAAATAATACTACTTAATTTTTTTTATCAGAAATAACCTCGTGTCGCTCCACAGTTGAGCGACTTGGGCTAGTCGCTCAATGGGTGAGCGATATATGTCCTAGTCGCTTAACCGTGAAGCGACTGGACCTTCCGTCTCCTAGTCGCCCCACCACCGAGCGACATACGTTGGCATCGCCCGTTAGTTGAGCGACTTGACTAAGTCGCCCAGTAGTTGAGCGACTTAGATCTAGTCACCCAACTACTGGGCGATTTTAGGTAATAGCTATCATATTCAAAAAAATCCGATTGGAATAATTGTGTTAGAATAAATATTACATTTCATATGTATTACATTTAGCAAATCTTATTGTATGGTGTTTTTTTTTTTTGAAATTAAAAGTGTGATGACAAGGTTAGTTGGTCTATTTATTATTTTCGTAGAATATTAAGGGTACGAAATTTGTCAGACTCGCAATAACATTTTGTGATCGCCGTATACTGTTGTAGTGCGCTAAATTTCTGAAGAATTTTGTGAGGACGATTGAGATAGTATTGAGTCGTAAGTAGGAAGGTAAGTGATATTACGATGTGCTAGGATGTGCTAGGGAATAACACGAGGCGGCAGTTGGCTGGAGGCACTATTTTTTTATTATTTAATCCTTTTTTACAAATTTTTGAAAGTTAATCCCTCTCGAACTATCCATAACTTAAAAGTAGAGAATGTATATATGAACCATATATAAGACCATCCTTTTAACTGAGCGTAAATATATATATGGACTGAAAATCTTTTTGTGGATTGATAACCTTTGACACTTCAACGTATATATCCTTCACAAACAATATTTCAAGGCCTTGCCCAGAAGTGATACATATCGTTGGATGTCTTTATAATGATGCTAGGAATAACATGGAAGAATCGAATGCGAAAAGACGAGAAGATTTGATGTTGTGAATTAAAATAGACTTTATAATGAAGCTGGGAATAACACGACGCATAGAGTTTGGTTACGTGCATAAGAAACAGCATCATATATGATGCAACAAACCGAAGTACTCCTACAATACATATGCGCCTTTTTGGAATGAAAATATATTCGACCTTCGACGGGGGACTAGTACAGAATGGTCCAACCTACTGCGTGGACCAGGGCCATTTTTCCTTCCTTGCTAGCTCGGCGTTGAACTCCTCACCGGCCTCTTTGGCCTTGGCTGCTATTTCCCTCTTTCTCTCGCGCTCCCTCTCGTGAGCCTCGCGCTCCCTGCGCCTACACGCCTCGAGATGAGCTTTCGTCTCCCGACGTATGCACTCGTTTTGCTCGTCGGTGCGGCGCTCCTCCTCCCGGATCTCGTGGGCTCTTTTGGCATCCCACTCGGCGAAGTCGAGAGACCATTGGTCATGTAGGTGGATCTCTTGGTTGATCCACTTGTGGCAGCCACATGGCGGATCCAGGGACTACAGGTAGACGGAAGAGGTTGTTAGTGCGTACTTTGAAAGAGAAATAGTATGGGAACACACTGTAACTGGTCCTTACTGGCTGCCGATAGCTGCTCGTGTCCCAACGTCGGTTGGGATAGTTACTGGAGTAGTTCGCGCAACCCTAGTAACGCATGCCCAGGCCCAACCAGTGCTTAGACTTGAAGAACTTGCATGGGTCCCTGCACCAACAGAGGGGCAGCGTCTCTCCCTCTGGCGGGTGTTGCGGCGAATGCTCGATTGGAACGTTCTGGAAGATGTTGCTACTACGGAGGGCTTCATTACAAAGAGATGCCATCCTAGCAAGCTCCTCTTGGCGGACCCAGGCCGCAGTAGCTCTTGCTTGCTCTTCCCGGGCCCCAACAACCCTTACTAGTTCGCGGATCTCATTCCATTGCCTCTTATATTGTCCATCCCGACGTGGTGAAGGAAGCTCTGGTGTAGTGTTGGGCTTGGTTGTGTAGTGTTCTCTCCCAGATCTCTTCCACCTCCTTTTATAAGCCAGAGGGTTGGCATGGTGTGGTTAATCTCATGTGAGTAGTCTGAGAGGCAGAGTGTTGCCTTGTCATTATGAAAAGTTGCTGGCGTTAGGTTTTGTCACTACACAAAGCTGCCCCGTTTAGTCTTGTCACTGCGCAAAGCAGACAGCCCCATTAGGTCTTGTCACTGCGCAAAGCTGCCCCATTTGGTCTTGTCACTACGCAAGGCTGTCTCCTTTGGTCTTGTCACCACGCAAAGCTGCCCTGGTTGGTCTTGTCACTGCGTAAGGCTGTCTTCTTTGGTCTTGTCACTACACAAAGCTACCCCATTTGGTTTTGTCTCTGCGCAAAGCAGCCAGCCCCATCTGGTCTTGTCACTGCGCAAAGCTGCCCCGTTTGGTCTTGTTACTACGCAAAGCTGCCCCGTCTGATCTTGTCACTGCGCAAGGCTGTCTCCTTTGGTCTTGTCACTACGCAAAGCTGCCCCGTTTGGTCTTGTCAAGGCATCATTCATTCCCTACGGGAGAGGCCACAATGAACGTGTGCAGTACACTATTCTGATTCAACCTGAAAAACGAGCTATTCCATACCAGATATTATCCGATACAATTAAGATGAGATATTGACACTTCAAATAAAATTAAAATTTGCAAATACGATACAATTAGTTTCACAGTGCTTACAACAACAAAAGTACTGACTGAAGTACAAGTTACAACATGCTAGCAATTCTAATACAAGTTACTTTATGCCGGTGTTCCAACGTGTCGGCAGGCGCCTTACAAGTTCTCATAGTGTAGCCTTCCTGGCAGCAACAGCCGCAACGTCTACCCGCCGCTCCAGCTTCCCCTTCGTCCATATGGTTCCTAATGCGACGACTCTACCGATGGCCCTTGCCCCCTTCAATAGGTCAAGATCCGGAATCTAAGTCCTCTTTGCATTATCCAACGTGGCGAAGTTGCCTACAACCTTGAAGCCTCTTCGCTCACCGCACCACGCCTGTTGCACCCTCTCCTTCATGAAGTACTCCAATATGTGCAGTATCCAACGTGCCCCTTCTGAGCCTCCTGACTGGGTTGTAGGACATGGCGGCCTCGGTGTATGCGCCGACGCAGCCACCTCCTGGACCGTCCTAAACAACGTCAGGGTCACGCAACGCTTCGCCGTACTGTAGGCCCGACAGATAAACTGCACTAGCTCGTCGCGCGACACCTCCGCACCAATGCCGATCTTGTCCAGGATCGACTGTCCGTCCCTGACAATCCCGACGTTGATGTCCGTCTGCAAGGAGTACATGAAAGCGTCAAACTTATAATTGAGGTAACCATACGCAGACATTTTAAAACACGATAGTGCGTACCGCGAGGTGCATGTTCCGCGCAAAGTGTACAGGGTACACGTCGGTCGGTGCCGGTACACGAGCGGGGGGAGGGTCGGTGACAGGCACCAGCCTGGTGCATGTTTACGAGGTGTACCAGTGAAGTTACTCGTCGTACGCGCTGGGGTCGTACGGGCCGTCCTCCTGCACACAATCCTCGTGGGCGTTCGCCCACTATGCCACCCACAGCTCCATCTTCACCGGCCACTGCGTTCTGGTGCCACCCCTCCTACTATACCTGCGAAATGTACCACTGCAATTAGAATCCATCGTAACAGAATTGACAAAAACATATACGAACATATGTTGTGTGTAACTCACGCGTGGGTCGAGTCAGGTACCCTCGTCCCGACAGGAACTGGTACATCCTGGTGGAGGTCGAACTGGCGCATCACCTTGTGCACCACGTAGTCCTCGATGAACACGTCGAAGACGAGCTTCTTCTACATCCGCTAGTACACCCGGTCGTGCCAGCACAGCGAGGACACCCCCCCGGGAACACGACCCTCCGTCTCCTAATCAGAGTACGGCTCCCAGAACACGTCGTCAGCGGTGAGGTGGTCTAGCTGCTCCACGAAGTGCTCATATACACGTGTGACCTGCACGTGTGCATACTGTGCCTGCGAATCTCATTTGTCCCATTTGTTGGTGTGGAAAATATGGAATCTCCCAAATTCCTTATCTCTTTGGCTCTCCCTTCTTCAAGAATTGTGAGGAAATTCCTAGATGCAAGATAATTAGTTTCCCTACTAAATTGTGAATCCCGCCAATGATTTATCCTTAGAAATTAGCGTGCACATAGCAATCCTCCACATCATTATGTCGCTGGCCCGTCGAAGGCTCGTTGTTTCCATCATAACTTTTATGTCTGAACTCCGAATTGGGCAAATGATATATGCATTCCAATCATCTCGGTGAGAGAATTGTCTTAAGAGCCTCCAAATTGGGATTTGAAAAAATCTTGACCACTGAAAGCTGATGGAATGGATCTTCAGAACCAGTCCATTTGCCGGTTCAGGAGCGAATTTCTCCAAATGAGTGGATTTGGCATGAAAAGTGCCTAAAAAGTCATGTTTTCTAGCAATGCAATACTTTTGAATGTATATCTTGACTATGGATGATTAGTAGTACAACACGTAGCATTAGCGATGCATATATCGGAAAATGGCACTATAGGAGAGTATGAAATACACATAAAATCAGTGCCAACATGAGGCTTGTTGAACAGTCTGAGGCCAGGGGATAGGAAGGGACCCCAACCACGTTACGAGAGCTTTTGGGATAGATCTGTGCAATTCACCAGCAGGTGCTGGCAGCCCTAGCTGTCGTTGCATTGCTTACAGCACCCGCCGCCGTTGCATTTGTTGTTGCCCCTATTGTCACCCTAGACGCACCTGAGATGCGGATAGGCCTTCATGAGTAGATGACGTTGAGGCTAGACACGTTCGGTGGTTCGGGCACACCGATCCAAGCGATGGACTGGTTGCGCTACATGGAGAGACAGTTTGAAGCCCATGAGTTGACCTCACAGCATAAGGCTCACTTCGTGGCCTTTCAGATGAAGGGTCAGGCAGACATTTGGTGGGAAGGGGTTCTTTCATTTAGGACCACTACTCAGGGTCCAATCACTTGGGAGATTATTGTCGAGCTGTTCAAGGCAAAGTACTACTCGAATTCTTTTATGGAGAGGATGGAGGTTGCTGTAACATCCCAAATCTAGGTTTGTGTTTCAAATGTAAGAAAATGAGAAGAAATTAAAACTTTTCTTGCATCTTGTAGTTTTTGAACTTTTCTGCAATTCTTGTAAAGGGATTATGGAATTCAAAAATCTAAACCTCCAATTGATTAAAGTCATGAACCCTCTTTCAACCTTTGTTGAGAATCTTGGGTTCAACCTCTAGAAATATTTTTCCTTTGTTCTAGGGATGTTGTGCGACTCCTCTGAAAAATTTCATAATTTTTAGAAATTATTTGATAATTTTTAGAGGCAAGTCAAATCAGTTTGACCTTTGGTCAAACCTTAGAACAAACCTTGAGGAATTTCTTGAGAAAAATGTTTTGCATAAAAATCTCTGAAAATTTTATGTAAGGTTAATCCTGGAGTGAGGAACCTCTAGTCAAAATTTTAGAATTTTTGGAGTTAGTTTGCTACCTCTAAAAATTCTTCCAAACTCAGCTTTCAAATTCAAACCCTAAACCAGTGCACTGTTCCTTGGGTCCGAGCCAACCCCCGACTTGGTTCGACCCGATCAACTAACTACACCGGCTCGGTCGCTTTGGGGCGAGCGTTGTGAGCCGTCAGATCTCCATCGGGCGGCCCACGTTTGTGTGACACCATTCGACCTCGATCACGCGCGAGCCGTTGGATCGCCATCCAACCGTCGCAGTTGGTCCTACGCCTGTTGGTTCGACTCAAACCCCTTCACTCCTATTGGACTCGAGCCACACCGGGTTGTGTCGCTGGTGGGTGGGCCTTTGCGCGTGAGTCGTCTCCTTCCTCAGTCGCTCGCGCGAGCGCGGCGCCGGTTGCCATGGCAGGGTGTGGGTCTAACATCCCAAATATAGGTTGTGTTTCAAATGTAACCAAATCTAGGTGTGTGTTTCAAATGTAACCAATTCTGGGTATGTGTTTCAAATGTAAGAAATGAGAAGAAATTAAAACTTTTCTTACATCTTGTAGTTTTTGAACTTTTCTATAATTCTTGTAAAGGAATTGTGGAAATCAAAAACTTAAATCTCCAATTGTCTTAGTCAATCCCCTCTTTCAACATTTATTGAGAATCTTGTGTCAAACTTTGGAAATATTTTTCCTTGGTTCTAGGGATGCTGTGTGACTCCTCTAAAAAATTTCATAATTTTTAGAAATTATTTGATAATTTTTGGAGGCAAGTCAAACCAGTTTGACCTTTGGTCAAACCCTAGAACAAACCTTGACGAATTTCTTGAGAAAAATGCAGTGCATGAAAATCTCTGGAAAGTTTATGTATGGTTAATCCTGAAGTGAGGAATCTTCAGTCAAAATTTTAGAATTTTTGGAGTTAGTTTGCTACATCTAAAAATTCTTCCAGACTCAGCTTTCAAATTCAAACTTAAACCTAGTTTCACTATTCCTCGGGTGCGAACCAGACTCGGGCTCGAGCCAGTGGACTTGGTCGAACCGCCTAGCTGTACTGGCGCGCCCGTTCGGCCCGTTGAGGTGGCGCGCGCATTGAACCGTCGGATCTCCATCGGACGGCCCACGTTTGCGCGGAGCTGCGATCGTCCGCATGCATGTGAGCCGTCGGATCTTAATCCAACCGTCGTCATCGCGCCGCATCTGTTCGTCCCCTTCCTCTCGCCGCGCAAGCGTCGGGTCGCCATGGCGTGCGCAGGGCGTGGGCAGCAGCGCCTGGTCACCTCGGTAGAGTCCTTGCAACGGGTCTTTGCTGCAAGCATTAAATGCCGCTCGTGCTTCCGCCCTCGGAGTCGTGGTCGCCACCTGCTCCCGTCGCTCAGCTAGCCCAGGGCAGAGCGTGGACCGGAACTCACTCTTGAGCACGCGCCTGCTCCCTCCTTTGCTCTCTCAGCTATAAGTAGCCACTGAGCTCTCCCTTGCCTTCCTTTCAACACCCTTGAGCTTTGCCCAGCACCCTTGTTGCTCGGTTGAGCTCAATCCACCAAACCCCCAAATCGCAATTGTCGGTCGTGGAGCTCCTTCGTCATCGCCGACGCTCCAGTGGTTTATTTGCAAATCCACTCGCGTCACTTCACGCCCCATATCCTCTTGAGCATATCCCCTAACTTAATTTTGGTTTGTATTCTCAGGAATCAACTAATTTGGGGTTTGTTCAAATTCGGTCGAAGTTCACACTTTTCATCCTTGCCGCTGGTAAGCTCCTCCTCTCTTCAATTCTTTGCTCATGGACCATCCTTGAGCCCTATTGAAGCTAACCCGATGACCCGGTCTTGCTCATTTTGCTCAGGCCGTCGTCTCCAGCGTCAGTTGGTGTTGGTGTGATCTCATGGTGTGTTGGAATGGTGCCTAAGTCCCGAAGGACCGAGTTACTTGTGTCACTAAACTGAGCAATCTTTGTGTGCTAACCACACGAGGGGGATATGGGACCTCTCTTGACTAAGTACTTTAGGGGTGTTAATTAGGGGTCACTGGTGGTTAAAAATGTTTGTGTAAGGATGGGAGCACCCGCAGTTTGCATCCTACTCCGCTGGTTGTCACGACTCTTAATTAGCATCACCTACTGGAAATATCTCGTAGGACTTAGCCGTGCCAGCATACCAAAGGAAGTGTGCTAATCATCTGGCGAAAAGGCGGTCTGACGTGTGGGTACATTGGTACACCCCTGCAGGGTTAAATCTATTCGAATAGCCTCGTCCTAGGTTATGGACATGCTTGGTATGGTCGTGCAAGAACTAGACTATAACCTTTTAATTAAAACTTGTTGGGTTGGTATGAATGGGTAATTCATGCTATTGTTGTGGTGACTATTGGGTTAGTCACTTCCATGTTGTCTTTATTGTTGTTATTATTATTGTATCGCTGTTATTTCAACAATTAAAAACAGTTTGCCAAATTGCTTTAAATCTATTACATTATTGCAAATGAAAACTTGCTTTATGCTAAAAGTAAGTCTAGAGCTTCCTCCACTTAAATAAGCTTGCATGTAGCTAATTATAGGCTGTTACACTACACGACAGTCTTGCAAGTACATTTTTGTACTCATTTGCTTTGCGTAAATCTAATTGTTGCAGAGGAAGAAGCTGAACCCCAAGGGTTCCACTTTTGTGAGATGTGCGGCGAGTTTGACGACTAGGTTGGTGGTCTGGTTGGTTGCCTTGTGGGTTAAAGGCACACTAATTGGCTTTTGTTTATTGCCATCTTATGGCTTTTGTTTCCGCTGTTTATTTAACTCTTAGTTTGTTATTTGGCCGGTCGGCCCCTTTTATAATAACTCTATTATGTGTGTCTTTTGCTTAATCTAGTTCATGCTTTGGTTCTATGTTTGTATGGAATTGATGCATGATTTTGTAAAAGGGTGTATGTACAGCACTTCTAGGATGTACATATTTTCCGAGGCACGGGATATTTTGTTTGTGATGCTAGGGTCAAGTGGATGACTAAGCATTACAAGCCGAATATCCCGGGGTCTCACAAGTCTTGGTATCAAAGCCGTACTGACCATGGAAACCCTAGCTTGGTCATCTTTAGGATGTTTTGGAAAACTTAGTTTCAAAATATCAAATGGTTTATAAAAGCTTAAGTAAATTCTCAAATTTTACTCCTTACCTATCTTAGATTGCTCATCTCACCTTACTCTTGTTTGAGTTTGAAAAAGGTTGTTTTCCTCTCCTTCTTTCAAAAGATACTTATTATCGTTTAATTCGGGTTTTGGGGAAACAATGACATTGGACAATTGAAGTGTGGGCTGCCCTTTTTCAAGGTTTTGAAGCTTCTAGAGTTGAAAATTTTGGCTAGGAGCTTGGATGCAAAATCTGGACAGCAAGTATCAAATTTCTGGACAGCAATCTCTTGGTTTCTAAATAGGGTAGATAATGAGAGGATAATTCAACTAAAACTTGTGGGAATAAAAGGGTAAGATGTGATATTAGTTAGCTAAGTAATCTAACACACCTAAAGAGCAGTGTTAGATTTAGAGTTGTGTTCTGAATTTTATCTTCCCAACCGATTGCTCGTTCTTTCAATACGGGTTAGTCGTGTCGGGAAGTTGATCTTAAGTCTTGTGGTTTCTTGTTGTTCTTGTGCCTGTTTTAAGTTTGTAGAATTCGTTTATTGCTGTCTTGTTGGCTTTCGGTTAGGGTGATGTCCATTCCCCTAGTCGTTGGCTTTCCTTTTGCTTTCTTTAGTTTCTAGTTTTCGGGTTTTGTTGCTAACCCTTCTCTTCAGAACAGGATGGCTGGAAGGACTCGAAGCGGTCAAGGTCAATCAGCTGGTCAGGATGAGGAGCTTTCGCCTCCTCCGACCATGGCCGAGGTTCTCGCTCAGATCGAGCATAACCACATGGATCAGACGCGGATCTTGGAGGCTATCGCTCGCAACACCTCCGCTCTTTCTGGTGCCTCTAGATCAGGGGGAGGAGGTGGACATCAGCCGCGAGGGGGACTCTTGGAGTTCCTTCGCACTCAGCCGCCCACTTTCTCCAGGTCTGAGGACCCATTGGAGGCAGATGACTGGTTGCGTCTAGTTGAGCGGAAGCTCAACGTTGCTCAGTGCCAGGATTAGGAGAATGCACTCTTTGCCTCCCATCAGCTGGAAGGTGCAGCTCTCTCATGGTGGGAGAATTTCCTTGCCATGCAGCCAGTAGGCCATGTTGTCACATGGGATGAATTCCGTACTGCTTTCCGTCGGGCTCACATCCCCGTCGGCTTGATGAAGCTCAAGAAGAAGGAGTTTCTTGCGCTCAAGCAAGGGCACATGTTAGTGGCGGAGTATTTGTACGAGTTTAACCATTTGGCTCGCTATGCTCCAGGAGAGGTGGCCACTGATGAGGCCAAGCAGGAGAAGTTCATGGATGGTTTCTTTGAGGAGCTACAGGACAAGCTATCTATTGTTGACTTTCCCGATTTCCAAACCTTGGTGGACAAGGCCATTGTTTCCGAGCACAAGGGGATAGCGCTGGGAGAGTCCCGCAAGAGCAAGTGGGAGTCCCAAAGAGCCGCCAGGGCCAACCATCCCCATCCTCGTTTCGGGCAAGCTCAAGTGCCCCGTCCTCAAGTATCAGCACCTTCGAGGTCGCTTGTTGTTGCACCTCGCCCTTCGCAGGCCGTGTCTCAACCACGTGCACCTGCGAATCAGCCAGGTGGCCTCCACAATCCAGCTGTCAGGGTCACTTGTTTCTTTTGCAGCCAGAAAGGCCATTATGCGAATAGTTGCCCTAAGAAGACTGGAGCGGCCCCTCGTCCTAATGGAGGACGCGGGCAAGGAGGTGGTCATCCTCCGGATCAGAAGGTTGTCCCCGCAGCCCAGAGCATGGGAAGCGGCCGCATCAACCTCATCTCTGCTAAGGAAGCACAGGAGGCGCCTAACGTCATGTTAGGTACGCTTCTTGTCAACTCTCATCCTGCTACTGTTTTGTTTGATTTAGGAGCTTCACATTCCTTTGTATCTCAGTCTTTTGCTGCTGTTGGTGATCTTCTTTTTGCTCCTTTGTTGGTCCTGTTGCTCATTCGCTCTCCTGGTTCGGAGTTGAGACTGAATTAGAGCGTCGGGATGTTCCTGTTGAGATTGAGAGAGTTGGATTTTTGACAAATCTTATCCTCCTCAATTCTACGAGCTTGGACGTGATTCTTGGTATGGATTGGTTGTCTCAGCATTTAGGGCAAATCGATTGCGCCAAGAAGTCTGTCTCCTTGTCTAGTCCCTCCGGTGTGCAGGTTCGATATCTTTTGCGATGCTTCCGTTCTCGTTCTTCCCGATGTCCATCGGAGCTTCGATATCTTTTGCGATGCTTCTCGTCGAAGACTCGGGTGTGTTCTGATGCAAGAAGGCAAGATAGTGGCCTATGCATCAAGGCAGTTGAGACCTCATGAACTCAACTATCCAACCCATGATTTGGAGCTAGCTGCAGTGATTCATGCACTAAAGATTTGGCGGCATTACCTAATCAGTAACCGTTGTGAAGTGTATTCGGATCACAAAAGCTTGAAGTATTTGTTCACCCAACCCGATCTGAACCTTAGGCAAAGAAGGTGATTGGAATTGATCAAAGACTACAACATGGGTATTCACTATCATCCAGGCAAGGCTAATGTTGTTGCCGATGCACTTAGTCGTAAAGTGCATTGCAATGCCTTGTTGCTCAAGGAGCAGCAGCCCTCCCTTCTTGAAGAATTTCAGCGTCTCAACTTGAAGGTAGTTGAGCATGGATTCCTCGCTACCCTGGTTGTGCAACCAACCTTGGTGGATCAGGTCAAGGCCGCTCAGCAATCGGATGCTGGAGTAAACCGAATCAGGAAGAATGTCAAGAACGGAATAGCCAAGTGTTTTTCAGAAGATGATCTTGGTGTTGTGAGGTTCAGACAGCTCCTTGTGGTTCCAAAGGACATGGAATTGCAGAATTCGATTCTCCGCGAAGCCCATGATTCTCCCTTCTCCATTCATTCTGGGGCCACAAAGATGTATCAAGATCTCCGGTAGAGATTTTGGTGGACCTGAATGAAGTGCGAGATTGCGAAGTTTGTTGCCGAGTGCGACGTGTGTCATCGTGTAAAGAACGAACATCAGCGTCCAGTAGGTCTGCTTCAGCCTTTGCTAGTGCCTGAGTGGAAGTGGGATTCGATCGGAATGGATTTTATCATCAGTCTACCCAGGTCTCCGAAGAAGAATGACGTCATTTGGGTTGTCATCGATCGTTTGACTAAGGTGGCGCATTTCCTTCCTGTCAAGACTGACCTTCTGGTAGGTCTTTTGGCGGATCTCTACATAGCCCGCATCGTGAGTTTGCATGGTGTGCCGAAGACGATTGTGTCAGATCGTGGCTCTCTGTTCACTTCTCGGTTTTAGCATAGTTTGCAAGAGGCTATGAGAACTCGCCTGTCTTTCAGCTCAGCATATCATCCCCAAACTGATGGTCAGACTGAAAAAGTCAACCAAGTTTTGGAAGACATGCTCCTTGCTTGTGTTCATTCCTATGGAAGCATTGAGAGAAATGCTTGTCATTCGCCGAGTTTTCGTACAACAACAGATTTCAAGCCAGTCTCGGCATGGCTCCTTTCGAGGCCTTATACGGAAGGAAGTGTAGAACCCTGTTGTATTGGTCTGAGACCGGCGAAAGACCTTTCTTTGGTCCGAACTCGATCAATGAGGCTGAGAGTCAAGTTCAGCTTATTCGTGATCGCTTGCGCACGGCTCAGTCAAGGCAAAAGAGCTATGCGGATCGTCATCGTCGTGAGTTGAGTTTTGAGCCCAATGACTTTGTATATCTCAAAGTCTCTCCTCTGAAGGGCCATCAACATTTCAGCGTCAAGGGCAAGTTAGCTCCTCGATATGTCGGTCCTTACCACATCATCGAGAAGAAAGGAGTTGTTGCTTATAAGTTGGATTTACCTGCTGCACTTGAAGGGGTACATGATGTGTTCCATGTGTCCCAGTTGAAAAAGTGTCTCCGTGTTCCAACCGAGGAAGCTCCGTTGGAAACTCTTGATGTCCAAGAGGATTTGACCTATCGCGAGCACCCTGTTCGCATCCTTGAAGAGGCTGAACGAAGAATGAGGAATCGTTCCATCAAGTTCCTTAAAGTTCAGTGGTCAAATCATTCCGAGGATGAAGCTACTTGGGAACGAGAAGATCGTCTGCGTGCGGACTACCCCTCTTTCTTTTCTGAGTAAGCCAAATCTCGGGACGAGATTTTTGTAAGGGGGGAGGTTTTGTAACATCCCAAATATAGGTTGTGTTTCAAATGTAACCAAATCTAGGTTTGTGTTTCAAATGTAATCAAACCTAGGTCTGTGTTTCAAATGTAACCAAATCTGGGTTTGTGTTTCAAATGTAACAAAGGGAGAAGAAATTAAAACTTTTCTTGCATCTTGTAGTTTTTGAACTTTTCTGTAATTTTTGTAAAGGGATTATGGAATTTAAAAACCTAAACCTCCAATTGACTAAAGTCATGAACCCTCTTTCAACCTTTGTTGAGAATCTTGTGTTCAACCTCTAGAAATATTTTTCCTTGGTTCTAGAGATGCTGTGCGACTCCTCTGAAAAATTTCATAATTTTTAGAAATTATTTGATAATTTTTGGAGGCAGGTCAAATCAGTTTGACCTTTGGTCAAACCCTAGAACAAACCTTGAGGAATTTCTTGAGAAAAATTCTATGCATAAAAATCTCTGAAAATTTTATGTAAGGTTAATCCTTGAATGAGAAACCTCTAGTCAAAATTTTAGAATTTTTGGAGTTAGTTTGCTACCTCTAAAAATTATTCCAAACTCAGCTTTCAAATTCAAACCCTAAACTAGTGCACTGTTCCTTGGGTCCGAGCCAACCCCCGTCTTGGTTCGACCCAATCAACTAACTGCACCGGCTCGGTCGCTTTGGCGTGAGCGTTGTGAGCCGTCAGATCTCCATCGAGCGGCCCACGTTTGCGCGACGCCGTTCGACCTTGATCACGCACGAGTCGTTGGATCGCCATCCAACCGTCGCAGTTGGTCCCGCGCCTGTTGGTTCGACTCAACCCCCTTCGCTCCTGTTGGACTCGAGCCGCACTGGGTTGTGTCGCTGGCGGGTGGGCCTTCGCGCGCGAGTCATCTCCTTCCTCGGTTGCTCGCGCGAGCGCGGCGCCGGTCGCCATGGTAGGGCGTGGGTGAAGCAGCGCAGCATCGTGTTCCCTCCACACGTCCTGCAACGGCTCAGAGCATTGAATGCGGGTCAGAGCCCCGCCCTCAAAGTCGCGGTCGCCACCTGCTCCCGTCGCTCAGCTCGCCCAGGGCAGAGCTGTGAACCGAGCTCACCTTGGAGCTTTGCCCTAGCTCCCTCCTTTGCCCTCTAGCTATAAGAAGCCCCCGAGCTCCTTCTCTGCCTCTCTTTAACACCCCTGTAGCTTTGCCTTGCTTCCTCTCGGGTTGCTTGAGCTCAATTCACCAAAACCCCCAACCGCCATTGTCAGCCGTGGAGCAAGCTTCGTCGTCCCGGCGCTTCAGTGGTTCATTTGCAAATCCAATCGTGTCACTTCGCGCCCCTCATCATCTTGAGCATAACTCCTAACTTAATTTTGGTTTGCATTCTCAGGAATCAACTAATTTGGGGTTTGTTCAAATTTGGCCGAAGTTTACCCCTTTCTTCCTCAACTCCGGTAAGCCCCTCCTCTCTTCAATTCTTTGCTCATGGACCTTCCTTGAGCCTTGTTGGAGCTAACCTGATGACCCGGTCTTGCTCATTTTGCTCAGGTCGTCCTCTCCGCGTTGTCTTCTTCGTCGCCGGCGCTGTTCTTCGTTGAACTGATGCGGAGCATTTTGCTGTTGTCGTCATGACCGTGCGTGTCACCGCCGCTCCTCGCTGGCTCGCCGCCGTTCTAGGCCGGCTCAGCCGCAGTGAGTGGTGCCGGTGGGTGCGCAAGGTTATTGCGCAGCTCAGACCAACCTTGGTTTGCGCCGCCGTGGCCTGAGTCGCCGGCGAGGATCAAATCTTTGAGCTCGGACGTGTTGTCGGACGTGCCCGACACTGTAGCGACATCATTAAGGCCAAGATCTCGTCATTAAATGCTTAATCATTGAGTTAGCAGTTAATGGCTGTCTTAAGCGGCTAATGAGTCGCTGACTCGTGGGTCCCGCGCACTTAAACATGCGCTGTGCGCGTGCGCAGCGTGGTTTCGTTGTGCGCCGTCCATTTCATGATCTGCAGTTCAGATCGCATGGAAATTTTGAACCTCCGATTCGTGGCTGTCAATCTAAGCCGTTCATTTCGGAATCAACGGCTGTGATTCGCGTGGGCGTTCGCGCGCGCGAGTTCAAACGCGTCAGCGCTTGATTCGTTTGGGGCCGTTGGATTCGATATCAACGGTTTGCATTCATTTGGTTCCGCGCGGGCGCGCGCACGTTAGTTCAATGCGTTGGGCCGTCCGATTCAAGATCAACGGCCCATGATTTTCCACCTCGTTTGGGTTAAGGAAAATTTCCCGAGAGAATTATTTGTAAACTGAAAAAGGTATTAAACTTCAAAATTGCATAACTAATTCATTTTACCTCCGTTTGAGTTGATTCAAATTTTGTTAGCTCTGGTTTGAACTAAGCTTTAATCTAAAAATGGTTGGAAGCTTGGTTCGGCTCCAGAAAATGGATTGGTAAATTTGTTTAGAAATAGGCTTTAATTGTTGCTCTAAAAATTGTATTTAACTTGAAAATTGCATAAGTAATTCTCTGTAGATCTTTTTTGAGTGAAACCAATTTTGTTGGCTTCCTCTATTAGTATGCTTAATTGTAGAATAGGATTTAGGCATGCCACTATTTTTAAAATCTTTGTGGGTGTATTTTGTTTTGTGCTTTTGTGCATGTCTTTGAAAAATCATAGAAAATGCATCCTAGCTCCAAATGAGGTGAATAAAATTGAGTTGTTCATCTCATGAGGTGCTTTTCTTACCATAAAAATCTCAGGTGCAACACCTCTTTGGAAAATTGTGCTAAAGAATTAAATTCGGATGAACAGTACCCGATTTGAATTTTTCAGCATTTTCAAGCCAGCTGAATTTATTTTGGCCATAACTTTTGCATTGAGAATCCAAATCAATTGGTTCTTGTTGCTAAATTCCTTAAAAATCATGCTCTACCTGCTGTAAAAATTTCAAAGATTTTTGCTGAAGTTGGTTTTTGAGTCTTTTCGGTGTTCTTCGTTCTTATCGGTTCTTTTTCGTCTTTCGCTAGATTCCGACGAGTGCGTTGACCTTGAGAGTGATCCTCTGCAGTATATTGAGCAACTTCAGCAAGGCAAGCAGTTTGATCATATCCAATCCCATTTGAAGGACCGGAAAGGCGACTAGAGGGGGGGTGAATAGGAGCACCGAATCTTTTTCGCAAAGAATGGATTCAACTTATAAATCACTCCAATAACTATGAGAGCTATGAAGATCAATGATTAAGCACAGAGGAAGTCTTATGTTGAATCCACTCCTCACCCCCAAAGCTCAGCAAACAAAAAGAGGAAGAGCCGAACAAATCAGGACAATCGGTACACCCATAGAACAAGCGGCGGTTGTACCGCATGATCTGCACAACCATGAGCAAATGACGGTTGTACCGCAGTCCGGTACAACCGCAGTGTTAAGCCCGGTTCATCCGATTGTCCTGGAACAGGCAAAATCCGCTCGGGTTTCAAAACGAAAATCAACGTAACTTTTGATCTACGCGGCCAAACTTGACCAAAATTGAACCACACCTTCACGAAGATATTAGGAACCTATTCCAAGCAACGATTTCAGAGATCCATGCCAAGGTTCCTATCCTTTTGCATTTGAGCGAAGGTGGGTTGAAAAAGGCAAAAAGCAAAACTTGATCTAACGACTTGCTCGTAGGTGGATGATGATCTAGATGACCTTAGATAGGTTCCCACATGTCCCAAACAAGCAAGATCAAGAGGAAGAACCAAGCAAAAACTCCCGGATTGAAGAAAGCCCCAAAAATCACAAAAGAAGAACGAAGAACAGAGAGCACGAAAGAAGAAAACTTGATTTCCATTCATTGAATCAAGAGCGAAATACAAAGAGATACATCCCCATACGCATGGACATTAGAACCAGGAGGATGATTACATGTAAGCTCAATCCATCTCCTCACTCTCACAACTCAAGAACAAACACTCATCCATTCTTGAGGAGATGAACACAAAACCAAGAAGGGCACAAGCGGGGAGCACACCTCGCCTACACCTCCACTCTCAACAACTAAAGAGCAAAAGAGAAACACCCACAAAGCCTCTTTTGACTCTAAAACCCTAATTCCACCCAAGTGCTCAAGAGGGCATGCAGCCCTCCAATCCTTTATATAGCCTTGGCTAACGGGTCTCCTCCCGTTCGCCCGCTAAGTCCAACGGAGCCCGCTCCGCTTGTGCTGACTTTGCGAATTTCCGATTCGCCCTTCGCACCTTCCAGGGAAGCTTCAGCTCCTTGTCTCAAGACGCCTCGCAACCACCTCGAGTCCACGTCGTCTTGACACATCGACCGTTCGACCTCGGCGCCACTGCGCCTAGTCCGTCCACCGTGTCTCACCACAACTCCACTCGGCGTCCCCGCAGCCACACGAGACAAGAAACACGAAACGGGAACAAGTTCTTCACAACTTGACCTAGCGTTAGCTCAAACATGCAATATGCAACACATATGCACGAACACACTTGGATATGACCTATCCCAAAACTCAAATCACCAAAATGGCGAAACTCACAAAATAATCGGTACAACCGCCATGTTACCAGCGGATCAACCGCACTCCGGTCGTACGGCTCCAAAACTGCGATCGTTCGATTTCCAATGAAGACCAGAACACGAAAAACAACTTCTCTGGAATTCTTTAACCGCCATTTACCAATCGGTACAACCGCCTGTGATCGTATCGCCCATAACACGCCGGTCGTTTGATTTTCCGACGGCCGAATGACTTCACAACGCATGAACAGCAGAGCGACATGGTCGACCACACAAACCAAACTCGACTGACCTAAAACCTTTGACAATTACCCATCACTCACACGGGACGACCTCCACATGGTCTCTCAATCTCCCCCTTGATGAGTATATTGACAAACTCCGAAAAAGAGCAAAGTTGAGTTTGAGTTTGTGAATCAACATGGTCCAAAGAAGAAGAGTGAAACTAATGACCATGTCGATGAAGGAACACTAGAGCAACAACTGAAAGAGCAAATTGATCTCCAAAGCTCTAAACTGTTCCCAACAGACTTTTTCCTCTTTATTCTCCCCCTTTTGGCAATAAACGCATCAAGATGCAAAGAGAGAATATGACATGTTAATGGATGAAAATGGTGAAGTTTGTTTATTTAAGCATTTTGAGCCATGAGAATTATCCATAATGACCAACAAGTAATACACCAAGCCATAACTCAATAAAACGCTATCTAGATCATGACAAGATATGTATAAGCTAGCTAGAACACATAGATGACAATCTGAAAATGAGGTACATTATGTGAGCAAGTCAAGTCATCAATGAGCAAAGTCTCGCTAGAGATATCCAAGGATGATCTGAGCCATGTCAATAAGCTAAGCGGAACTAAGAAGCTTAAATTGAGACCATATAGAGTGCTATGCTCAAGATTGAAACATTGGTTAAAGTACTTGATACTTTTTGTGGCTTTAAGCACATGAAACATATTTTCTTTTGAAATTCATGGTGGTTTCCAACCAGATTTTTGTTTTATCATGTGCTAGGTCTCAAGCCTTATCGACTACTCCAAGCGAGAAGCTTAAGAAGATAGTCTAGGTCACCCAAAACTCCCCTAAGTTCATGCCAAGTGCAATGGCAAGCCGTCTCATAGGAGAGAATTGGTGAGATCAGTTTTTTCGCACAAAAGAGATCTTTTGCCTTTTAACAAGTTGTACTAACTCATGCATCATCAAGAGACTAAAATAGCTCTTTCTAAGGCTCAATATAGATTCATCACTCTACCCAAACCTATTTGACATGGCATGAATCATAAAAGGATAGCTCAAGAAAGACTAATCTCGAAAGTGCTAACATGACAAGTTTTAGTTTAAGTTGAGCAATTTTAATTAACTTATCATGGCAAAAGCTAGGCTACACATATGAAGTCATGATAAATCTAGCAAATAAGCACAAGTCATGGCAAGGTGTAAAGCATTGTAAACATGTCACAGCGAGGATAATAATCAAGGCTCAATGTAGTTATATTACAATGCGAGAATGCTAGAAATCAGAAGATCGGCTCCCCTCAACATTAGATGCAACTTTTAGTTCAAGTTGAGTTAAGTCAATATTAAGCTCGAAGCTCCCAAATGAACTCCTTTGAACCAAAACAATAAATCGAGAAGTCGGCAAAGAAAACATAAAGCATGGATCCTTAAAGCATAGATAAGATATAGTGAATACTATGGCTCGATGACTCTTATCTACCCCATATGACTCTAGGACTATCAAGCGCCCACTTAACACACCTAGGAGCAAACACGTGCCACTGTCTACCCGAGGGTGGCCCAACCCTCGCTAGAACCTACAAGAAGTGAGTGAGCTCAACCTAGTGAGATAAGTAATGACTAATAAGCGACATCCTAGAATCACAAGATAAGAGCAGTAAATCTAAGCAACTAGACAAAAGAAGCACTCTAATCTATGCTAGGAGGTGATCCCAAATGCACCCAAAATGCAATGCTGTGACAAGGAGCAAGAGCATAAATAATATAGAAGAACATAAAACCCAAAGCTCCCTCACTACAGTCCATAAGGACAAACCACCCCAAGCTCTCCCTCGAGTGAAAACCTCGAACTATCCAATGGCTTGGTGAAAATGTCGATGGCGGTGGTCACTCTCCTGGCTGGAGCACTATATCGCCCTTCTCTACATGGTCTCTAAGGAAGTGGAAGCGAATATCGATGTGCTTGGTGGGAATCTTTGCTTTGGGTTCTTAGCAATGTTAATCGCAGAAGTGTTATCACAAAAGAGTGGAACAACGTCGATAACTAACCCAAAGTCCCGCAGGTCGAAGCCATCGAGCACTTGACTCTGACAAAGAATCGGCTGCTGACAACATACTCGGCCTCTGCGGTGGGTATGCAACACTGCATTGCTTCCTTGAAGACCAGAAACAAGAGAAGTGCCAAGAAATTGGCGGTGCGAAGTGCTCTTCCTATCTATCCTCTGACCGGTGAAGTCGCATCCGAAAAGGCTCTCAAGGAAAGCGGGATGAGGAAGAGTACCAGATACCATAGTCAATGGTCGCTCGCAGGTACCGAAGATCGCTTCACCGCTTTGGCGGTGAAAGCGAGGAGAAGCTCGAAAGCGAGCGAACACACGAAAAATGTATGTCCGGTCTCGAGGCGTTGAGGTACAAGAGGAGCCAATCATCTTTGCGAAACTCCTTTTGATCAAGCGGCTCGCCATCCTCATACGGATCAAGATAAATTTGTAGAAGCCATGGGAGTCGACACAGCTTACCATCACTCATGTCGAGCGTCTCGGGAGATCACGAGTGTACTTGCGATGAAGAAAAGTACCCTCCGAGTCCGCTTGATTTGGAAGCCAAGAAAGAATGTCAACTCACCCATCATGCTCATCTCAAACTCGGTGCTCATGACATCCGAGGCCGGGAAAACAGTATGGGAAGAGCCGCCAAAGATAATGTCATCGACATAGATCTGGACGAGCGGAAGGTCGATGCCATCTTTGGCGGATGAACAAGGTCTTGTCAACTTTACCCATCTCAAAACCATGACTTATCAAGTAGGACTTAAGCCTCTCATACCAAGCTCGGGAACTGCTTAAGTCCATCTGTACTTTGAAAGCTTGAAGACATGGTTAGGGTATTTGGGGTTCTCGAAACACGGAGGTGTCGGACGTAGACTTCCTCCTCAATAAGGCCATTGAGGAAGGCACTCTTCACGTCCATCTGGTAAAGCTTGAAACCCTTAGAAGCTGCAAAGGCAAGCGAGATTCTAATGGCTTCAAGTCGAGCTCTGAGGGCAAAGGTCTCCTCAAAGTCTAGACCCTCAACACAGGAAAACCCCGAGCTACCAATCTCGCCTTGTTTGGGATGACTACCCCATCCTCGCTCTGCTTGTTCTTGAACACCCACTTGGTTCCAATGATATTGTGGCCTCGTGGGGGCTCAACAAGCGACTGGACCTTGTTTCTCTCAAAGTTCTCTAATTCCTCATGCATGGCATTGACCCATGACTCATCGGATAAAGCATGAGAAACATCTTTGGGCTCAAAAGAGGCAATGAAGGCGAGAATGGAGCAGAATTGAGATAAGCGATTTTGGCGGGTAACACGCTCGAAAAGATCTCAATGATCTGCTCTGAAGGATGAACTTCTGGATGTGTCTAGGAGGTCTGGGAGAGATGAAGAAGTGGCCTCTACCTCATGAGTGACGAGGTAGGAGCAGAGCCACTAGCTCGGAGGAAGCGAAGGCAGGGTCGATCACCTCGAGGTGCGGTGGAAGGCGGCACCTCAAGGAGTGGATGAGGGCGGGATCGGTAGACAACCGTCATCTCCATCGTCCTCATCATCCACAAAGATGGTCTCGGATTGCTCTAAAGAACACGAGATATCGGCCTAGTCCCTGGTGGCCTCGTCGAAGGTCACCTCATGAGTCTCTACCATTTTGCTAGACTCGCATTCAGGACCCTATAAGCCCTTGAAGAAGTCGAGTAGCCTAGAAAGATACCAAATCACGAGGCGTGACTCGAACTTGTCTAGGTTCCCGACTTCAAGATAAAGCACTTGCAACCAAACACACGAAAATGAGAGGCGGGCTTTCGCAGTATCTCGACTCATAAGTCTTGGTGCAAGAGTGCAGAAAAAAACTCGATTGAAACATGGCTTGCGGTGCAATGGCCTCAGCCCAAAACTTCCTCGGTGTAGAGTACTCATCAAGCATCGTCACAGCCATCTCGACCAAGGTGCGGTTCTTCCTCTCCTAGCGCCATTTCTTTGCCGAGGGCGTATGGAGAAGAAGCGGTGCTCTACACTGTCTCACCACGAAACTCTCAAAGTAGGAATTCTTGAACTCCGTGCCATTGTCCTCGGATCGCTCGTAAGGCACCGGGAGCTCAGCAGACTGACCTACTAAAAGACCTCGGAAAAGTGAAAACGTCTCATCCTTTGGCGCTAAGAAAAACACCCAAGAATACCTCGAGAAGTCATCGACCACAACAAGAACATACCACTTCCCTCCTGCTTGTTGCCTCATTTGGTCCAAGCGTGTCCATGTGGGCGGTTGTCGGTGCATCGGTCATAATGCTGTGTGGGAGGATGAGAAGCGGCAACCATCTTCTTGCCGTCTTGGCATGGAGTGCAAACAAGATCTTTGACCATCTTGAGTTTGGCGGACCACGAATGAGATCATGGTCGCTAACTTTCGGGTCAAATGGTCAAATCAATATGACCAAGTCTCCTATGCGAGAAAAGAGATCGCGGGACTCGAAGCAACCAAACACCGGAGAGGATCACGGAAGAATCGGAAAAATCAGCACGAAAGATCCTCCCATAACGAGAAATCCATAAACCGGACTACAGAAGAATCAAGAATTTTGCAATTGTTTTCTTAAAGCTCACCTCGAAACCGTCATCGATGGTGAGAAACCGAAAGCAAATTGTCTGCGACTTACTAACCAAGGCAACATCCTTAAGAATAAAAGAGGCATTATCATACAGTACCTTTGGCGATGACGCGTCGAACGAAGCGTCTCCGAAGGTGATCGACTCATCACGGAGGCGCGGGCTAGGGAGGAGAACCAGCGGAGTCTCCGGTCATATAGCGAGAACAACCGAGTCTACAAGCCAAACCTTCTCCTTCCCTACCGGCGAACTGAGTCAAACAGAGTAAAGTCTCGATCTTGGCCAAAATCAACGATGATTTTGGCACCCAATCTTGAGTAACACGTCGGCGGATGAAGTAGTCAAGCACGAGTGACCTCTATCTACCCTCGCTCTCTGTAACTCAAAGCGAAGGTCTAAGTAGACCGAAGGCTGTTCTTTGGGTTCGGCCCTCTGAAGGAGCGAGTCGAACACCGCAACATCTTTGAACACGCCATGGTAGCTATCTCGATAGGAAAGCGAGATCTACCCTCGGGACGGCGGAAGTCACGATCGAAAGCGACATGAGGGCGAAAACCGAAAACTTCGGAAAAACCAAGTCCTCGATCTTGCACAAACCCATCGGAAGAACCAAGCCTAGACCTCGTGTTGGTCTTAGGTGCACTCAAGGTCCGGGGCCGACCACAGAATGCGCCTAAGAGACTCAACATAGTCTCTGTAGCGATCTTGGCGCGCTGAAGCATCGATCGATTGTGTGTCCATCCTTCCGGCGAAGGTGCGGTGATACTTCACCTTCCGAGAGGTAGAAGCGACATGTAAAATTACCTTCTTGTCGAAATCCTGGACATAGCCCGCTGACTTGAAATGGACTTTCTCGGTCTGGGCTCGATCTCGATCACACACAGTGCTATGGAGTGCGAGCACGGCGGTGGATGCTTCCTCATGTCCTCAAAGAGGTCATATCCTAGACCACGATTAAATCTGCAAATCTTAGATTGGTCTAGAATAAGATTGAGCTTCTTCTTGCCTCCTACAAATCTCTCGAGAGTGTTCATAAAGTCTTGACACTCCCGAAAAGAGAGGTGCAAGAAGAGCGAGGGAAGAAGAGACAAGAGAAGGTAAGGGAGCAAAAGAAGAACCAAAGAGAGGGAAGAATGGCTTGTGCAAGCCACACCGACTCGAAGGGACAGTCCTACTGCTAGCCAGTTGGTTCACGTTGCTAAGCGTCTTATCCTTACCCTGAGGCTTCTCCCCCTTCTCCACAATCATATTGCAAGCACAATGTGGCTTCTCTAGAAGGTCCTTAGTTAGCTTCACACATTTCTCATCCAAAGCAATCAAGTCAGATTTTAGTTTGTTACACTTAATGCATGGTGAGCTAACAGGGTCCTTAGAAGCAAACTGAGCCAACTTCCTTTCATGATCAATCATATCTTGAAAGCTGTTTGGAGACGACCTCAAGTTCAAATGATTAACTTAGGGCAGTTCAAGCATGAAACAATCGGCTCAAGTAAAGAAGCTTGTAGTTCGACAATTTTATGATCTGCTGCGTTTAAGTTCATCTTCAAGTTATTGCAATTTTCACAAGACTCGAGGCGAGATCAAGGAGCATGGCATAAGATCCTCTAGCAACAATGTCCTTACCCTCACATGAGGTGGGAGAAGTAGTCTCATCGGTAATAAGTAGGGTAATATGACCATCCTACTCAACTCTAACTCGAAAGAGACTAACATTCTCCACCTTAACACTATCAAGTTCGGAGGACATACTATCATGTGAGGTCCTTAACTTCTCCATATCAACCTTGACAAAGCGAGCATGTATCACAATCATCACTAGAAGGAGCGGATGTAAGAGCAATAATCTCTAGTGACGGTCTATCTATTTCCTTCTCTAACTCGGCACACCTAGCCTTAGCTTTAGCATGAAAACCTCCTAGCTTAAGAAAAGCATGATTGAGCTGTTCAGAGGTGGGATCTACCTCGTCGAGTCGAGATCTGTTCATTGTCGGTTGAGTTCGCCCTCGAGGCCATGAAGCACATCTTGGGAGAAGTCGTCGCCGCTATGCTTGGGCTCTTGGTCACCCGTCCGTCATCGTCGCTCCATCCCTCCACCTCGCTGAGGTCGAGGTCGTCGAAGGCGGTGAGGGCCTGATGGAAGAGCTTCTTAGCTTTCTTGAAGTTGCGGAACTTCTTCTTCTTTGGGCGTCCGAGTGGAGGCTTCTTGTTGCGGTTCTTGTCGGTGTAGTCGTTCTTGCCCGAACCGCCGTAGTCGTTCTTGCCCTTCTCGGCTTGAGGCGGTTGCCGAATGTGGTTGGGGCCACCACACTCGAAGCAAATCACGGGTCCTCCTCTCTTCTGTCCCTCCTCCTTTGTAGCGTGGGAGAATCTCACGAGCAAGGAGGGCAAAGCGCTCATCCATAAGTGCTCTAGCGATCATCGGTTATGTCACGAGAGAGCGACAAGGAGAAATTGCAAGAGGACTCGGAAGGCTGAGCGGGATCGGTGACCAAGGCCATCGATTGTGACTTCGACCTCACGAGACAACGTCAATCTCGTGAGTCTTGAGGCGTGAGTCTGGCGCATCAAGAGTCAAGGTCGAGAAGGTCTGTCGTGTCTTTGATGGTGGTCACTTTCATCTCCCAAACCACGCAGGTCGAGTGCCGTGAGCATCGGCGAGCATTGTCCGAGTCGGGTATGTGAGACCGACCGCTCGGAGGTTGCTCAAGATCTTGTGAAAGCGTCTGAAGCACTCATCTAGGGACTCACCGACAAGCATCTCAAATTTGTTGTATTCTCGTTTGAAGCTGGTCTGTCGAACCGTCTTGATCTGGGTGGTGCCCTCATGGTATCGTCGAGGTCACCCGGATATCGTGGCGGACGGCAATGTGAGATATCTTGGTCAAACTCACTCGACTCAAACCACGGATGATGATGTTCCTTGCCTTTGCATTCGCCTCAACATCAACCATGTTCCGGCATTGATGTTCTCATCGGCGAGAACAATGAATCGAACCTTGACCTTTCGCGGATGGCATATACCGGCCTGGATGTATGTCTCCATTCGGCTCTTCGGAAGGGTGTCGATGCCATCAGCAGGCGGCTTGGTCGAGTACTTGTCCATCGCCACGGCTCTTGAGACCGGTTAAGATCTATTGAAAAGAGCTAACCGGCTCTGATACCAATTGAAGGACCGGAAAGGCGACTAGAGGGGGGGTGAATAGGAGCACCGAATCTTTTTCGCAAAGAATGGATTCAACTTATAAATCACTCCAATAGCTATGAGAGCTATGAAGATCAATGATTAAGCACAGAGGAAGTCTTATGTTGAATCCACTCCTCACCCCAAAGCTCAGCAAACAAAAACGAGGAAGAGCCGAACAAATCAGGACAATCGGTACAACCGCGAGCAAGCGGCGGTTGTACATGATCGGCTACAACCCTTGAGCAAATGACGGTTGTACCGCGATCCGCTAACCGCGATGTTAAGCCGGTTCATCCGATTGTCCTGGAACAGGCAAAATCCGCTCGGGTTTCAAAAACGAAAATCAACGTAACTTTTGATCTACGCGGCCAAACTTGACCAAAATTGAACCACACCTTCCTGAAGATATTAGGAACCTATTCCAAGCAACGATTTCAGAGATCCATGCCAAGGTTCCTATCCTTTTGCATTTGAACGAAGGTGGGTTGAAAACCGGGCAAAAAGCAAAACTTGATCTAACGACTTGCTCGTAGGTGGATGATGATCTAGATGACCTTAGATAGGTTCCCACATGTCCCAGCAAGCAAGATCAAGAGGAAGAACCAAGCAAAAACTCCCGGATTGAAGAAAGCCCCAAAAATCACAAAAAGAAGAGCGAAGAGCAGAGAGCACGAAGAAGAAAACTTGATTTCCATTCATTGAATCAAGAAGCGAAATACAAAGAGATACATCCCCATACGCATGGACATTAGAACCAGAGAGGATGATTACATGTAAGCTCAATCCATCTCCTCACTCTCACAACTCAAGAACAAACACTCATCCATTCTTGAGGAGATGAACACAAAACCAAGAAGGGCACAAGCGAGGAGCACACCTCTGCCTACACCTCCACTCTCAACAACTAAAGAGCAAAGAGAAACACCCACAAAGCCTCTTTTGACTCTAAAACCCTAATTCCACCCAAGTGCTCAAGAGGGCATGCAGCCCTCCAATCCTTTATATAGCCTTGGCTAACGGGTCTCCTCCCCGTTACGCCCGCTAAGTCCAACGGAGCCCGCTCCCGCTTGTGCAGCTTTGCGAATTTCCCGATTCGCCCCTTCTGCACCTTCCGGGAAGCTTCCGCGCTCCTTGTCTCGCACGCCTCGCAACCACCTCGAGTCCACGTCGTCTTCGACACATCCTGACCGTTCTGACCTCAGCGCCACCTGCGCCTAGTCCGGTCCACCGTGTCTCACCACAACTCCACTCGACGTCCTGCAGCCACACAGACAAGAAACACGAAACCGGGAACAAGTTCTTCACAACTTGACCCAACGTTAGCTCAAACATGCAATATGCAACACATATGCATGAACACACTTGGATATGACCTATCCCAAAACTCAAATCACCAAAATGGCCGAAACTCACAAAATAATCGGTACAACCGCCATGTTACCAGCGGATCAACCGCACTCGGTCGTCTGGCTCCAAAACTGCGGTCGTTCGATTTCCAATGAAGACGAACACGAAAAACAACTTCTCTGGAATTCTTCAACGCCATTTACCAATCGGTACAACCGCTCATGGTCGTATCGCCCATAACACGCCGGATCGTTACGATTTTCTGACGGCCGAGAATGACTTCGAAAACGCATGAACCGCGCAACGACATGGTCCGACCACACAAACCAAACTCGACTGACCTAAAACCTTTGACAATTACCCATCACTCACACGGGACGACCTCCACATGGTCTCTCACCATTACTTTCAAAGTTTAAATATATTGTTTGCAAAGTGTATGTATGCATGCTTGTAGGACCGGAAAGGCGACTAGAGGGGGTGAATAGGAGCTCAAATTCTTTTTCACTTTGAATGGATTCAACTTGTAAATCACTTCAATCGCTATGAGAGCTATAAAGATCAATGATTAAGCACAGAGTAAGTCTTGTGTTGAATCCACTCCTAACCCCCAAAGCTTAGCAAACAAAACCGAGGAAGTGCTGAAGAAATCAGGGAAATCGGTACAACCGCAGGCAAACGGGCGGTTGTACCAATGTTCGGTATAACCGAAGGCAAACAAGCGGTTGTACCAATGTTTGGTACAACCACAGTTATAAGGGCGGTTGTACCGATTGTCCTGGAACAGCCCGATGCCGAAAACTAAAATTGGCACAACTTTTAAACCACTTGGCCAAACTCTATGAGATTTGAAACATAACTTCTCTAGGAGGTTAGGAACCTATTCCAATCAAAGATTGAATAGATCCACAACAAAGTTCTAACCTTTTTCTATTTGAACGAAGAATGTTTTAAAACCGAGTTGCATACCTAAACATGATCTAAACCTTGCTCGTGGGTAACGAATGATCAAGATGGTCTTAGATTCACTCCCACAAGACACAGCAAGGTAGATCACAGCAAGAAACCAATGAGAAACTCGTAGATCAAGAAAAGCCCCAAAATCATCAAATAGAGAGGAAGAACACAAAAGGACTCATCTTGAGAAATCTGGTTGGATTGATTTGAGATAGATGATTGTTGTTTACAGCCACTCCATCTAGGAGGACAAAGCTCACCACGTGAGTACACACTCAATCCAAACCCTAGAAACCCTAGCTCTCCTCTATTCTCCTCAAAAACCCTAAGCACAAAATAGGGCAACAAATGCAAGGGGTTTGGCTCAGCAGCATTCAAGCAGCCCACAACACCCATATTTATAGTGGAGGCTACGCATCTAGGGTATATTCCATTAGGGCACCCATTAAACCCTAACACACAATGGGTTAACACACGCACGTATCTCAAAGCGCCGTCTTCATCATCGATTGACCTAAACCGCTTCACCATGCGCCGACCCGCGCCGCGGTTTAGCCAAAAGGTCACCAAGGCGGTATTTGGTGAAATTACCAAAATAGCCCTTCTCGATCCTTCTCCAAAAGACCGAGTCCACAAATCGTAAAGCAATCCCATGCTTCGCCACGTGTAGGTTGATCAACGGCTCCATGTCGGCAAGTCTCTCCCGTCCGGATCCCACCGGCACCATAGCACTTGCACCGACTCCTACGCCGCTTGATCCAACCAGTCGCACCGAACCGCCCGTTCGGTCATCCATGTCCATTCTGCGCCCCGCTTGAGTCCTCTGACCTCACCCAGCATCCTTGATCGTTCTGGACCTCAGCTCTCCAAGCTTAGTCCTGATCCTCCTCGCCGCTGACCGTCATAGACCTGCAAGCCACCTGCACAGCAATAAACCAACAAACCGTTTCCGGGAACAAGTTCTTCACAACTTGACCCATGTTAGCCAAAACATGCATCATACAACGCATATGCACTGATCAACATGAACTTGACCAATCCCATATTCAATTCTCCAATAAATTTGACAATCAGCTCAATTCACTCCACAAGCAGTACTACCGCCACATATCCACCGGTACTACCGCACCGCGGACGTACCGCTCACAACACTACGGTCGTACCGCACCTCGGAGAATCCCAAAATCTCCAAAAACAACTCCTCTGGAAATTCCATACCGCTCTCAAGCGGTCGTCTGCATTTATCTTGGTCGTCTTGCCAACCAAAGTCTTGGTCGAACGCTCCAGGAGAAAATCCACACTCCAAAACATGTGTTCTGGAATTCTTCAACCGCCACGTAACAACCGGTATAACCGCATCGCGGTTCTACCGCCAACAAACTTGCAGTCATACCGCACTTCGGTAGTACCGCGGCTTCAAAGCCGGTACGACCGATTTTCCAGACGTTTGCTGAAAACTCCAGATTTCAATAAACGTTCAACACTATTGCCAATTGTCTCATCACCTAAGATCATGAGCATGTCCCCATGACATCCACAATGTCCTCATGACATCCACAATGCTCTATTTTGTTGCTAAATTATTGTCGATTAGTTGATCCTTGTAAGGACCCGGAATATTGGAATTTATGCCGAATTAAGAATCACACTTAAAGTATAAGTCTTAATCAAGAACAACCGGTCCTTAATTAAAAATTATACGAGAAGCATAATTCTTAACAAGTCACAAATCCAACACTCAAGTTCCCGGATATGTGTCTCATGTTAGCTCCCAGAATTAGCTGCTAACATACACATATCCTTACAACATTATATCACAAGCATACACGAGTAGATTATGCATACACGAGTAAAATATACACATCGGTAAAATTTTACAGCGGAAACATTTTGCAAACGAGAAACAGAAGAAGAAATAAGAAAATAAACTTTCCAGTGGAGCGCCACAACCCAAGGGCAACTTGACTGGGATTAAAGCCGAAGAACCAACGCAATCGTCTCAACTCGAAGTATTAATTAGAATGTCTTCACCTGCAACAAGTGGACAATTTCCACTGAGTACAGAAGGTACTCAGCAAGACTTACACAAATTATTAAAATAAAGTGTTTGATAGAGCCTACACAAAGGATTAGAATTGATACATGCATAAGGTTAACAACAGGAAGACTATAGCGGTTGAATTTGCATAAAGCAATACATCTTAACCTACAATTGCTAAATTTTAACAAAGCAATTTAGTAAATCAATTTGGACTAAAACAGTAATTAAATGAAGAATAATCATAAACAATAACCAATAATGAAATGGTGTTACACCACCAACACACCAGTACATACTTAACCATTGAACCGAAATCCCATCCACCAAATAAAATTGGAATGTCAAATCTATGCAAAGCGCTAATCAAATTCAAGCGTTGTCCGTAACTGTGGACACGGCTATTGAATAGTTTTAAACCTGCAGGGTGTACATCTTTACCCACACGACTTAGTTAGCCCGTAAGCCATCTAGAATAATAGCACACTTGCCTTTGGTATGCCGTAGGGTAAACTAAGATTTGGTATTTTCAACAAGTTGACACTATTGAGTTGGACAACCCATGTGAGACTGATCCCGCTTAAACAACGATCGATAGCATCTGCTCAGCAGGGGTCCACATGTTGTCTTGGGAATCCGACCAGTCAAAGAAATGCGAATCGTGCTCACTACACATATTAGATCGCGATCGGGGCCTGAAGGTGCGTACATGCGATGGGACACATATACGCCCTCACCCTTCTAAGAACATCTGATATCGATATAAAATTCACATGGCATAAGAGACGGCCCGAAGACTTAAGCATCTATGCCATATGAGATCAATACACATGTCCTTACTCTCCTGTTTCCAACTCAATAGCATTAACCCTTTACTTAACCAAACAGTGCCCATACACCGCGTGTGGAAGTACGTTGGGGCTTGAATCATCCAACCGATGTTCAGTCCTTAATCAATCCAGACAAGACAACCACATTTCCCAATTCTCGTGCACTACGGCACCATCACTAGCATCCACTTGTCCAGATTTGAAATCAGATTAGCAAGAAGGGTTTAAACTCATTTCTGATTTAAAGAGACTAACAAAGAAACAAATACTGGAAATTCATTTGTGGTTCCCACATTTGACAAGATAAGCTTGCCAAACACTACCGTTCTAAAGACTGCATGGCTAAGCAATTTCTAGCCTAAGTATTTTTAATACAAACAATACCTTAGTTTGAGTGTATGATCAAATTTAAGGTAAGCCACAAGTTATGGGTTGTAACTAGATACTACACATGTCACAATTAATTTTTAAGGAATTAGCATGCACAGTTATCACTGTATTTTGTAAATCTACAGTTCCAAAATTAGGATCAATATGGTGTAGAGAGGATGCTTGCCTCGGTAGAAGTCCACTTGTTCACTCTTGTAGGCGTAAATGTTCACTCCGTGCAATTCATAGTCTAGAGAGAAAATGCGATAGCGAATAAACACCAATAAAATCGAGAAATCCAAAATGCTCAAAAATGCATGATAATTACATATTAATGAGATTATGATTTTAGATGAAATTAGGTGAAGATTTTAGTTTAATTAGAGTTCAATTTCTTATGGACTTGTTGAAGTTAATTCAATTTCTATTGTAATCATAATAACTGACGATACCTAGAGTTTAGGTGATATTGTTTTCCTTAACAGGACACCTAGTACTCACAAACACTCTCTCTAGGCATTCTATGCAAACATCCATGATGATCCTACAGTCAAAGTCAAACCTCTTATATATTTTCTTCTCAATTAGTCTTTTAAAATGTTAACAAGTATTCAAAAGAATAGCTTATTTCATTATCTTACTAATTACTAAGATACTATTCACACATAAATGAAAAGACAGCAGCTTCATGAATTTTAGTTTGGCTAAGTTTGTTTTAGTTAACCAAATTAATTCTTATTCTTTAGATGATTAGCCTTGGTTAGTTAAGGGCTAAAGTTCAAATGGACCAAAAAGTTGTTAAGATCAAAAATTAGAAATGCCTTATGTTTATTGTCATTTGACCAAAAGTAGACAACAAAATAATTTTTTTAGCTAAGCTCCAATTATCTAACTAGTTTAAACACCTTAAATGATTTACTAATCACTAAGCTATTTAGCTTCCTAATTTGATTACGTTTCAGATTAGAATGTTGTTTGATAAGTGATGACCAAAAGACCCACTAAAGTTATTAACACTTCTAGCTACTGAATTAACATTATTAATTGCCTATCAACAAAACTGATTCTTTTCAGATTAGCTAATTTAGTGGAATGACCTAAAAGGCTAAATACAACATAAAGCATCAAATATTTCTTTACTATTTATATTTCACAACAGGAGTGAGCTAATTGTCTTCTTTTATTGTTCTAAAAATTTAACATTATAATGGGTTTTCATATTTGATTTTTCAAATTGGGCTATTTATTGCTATAAAATAGCTTAAGTGTTCAAAAGACTAAATAAATTGGAAACATTTCTAACTATTGAATTAACCATGTTATAATTCTATTGACCAAAACTAACATCTTCATATTACTATTTATGCATATATAACAGCAGTTTTTCAGAACTAAAGTTCTATTAGCTAATCTTCTTTCAAATTCCAAACTTCCAATTTATTAACTCGATTGATATTCACAAAATTAGTTAGCAGAAAGAAATATTGGTATGCAGTTGGTTTACTGACATTTCAGGTTTTTATTTTAATAGCCTCTGTAATGGATTCAAAAATATTCAATTCTAAACTTGATTTTCAGATTTGACTACTACTAATAGCTTAATTGTTCAAAGGTTAATTAAATTCTTACATTTCTAGCTACTGCACTTACTAATTCAGGAGTCTATTAAGTTTATTCATTTTCAGATTTTAGTTGCTATTGGCACATCATTGTTCCACTAATTGGATTTTAAGAGAAAATGTTAACTGTTGCATTAACAATGTCAACAGTCTAATGACAACACTAAACATCTTGATTCTTGTTCAAGTACTAAAATGCTCATCTAGACTCCTATCAACTCAAACTTCTAGTAGCTAATTCAATTATTTATTTACTACTCAAATTTTTAGTGATCAAATAATTAAGCTCAATACTTAGCTAAAAGTATTAGTCATCTTACAGAAGTATATATTGTCAATTCATGCAAACCTACAACAGGACACTTTCTAATTTAAACAACTACCATCTAACTCTTGCTCTCTAACTAACTTTACTCCTTTAGACTACAAACTAATGGCTAATTAAAATGAGGTTCCCTTAACTGATCTTTCACTAGGGATTTTATCTAATGAATTCATTTAAGTGCAAGATGATAAGAGTTGGTACCGATTCTTTGTACTTATGTGACTAACCTCCTTATTTACTTAGATTATATACTTTAGATCGATACATATTTATTGTTAGCGATTACAAAACTAACTCTTGTGAAATCGATTATTCTAATTCATTATATCCTTTGGTGAAAGTTTACTGACAACACAACCCTTTTCATCTAATTACCATTTCTCCTCTTCTTTGATCCTCACACAACTAGGAATGGTTGCTAGCTAAGATTACCAATTCATGAGCCTATTGACTTCAATACCAGTAAAAAAGAGAGATAGAGGAGAGCCTCCACTGTATGTCACATACTTGTAACCACACAGTGAAGTTTGGGTGTCTGAGGTTCGATTTGTCAAATGATGAACAGTAACAAACCAAAAACAAAAGGAATAGAGGAAGTTTTTAGTGCCAAACTGTGAAGCCTATACTCCAGTTTCTTCTTAGCTTATACTCAAATTACATCAAACTGAAGAAAGATTTTACTACCATATCTAAATTGGATACGGCATTTATTTGAAACTTACATCTGAACACTAATTGATTTCTGAAAGAACTATCACAGAATTTATGTTCATCCTTAATTAACATCACCTAGTCCTTGGTTACCTGATCATTGTTAGCTGCATTCCAAACCATCAACACCAAGTAGATCCCCCTGCCACACACACACTAAGTCATTCCCTCAAGCATTCACAAACACAGAACACAGAGAGCAAAGAGCGCAGAGGAGGGGCCGAGCAGGGAATGCTCAGGGCGGCTCGGGCGCACTGGTCGCCGGCGATGGAGACGGCGGCATCGGAGAAACGGGCCGGAGAGGTGACGCCGACCATGGAGCCGGTGTGGAAAATCTGGGAGGCGGCCGGACGACGAGAACGACGTCGGCGACCAAGCAGGCGTGGAGCTCCATGTGGCGGCGGCGGCCTGGTGAGGAGGGGCTTCGGTGGCTCGACGGCGACACGTGAAGGAGGCGGCGACCAGGGGAGGCGGCTCTATGGAGCAGGGGAGAAGGGCGGCGCCGAGGTGGATCCGGGCGAGCGGCGGCGAGATCCCGCGCACAGGCCCAGGCGCAGCCTTGATGGCGGCGGCGGAGCCGAGGACGGCGCGCAGTGGAGAAAGCGCTTGTGGAGGTGGATCATGGCGCCGGCATGGGCGCAGGGATCGTGGCGTGTGAGCTCGATCGGCATTGCGGCCAAGCCGAGGCAATGAGGCCGGGAGGTGGTGCGGCGGCGAGTGGGAGTGGAGGGGCTTCAGACGGCGGCGTGGGGAGACGCCAAGGTGACCGGAGGGGAGGAGCCAGGCGCAGATCTGAGGAGGAGCGGCATGGTGGTGGCGCCATGGAATAGGGGAAGGGGAGGAGGAGATTTTTGGGGGAAGAAGTGGAAGAAGACTGCCCTGGTAGTGATGACCGAGTGGAGAAAATATCTGGGGGGAGAAGCTTCAAGATGAAGTGGCGTGGCGTGCCGTGCGGGCTTGCTTCGGCAGTGGAGAGAAAAGGAGGAGGGGAGAAGTGGTAGTGGGGTTAAGGGGCTGTAGCTATGTGCTCACAGGCGAGAGGGCGGAACTCACAGGAGGCGGCCAACGGCAGTGCTAGATCCAGAAGCTGCGAGATTGGGGGTGGCGTGTCCCAGGGCTGCAGCGACGAAGGAGCGACGTGGAAGGGAGAAAGCGGCGGTGGGCCCCACTAGCCGGTGAGAAGGAGAAAAGAAATAGGTTTCTGGATTTTCGGACAAATGATGGATGGATAAGTGGATTGTTAAGTAAAGTTATCAAGCTTTCAAAAATTATAGAATTTCTGACGGGTTTTTGATATATTGTAAATTTTTATACAATTGTTTAAGGATTTTATGTTCTATATATACTTTTCTAAAATTACATTCATGATTTATTCATTTGTTTAAATTCACTTAGAAGATGTTTATTAATTAAGTTTGAATTTTTAGCAAGGTTAAATTGAGTTCCTAAATTTGATAAAATTCATTTTTATTTATGGTAATCATTCTAGTATTTAAATAAATTATTTTCCATAGATTTTTATGAGTTTTTATTTCAAATTTCTTTTGTGATTTTAGTTTGAGTTAGAGGTTTACATTTGATTTTAAGATTTTCAAATGCATAATTTATGCACATGCTCCAGAAATAATTTGAAATGCATATAATTACTATTTATTAAAGTTGGGCTGTAACAATCCTATAGATGCATACTCTGTAGGTAAATGTTCAATCTCTACTACTAAGCCTAGGAATATCTTGCTGTGATTTAGAGTTCGTTGGATGAACTCTTATCACTTAGTAGTTTACGTGTTGATATTGCTTAGAAATGCTTAGCTAACGGTAGAATTGAGCGGTTATCGACTTAGTCGATAGCTTTGATCACACAAAAAATTATTATTCCATTATGTCCAGCACTTATGCTTTGTTACTTTGTAAAGAAATAAAATTGAAAACAAATTGTTATCGACTTGGGCACAATGGATGATGGTGTGATCTCATGGTGTGTTGGAATAGTGCCTAAGTCCCCAGGACCGAAAGTTACTTGTGTCACTAAAGCGAGCAATCTTTGCGTGCTAACCACACGAGGGCATATGGAACCTCTCTTGGCTAAGTACTTTGGGGTGTTAATTAATGAGTCGTGTGGTGGTTAAAAAGGAAAATGTTTGTTGTTGGGAAAGGAGGGAGCACCATGATTGCTTAGGGTGGACGGTGCATCCTACTCTTCGTATGGGTCCTTAGTGGGAGCCCGTGAGCAGTGATCCGCTAGGTGATAACCCCCATACGTGCGACTCTTAATTAGCACAATCCATTGGAAATGTCTCGTAGGACTTAGCCGTGCCGGCATACCAAAGGAAGTGTGCTAAATAGCTTGGCGAAAAGGCGGTCTGACGTGTGGGTACATTGGTACACCCCTGCAGGGTTAAATCTATTCGAATAGCCTCGTCCTTGGTTATGGACATGCTTGGTAAGGTCGTGCAAGAACTAGACTATAACCTTTAATTAAAACTTGTTGGGTTGGTATGAATGGGTAATTCATGCTATTGTTGTGGTGACTATTGGGTTAGTCACTTCTAGGATGTCTTTATTGTTGTTATTATTATTTGTATCGCTGTTATTTCAACAATTAAAAACAGTTTGTCAAATTGCTTTAAATCTACTACCTTATCACAAATGAAAACTTGCTTTATGCTAAAAATGAGCCTAGAGCCTTCCACTTAAATAAGCTTGCATGTAGTTATGTATAGGCTGTTACACTATACGTCAGTCTTGTGAGTACATTTTTGTACTCATTTGCTTTGCTTAAATTTAATTGTTGCAGAGGAGGAAGCTGATCCCCAAGGGATCCACTTTTGTGAGATGTGCGGCGGGTTTGACGACTAGGTTGGCGGCCTGGTTGGTTGCCTTGTGGGTTAAAGGCGCACTAATTGGCTCTTGTTTATCGCCATCTTATGGCTTTTGCTTCCGCTGTTTATTTAACTCTTTAGATGTTATTTGGCCGGTCGGCCCCTTTTGTAATAACTCTATTATGTATGTCCTTTGCTTTATTTAGTTCGTGCTTTGGTTCTGTGCTTGTATGGAATTGATGTATGATTTTGTAAAAGAGTGTATGTACAGCACTTCTGGGATGTACATATTTTCCCAAGGCACAGGATATTTTGTTTGTGATGCTAGGGTCAATGGAATGACTAAGTATTACAAGCTAAATACCCCGGGGTCTCACAAAGCTTGGTATCAAAGCCATACTGACCATAGAAACCCTAGCTTGGTCATCTTTAGGATGTTTTGAAAAACTTAGTTTCAAAATATCAAATGGTTTATGAAAGTTTAAGTAAGTTCTCAAATTTTGCTCCTTACCTATCTTAGATTGCTCATCTCACCTTACTCTTGTTGGAGTTTGAAAAAGGTTGTTTTCCTCTCCTTCTTTCAAAAGATAGTTGTTATCGTTTAATTTTGGTTTTGGGTAACCAATGAGAGTTGTAAATTTGAAGTGTTGGCTGTCTTTTGGTGAAGAGTAGAAGTGCTTGGAGCTTGGAGTCAATTTCTGGACAGCAAGCTTTTAATTAGTAAATAAGGTAGATAATGAGAGGATAATTCAACTAAAACTTGTAGGAATAAAAGGGTAAGATGTGATATTAGTTAGCTAAGTATCTAACACCACTTTTGCTGGTTTTACCTTGCTCTCTAGGTGGGTTAGATTTAGAGTTGGGTTCTGAATTTTATCTTCCTAACCGATTGCTCGTTCTTTCAATACGGGTTAGTCGTGTTAGGAAGTTGATCCTAAGTCTTGTGGTTTCTTGTTGTTCTTGTGCCTGTTGTAAGCTTGTAGACTTCTTTTCTTCGCTGTCTTGTTAGCTTTCGGTTAGGGTGATGCCCATTCCCCTAGTCGTTGGCTTTCCTTTTTTGCTTTCTTTAGCTTTTAGTTTCGGGTTTTGTTGCTAACCCCTTTCTTCGGCATAGGATGGCTGGAAGGACTCGAAGCGATCAAGGTCACTCAGCTGGTCAGGATGAGGAGCTTCCGCCTCCTCCGACCATGGCCGAGGTTCTCGCTTAGATCGAGCGCAACCGCATGGATCAAACGAGGATTTTGGAGGCTATCGCGCGCAACACATCCGCTCATTTTGGTGCCTCCGGATCAGGGGGAGGAGGTGGACATCAGCCGCGAGGGGGACTCTCGGAGTTCCTTCGCACTCAACCGCCCACTTTCTCTAGGTCTGAGGACCTACTGGAGGCAGACGATTGGTTGCGTCTGGTTGAGCGGAAGCTCAACGTTGCTCAGTGCCAGGACCAGGAGAAGGCACTCTTTGCCTCCCATCAGCTGGAAGGTGCAGCTCTTTCATGGTGGGAGAATTTCCTTGCCATGCGGCCCGCGGGCCATGTTGTCTCTTGGGATGAGTTCCGTACTGCTTTCCGCCGGGCTCACATCCCCACCGGCTTGATGAAGCTCAAGAAGAAGGAGTTTCTTGCGCTCAAGCAAGGGCACAGATCGGTGGCAGAGTATTTGTACGAGTTTAACCATTTGGCTCGTTATGCTCCACAAGAGGTGGCCACTGATGAGGCCACTAATTGTTGCAGAGGAGGAAGCTGATCCCCAAGGGATCCACTTTTATGAGATGTGCGGCGGGTTTGACGACTAGATTGGCGTCCCGTGTAACGACCCGGCTCAGGGCACACCCGGGAGGTCCCTCAGGACCTCCTGGGAGGTCCAGAGAGGATCCCCCAGGACGTCCCGAGTGGTCCCTCAGGACCTCTTGGGAGGTCCGCAAAGGACTTCCCAGGACATCCCGAGAGGACATCCCGGTGGACCGCACAGACCTCCCGAGAGGTCCGAGAGGACCACTCGGAGGTCTGGGAGGTCTTGACCCGCAGAGGTCGCTGGACCTCAGACCTCCCCAAAACTCCACGTCTCCACTCGAGGGAGGTCCGAAGGGAACCACCCCGAGGAGGTCATGGGGCTCAGGGCAAGCCTAAAGTCCTCTGTGATCCAAACCAGCCCCCAGAGATCATCGACTGGTTCCCACAGCTAACAAGTGATAACAAAAACATCCACAAGACTTTATTAACAGCAAAAGGAGGTTTGTTACAAGGGTTGCTTACAACTCCAGCAACAGGGAGCACACAAACGCAGCGGAGAACAAAAGACAAAGTCCACCCATTACACCACAGGTGACTGGCTGGAGGGCGCGGCCTAATTGAGCTGGTCATCTTCATCATCAAAGAAGTCTTCATCTGCTCAATATATGAATCAAGCAAGAGTGAGCACAACAACCGTGTTTCGCAAGTTACACCGTCAATTAATGAGAATGACATGCATAAGGGTATATCAAAGGACAGCATAGTAGGGTTGATTTGCATAAAGCCAATTTTATTTCAATTACAAGTATTAAATTTCAAGGCAGGTTACAATAATTAAAATTCAGTTTTACAAATCCATTTTCAGCTGGATACATTCATCATTGAAATGGTGAAGGGTACCCTCCTGCACAAGGCTTCCCGCCCAAACCCAGTTTTGGTTAAGCCACCAAAACCAATTTCATAATCTTTTGAAAACCAGAACCAAAAGCTAACTTTGAGTGACATTGCCAGCATGTCCATGACCGTGGACACGGCTATTCGAATAGATTTACACTCTGCAGAGGTTGTACACTTTACCCACATGACATGAATTCTCTAGTTTGCTTGGCATCCGTCGATGTCACCTCACACTTCCTTTGGTGAGAGGTCTAGAGCACATGACAAGGCCTTTACAATGCATTACTCCACCACAGTCCACTCACTCTAAGGTTTCACTCCCATTGGACTTTCCATCCGCTGGGTTTAAGCCCCCTCTTGAGCCGGGTGGGACTACAACTAGTCTTAACATGACAAACCCACCGCGTCCACAGGGCAAACCATGATAGAGATTTGCAAATTAATTAGCCAGGTCCCACGCCCCATACTGGGGACATGTGGTTGCACAAGTTTGGCATAGCCCATCATAGGCTTAGCAAGTGGTGTCTCAAAGACCAGTCCTTAACTGACTTGGGCGACAAACCTCAACCCTGGGGCATCGGATCACACGACCCTCGTGCATAGACATGCACCAACCATACAACCAGCTTCGCCCAAGTCAAAACCATTTTTCAGTTACTTTGCTTTACAATTCCCCCATGGCACACCAATGCCATGGGCATGAGTAAAACATCCATGACACACCAATGTCATGGCCGAAATCTTCATGGCACACCAATGCCATGGCTCAAAACATTTGATTATTTGATGTTTTTGGTCTAAACTCCCCAAATCAAGATTTTGGTCTAAGCATTACTAAGCATTTCATTTTCTTTAAAGCTTCGGGTCCTTACTAACGCAAGAACCAGATTTACCTAGTGTGACAATGTGGTTGATTCAACATGGATGGGGGTCATACCAAGCAGTAGGTTTAACTAGGGATTGAAAGATAGGCATTGAAATACTTAGTAAAGTAGGCATGCATACACCTTTGAAAACAACATAAATAATTTGAAGCAATGGGTGCAACATGTTCAAGAGTGTAACTTGCCTTGCTCAAGATCTCGAGCTGCTTCCTCTCCCTCACTGAACTCAGGCTCCCCACGGTCTGGGCAATCTACACGTGAAGAACCAAATATTCAAACAAAGCTCAAGCAAAATCTAAAGAACTCCAAATAAACTTAAATACAAAACCAACAGAGAAGCTGGAAGGTCAAGAGGAGGTCCAAGGAGCTCACTGGAGAGGTCTTAGGACTCCAGAGAGGATGTCCAGAGACTTGTTGGAAGAGGTCCAGAGACTAAGAGTGAGGAGGTCTATGGTGGCTCGGTTGAGACAGGGAGTAGAAATGAGGAAGAAAGTGATAAAGGAGGGCTCTCCCAAGATATATATAGGGGAAGCAAAAGCACGTGACCCATGTCAGAGTCAACAAGAGTTGGTAAATAGGACAGTGGAGTAGGCAAGGAATGTGACTATTGGTATGACAGGAGTACTGAAAAAGTGAGGGCATTTAATGCGACATAACGTGCATTAAATGCTTGGAGACTTCCTTGCCCACAGACTCAGTCAAAGGTAAAGAAACTGGGAGAGTGATTGCCAAGTGGGGCAGCCAAAACCCACAGAGGTCCTGCGAGGACCTCGAGGAGGTCTTGCATTGAACAAGGGGAGATCCTCACCCACCGGGGAGGTCCTGATGGTTGGATCTCCACAGGGGAGGTCCAAACGGTCAAGATCAAGTGCTCTAGAGGAGGTCCACAAGGGCAAGGAGGAGGTCCTTACCCGCAAGGGAGGTCCTGACGGTTGGATCTCCAAAGGGGAAGTCCAACGGTCAAGATTTAAACACAAACGGGGAGGTCCACAAAAGTAAAAGGGGGACCTCACCCGCAAAGGAGGTCTGGAACCGTAGGATCCAATCTAGGGGAGGTCTGAACGGTTAGGATTCCCAAGAGGAGGTCCTAACGATCGGATCTGCCAAAGAGGGGAGGTCTGGACGGCCAAGATTTCCAAAGGGGAGGTCTTGACGGTCGGATCTGCCAAAAAGGGGAGGTCTGGACGGCCAAGATTTCCAAAGGGGAGGTCTTGACGGCCCAGATCCACAAGGAGGAGGTCTGGACAGTTAAGATCTCCTAGGAGGAGGTCTTAATGGTCCAGATGTGCAAGGAGGAGGTCTGGGCCGCTGGATTTCGATCGGACCGCCCAAAATGGTTGGGACGTTCAGACCGCCCGAACGCCACAATAGATCGGACCGTCCAATGGAGATCCAAAGGCTCAGAGAAGGTGGGATGTTCAGACCATCCGAGCGTCTCACGAGATCAAGCCGTCCATTACCGTCGGACGACTCACAATCAACAGAGATGCAAATAGGCAAGGAAGGGGTCCTAGAGGACCCGGGGAGGTCCGGTGGGACACAGGGAGGTCCAATAAAGGTAAGGGGAGGTCCTAGAGGACATGGAAAGGTCCTGAAGGACACAAGGAGGTCAAATAAATGTAAGGGGAGGTCCTAAAGGACATGGAGAGGTCCTGAAGGACACAAGGAGGTCAAATAAATGTAAGGGGAGGTCCTAGAGGACATGGAGAGGTCCTGAAGGACAAAGAGGAGGTCATAAGAAGCGGTGGTACCACCAAGTGCGGGTGGCACTACCGGGCTGGTGCCAAGGGGAACCTCCAGAGAATGTTTCAAGGCTTCAAGCAACGAATGATACTCAAGAAAACATGGAAAGCTACATAGGATTCCAAAGGAGTTCAAATGCACAAGAGGGTGGCACGGACTAAGGGAGGTTGCGAGCCAGAAAGGACTCGAAAGAGAGAAATGGGTCTCGGGGAGGTCTAAGCGTTTGGGAGGTCTAGGCCTAAGGAGGTCTGGACCATAGGAGGACTGCACAGAGGAGGTCCGGACCCTTGGATCCAAACGAAGGAGAGGTCTGGACCAATAGATCTCAGACAAAAGGGAGGTCTAGACCAGAGATGGACAAGAACATGGACAGAGAAGGGAAAAATCTTCAAAACTCCAAAATCTCAACATCCAACAAGGAACTTTTAGTTGTAGTTTGAGTTAGGCAGCTTAAATCCATTATGAAATTTTAGGTTAAGCTTTGAATTCTCATCAAAACAAAATGGTTCTTTTTATTTTGAAAATTCCAAAAAGGTTCTAAAATAAATTCAGGGTGTCACAGCCCGGTTGGTTGCCTTGTGGGTTAAAGGCACACTAATTGGCTCTTGTTTATCGCCATCTTATGGCTTTTGCTTCCACTGTTTATTTAACTCTTTAGATGTTATTTGGCCGGTCGGCCCCTTTTGTAATAATTCTATTATGTATGTCCTTTGCTTTATTTAGTTCGTGCTTTGGTTCTGTGCTTGTATGGAATTGATGCATGATTTTGTAAAAGGGTGTATGTACAGCACTTCTGGGATGTACATATTTTCCCGCGGTATGAGATATTTTGTTTGTAATGCTAGGGTCAATGGAATGACTAAGTATTACAAGCTAAATACCCCGGAGTCTCACAGTTGCCCTGTCCACTATTGTGCAGGGGAAGATGTTCATGACTGAGTATGAAGCGTAGTTCAACAACCTGGTCTACTTCGTACCATCTGTGGCAAACAATGATCCTATGAAAGCCAAGAGGTTTCATTAGAGTGCTCAATTCTAAGTTACGGCATGTCATGGGAGCCACAATGTTGCGTGATTTCAATTCTGTGGTTGAGCAGGCCCGGGGTATGGAGTTGGAGATGCAGCTCACTAAGGGGCTGCAAACTTCTAGTAGTTCTCGTGTTACTTGTGGTGACCAGAAGAGGAGCTTCAATGAGGAGGTGGATCTTTTTAGTCGCTCGCTCCTACGAAGTTCAAGGGTGGGGGCCATCGCCCTCTGCCATTGTCCAAGTCAAAGCAACTGAGGTCGCATTCTTCTTCGGCGCCTCATTCTTCTTCAGTGACTATAGTTTACCACCCTATCTCAGGATAGGATATGATGTGCTTCAAGGGTGGAGGTGGACATCGTGCAAGTGAGTGCTCTTGGGTGGGAGAGTGTCGTCACTATGCCCAGTTGGGTCACATGGAGCGGGTTTGTCGGTAGAATTCCACCAGCATTATCAAGTGGGAGCTATCACCTGTATCGTCATCAGTTGTTTCTTCTCAGGGGTCTGTCCAGATGATGGCGACTGCTCCAACTCCATAGCTACCTCCTGCCTAGTCACCTCCTACCGGGTACTACTGGCAGCCAGCACCGACTACTCCGCTCCAAATTTCTACACCTCTAGCAGTTCCTACACCGTCTCAGCTGAGTGTCGATGCTTTCTCTTCCCCGGTGACACCTGGAGTACTCTATGCTATGCCTACCATTGAGTATGTTGGCCATCTTAACGTGGTGACATGTACACTACTTGTGGATTCCCATGATGCCCTTGTTCTATTTGATTCTGGAGCTACCTATTTCTTTGTATCATTAGAGTTTGCTAGGAGGGCAAATTTGAGTATGTAGCAGATTTCTCAGTCAATTCTCCTAGGGTATCATTGCTAGTTCCACAGTTTGCCCTGGATGTGTTGTTTATAGAGATGATGAGGATTTTGCGGGTAATCTTATGGTTATCCAGTTATAACCTTTTGGTGTTATCTTTGGCATGGATTAGTTGCATAGTTATCGGGCCGTGATTTTTTGGTTTTGGAAGACAGTTGCCTTGCAGGTTCCATCTGGAGAGGAGTTCATCTTTCAGGGGAGTGTACCTCCGCATTCTCTATTTGGGTTGGCCAGTTTGTTCCAAGACCGATGAGCGATAAAGACCAGATTACTCTTGGCTCTTGAAGAAAAGTCGAGTGTAGCGTTGCATATCGAGGAGATCCCAGCAATGCATGATTATTCCTATGTGTTTACTGCTGAAATTCCAGGAATGCCTCTAGAGCGGAACGTAGAATTCTACATTGACCTTCTTCCCGACACTCGACTTATTTCTTTGTCTCCATATCATTTGACACGTCCTTTACATGAGGTTGTCTGCTATGGGGATGGATGTCATGTCCGCAAGGGAGACATGCAAGGGTTGGAGAAGAACAGTGGGAAGCGAAAGAATAAGGGGACAGGGTGTGTGCGCTTGATTCTCTATCGAGCATGTCCCTAGTGGTTTGCCCCTCCAGCTGGGTCAGGGCAGGCAGAGAGTTAGGACCTGTTTGGTGGGGGGCTTAAAGCCATATTCTGCTTCCAAAAAGCAGGAAACCCTTCCTAAACAACACGCTTCAAAATTGCTTTGGGTATAAGCCAAAAGCCATAATGAATTGGTATAAGCCATATGCCAAAAGCTAGGCAAGAGATGCTTTGTTGGCCTTTTGCGGGCTAGATTTATCCTTTTGCCACTAGAGTTCAAGGAAATTACCCACCACTGCCATCGAATAAAAGGGCTTGATGAGAGGAACCCTAACCCATTCGTCCCACGCCCCCACCTTCCCATTCAGCTCGAGAGAGCGACTCCAAGGCACCGCCACCTCCCTCCCATTGCCGCCACCACCAACTTGCTTCATGCCACCACCATCTCATCCCATCGACATAGACCAAGCCTCCCGACGTCGCCGGCACCTAAATCTGGCCCACTCTATCTCAGGGGTCCTCACCGCCGCCGCCCCAACCCTTTTGACCGTCGACGCTGCCACCAAACCACTGGGTTGCCACCGTCATCTCCCTGCCATCGCCGCCACCGCCGCCGCCAACTTGCTCAACACCACCACCACCTCGTCCCGTCGGTGCCAAGCAGGCCTCCCAACGCTGTCGCTAGGTTGGATTTTTTTTTCTTTTGCTTTACTGACACGGTGATGCTACTAGGTGCTACATTAGGAAGCATCAGAAGATAAATTGTTTCGGAATTTGTGACATTATTCTAACTAAAATATTGTAATAATTATAAAAAGTGTGAGAACCCTGATCCAAAAAAAGTGTGAGAACCCGAAAATATGTTTTGTAAATTTTAAGTTTAAAAGTTGGGTGCGGACATAGTTAAAATTACAAGCGTTACTCCTATTTATTTAAAAGGAAAAGGTTCCTATAACACCTCGAACTTTGTTTGAAAGTCCCGTCCAACACCTGAACTATGAAACTAGACATTTGACCTCTCGAACTATGCAATCCAGTTCAAATAACACTCTGACCAGGTTTCGCATGGTGGTATTGCGCGCGTGGCGCGATGAGTGGGTGGTTTTACCACGTAGGATAACATACTGGTCAAGTTTAAGTGAATGACAGGTGGGACCAACAGGGGCCTCTGCCCCAAATCGAAACAAAGAGGGAATGAGCTACAGGGGCGGCGACCATAGAAGCGCGGCTGGTAGCTTGGTGGGGTAGAAACCCCTATGGCCCCATCTATCATCTTACATGGCAAAACTGCTAACTCATCGTGCCACATGGGCAATACCACACTGCGAAACCGGGTCAAGATGTTATTTGAACCGGATTACAATGTTCGGGGGGGTCTAATATTTGGCTTCATAGTTCGTGGTGCTAGATGAACTTTTTGGCAAAGTTTAGGGTGTCATGTGGACTTCTTCCCATTTAAAATGATTTTAATGAGAGTACAGAATTTTTAGGGTTGGAGAGATACAAAAAAAAAAGATTTCAGATCTATTCAAAGACTGCCGCTGTCTCGTCTCTGCGCCGCCGCCGCCGCAGAGCGCATCTTAAATCAAGTCGCTCAAGTTGTCGCCTCGGTTGCACCGCAGAAAGGAAGCGTGGCGCCAGCGATCTTCATCGCCTCGGTCAAGTCGGCGCGCGGCGCCATCTCGCAGCAGTCGCGTCGCTTCCCGCCACGCCGCGAATCTTCGCCACCTCGGTCCGTCTTGCGCGAGCATCCGGCCGTCGTCTCGTCGCTCATGGCCCAAAGTCCTCGGTCCATGCGGTGCGTCGCTAACCAATTTGCTTTGATTAATCGCCATCGGTAAAAGCAGGTCAAAGCAAGTGCACAGGTCCAGATTCTATACTTTTATTATTTTACTCTATCACCAAAAGCTTTCTTGTCAGATCGAAGAAGGTTCGGTTGTATCCGTAGAGTGAATCAATTTCGGCCAACTTTGCTTCGTCCACACGAAAGATTTATCAGGAGATTAAAAATCTTTGATTCGTGTACAGAAAACGTGTATCAAAGAGGTCGTGATTTTGCTAGGTTTACACAGATCAGTACTAGCAATTTTCAGGTTTTATTCCTCATGGTGGCTTTGAAGTATGATCTTCCACTCCTGAGTCGAGACACAAGGTTCTCGCTGTGGCAAGTCAAGATGAGGGCTGTGTTGGCACAGATGGATTCGGATGATGCATTGGAAGGGTTTGAAAAACAACCTATCACATGGACTGCAGATAAGAAGCGTAAAGACCGTAAGGCTTTATCTCATATTCACCTTCATCTATCAAATAATATTTTGCATGAGGTTTTGAAGGAGAAGACAGCTGTTGCATTATGGCTGAAGCTGGAACAAATTTGCATGACAAAGGATCTCACCAGCAAGATGCATCTCAAGCAGAAGTTGTACTCTCATAAATTGCAAAAAGGTAAACCAGATGATGAAGGTAAATCCTCCATTGCTGCTGATGATAGTTCTGATGGAAGAGTTCATGTTGCTTTTGCTGGATGTGCTAAGACCAATGATGAATGGATTCTTGATTCTACCTGTACCTTTCATATTTGTCTTAATAGGGACTGGTTTGCCACCTATGAACCTGTTGAAGGTGGTACTGTGTTGATGGGTGATAACTCATCTTGTAAGGTTGCAGGAATTGGTTCAATTCAGATCAAGATGTTTGATGGCATTGTCAGAACTTTGACAGATATGAGGCACATTCCAGATTTGAAAAGAAACATCATCTCTTTGAGTACTCTTGATGGTAAAGGGTACAAGTATTCTGGTGAAGGTGGAGTTTTGAAGGTATCGAAAGGCTCTCTTGTTGTGATGAAAGCTAATATTAAATCTGTCAATCTGTACCATCTGCGAGGTACTACAATATTAGGTAATGTTGCTGTAATTTCAAGTTCATTATCTGATTCCGATGCTACAAATCTTTGGCATATGCGCCTTAGGCATATGAGTGAAATTGGTTTGGCAGAATTGAGCAAAAGAGGACTCCTTGATGGACATAGCATCGGTAAGCTAAAATTTTGTGAGCATTGTGTGTTTGGCAAACACAAGAGGGTGAGGTTCAATACCTCGGTTCATACCACTGAAGGTATTTTGGATTATGTGCATTTTGATTTATGGGGGCCATCTCAGAAGACATCTCTAGGAGGTGCTCGTTATATGTTAACAATTATTGATGATTACTCTAAAAGAGTGTGGCCTTATTTCTTGAAGCATAAATCAGAAGCATTTTCAGCATTTAAAGAGTAGAAGACTATGGTTTAAAGGCAAACTGAAAAGAAGGTAAAGAAACTTCGCACTGATAATGGGATGGAATTCTGTTCTGATGAATTTGAATCATATTGCAAGACTGAAGGCATTGTTAGGCACTACACCGTTCCTAGTACTTCTCAACAAAACGGTGTAGCTAAGCGTATGAACAGGACCATCATTTCCAGGGCTCGTTGCATGTTGTCAAATGCAGGTTTGCATAGACGTTTTTGGGCTGAAGCCGCTTCTACTGCTTGCTACCTTATTAATCGGTCACCCTCTCTTGCAATTGAAAAAAGACTCCAATTGAGGTATGGTGCGGTTCCCCGACAAATTATTGAAATTGAGAGTTTTTGGTACATCTCGCTTATGCTCATGTTGATAATGGAAAATTAAAGCCTAGAGCTGTTAAGTGCATCTTTCTTGGTTATAAATCTAGTGTTAAAGGATATAAGTTGTGGAATCCTGAAACAAGGAAGGTTGTGATTAGCGTAAACGTTGTCTTTAATGAATCGCTATGCTTCATGATAAAGCGCCCACTAATGTTCTGTTGAGAGTGAGCGAGAATTCAAGTGTTCAGGTAGACCATTTTGTTGGTTCAAATGACACATCAGATAAGGAAAATATTGTTGTTTATGATGCACCTATTGTTGAGCAGCCACCACAACGGTTTATTGCCGTTGATAGGCCTAGGAGGGAGATTAATACACCCAAGAGGTTGATTGAAGAAACTAATATTGTTGCTTATGCTTTGAGTGTGGCAGAAGAAATTGAAGGTAATTCAGAACCTTCATCATACTCTGAGGTTATTAACTCCACAGATTGTAATAAGTGGATAACTGCCATGCATGATGAAATGGAGTCACTTGAAAAGAATGGCACTTGGGAATTAGTGATATTGCCAAAGGAAAAGAAGCTTGTTCATTGCAAGTGGATTTTCAAAAGAAAGGAAAGTATTTCTTCTACTGAACCAGCAAGGTATAAAGTAAGATTGGTTGCTAAAGGTTATAGTCAGATTCCAGGTATTGATTTTAATGATGTCTTTTCTCCAGTTGTGAAGCATAGTTCTATTCGCACTTTATTCAGTATTGTTGCTATGCGTGATTATGAACTTAAGCAATTAGATGTTAAAACTGCATTCTTACATGGAGAGTTGGAAGAAGACATTTATATGGACCAACCTGAGGGTTTTGTTACTCCTGGAAAAGAACACCTTGTTTGTAGATTAAAGAAATCTCTTTATAGTTTGAAGCAATCTCCTAGGCAATGGTACAAGAGATTTGACTCCTTTATGCTCTCTCATGACTTTAAGCGGTCTGATTATGATAGCTGTGTTTATTTAAAAACTGCTAATGCTTCAGCTATTTATTTGCTTCTCTATGTTGATGATATGTTGATTGCTGCAAAAGATAAGTCAGAAATAGCAAAATTGAAAGCACAATTGAGTAATGAGTTTGAAATGAAGGACTTAGGTGCAGCAAAGAAAATTCTTGGCATGGAGATTATTAGAGAGAGACAATTTAGCAAGTTATACCTTAATCAAAAAGGTTATATTGAGAAAGTTCTTCGTCGTTTTAATATGCATGATGCAAAACCAGCGAGTACTCCATTAGCTTCGCATTTCAGATTATCTTCAGCCTTATGTCCTGAGTCAGATTATGATATTGAGTACATGTCTAGAGTTGCATATTCCAGTGTAGTTGGTTCTCTTATGTATGCCATGGTTTGTTCTCGTCCTGATTTATCTCATGCATTGAGTGTTGTCAGTAGATACATGGCTAATCCTGGAAAAGAGCATTGTAAACCAGTTCAGTGGATTTTCATATATTTGCGTGGCACTTCTAATGCTTGTTTACAGTTTGGGAATTCTAGAGATGAACTTGTTGGTTATATTGACTCTGATTATGCTGGTGATTTGGACAAGAAGAGGTCTCTAACATGTTATGTTTTCACCATTGGTGGTTGTGCTGTTAGTTGGAAGGCAAGTTTACAAGCTACTGTTGCCTTATCAACTACTAAAGCAGAATATATGGCTATTTCTGAAGCTTGTAAAGAAGCTATTTGGTTGAGAGGTTTGTACACTGAGCTTTGTGGAGATAATTCTTGCACTACTATATTTTGTGATAGTCAAAGTGTTATATGCCTTACAAAGGATCAGATGTTCCATGAGAGAACAAAGCACATTGATGTGAGATATCACTTTATTCGAGGTGTTATTGCTCAAGGTGATGTCAAGGTGTGCAAGGTAAGTACTCATGATAATCCTGCTGATATGATGACAAAGCCAGTTCCTGTTACTAAGTTTGAGCTTTGCTCAAGCTTAGTTGGTATTACAGTTTAGTCCTAGAGACTAGTTGGCGCACGGTGATTTTTATCTTATTGGGGAATCATTTGGTGATTAATGATTTTTTATTTTGCTACAAGAGGAAATTTGTCTCAATGTGGATATTGTTAATATTTGGATCCGTATGTAATCCGAATTTCTAATATGGAAGTATCTGGAATATACCATATTAGTGGATTAGTTTCCTACTTGGACTCTAAGTCCTTTTACCCCTTTATATACCTCTTGTAAGCCGCACGGGAGAGGGACGCCTCATTGTAATCCCCTGCGTTTTGTAATCGCTCCTCATATAGTGATCATCGTCAATTGGCGCCCATGGTTTTTTCCCGCAAGGGTTTTCCACGTAAAAATTCGTGTCTCCTTTATCCCTATTTTTCTAACAATAAAAAACAACATCTAAAAAGAATTTACAAAATAAAAAAGATACAATTTTAACTCCGCAACTCTTCATGCAATTCTTGGAGTAGTTTTTTTTTAACTCTTTCTTACAACCACCTTGCTAGCTTCTTGAAAATTTTCTGTAAACCAATTTAAAAGTTCAAATAAATTCCTTTATTATGTGAGTCTTCCCAGCTCTATCCCACAAATATTTTAAACAATAGACTTCTTCTTCATTTTTTAAGAAGAACTAATATGCATAGTTTACAAAGACGCAATCATTCAATCAACTACTTAATTGGGATTTGCCGAATTCGGAATTGGGAGGTAGAATGGAAGACCGAGCGCAACTTACTGGGAATGAGACCTGGCCACAACGCCGCCCACTTCGTGCCACCTGCTCGCCGTCGCCGTCGCCGCTGCCCTACTCGCTGCGGTGCCTCCCCGCTCGCCCACACTACCTTGCACCCTCGCTTTGCTCCTGGTGCCCTTTGCTTGCTCGCATTCCGCCCTACTCGTCGCGGCCACACACCGATCACTGCCACACCCACGCAATTCCTACTGCCGTGAGGCGAGTGCTCCCTCTCGGACCTAGCTACCCTACCTGCCACACCTTGCGCCCGCACCTTGAATCGAGGAGAGAGAGAGAGAGAATGAGTTAGGTTAGGAATTTGGCCACTCGGGCTGGTGCTTGGGCCGAGAGTCACTTGGGCTATTGGAACGTGCACACAGTAGGGGTGATTAAGAGAGAAAGGGTGAATCACTAGGGGTTGAAATAAAGAGTATTGGGCCTAGTTATTAGTACATATAACTAATGTACCTACTATAGCAATTTTTTGACATGGATTCATATAAGATCGTTGTCTTTTCCTAGATTTTTTTTTCTAGTTAATTATGAAACCGGTGCAATTTATTGCATTTTTTGGAAACAAAATAAAAAACAATCATAATAATGCTAAATCAACGTTTATGTCATTATTTTCTAGGAGTATTTTAGATATTTAACGTCTCAGAACAGCCAGCCAACCGCTCAACGAAAAGTCAGATTGTGGTCTACCCGTAGAGGAGAGGCAGCTTTCTAGAACAGAGCTGTATGTTGCCTTTCAAATGCTTAGTTAGCTTGTAAAAAAAGATGCTTAGTTTGCTCACCAATCAAGCCACGTATGCCATCCGTATCCCCTGCAAACAAAACGCCAACTGCTTCTCCTGACGTGTTTCATTTATCTATTGCCAACGAGTCCAACAAGTAACATTGGGTTTTTTGTGCTTTACTGACACGGTGACGCTACTACGTGGTACATGGAGAAGCGTCACAGGATAAATTGTTTGTGAATTTGCGACATTATCGTAATAATTATAAAAAGTGTGCGAACCCTGATCGCAAAAAAAAAGGTGTGAGAACCCGAAACTATGTTTTGTAAATTTTAAGTTTAAAAGTTGGGTGCGGACATAATTAAAATTACGATTTCGTAAACCTCCTAAGAGCAGCTCCAATGTTTCTTCTTAGCCGATTCAATACGATGCAATTAATGCTATGAGCCGATTCAATACGCTGGGCACAGTCGATTCAATGGAAACTTGGGGAGAACCGGTGCATAGTTTGCATCCGGTTCCAACTTAATAAAATAATATTTTTACTAGCCATTGCATTAACTCAGTATTTAGCCGTTGCATTAACTCCTTTTTTAACCGGTGCGGGCGTGAGGATTGAGCGGCGGCGTGAGGAAATCGACAGAGAAAAAAGGGGATGAGTTGGGAGGAACCTTCTCGTCGCGCCAGAGACATCGGGGAAAGTCGGTCCGAGCGATTATTTTATTTTGCCGTGGGTCCCGTCTAAGAAGATGGGTTCGGTTCAATACATTGGAGTGAAATATATCTACTTTTGAATCTACTTACATGGCATAGTTTTGAACCTACCTTGATTCAATACATTGGAGATGCTCTAATCCTCAGTCCCCAACACAAGTTACACAACGAATTGCTTTTACGATTAATTTACAGTGGCCATAAGTTTTGCTGAACATACGAAGGGTTAAGCCCACCAGGCCACCCGAGTCCTACTTCTCTGCACCTCAACTCTCCTAAGTCTAGAGCATTCACCGACCTTCAGATCTGATAATGGTGGCCGTCGCCGGCCCACCGCCGCACGCATGAGCTAAACGAACGTGTCTAGCCTTACGGACGAGCCACCGGCGGAAGCCGGCTAGCTGCGGGTGGCAGCAGTTCAGTCATTACCGTCGCCATATCGTCGATATGAAATCGACGAGAAGACGACCATCAGTCTGTTCATTGCCCTCTTTCACGTGTAAAAAAGGACATCTTTGCTGGCAAAAAAGAACACAAATGAATCATTTAGTTTTGAACATTATCATCTAATAACCGATTACAATTGCAAACAAAAGCTCCAGATTAAAATGACAAGGCCACATCGTGAATCACGCATGGAATTTCTTGATTCCAAAATGGAAATAAAAACATTTTCAGCCAAGCTTGATTAGATCCAACAAAGCTGCTGCCGTAACAAAATACAACGTCAATTTATAACGGACAACTCAAGTGAGTGAGTGGCAATCCTCAAAACAAAGTAGAAGAAAGAAAAAAAAGGTCTGCTTCCCCCCAAATGCATCTACGGTGACGGATTGCTCTATATCAGCGGCAGGGAAAACTACATCGTTTTGTAAATTTTATTGAAACCCACCGATAAAACCGGTAACTGTCGGTTATTAGATATTTTGGTAAAATTTTGAACGAATTTTTTGAATTGAAATTTGAATTTTTCAGATGTAAAGATAAAATTTATCAAAATTTTGCATTAAAATTTGAATTTGGATGAAAATCAAATAAATAAAAAAATGCCTGGTATGAAATTTTGTCGGACCCCACTGATAACGCTAGTAACCGCCGGTTATCGGCGAAATTTCACCGATAGAGTTTTCCATGATCAACGGCGGCCACGATGATGCCTGGTATGGGAAGATGTGCCCTCTATGGGAAGATGTGGCCAAGGTGGCACTTGTGTTGCAACAAGCCAACAAGAAAGACGACATATCTGGTGCATATGGGTACGCGATTTGGCCTCTCAATTCACAAATCTACGATCGAGATCACTCCCACCCAAACCCACCTCCCACTTAAACACACATTTGTGAAAACCCCCAGCCCGATTGAAAAGCGTCATCAAATCGCCCCCACGGGTCTGCCCTCCATTCCGCCTGGCCCGTGCACGCTCCATCCCTCCGCGACCCCATCTAGGGTTTGTCCCACGCTGCCCCTGCGTCGCCCCGCACCGCGCCGCCCCTACCCTAGCACTAAGAAGCCCTTGCCACGGTGCCCCCTTCGCCTCACCACTCCCCCTGCATCGTAGCCCCTTCACCGAGCCCCCTGCGCCAGCCACCCCTACCTCGGTGCTCCTTGTGCCGTGCCCCTCCCCCTGCGTTGCACCCCCTTCATGCGAGCCGCCTGCACCGCCCCCAAGTACTAATTCAAATCTGCTTTGTCAAGCATTCTGCTAATGCATGCAAATGCGCATATTTTTCCAAGCCATTTGCAAATATTTTGGAGAATCCATAATACTGATCATGCTTTATGTGCAAATGATATATAGCAGACATGATATAAGTTGTTAAGAGTCCAGATTGTTGATTAGGCTGGGTTATTTTAATCAGGTTTAATTGATCCAAAATTATAGAACATTAGATTCTATTAACTTCTAACATTATCAGGATTTTCTTTGCAGAGTAAATTAGGTGCATGATATTCATGAAAGTTGCAAATTCTACCTAAAGTTTTGGTAGAATGTGACTTGCAGTGAATTTTTTTAGAATGATCTCTCCATGTTGATATTGTGGTGCATGTGAATTTAATGCCTTATTTACACTTCGATTTTCCTTCCTAATTCTACAATCTTATGAATTGTGTAGCACTGGACAATTGACAGCTGATGGAGAAGAAGAAAACGCCGCAGTCCGAGTTGTCAGCATCAAGGCCTAGTGAGGGGTTACCGCTTGTGCCGTGCCTAAGGTGTGATGCGAAGATGATTTGGGCAGTGTCTGGAGCTCAATGAATCGAGGAAAAGAGTACTACAAATGCCCTAACAATGATGGTGTAAGAAACTTTCCTGGTGGTTGTGACACTTTCATGTGGAAAGATCAATACGAGGTCCATCTGGCTGGGTTACATTCCATGGAATATGAGGAAAAAGAAGAATGCCGTGTGAAGTTTATCAATTCACAAGTAAGAAAGGAAATGGTTTGCTATATTGATGACCATGTGTTGGCACATTTAGCTGAAATGAACAAGTCGTTAGACCAAATTAACAAGTTAATCCTAAAATCGGCGGCCATAGATGATAAGTTTAAACTAGTTCTTCTTGTTTTTTTAATTCTTACAGATAGGAATTTCCATTACGAAGATTGGTAATTGAATGTGTTTGTGAACTGTGGTATGTATGATTGGCAACTGTAATGTGCCATGTAGTATTGACTGTGTTTGTGAACCTGAGTCATGTATGATTTCAATTCTAGTTAGGTTGTATGACTGTAATGTATTCATGCAAAATCATCTCAAGAAAATTAGTACATGTTAGTTGGTGATTTATTTGTTATAGGTGTACTGGATTGTCGGTTGGAAATTGCACGGTGAATTTACATTTGTTTGTAGCTCTTAGATGCTGGCCTTATTTGGTGGTTCTGCCTCCATGAAAATTGGTGTTTTCTTAGCAAGTGGAGTCGTAAAAAGATGCATAGTTGCAAGGGACAAAGAACCATTTGATTCTAGAATCTAGATGACCATTTTGGATCTGGACAATCCAAAGTCCAAGACTTTGAAGACAATTGCCTTCTGTTTGGACCTGATCACCAAGTGTCCAGACCCAAATAGGTCCTATCCAATTCCATCTTGACCAAAATGAAGCCAAAAAATCATCCAAGAGTTGAACATTTCAGGGAAGGAAAACATTTTGCACTGACGATAAGGGTGGAAAAAAAGCCTGAAACTCGCAAGCCAGCTCGGCTCGTTAAGAACTCAGCTCGAACTCGATCCCTTAACGAGCCGAGTCGAGCTGGCAATTTAGCTCATTTTCTTAACGGGCAGAGTTTGAGCTGGCTCACGAGTTGCTCGTTTAGCTTGTTAAGAAAACCAGACCCAACCCACTATGCGTAGTGCCGAGTTAATGAGCCTTAATGAGCTGAGTTAATGAGTTTGTTAGTAACGAGTTTAGCTTCAATTGTTAGTGTGAGAGCCGCCGGGCGATTTAATTTGTAATGCTTAACCTTTGCATTGGTTCCAGCATTACAAACCAAATTTCCCTGCTCTCGGTGTATATGTACTTCCCAGAAAATGCAGTACACATACACCGTACAAAATTTAAGTATCAACTCCATACACAACATATTACATTATTGAAGTCTTCATAATTTACATCATTTACATCATACAAAAGAGAGTTTGCAGTGGAAAAGATGCCATAAGATGGCTGAACACAACACTAATCAGTTTGCCCTTACCCACAAGACAATTGACAGGAAACGTCCAAGCTAGTCGTCCAAAGTGTAGTCGGTCTCACACTCGTCAACCCCTTGGGGGTCAACCTCCTCTGCAGTAAACAAGTAAAGCATTTGAGTACAAAAACGTACTCAGCAAGACTTACGATTAACAAGCCTATACATAGCTACATGCAAGCTTAATTCAATGGAGAAGGCTTCAAGGTTTATTTCGGCATAAAGTAACATTATATTTGCAATAGTTAAATAGATTGAAAGCAAGTTTAGCAAATCAGTTTTTAGTGAATCCAATAACAATTTGACAACAATAATAAACATAACTAACAACCTAGAGGTGACTTCCCACAGCCACCACAACAATAGCACGAATTTCCCATTCGTACCACCCAATTTCAAGTTTTAACAAAAAGTTATAGTCTAACTCTCGAAAGACCTCCCCAAGCGTGTCTATAACTAAGGACTTGGCTTTTCGAAAAGATTAAACCCTGCAGGGGTGTACAACTTTACCCACATGTCAGATCACCTTTTTGCCACGCGATAAAGCACACTTCCTTAGGTATGCCGGTACGGCTAAGTCCTATGAGACGTTTTCCAATGGAATGAGTTAATTAAGAGTCACATGTATGGGGGTTAACCCTCTGTGAATCGTCCACTACCAAGCTCCCACAGAGGACCCATACGTTGTGTCGGAGACATTGGCCCAGCCGTAGCAACTGCCAATGCTCCTCGGGCGAGGGAACCTACCCGGAACCTCTCACCCGTCACATGCCCGACACAGTAATGACACATTTCTTTTATCCAACCTAAACCTACCACCAGCGACTCATTAATTAACACTTCCCAGAGTACTAAGTCAAGAGGGTTCCCAGATGTCCTCATGTGGTTGCACGCAATAATGCTTGGTTTAGTGTAACAAGATGTTGGGTCCTTGCTAATTCAGGCACACACCCCACAATCACACCAACAACCATGTGCCCAAATCAAAATCCTTTTCATTTCCAGTTTTAGTTTTTCCAAATATGATATAACATGAGTACCCTGACTCAGGTAAATAAAGTGATGTTGTAACGACCATCGCCGAAGCGATGATCCCCAGACTACCGTTCTAAGCATGGCTAAGTGACACAACTCGAATACTACAATATAAAGTGACTAGAGCTCATTCATCGAGCTCTAAATTACAGTGAGTATAGCCTAGGCTCAGTAGTAAATGATGGATATTTTGCTTACAGTTCAATTTAACTAATCAGGTGAACTATCGCAACTAATAACATACTTGACAACATAGCATGCATACATACAGTTGAAACATTTGAAATATTAGCATGCGAAATATAATGGGATCAATGTGCATCAATGGGAAACTGCTTGCCTTGCTGAAGAAAGTCCACTTGCTGCTGAGGATCACTCTCGTATTCAATAGTATTGTCGGTACCTATCGATCGAACAAAAGAGCGAATAAGAACGAATAACACTGGAACCACCAAACACAAATATTTTTGCATGAACAGAAGGATTATGATTTTAGAAAATTTTAGAAACAAAAATCATTTTATTTGGAGCTAAGAAGAATTTTCTAGGAATTTTCGAAGTTAAAAGGATTTTTAAAGTAATAAATAATCCTATTTGGAGGCTAAATCTAATACCAACATTTTCTGTGGTAGACACAGGTTCAAAACCTATTTCATAATTAAGTATAAAAAGAATGAAAACCAACAAAATTGGATTCACTCAATTTCGAGTTAAAATGAAATAGATACGAATTTTGGAAGTTTATTGAATTATTAGTGCAAGAATAATTCAATTCGGAAATTCGAAAAGGAAAAACTCCTTTTGACACTTGGGCTGAGCTGACCCATGGTCACTGACCGGTGGGGCCCAAAGCGGCGTTGACTGGGTCAGCTTGACCCAGCCGCGGCTGACCGCAGCATCGAAGGCGTACTTCTAGAACACATTTTCCATTTTCAAAAAACGTATTTTAAGAAATGCGCAAAATCCTAATCAGCCGAGACGACCCACAAGTCATTGACTCGAAGATTCAATTAGATCTCTAATTACACTTAACCTGGATGGGGCCCACCTATCATACTAATACCTAAACTCAATTAACCCTAAAGACTTCAACCTTAATGACGTCGGCGGCTCGACGGTGGTTCGCGCCCGGGCACGACAGTGAGGAGGATGATCTGGCGATTGAGTGGGTCTCCGGGCTCGATGAAGACACGCACGGGTGTGCACATGTCTCCCGAACATGTTGACGGTAACACGAGTGCTCAAGAAGGCCGGTGACGAGCTGGCAGCGATCGGAGGCGGAGACGAAGGCGGGGTCTTCGTGGATAAGGCGCCTCGGTGACGTTGAATCCTCGGGAAAGCGCGCGTCGGATGCACCTCGATCCTAGGAGCAAGACGCTCAAGGTCTTGTCACCAATGGAGGCCGGAGGCGACGGAATTGACGGCAGCGGCGGAAGACCGAGTTTGGGGAAGAAGGTGAGATTGCGGCGAGAGAGAGCGAAAGGGAGAAAATTAACGGGCTCTGAAGGTTAAATAGGGGTCGACGATGCTTCCCGCGCGGACACGCATGCTCTAGTGGCGCGAAAGGGCTTCGTGGCCGCCATGCACAACGCCAGCGCACGGGCTTGAGCGACAATGAAGACGAAGGCGGTGCTGACTAGTGGGGCCCGCCCGTCAGCGACCCAAGAACATAAGGTCCGGTGGGTTAAGTTCATATGGATGGTCCAGATGACTTTGGGCAAAAATGGACGGTCCCGATGAAGTACACGTTCGGACAGTCCGAACGTTCAAATCAATCTGAACGGTTGAATCAAAATCGGACGGCCTAGACAAGACACAAGCTCATGATTGGATCTAAATCGGACGGTCCACATGAAGGGGCGCGTTCGGACGATCTGAACAGCCAAATCAATCTGGACCGTTGAGATTCGATCAAACGATCCACAGCGATAGGGATGTTCGGACGGTACTGTCGATGTTTTAGAACCGACAGATCTAAAATTAGACGGTCCACAAAGTTTCGCGCTGGTTGGACTAGGCGCGCTAGGGTTTGGTTTGAAATTAGTTTTGACCGAAAACAACCAAGTTTGACCGGTCTATTTTATATAGAAATAAATTTCTAAAAATTCTGAAAATTTTTGAGGGTGCTCTCAGGTTTAACTAGGACTTAGGAAAATCAATTCGGCCAAAGTTGGTTTTCCATTTGGCTAAAATAAATTCTTTTTTCAAATGAGCCTTTTTTATTTGGTTAGAATTTTGATGGTGTCAAAATAATTTTGAACAATTCCAGAAAAATTATAATAATCTACGATAAATAATCTAGTATTTTACAAATTTTTTAGAGATTTTTATACACAAATTTTTCTGAAATTAAATAGAATCTTGGTTTCAAGTCAAAAATTTGAATTTCTAGAACACAAAAATTTGAACCCAAGTACAGACTTATGAATTTCAACAAAATTTTTTGGAACTCCCATACTTGTATACATTTGAAACACAAACCAAAATATAGGATGTTACAGTTAGTAATGAGCCTAACGAGTCGAGTTAACGAGTTTGAACGAGCCAAGCCGAGCTTGTTATTCTGCTCGTTAGCTTAACGAGCCGAGCTCGTTTCCTTAACGAGCCTTAACGAGCCGAGCCGAGCCGGCTCGTTATCCACCCCTAACTGATGACAAAAGAGTAGAATAGCAGAGAACAAAAGAGCAACTAGCAAGCCATTTGGGAAGTTTAAATACTTGCATCAGTTTCAAACAGAGTTAATGGCCCTAAAGATCAACAAGTCCAGTTGCAATTTGCCTACTTCAAATCACAGAGGATTAAGTACATTGTTCGTCCATCAACTCTTGCCTTAGTTTAATTTTCGTCCTTGAATTGTAATACCGGATAAAACGCGTCTTCGAACTGTCAATACCATTCAAAAACTGTCCTTTATTCTTTTTTAAAGCTGTTTTGTGCCACGTGTCAATGCCGTGGAAAGCCACGTAGGTCAAATACCGGTCAAAACTGCTCTAAAACAGATGAAGGGGTATCTAAAACAGATGAAGGGGTATCTTTTGCGCAGTATTGACAGTTCGTGGACGCGTTTTATCCGGTATTACAATTCAGGGACGAACAATGTACTTAATCCAATCACAGGAGAAACTACAAGCTCCAGCTCCAAATTAAGGACACAAGTCATCAACAAAAAAAAACTAGCAGAATCATCCGCTCAGGCTCTCAACATCTCATGATCCAGCAAAAAGAAAGCATGTAGATCGAACAGGAAACAACTCTACAGGAGCTCAGCAGTAGAACATGACATCCTTGACGTTATCCTTGATTTTTGGAAGTTGCAAGACATATGGTCAGCAAGTCAGCACGACATAAAACACCATTGGAAGGCATTTTAAACATCAAACCATATCCACAGCTACAGCAGGACCTATCAGCAATCAACCGTTTAAAACATGCAAGTTGATCATTCAGGATACATAAATCGAGTTAGCATGAGCTCAAGGCTTGCAAGAAATATGGATGCTCTGATTCTTAAAAGTCAGAGTGCTTTTATCAAAAAGCGGACTATACAGGACAATTTCCTGTATGTGCAAAACATTGCAAGAAGTTTCCACCGATCCAAAATCCCTATGCTACTACTCAAACTTGATATCGCCAAGGCTTTTGACTCCATTGCTTGGCCTTTTATTTTAGACATGCTGCATCACAGGGGCTTTGGGGACCGTTGGAGAGCCTGGATTGCTATGCTGCTTAGTACGTCAACCTCTCGGATCATACTGAATGGCGTGCAAGGACCACACATAAGGCATCAGTGTGGGGTACGGCAGGGTGACTGCCTTTCACCCTTCCTCTTCATCCTGGCAATGGATGCCTTACATTCTATCCTAGACCTAGCAGATCAACACGGGTGGCTCACGCCTTTAGGTGGAAGATTCATGAAGGCAAGATTGTCTGTCTATGCTGATGACGCAATGATTTTCCTATCGCCAAATAAGGAGGATATGGATAATCTCAAGGAGATCCTTCGGGTCTTTGGAGAGGTAACAGACTAGTCATCAACATTTGAAAAGTCTTTGTCATACCTATCCAATGTCGATCCTTCGCAATTGGATGAGATTTCGCAAATTTCGGCAATGACCCGTCTGCAATCGCTTTGTACCTATCTTTGGCCGCCACCCACCGCAAAAGGTGGGAAAGTCTTTATTTCACCTCTACTAGACAAAATTCACGCTAGGCTGAGTGGGTACAAGAGAAACATGTTATCCCGGGCAGGAAGGCTGGTGGTGCTAAATGCGGTCATCACAGCGTTACCAACGTACCACCTAACTACTACCGAGATGCCAGTCTGGATAATAAAACAAATAGACAAAAGGCGCCAAGCCTGGTTCTGGGCCGGTGACGATATCTGCTCCGGTGGAAAGTGTTGGGTGAACTGGCGAACAGTGTGTCGCCCAAAAAAGTTTGGCGGCCTAGGGGTTCTTTGTCTGGAGCGGTTTAGTCGTGCTCTCCGCCTCCGATGGCTATGGCACCAATGGAAATCGCCAGAAAAACAATGGAATGGAATGCCACTTCCGACAACTGAGAAAGACCACCATTTCTTCCGTGCATCCACTTCGCTAATTATGGGAGAGGGCGATAAGGCAAACTTCTGGAAGGATAGGTGGCTTGGGCCGAGGTCTCTGCAAGAGTTGGCGCCGGAGCTTTTCCAGATTGCAAATAGCAGAAAATCGCAGACGGCAGGCGCAACTCAAGCAGGAAATGGATAATGGATCTACGTAAGAAAATCACCATAGACCTTATTCGTGACTTTGTAAAGGTCTATACCATGGTTGATCAAGCCCCACTAACCCATGGCATACCAGATGACATAGTTTGGAAATGGATAGCGTCAGGAAACTTTTCAACCAAATCCGCATACGAAATGCAATTCTTTGGAGCAACGGAACCCCTCTTTCCAAAACTCTTTTGGCGCATCTGGGCACCGCAAAAGTGTAAAATCTTCGCATGGATTCTCGCTCAGCATCGTCTACCGACAGCCGATGTTCTAACAGCTCGTCAGATGCAAAATGATCATTGGTGTCCTCTTTGTACAAATAACTTTGAGACAACTATGCACCTTTTTGTAGACTGTCTGTATACTAGACAAGTTTGGACGCTGCTGGCTACTTGGATCAGGCGACAAAATCTATCACCATCGCAATGGACAACGCATGAGCGGGTAGTGGATTGGTGGATTGATATCTTTCTTTCGGGCGTAAGTAATGGCAGGAAAGGCCAAGCCTCTCTTATTCTTCTCACGCTGTGGCATATTTGGAAAGAACGAAATAGACGTATTTTTCAGCATCTCAGGCAACCTCCAATTGGTTTACTGGCCATTATTAAGGAGGAAGCTCGGGCATGGGCGGCCAGTGGAGCGTTCAAACTTCAAGCCTGTTTGCCGGAGGAGGAGGCGACTCAGTCGTTGCATGAGCTATAAACATAGGAGTTTTTATTTTACTGAGAGACCATGTGGTCGTGTCTCCATGAAAGTGATGAGTAATTGACAAAGGTTTTAGGTCAGTCGAGTTTGGTTTGTGTGGTCGGACCATGTCGTTCGCCGTTCACGCGTTTTCGTGAAGTCAATCGTATTTGTCGGGATAATCGAACGACGGGCGTGTTATGGGATGACGACCGCAGGCGGTTATACCGATTGGTAAATGGCGGTTGAAGAATTCGGAGAAGTTGTTTTTTTCGAGTTCGGTCTTCATTGGAAATCGGAACGACGCGCAGTATTGAGCAGACGACCGAGTCGCGGTTGATCCGCTGGTAACATGGCGGTTGTATGGATTGTATTGTGAGGTTCGCCATTTTGGTGATTTGAGTTTTGGGATAGGTCATATCCAAGTGTGTTCATGCATATGTGTTGCATATTGCATGTTTGAGCTAACGTTAGGTCAAGTTGTGAAGAACTTGTTCCGGTTTCGTGTTTCTTGTCTCGTGTGGTCATGGGGACGTCGAGTGGAGTCGTGGCGAGACACGGTGGATGGACTAAGCGCAGTGGCGCCGAGGTCGAACGGTCGGGATGTGTCAAGACAGCGTGGACTCGAGGTGGTTGCGGCGTCTTGAGACAAGGAGCGCGAAGCTTCGGAAGGTGCGGAAGGCGAATCGGAATTCGCAAGGTTGCACAAGCGGGCGGGCTCAGTTGGACATAGCGGGCGTGTGCAGGCGGAGACCTGATTAATAGCGCTATAAAAGGAGAGGAGGGCTGCATGCCCTCCCGAGCACTTGGGTGGAATTAGGGTTTTAGAGTCAAAAGAGGCTTTGTGAGGTTGTTTCTCTTTTGCTCTTTAGTTGTTGAGAGTGGAGGTGTAGGCGGTGGAGTGCTCCTGCTTGTCCCCTTTCTTGGTTTTGTGTTCATCTCCCCTCTAGAATGGATGAGTGTTGGTTCTTGAGTTGTGAGAGTGAGGAGATGGATTGAGCTTACATGTAGTCATCCCTCTGGTTCTAATGTCCATGCGTATGGGGATGTATCTATGTGTTTTTAAGCTTTTGATTCAATGAATGAAATCTGAAGTTTGTCTCTCGAACTCTTGTTACATTCTTCGTGACTCCCATTTGATGATTTCTTGATTTTGTGAGTCTCTTGTTGTTTCTTGTTGGGAAGCCTCAAAACGAGTTGTTCTATGATGGGTTAGTGCCACAAGATCATTTGATCGATTTCTAGAAGAGCAAACTTGGTTTAAATCTAAGATTTCAGTTTTGGGTTGTCTCTGTTCTTCGTTCTTCCGTTTTGGTTGATTCCTGAGATTTTGTGGATGGATCTACTCAATCGTTTCTTGGAATAGGTTCCTAACATCCTTAGGAAGGTGTGTTCCAAATTTGGTCAAGTTTGGCGCGTAGATCAAAAGTTACGTTGATTTTCGTTTTGAAACCCGGCGGTTTTACTGTTCCAGACAATCGGATGAACCGGGCTTAACATCTGCGGTTGTGCCGGATCTGCGGTACAACCGCCGTTACTCATGGTTGTCTGGGACTCATGTACAACCGCCATTTGCCCGTGGTTGTACCGATTGTCTGATTTGTTCGGTTCTTCCTCGTTTTTGTTTCTTGAGCTTTGGGGTGAGGAGTGGATTCAACATAAGACTTCCTCTCAGGCTTAATCATTGATCTTCATAGCTCTCATAGCTATTGGAGTGATTTATAAGTTGAATCCATTCTTTGCGAAAAAGATTCGGTGCTCCTATTCACCCCCTCTAGTCGCCTTTCCGGTCCTTCATTTACTTTTTTATTTTGCTTATCTCCTCTTCTTCTTTGGTTTTTCGTGATCCTTTCGCTACATTTTTCGCTCTTTAATGCAATAATGGCACTCTCTGCTTTCTTCAAAAAAAAAAATACAGTCACTAAGTGCAAAAAGGGACAAGCTAAGCAGAGGTCTTTTTTTTATATCGGCAGCGAACAACATGCATCAACCTAGCCCACCCTCCATGAACTCTTCACTCTGCAAGGGCATAAAAAGAAATGTTTAGGACTGCCACATCTGCTACAACTTGTTGACTCAAATCAAGGTTTCTTCCTGTTTGACCATATTCAAAGGAGAATGGTTCAAAGTATACCTAGGAAAAATGTGGAGTATACATGCAGATTCATATAGGAGTCCGCTGAAACAAGATATCCTAGGGTAGAAAAGGAACCATTTATGCATTAGTACATTGAGGGCAGGTACAAGAATGAAAAATCTGGAAAGGAAAATAAAATGACGAATGCAACTAAAAAATCAGGAAAACCCATAAAAGTAACTTTGTGAAGTGAAAGAAATGAAATTACTTCATCACATCATTATTTTGCTTGTTTCCTTAAAGGGCAGTTCCGACTGTTGTGGGTGTTGATCTCATTGTATGTCCTGCTTGCTCTCACCAAGCCAATTTCTCTTGCATTTCCCTCTAGTGAGATTATCGGTTGGCGGCAATATATCGATCTGATCAGGGATGCCACAGCCAAGATATGCTTCAACCTCTTCCACTCTACTTTATTGTCGAGCAGGAATTTCCTGATTTATCTCATGCATAAATTGCTAAGAGATCAAGAACTATAGATTTCTCAATATGGCAACATTTATCAATGAGCATAGGGGATTACCTCAATTGGATCGAGCAATGAGAGGGGGCGGCGATGAGTAGGGACACGTAGGGAGGGCGCGCGCAAAGCGTTCTTAAGCGAGAGAGCATGTTCTTTGCCAGAGGCGCAGTGGTATGAGCGGCGCGGGCGCAAGGAGGCGCAAAAGGGGACGGTGATCGGGGAGGGTCGACACCTGTTTGGCATGACGCGGTGCTAGGCGATGGCGTGACATTGGGCGCTAGGGATGAGAAACCCTAGCACGTGTTGGGGGAATGAAAGAGGGGAGGGCGGGGCAAATTGAGTGTGTTTCAATCGGGTGGAAGATTTTCGCAAAATGCGTTTAAGCGGGAGGTAAGATTATCTCGCTCGATCTCAGCCGTGGATTTTATTTCAAACGGATCGGATCATCTATGTCCATATGTACATATTTGAAGTTATGTCCACAAGATATATTGTCAACAAGAAAGCCGTCCGCAGCAGCGACGGGATAGCGGCAAGATGGGGAGGAGTACCACGACGAGAGAGGAAGAAATGGGTTCCCCTCCGACGGCAAGTTTGGGTCTTTCTTTTCTACTTGTACTGGCACGGCGAGACCTTAACTTGCAGCCTTCTACGTGCGGGTGGATGGATGAGATGAAGGCAATGGTAGCCGGTGACATTGCCACGTAATGTCAGCGTATACGAATCCGCCACACGCAAGAACCGCGAAGAGAAAATCCCACATCCCAAACAATCCCTTGCCCTCGGACCCACCACGCCTATAATATAGCTGTCGTCCCGTCGCCCCCTCTTCACTTTCCATTTCTTTCAGTTCGATTCAGATCCTTTGCGCGGCGCCACCTAGAGTACCAAACCATCTCGTCCTCCCCCCCAAAAAAAAATTCTTTCCTTTCTTAGACCAACTTTCCGTTACTTGCCCCCTTTTATTCCGATTACCCGCCCATTTGGTCCAAATCAATACTCGCATCGCCCACCTGGGCGCCGCCGCCCGAGGGGAACATGGACGCTTTGAGATTCCTGGGCCACGTCCGGCTGCCGGCGCCCACCGCGGTGGCCCCTCCGCCGCCGACCGTGGCGTCTGTGTCCGCCGCGCCGGTTCCCCCATCGTACGCCGCCGCCTCCCCAGCCCCCGGCTTCCACTTCCCGCTGCTGCGGCTGTGGCCGCGCCGCGCAAGCGTCGCCGGGGGCGTCAAGGCCCCGCGCGCCTCGGCCGAGTCGGCGCGCTGCGAGGAAGCGAGGGGGGATCGGCGCCGCAAGGCGGAGGCCGTCGCTGAGAAATCGGAGGAGGGACGGGAGGGCAACTGGGTGCTGCAGATATTGCGCGTGCAGTCTCGGTGGACGGACGACGCGGACGCCATGGCGGCCGGCGCCCGTGGTAGCGACAGCGCGGTCCCGGACGCGGGCGAGGAGGATGACGGCCGCGAGCGGTGCGTGGGGTGCGTCAGCGGAGGTGGGGATGAGGAAGGCTGTGCGGCGGGGGAGGAGGAGGAGGAGATCAATCGGGCGGCGTTCTCGAGGCTACTGCGGAAGGTGTCGCTTGCGGAGGCGAAGGTGTACTCCAAGATGTCCTACCTCTGCAACTTCGCCTACATGGTGCCCCGGATCAAGGTAGAAACCCGAAAAATGCGAATTTCTTTGTGGGATCGCAGTTGAATATTTAGTCTTTGTCGAGTTTTATGTTCTGTTTGGGTTCATTTCTTTGTAAGTCTCGCTTATCTGGGTTTAATTGTTAGAGAAAGTTTGGCTTTTGATTTCGAGAATCACTTTTCTTTGTTTACCTTGTTTCGGAATATTTGCGCTTGATTTGGTTTAATTTTGTTAGTAATTTTATTTTTTTTCGTTGAGGAATCCATTTTCTTGCTCGTGTTTACGATGCAGTTTGCAGGATTAATGCAACTATGAAAATTTGTGAACTGTTTCTTCCTTCTTGGGTCCATTCTGGGGTCTCAGTTTTATTCAGCATCATCCGTTGACTGCTTGCATTTGAAAAAGCATCGAGAATCATTATAACAGGAGCTGCTCTAGATAATTTCGGCCGAATTGCTGTTTCACTGTTCCACGATACCCTTTGATTCGCGTAATTTCTGTCTCTACTTTGTGGTGTTGGCATTCAATTATTAGGTGTTTTTCTTTTTTAGGTTTTATTTTATCTGGTGATTCATTAATCAGTGAATGGAAATTTGGATATGGTCTTGCTAAAAAAAGATGCGAAATTTGGATATGGTCATGGCATTCCAAATTGCACACCTGTCTTTCACATTCATGTAGCCTAGCATCCCTTGCCTGATTCTCTTATTCTTCCTTCTCAGCCAAAGTACCTCCAAAAGTACAATTTGCAGTTTGTGACGTCATCCGTTCAAGAGAAGGCAATAGATCCAAGCCCTGATCAGAAGCATGAGCGAAAGCCCCATGATGGGCAGAATATGACTACAGGCACGCTCGTCAGACCTTGTAATGATCAAGAAGCAATGTGTGTAGCTAATGCTCAACCCGAAGGCAAGGAGAAAGAAAGTGGCCAGGGAATAAATCCATTTGCCGCTTATCATGTTGCTGCATCTGCTGCCTCCTATCTACAATCTCGAGCCATGGGAGTCCTTCCCTTCCGTTCTGGGAACGGATGTAAGAACGAACCAACTATCAAGGCCATTGTGAATGGTGAGCACGCTGAATGTCTTACTATTGACGAGGCTTCATTCGTGGCCACAACAAATTCAGTGACCTCAATGGTTGCTGCAAAGGAGGAGACAAAGCAAGCCGTTGCAGATGACCTGAACTCTTCAAGATCTTGCCCTTGTGAATGGTTCATTTGTGATGACAATCAAAGCAGCACAAGATACTTTGTAGTGCAGGTAAAGCTGCGAAAGATTACATGATAAAGCTAAACCAGCTCTGTATTTTTTTTCATCCATCGTTTAATTGTTCAAATTGGCAGGGCTCAGAGACAATTGCTTCCTGGCAGGCAAACCTTCTATTTGAACCTATTAAATTTGAGGTGCGTTTTAAGTCGTATCAAGCATTTTTTGCTGGTTACATTCTCCCAAGGTGTTTTAATATTCTATTCGACTATTCTTTAAATTCATTAAGGCATTGACAGAACATTTTTTTAAAATGTAAATATTTTGTTCATCATCTTCTGCTCCTTTGTCCAATGAGGAATGTAGAGGGCGATTTTGCAAATTCAGTATAGTCCTGAGATTTTGGATTCCAGTTTGGGGGAGCTCACCCTAAAGGCAGAGCACTTGGTTTTCCTCCTATGGGACATCCCTTCTCGCCTTTGTGGTTAGCTATCTCCCCTAAATCCTTGTTTCCTATGATAATTCATAAGTCCAACTCCTACCTAATGTCAATCAGCAGCAAAACTTTCAGAAAGTTTACATATCTGGTTGCTATGATGGGCATATCACTACTTCCATTGATATGTGGAAGCCATGATGAATTGCCGGTCATATTTTCTCTGAAGTAATGATTTCTAAAGTATAATGGGCCGCATTGATCCTGTCACCATTAATTTGTTATAGCATCTGCAGCTAGATCGTTTATGATTCATCAAATGTTTATAATATCTTAGCCAAAAGGAATTCTTGCATTATGATATAATCTCAATACCTTTGTGTTGTGAAACAGGGCCTCAATGTACTCGTTCACAGGGGAATATATGAGGCTGCCAAGGGAATATACCAACAAATGTTACCATATGTCAAATCTCACCTGAGAAATCGTGGTAAATCTGCAAGATTACGATTCACTGGTCATTCTCTTGGTGGAAGTCTGGCATTGCTTGTGAATCTGATGTTACTAATAAGAGGAGTAGCTCCAGCTTCTTCTTTGTTACCTGTCATAACATTTGGTGCACCATCCATCATGTGTGGAGGTGACTACCTGCTTCAAAAGCTCAATTTGCCAAAAAGTCACGTGCAATCCATTACAATGCACCGAGACATTGTTCCTCGAGCATTTTCTTGTAACTACCCGGATCATGTTGCTAGCATTCTGAGACTCGTTAATGGAAATTTCCGCAGCCACCCATGCCTCACCAACCAGGTAAATACTCGAAGGATCATGTTGCTTCTGCACTTCTTTGAAAAAAAAAGGATAGATTATTGTACTGAACATGTTCCGAAGGATAGGAAGGTGTTTTTTGCAGAGCAAAGATGATTTATCAGGTTTAGTCTATAGGCTACTAGACTGTGGCTACATTATGATTTGGTTAAGCTCTTTTTACTGCTCTGACTATTGTTGTTGCTGTAGTGACCTACAAAGCGAGATGTTAATACAAACCTTTTCATTATAACTTAATTGCAGAAGCTTTTGTATGCTCCTATGGGCAAGGTGGTTATATTACAACCGGACGAGAAGTTCTCCCCACACCACCACCTCCTTCCACCAGGTAGTGGTTTGTATCTGGTTGGCGACCCATCAACGAATTCAGATACTTCATCCAGAGTACTAGAATCTGCAATGTCTGCTTTTTTTAACTCTCCACATCCCCTCGAGATCCTGAGGGACGGTGGCGCCTATGGTCCCAAGGGTACTGTCTACAGAGACCATGATGTCCAGTCGTATTTGAGGTCAGTCCGAGCCGTCGTGCGGAAGGAGATGAGAGCAGAGCGGGAGCGGCGGCGGCTCCTTTGGTGGCCCATTAACCGGAGACAGGCGTTGAGGCTGCTCCAGAGGCATGCGCACATGCTGGTTGTTTTCTTGTTGCCGGCCAAGCTGCTCGTCCTGGGCGTCCTGTCAGTCATTAGATCCAATTGACTGAGGTCATCTTGTGCATTTGATTCGTTCGTTCGTTCGTTCGTACATACTAATTCTTTTGTCGAACGTTACATCTGGAAAAATGTGTCTAGAAAGAAACATTGTTCGTAGTGTTGTATAAGCACAAGTGAAGGAAATAGCATTCACATCTGCTGATACATGAAGAAATGTATCATTGATACCAAAAAGTTTCGAGGTTCAGAAGGCATCATTGGCAAAATCTCCTGTGAAATGCCATTACCATTAAAAGAACATTGCAGAGTGTACATTTGCTGACAAAGCATTGTTAAGATTTGTACAAATTTGCATGGCTAGTCAACGGGTTCAGAACGGGTTGCTTAGAAGCAAGTGACTACCCAACTTTCAGCATGGGATTGCCTTTGAAAGTAAGCTCTGGATGTTTTCTCAACCGTCCCAATCATTCAGCTTTCTCATTTCAAGTTTGGTAGGCAAGGCACGGATCTTCCGGAGCTGCTTACTTGAAGGACACGCTTTTACTACCGCTATCTTGGCAGTAACTGGACATTAGTTGCGTATCAGTGTCACTGTATGGTAGCCTTTTCTCTTGGGGGGATTTCTCTTGGGTCTAAGCAACAATGCTTTGATTTTTTTTTTTTTTGGTATACATACAGAGTTTTATTTTGTGAAACGGGCACTTCTTCCTACTTTCCTAGGATGTCGCACTCTTCTTCCTGCTCTCGCTGGAATAGTTCTGTGCTCGCGTGTGACTATAAGATGAAGTGACACTGGACCCCCAGGTACATAATTGCAGTGATTGTCGCTATGCAGTATAAAACGAGTGCTGCCTGCGACCCCTACTTATAGAACTAGGATAAAAGCGCACTTATAGAACTAGGATAAAAGCACACGCTGCGCCGCGTCGGTGAATTAATAGGTAAAATTAATAGATGTGGACATTATAGATCATAAGAATTTTGTAAAACTCTTAACCCTAAATTCAAATTTTCTGCTTAGTATGGCACTAATAAGTTTAGTTGCATGTATTCTATGCTACTTAGAAGCAAGAATGTGTATGATTTTGTTCATAGAGACAGAGAAGAGAACGGTTATCTTATATAAAAAAAGTAATAATTTTGTATTTGCCACTATTCCAATGGTGGAGTGCGCGGTTCGATGCTGACTAGTCAATACCGTTGTGTAGTTCAGCGAGTGCCCTGATCGGCCCACTCCTAACTCACCCCCTTTCCGCAGCTGCTTTATCACATAAGAGCAGTTGGCATCATGTAGATATTCAATTAGAAGAGCAATGTACTAAGCCGAGTTGGATATACCAAACTCGTGGTCAAGCGAGATTTGTCTAGCACAAACTTCTTGTCCTTACTTGTCTCCGGTGAGGAAATGGACCAACACTAACCCGTGGCTGTCCACCTACTTGGTCTCACCCTCAACTCACTCTTGTCAAGTATCTTGGGTTGTCCATCCTATTGGTCTCAACCCTCAACTCTTCACCAAAACCATTGGCGGTTAGCCAATACTCTTTTGCAAAATTTAAAAACACATTGTGTGACAATGCTAAATATTTAGTTATCATTTTATGTAATATAAACTTGTCAAGTTGAATATGGCCTACAAAGAATAGGAGGGCTTGTATGTGGGGTGATAGGATTTATCTACTCATCATGGCATTCAAAAGTATTGTTTCAATATTAAAATAATTAGCATAAATATTATAATGAAAGTAATAATATAAGTACATGAAATATATGCTCAAAATGATCAAATGAATGCAACTTACCTCCATATCCGCAGTCCTTGACTGGATTTACCTCTCGTGTGTCTTGATCAACTCCTCTGTAGCTTGATCAACAAAATCGGGTTCTAACGTGGATGAAAATCAAATAAATAAGTCCAGGCTCAACAGGAGGCGAGTTGGGAACAATATAAAATAAAGAAATCTGGAAAGAGTTCAGAAGAAAGGTGGTGTGGGATAGTGGGGGTTTATTGGGTACTTGATTTGGCTAAACGAAGTTGAAATTGGGGTAATGGGCTCAAAACGGTCAAAATGGTAATATATATATATGTGTTTATTGGGTCTGAGATGAACAGTGATGGGTCTGGTACTATTCACTAATGGATTCAAGTGGAATAGTAATGGGTTTAATGAATAGTGTTGGGTCAACACTATTCAGAGCGGGTTGAGTTTGATGAATAGTAATGGATTTGGGCTGAGGTGTTAACGGGCTTTGATCAGTACTGGGCTTGGATCATTTGGCTTTCTAGGACCAAAAGCCAATCAAGCTAGCTTTGCCAGCCCGCTTCGGTGGCCCAGCCAGCTCGAGCTCGCTTCCTATGTCGGCCAAGCAAAAAAAAAAGGGTGGTAGCGGGGATTTCGTCGTTGGTGGTGGTCAGAGGTGACGCCGGGTGGTGGGGCAAGAATCCCCAGAGTGTGGGCAACCCATTTTGGGGTTTGTAACATTCTGATTTTCTAAATCCTTTTAAAAATGTGTAAAATAAATTAAAACTATTCACTTTAATGAGAATTCAAGTTTGGTTCTGTTGGAGAGGTTTGAGTTGTTGGTATCTCTTCCTGGTATGCTTGGCAGATCCTCCCTTCAGTTTATCTTTTTCGGGCTATGTAGGTTTAGACCCTCTTTGTGGCCTAGACCTTCCCCAGGGGTTCTTAAGGTTAGACCTCCCTTGAGGCTTGGACCTTTTCTCACTGGGCGTATTCTTACGTCCGGCCTTTCCTTTGAGTTTGGTCACTTTAGACCTATTTGTTGGTTTGAATCTCTTTGGGTTTAGACCTCTTTTCTATTCAGACTTCTCTTAAGTCAGGACCCTGGTTGCCTAGGCACTTCCCAATGCCCAGACCTCTTTTCATTCGAACCTCCATGCATTCCAGTGGACCTCTTATGTGTGCCTTCGACTCTCCAGAGTTCATTTGAACCCTTGGCGTTTCTTCTTGGCCGAATGGACCTCCTTAGGGTCCATTCTAACCACCACGGTTTTGATCTCACCCAAGAGGTTGGAATCTCCTTGAGTTGCCTTGACTCACGAACTCCTGTTGGACCACCTGTTGTGGATATCTTCCCTTGGACCTCTCTTTCATTTGATCTGGTGGTCCAGACCTCTTCCTATCTCCAATCCAAAGGTCCAGACCTCCCCGTGCGTTATGTCCCTCTGTGGACCTCCCCTTTGTTTTGAATCTCACGGTTTGGACCTCTCCTCACTTCCGATCCAAAGGCCCAGACCTCCCCTGCACGTTTGATCTTGGCTGTTGGACCTCCCTCTCGGAGATCCAACTGCCCGGACCTCAACCTGCCTTTAATCCCAACCACGGGATCTCTTTGTAGTTCTCTGGACCTCATGTCCAAGACCTCTCCGTGGCCTTTTAACTTGGCCCTGGACTTTCTCGCCAGACCTCCTTGATGAGATCCTAACCGTCGGGATCTCCTTTGTTGATCTGTCGTCGGGACCTCCCATGTCCAGACCTCCCCTGTATGTCTGGACCTCCTCAACCTTCAGACCTCCTTGAGCCGCAGGACCTCTTTTGATGAAGTCCTGGTTGTCCGAACCTTAGTCACGTGGACCTCCTCCATGTGTATTTGGACCACTCCACGTTCGGACCTCCTTTGTGTATATCAGGACCTCTTAGCCCCGGACCTCCTCGAGGACCTCTCCTGCGGGGGCAAGACCTCCCCTTTTGACCCGACTGTTTCTAAATTGACTGGCCCCACCTACCAGTCTTAATCATTCTCATTTCCTCATACGTTATTATATTGAGCATTTAATGTGTGTCTTGTCACATTAAATGCATCCATATCGTGGTGTTTTACTGAATTTGGTCACTTAGCCGTATTCGACATTTTTCTTTATTCCTTCCCATAGCAACATACATTGTCCTTCCTCGTACCTTTTGCCCAGAACGGTAGTGACACATGCCCTGCCACTACCTACCTTTGACCCATTTCTATACTTATCCTTGACACGTATATTTCTAGTTTTCTTCACCATTTTGATTACAATTAGACCAAGAAATTCTACCACATCACCTTCCTCCCTTTCTCCACCCTCTGTTACCTTGGCTCTCGTCGGTGGCTCCCAGGAAAAACTTTGCTGCTCCCGACCTCCCCTCCATCCATTGTTTCTTCTATCCCTGGTAAGTCCCTTGGCGATCTCCTCTGCTCTCGTTTTTACTACTGCACTGAGCTGGTCATGTCCATCTCAGGACCTCCTTTAGTGGACTTCTTTTGGGTTTCTAGGGCTTTTGTGTGAGGACCTCATCTCTGGGCTTTACGCAAGAATCATTTCTCGGGACTTCTCTGTTCTCTTGCTTGAATCACTCCTTTGGGGTCTTTTGCTAAAAGACCATCTCCTCTGTAGCTTGGACCTCCTCCAAAAGAACCGTTCTAAAGATATAGACCTCTTCGTTGATTATGTTTTGGACTCCTCTGGGATTCTTTTGGTTTTCTTGTTGTTCTCAATTGGTTCTTTATTTGAGTTTCCTTGAATTTGCTCCTTTACAGTGTAGATTGCGAAGACTCGAGGAGTGCGAGTGCCTGTAAGAGGAAGATTCTCGGGACGATGAGCAAGGCAAGTTGCACTCTTGATCATATTGCACCCAATAATTCAATCTATTTATGTTCAATTTCAAAGTTTAATGCATGTCTATCTTTACCCGATTATTTCAATACTGCTTTTAAATTCATAGTTATACCTACTTCCTTGGTATGGCCTTTGTTGACTTTGGGTGAACTCATTGTCACCTTTAGATCAAACTTGGGTCATGCAATAGTGTGAGCCCAACCATTTGAAAGACTTGTGCTTAGTCGGGCTTAGACCAAAAATATTGATTTGGGAAATCTTTACCAACATGACCAAATATTGCTTAAAATATTTTAACCATGACATTGGGGTGTCATGGGAATGTGAAAGTGTTCTTTGGGAAGCAAAGATAATGAAATTGGAATTAGACTGGGGCGAAATGGTTTGCTTGGCTGGTGCAATGTTTGTGCACGGACTCTATCCTGGTAAAGGTGGAGGTCCAGGAGGTTGTGAAAGTCGCCCTAGTCATGTGAGGACCGGTCTTTGGCGACCAATGCCAAGCCTATAATGGGCTATGCCACAATCGTGCAACCACATGTCTCGAGAATGGGCGTGGGACTGGTGAGTAATTTGCAAAACTCCATCATATCTTTGCTCCATTGGAGGTGTGGGAGGTCTTGTAAGATTGATGGTCCTTTATGACCTATTGTTCCCCTTTGGTGCAAGAGGGGCTTCATTGGATTCTTTGTCCATAGGGGGTGAAACCTTAGCAAGGAAAGGTGTGGTGGAGCAATGCATTGTAAAGGCCTTGTCATGAGCTCTAGACCTCTTACCTTTGGTAGTGAGAGGTGGCATTGACGGATCTTGGGATAAACTAGAGAAATCATATCATGTGGGTAAAGTGTACAACCTCTGCGAGTTAAATCTATTGAATAGCCGTGTCCACGGTCATGGACGTGCTGGCAAAGGCTACTCAGAGTTAGATGTTGATTTTGGGGATTTTCAGAAATGTTTTCAAATCTGTTTTGGGATTGCTATCCCATGGATTTGGGCAGGGAGCATGTTGTCAGGAGGGTATCCTTCACCAACTTGTTGATGAATGTTATCCAACTGAAAAATTGCTTTGATGAAATGAATTTTATCTATTTAAAGACCTACTTTGGAACTTAGTAATGGTAGTTGAAAGAAAATTGGCTTTGTGCAAATTAACCATAATATGCCATCTTTTGATTATCCATATATGCATGTCATTCTGCTAATCCACGGGTGTAACTTGCGAGCACGGTTGTTGTGCTCACTCTTGCTCATTACAATCTTTGCGGAAGACCTTGGCAATGAAGAAGATCAAAGCGAATAGGTTGTGCCTTCGATCGATTACTGTGGTGTCTTGATGGACCTGTGACCTTTTGTTCTTTTGCTCTTTTGTATATGTGTTGGGCCCAAGGCCTTTGTGTAACAACTCTGTAAATATTTTGCTTAAATAAAAATACGTTACGGATGTCACCACCATTGTATTATTTCGTGAAGAGCTAGCCATGATCCTTGGGACTAGCTCGGGATTCCTGAGGAACCCTAGAACAAGCACGGACCTTCATGTCCTCACAATGGGATGAGCGTGTGAGGCTCGAGGGGTCTCGGACTCTCGACCTCCTTTGGAGGGTCGTGGGTGGCCTTGGGGTGTCCTCGAGACCTCCTCATTTTTCTCTGTTGTGGTCGTGACGGTAGTGGGTGCTCCTGGCTCCAAGACTCTCTCTCGAGTCATGTTCTCTGGACCTCCGGGGAGGTCTGCTGGATCTCTGGGAGGCTCAGGTGGGTGGCCGAGAGGTCCTTTGTGGACCTCTGGGAGGTCCTGATGGACTTTCCAGTAGGTCTTGGAGGACCTCTCGGGTGCCCTAGAGTTGGGTCGTTACAGGGTTTTACATGGGCGGAGAAGGTCTAGTGAGGGGTGAGTGACGGTGGTGGCGCAGGACCAAAATAGGGGAACGGCGCGGCGGCACTCGGGTGGTGCTCCGGCCAAAATGGCTGTAGCTTGAGCACTAGTGGAGCGAGGGGAGTCTGGCGGTGGCGGTGGTGGAGCTCGGGCTGGTTTGTGGTGGCGTGGACCATGGGCGGTGGAGCTTTGGCGCATGGCGACGGCGATCTAGGGCGGCGGCGGTGGGCTTGGAACTCGGGGACAGGTTCGCGGGCTCAAGGTGAAGCTCATGGTGGGGTTAATTGGATGGGGGCGTGGATGGTGGAGGCGAATCGGTGTTGAGCTCGACGAGGAAGAAGAAAGGGAGCGGCGGCAATTTGTGGAGTTTTGCCGAGATTGTTGAAGAAGGAGGTGTTGGTGGGGTTGTGGTGAGGCAAAGGATGAAGATGGAGTCATGGGTGTGGGATTTTATAGCCGGCAAAGGTGGTGGTAGCAATGTGTGGCTCAAGCGAGCGCGACGCATGGTGGCGATGTGTGCAGTTGCGCACAATCGGCGTTGGGGAAGGGGGGAAAGCAAGCGGTGGGGCGGCGGTGCCGTGGTGTCGCGGGAGTGGCTTGGTCACACTGGCGCGGGCGCGGGAGCTAGCTAAGATGGTAGGGGCAGCGGCAGGGTGTCGAGCACTTGGCGTAGGAGCTGGCACAAGTGAAGGCGTGAGGCGAAGCAGCGCTGGCGTGGGCGGAATAGGGAGCAGGAGGTGGTGAGGTGAGTTGGCGATTACTAGCGTGGCCTTGGCACGAAGTGGGGTAGCGAGCGGCGGTGGAGATGAAGTCTACCAGCGCGACACAAGGTAGAAGCAGACAGGGGCGATGATGGCTTTGAAGAAGACGTTTTCGGTAGAGGAAGATGGAATGGTCAAATGAGGAAAGCGGAAATGGTTTGAGAGTTTTTGAATTTGGCAATATTTGAAAATTGAAAACAAACACCAAAAACTTTTGAAATTCCAAAATTTTTGAGTTGTTTCATTAGGTAGATGATCTAATACTCACTACTACAAAAAGGCTATCTTGAGCGCCTCATCACAGACGGTTGACCAAAACCGTCAGATATATATCTCTAATCACGCAGGCGATTTTGGTTTAGAGGCAAATGCGTATTCACGCTACGCTAAAAACCATCTCGTGAAGAGGTAATATCACGATACGGTTCATAGCTAAAACCGTCGATGACTTATCATAGGCGGTTATTATTAATAACCGTCGTGATAATTCTACATATCACGACGGTTTTCAACGAGAACCGTCGTGAAACATCACGAGCGGTTCTTAACAATAACTATGCGTGATATTACTACATATCGAGACGGTTTTTGTTATAACCGCTCGTGATAATATCACTACAGCTCGATTGAAGCCCGATGAGTTTCTTCGTAGCCGATGCATCTCAATTCGTCGCATCAATGCCGCTTCGGCTCCCCGATGCGTCTCTTCGTCTCATGCTCTAAATTTATTCCTTGTTTTATAAAAAGGATCATCCACCATCAAAGATGATCATCCCCACTTATACAAAAAAAAACAGAAATGGCTGCTTCTTCTATTTCCTTGTCGCTGGCATTGATGGCCAACCTAGCTGCACTGTACGAGCACCTCTCTCGTTGTACGTTGAACCGTGCTACGAAAGAACACTGTTTCAACAGTGTCTTCACTCCTCTGTCTGAGAATTTGCCGGAGCAAGTGACGGCCACCTTCCGCCGTCTTGACATCCTCCTCCACCGTGTCTTCCGGGTGATCTCCCACTTTCGGCGAGTTTACCGTGTCATCGACGTGGTCCTCCAAAACGGCGTTGCATCGTCTCGGGGAGGCTTGCCGTCACTTGGACCTGCGTGTCGAGGCAACAGCGATCGAAAGTCGACGAGGCGAGACCCTTCAAGCAAGGGAAGAGAGCCTATGGGCTCAATTCTTCTTAGTTCAACGATCAGGGTCTTGGAGACACTTTCGAGCAGCGTGTCAGCAGTGGGCGCATTTCGAGCTTCGTTCGATCACGAACCGTCCACCCCGACGCCGCGCCTCTGAAATATTGAAGGCGGAGATGTGACCTACCTCCGCCACTAGAAAAACTTTGTTTATTTATAGGTTTCTACTTTTTTAATCTTTTTGTAGCGACTAGCCCATTTGTTTGGCCATATGAAAATTCCAAAATGAAAAAACTAAAAAGTTTGGAGGTGAAGTTACTATATTAATTGTATGTTGAATTATTACTATATATATATATATATATATATATATATATATATATATATATATATATATATATATATATATATATAGTTAAAGAAAATTTTCATGATATTTAAATGAGAAAATTGACATATAAACATGTAATTTCTTCATATCATGTAAGTGTGATATGTCCCATATCACGGACGGTTCCATTGTGGAACCGTCAGTGATAAGTATCACTGACGGTTCCATAATAAAACCGTTTGTGATAAGTCTTTTTATTAGTAGGAGCCCGGCTGCTAGGGTTTGCGCTCTAACTCGTCACTCCTCAGCGGCCTTACTCTCGTTCGTTCCCCTCCCCACCCGAGTGACCCCGTCACCGACGCCGCCATTCTTCCCATCGCCGATGGTTGTGACACCACGGTTCACTACACAAGACATTCGTACGATAAGAGTGTCTTGTGCAGTGTGACCGTTGTGCCACAACTACAGTGATGCCGCATGCCTTCCCCTCTTCCTTCTCCCCTCGGCGTACGCAACCCCCAGCTACCTCTCCACCGGCGATGTCGAGGTAAGACAAATCTATCACCTATTGGTTTGTGCTGTTGGTATTCATGTGAACCGAGATCCTCCTCCTCTTCGCGCGACTCCACACATCGAGATCAAGCTCCCTCCTCCTGCGCCGCAGATCAAACTCCCAATCACCCCTCGGCTGCGCCCGCCCCCAGCCCCCTCCTCCTCACGCCGCAACTCCGGCTCCTCCTCCCTCTGCTTGCCAGGCTCGTTCGCTACCTCGGACCTCTCTCGCGCCTCCAACCTCTTGGCTCTCCCACTAACGCGTAAGTCCCTTCTTGTTTTCTTGATGTTGTCAGGTTGTTGGTTGATCTTGATGGTGATGGCCATTGGCGAGCCGGATGCTAAATGTGTAATACATACATACATGAAGAAGTGCATCATTGCGAGAAGTGTAAATGTGTAATACATATATGTAGAGAAGTATAGAGAAATCATAAATATAAATGAATGCAATGATCATGCAGATGCTTGTTGGCTAGTGGCACCTTGCTAGCTGTTGAACTGCTCAATGATGTTAATATTCTTATGTTGAGATTGAATTGATAATTAGTTCATATTAATAGTCTCCTTACTCTGTGAAATGTAAACTGAGGGATATTGGTGTATGTGCATTCTATATATACGCATCTTGCTTAGTTCATGCTGTGGGTTCAGATTGACAAAAATAAATGGGGATGGTGGGTTTAGTTAATGCTCTCTGATGGATACTGAGGGTTATTGATGCCGGTTCTAGCTTTGTGCTTGGTTGGCTTATATTGGATGTGGTTCGGATGGGGCTTGGCTGCAATTAACTTTTTAGATTTGTAAAGGTTTAGGCTTGGTGTGTATTGTATTCGAAAACAAGATCAAATGAGTCAAAAACTACTACACTTCAATTGTCTCTCGCCATTCATTTCACCTTTATGCGTGTAACTATGTTCATCTTTGGTCAAGTTCTCCTACCTTGTGTCCCGGTATGTCCTACCATTCCATTCATAATCTCTTCTCTATAAAGTCTCCAAGCGTTAGGCTCTACTGTGCCATTAAAATTTTATATATATATATATATATATATATATATATATATATATATATATATATATATATATATATATATATATATATATATATATATATATATATATATATATATTATATAGTCCTGACCACTTTTGGGGTTAGTCACATGACATGAGAAGGATGAGACAATAGCCACGAGCAATCTCATTGAGCACATGCAGGTTTAAGAAGTATGGATGCAAGGAGAGTGTTAGGACATCCAATTACCTGGATGTTGTCGATAGGTAATTGGACATCGCTATGTTCAAAAAGTGACGTGGACGCGCAGGTACTCCGACTGGGAAGTGGCATCGTCTATCAGCAACCAACAATTCTTGAGCATGTAATCGTCTTTAAACCCAACAAGAACACCCTGGTTGGCATCATGTATCAACAATTAACCATTCTTGAGCATGTAATCGTCTTTAAACTCAACAAGAACACCCTGGTTGGCATCATGTATCAACAATTAACCATTCTTGAGCATGTAATCGTCTTTAAACCCAATAAGAACACCAAGCAACCAGGGTGTTCTTGTTGGGTTAAAACAATTATCTCAAGAATTGTTGATTCAGCGATAGATGATGCCACTTCCGATCGAGATCAAGGCGTCCACATCACTTTCTGAACATAGCGACGTCCAATTACCTATCGACAACATCTAGGTAATTGGATGTCCTGACACTCTGCTTGCATCCATACTTCTTAAACTTGTAAGGGCTCAATGAGGGTTGCGTAGCTCTTATCTCATTCTTCTCATATTCGTGGGCGATCCTCCAAAGTGGGTGAGAGACTGAACAATATATATGATGTCGGTTTTAATGACACTGGCAGCCCTTTCGCTTGGGCTTTATAGAAAAAGTCATCACGAGACGGTTAAATTTATAAACCGTTTGTGATAGAGTTCTATCACGAGCGGTTCTCGATTAATAACCATCTGCAAAAGTATGCATCGCGAGCGGTTTAAAACCGTGATGACCTTATATCATCATTTGGCCGTAAACTCAAATTTCGCGGTAAACCGTCTTTGATAACGTTTTTAAATCGTCTGTGAATATCTTTTCTGTAGCCGTGACTATTCCGGACGACCATAGCAACAGAGCCATGCATTCACGCCGCGGCGAGCAAATCATCGTTGGCCGGTTGTTTTCTCGGTGGCTCCGATTGGCATGGGGACGGGGAAATATCACGACGAAATTAAGGATGGAAAATCCGCGCACGCTTTCCTCGCGCGGCAACCGACGTGCCTGGATAGCGGACAGGTCGGGGCAGTACAAAAGTACGGTCCAAATTCAACGCGTCTACCGGATTGCGTGGCTCGGAGCGAAGCCTGAATCGACCGCGATGAGACCGCTACGTCTCGTACACGTCGGACACCACCACGTGCCTGCCTGGGCAAACCTTGCCGCCCGGTAAGGCCGACACGTATTACCGTGTAGACAGACGCTCTCTACATCTTTTTCGTACTACCGAGTATATTGCAAGCACAAGAACTTGAGGAATCCCTCTTTGGAAGTTTAATTCAGGTATCGTGCATAATACACAATTATCAACAAACACAAAATAACTTGAAGTCTCGCACACTAAAACAATAACAAATCTCCCTTATCCAAACACCATTAGAAGGGTAGACTACCTAGCTACTTACAATCCTTCCCTAGTTTACATTGATTGTTGCTGTATTGGATAAAACACTCAATTTTGGACTCATTGTTCACAGAACGACGGAGAGAGCACAATTTACGCACTTTTTTGTTTTTTGGCATGAGATGCATCTCCTCAAGAATCGGGAGTACTTCAGCTTCCATATATAGAGCTCTGCTACACGTCCGATCTTTATGTGTATGACTGTATTACAAGAAGAGAGTGTGTCTTGGAAATAAATTGTATGGGATGGGGCTTCAGCGAAGGCTCTTTCTGAATACCATCCATCTGTGAACAGTAACGAAGGAGTAGAGAGAATCGGACGGTGGAGAGGAGGGGCCTCTCCGTGAGGCTCTCCCATAGAATTGTTTAAAGAGAACGAAAGGGATGGACTGGTCATGTGACATGTCCTACTTACGTCGGACAACCAAAAATCGTACAGCCGAGCATTTTCCATTCCATATAAATATTTTAGCATGCGCGTCACTAAAAAAAATTGTCAATAAAATGATACTGATACCTGCATTATCCAATTTTCTTAAGATAGCAATTCAAGGAGAACCGTAACATGCAGTCCCACTAAAATATTGAATTTACGAAAATAAAATTGAATATATACAACAAAGCTAAAACGACATAGATCAATTTATATTACGTCCATCTCAATATTTCTTTTCCTTTATCTTCGATGACATGTTCTGTCATTTCAGTATCCATATGCTCAATTTGCAACAAAGCTAAAATGACATACATACTAGGATTTCAACACCACATTCGATGGACCAGTTAAGATTAGCGGCAACAAACAAATAAAAAATTTCAGAAATGTTAGCTAACTCAACATTTTGTTACATTGTAACGACGTATAAGTAAAATAATTTCTAAAATTTAGACATCGTAATATGGGGTGCCCGATCTTCACGACGTAGGATTAAGGATAACGGGTGATCTGTGCAACTTGACAAACCGATAGCTCCAACCACTGTCTTGATACAACAACCTACGATAAAAGAATTCGCACAACTACACGCTTTGATCAATGTCTACCGAACCACACGAAGGTAGACGTGCAATCGCTCCTGCAATCGCCGAAGAAATCACAAGAACAACCGTGAAAGAGAGATAAATTCATAGATACTCCCAATTCCAATGGGGCAGCCAGTTCCTTTGCACAAAATCTAAGAACAAGAGCAATAATGCTTCTCTGAATAATTATCATAAAATTTGTGGTTAAACAAAAAGACACAAATACATGGGCTTATACAGCCCCTAGGGTCGGCCACAATGTGCCCAAACTGACTTCAACTCATCCCTACATTGTATTATACTCAAACTCCACTACTACAGAACAGGCAATAGTAGACGCCTCATCACGAGCATTTGTTAAAATGAAAGCTATGCGTGATGGGTCTGTCGAGATCTGGCATTGCCGTGCCGACCTATCCTGAGCGGTTCGTCTTACAAACCGTCTGTGAAAGTCATTATCACAGAGCGGTTTGAAATAAAACCATCGTGAATTATCCTGAGCGGTTCTATTCACAAACCGCTCAGTGATAATTCAGCTAATCCTGAGCAGTTACGATTAGGAACCGTCATGGATTATCTGAGCGGTTCCTAATGAGAACCGTCTGTGATATCCTGGCATTATATAAATTTACACCCGACACATCCTCTGCCGCACTGCCGCTGCCTCTGCCGCACTGCCGCTACCTCTGCCTCTGCCGCACTGCCGCCGCTGCTGCACTACTGCTGCCTCCGCCGCTCTGGAGGCCCAACCCAACCTCTGTCACACTGCCTCTGCCGCTCTGGAGCTAGCAACCCTGCCGCTGCCTCTGTCGCAACCCTGCTGCTGGCTCCACTTAGATCTCTTTGCTCCTCCCCATCGCCACTTCCACGCTTCTTTGGTCCTCCCCATTGGCGCCTTTGCACCTTTTTGTGCCTCGACCCCTATTGCGCCACCTTAGAGAGGAGAAGGAAAGGAGGTGAAGGGGAGGAGGAAGGGATGAGAGGAGAAGGAGAGGAATCGTATTTTCTTCGTGAGCTTCGAGGGTAACGATCTATAACCCTTTATGTTTGCTATAAATTAATCGCTAATCAATTTAAGTATGTTTAGTAAATAGGAAGAGTACGTACTTGCGGTTTATTAATCTAATTTGACATTATTTGTTACATGCGTAGCGTAGATAGACCGAAACTGGATGTACGGTGTGAGCCGTGTGAGTCAAGAGTACATTAATGGCGTGGTTGCTTTTAAAAGAGCCGTCGAGCAGGATATGTTGAAGAAGGGGATAAATTTTATGTACTGTCTATGCATTGATTGCAGTAATCTGAAGATGTTTAACAACTCGGCGCAGATCGAAGCGCACTTGATTCGAAGGGGTTTCAAAAAAGGGTATACATGTTGGACCAGTCACGGTGAAGAGCAGATTATACTGGAAGTTAATAATGATGACATTGCCGAGGAAGTCAACGATATGCCAGATGTGGACTGTGCTTTTGATGAGGATAGGTCGCATGATGACAATCTGGATTAGATGCTACGCGATGCAGAAGAGAACTACAGTGAGAGAGAGTTTTGTAAATTCAAGGGCTTAAGGGAGGACTCGGTGAGACCTTTGTTCCCTAGCTGCAAGCCAGAATACACAAGGTTGTCAACCGTGATTGAACTGCTTAAATTGAAGGCAAGCAATGGTTGGTCCGATAAGAGTTTCACGGCGTTGTTAGGTCTCCTAGCGGACATCCTTCCGGAGGGAAATGTGTTACCTAGCACCACCTACCAAGCAAAGAAGGTTCTTTGTCCATTGGGAATAGAAGTAGAAAGAATACATGCATGTCCGAACGATTGTATCCTCTACCGTAAAGAGTATGCAGACATGCATGTATGTCCCGTGTGCAAAGCATCCCGATACAAGCGTCAGAATACTGCTAAGGTGAAGCAATGACCTCTTGCTAAGATGTTGTGGTATTTGCCTATGATCCCACGTTTGAAGCGTTTATTTGCGAACCCAAAGGAGGCAAGATTGGTGCGTTGGCACTCGGAGGAGCGTAAGAAAGATGCAAAGCTAAGACACCCTCTTGATTACATCCAATGGAGAAACTTCGATCGAGACTTGAGCAGTTCGAAGTAACCGAGGAACATAAGGTTAGGGTTGAGTACTGGATGGAATGAATCCTTTCGTTAATATGAGTAGTCGACATAGCACCTGGCCCATAAATCTATGCATGTACAACCTTCCTCCTTGGCTGTGTATGAAGCGGAAGTACATTTTGATGTCACTACTTATCCAAGGGCTGAAGTAACACAGGAATGATATTGATGTGTACCTAGCACCATTCTTTGGAAGATCTTGTGACCTTTGTGGAGCGAAAGAATGCAGGTATGGGATGCGTACAAATGAGAGAACTTCACTTTACGTGCCATGTTGTTCTGCACCATTAATGATTTTCCTACCCTTGGTAACCTGTCGGGCTTCAGTACAAAAGGAGTCAAAGCCTGTCTGCACTGCTTAGATGCTACAGAGAGTGTATGGCTGAACAACTCGCGTAAAACTATGTATATGCGTCACTGTAGGTTCCTTCCCAGAAGTCACCCATACTGCGAGATGAAGAAACAATTCGATGAAAATAAGGAAGACGGTTCAGCTCCAAGGGCTTTTAGAGGGAAAGAGGTCTATGATATGGTTAAGGATATCGATGTTGTGTTTGGGAAGAGACGTAAATTAAGAACCCGTCAGAAGAACAACTGGAAGAAGCGGTCAATTTTTTGGGACTTGCCTTATTGGGAGCACTTAGAAGTTCGCCACTGCATCTACGTCATGCACGTGGAGAAGAATGTATGTGATAGCTTGATTGGTCTCTTACTGAACATTAGTGGCAAAACAAAGGATGGTGTTAACGCACGGTGTGACTTAGTCGATATGAACATAAGGACCGAGTTAGCACCGAAAGAGACCGATACAGGACGAACGTACCTTCCCTTAGCTTGCAACACTTTGTCCAAGGCCGAGAGAAATGAACTGTGCCAGAGCTTGCATAGTGTGAAAGTCCCGTCTGGTTACTCCGCTAACATTAAGAAACTTGTTTCTATGCAAGATTTGAAATTAATTGGTATGAAGTCTCATGATTGTCATGTGCTGATGACATAAATGCTTCTTGTTGCAATTAGGAGTATCTTGCCGAACAAGGTCCGAGTGGCAATCTTGAGGCTGTGTTATTTCTTCAACTCAATTGCTCAGAAGGTCATCGATTCCCAAGGACTAGATGCTCTGCAGGCCGAGGTGGTGACGACTCTATGTCATCTTGAGATGTATTTCCCTCCGTCATTTTTCGATATCATGGTCCATCTCATTGTTCACCTTGTGAAAGAGATAAAGATATGTGGCCCTATGTTCCTACGTCATATGTACCCGTTCGAGAGGTACATAGGAATTCTCAAGTCCTACGTACGGAATCGATCTCGTGGGAGGGCAACATCATCGAAGGTTATACAACGAAGAGGTCATTGAGTTACGCATCGACTACATGGCTCGGTGGATCCGATAGGTGTGCCTCTATCTCGTCATGAGGGGAGCTGGATGGTATCGGGACCATCGGAAGGAAATCAATCACTCCCGATCTGGATCGCGACGCTCAAGCCCATTTCATGGTCTTACAACACATGACCCAAGTGTCCCGTACATCGACGAGCACAAAGACATGGTACGCCAATGTAATCCAGACCGATCGGAGGTTTGGATCACGAGAGCACAATCGTCGGTTCAATGAATGGTTAAAGGTGCGAATCTTTGGAAGGTCATCAAGTGATGATACATTGCTATGGTTGGCACAAGGGCCACAATTTACAATTATCACATGGCAAGGATCGACATAAATGGGTACACATTTTATAAAGGCTGACTCGGGATAGGAAGAGCATAGTCCAAAAGCGATGGTGTCGCATAGATGCATTCAAGATCTTGATGGGGTGAGGAGCTCCTACTATGGGCAAATAGAGGAGATATGGGAGCTCGACTCGTGCTTTTCAAGATCCCCTATTTGGTGCCGTTGGGTCCATCTCCCACGGTGAAGGTCGACAAGTGCACGGCGTCACTCTTGTGGACCTCGAACGTGTCAGATACAAAGACAAACCATTCGTACTGGTTAACCAAGTTGTTCAAGTCTTCTATGTAACCGACCCGGCAAATAAGAAGCGCCACATAGTTCTTCATGGAAAAAGGAGGATTGTCGGAGTTGAGAATGTAGTGGACAAGGAAGAATACAATCAATTTGATGAGTTGCCTCCTTTCGAAGACGGCATCAGGCTCGAGGAAGAACCTAGTAAGGAAGCTAGCTATATGCACGTCGATCATCATGAAGGGCTATATTTTAATTAAGAATTTACTCCATTGTAATTAATTTATTCCAGAACATCATGTGTTATGGACTTGTAATCTCTCATATATTTTGATGTCAACGTGGAATTGTCATGTGTTAATGTGTTATGAACTTGTCATCTTTGATATTGATGTCAATGTGGACGTTCATTGTAATGTGGAGTATCAAAATTGGTTTCACTTGATTTGGAGTTGAGTTGAATTAGATATGAATTTTTGAAGTCAAATATGTTATAAGCTTGTCATCATACTTGTCACCAGGTTTTGTCAGGATATCACAGATTGTAATGTGGAAGGATAATATTAAGCGCTTGTAATAAGCAGACGATAAAAGACCATATCCTTTTTACATCACAGATGATAAAAAGGATTAGCGATCCTATCTTAGCCTTCAAATCTTCATAAGCCTTCTCGTCGGCTTCCGGTGGTGGCGGGATCGTATTGTCGGATCAAACGCCTCCACTGCGACCTTGCACGCTCGATTCAAGGCTTGTAGCCGTTCGGACTCCGAACCAAGCCCCATATAGCCCAGAGGCCATCAGCCTGGTCTCCTCCGTCTCGGCGAGGTCGACCGCCTCCCGCATTCGGATGTCATCCTCGACTCTCGGGCTGCACCCTCGGTGCGGACCAAGTAGTTCCATAGGACGATCTCCACGATGAGGTTTACTCGCTGGATGCCACGGACCCTCGCATTGGTCCATCTGAGGAGGAGCTCCAGTCGACAGATGATGGCCGCTATGGTCTCCGGTAGATCAAAGGGCCTACAACAGATGACATTACGAACGGAAGGCTTGTCCGCAGCTTGGGCCAGGTTGCGACCAGAGAGGTGCGAGTAAAGAAGCACAACGTAGCCCAATATAGCTAGCACGAGAGGAGAAGCCATTTGGAGTTTGTGGAGAAAGGGGATCAAGGAGGTTGTGTGAAATCCATTGTAGAAGGGGATATCTATTTATAGAACAAGTACTAAAGCTGGAGCGGGAGACGAAAAGATATTTGGGAGTTGTAGCGTCGTTGGAAAATGAAGAGACAAAGCCGTGCGATCGTGAGACGAATAGACACACGCGGGAAAATGAAGAGACTTGTTCATTTGTCACCAGGATGCCATGTTATCATAGACGGTTCCATAATAGAACCGTCTGTGATAAGGAATCACAGACGGTTCTATTCAGAAACCGTCTGTGATATGAGTTTATCATAGACGGTTCTATTAAAGAACCGTCTGTGATACATTGCATATCATAGACGGTTCCTAAATAGAACCGTCTGTGATATATCATAGACGGTTTCCTACTAGAATTGTTTGTGATATGGAACGTATCACAGACAGTTCTATTAGGGAACCGTCTGTGATTCCTTATCACAGATGGTTCTTTAATAGAACCGTCTGTGATGAGGTTTTTATAAGGAGGGAACCGCTAGGGTTTTGCTCTTACTCGTCACTTCCTCTCCCGCGCCCCTTAGGCTCTTGCGCGCTCGTTCGCCTCCTCTAGGGCTCACCCATTCACTCCCCATAATCCCCGGTCGACACCGCCGCCTACGACCTCGGCGCCTGTAACGTCCCGTTTTTCCGGAGTTTTAAAAAGTAAAAATAACCATTTGGTTTTGGTGAGAGTTCAAAGCTTAACTTGAGTTTTCAAAAGAAGCTTTAAATGACTAAACCAAACTTGAACTAAGTCAGTTCGGTTTCCTTTGGGAGTTTGTTGGAGTGTTCCCTTTCTCCCTCTTTTGCTTTGTGTGCCTTTGTGTTTGCCTTCTCCTTCCCAGACCTCTTCTCTTTCTTTCTCTCCTTGTCGGCCCAGACCTCCTTTGAGCTAGACCTTTCCTTGCTCGGATCCCCTTTGTTGGTCTAAGTCCTCTCTTTTTGAGTTTAGACCAGCTTAGGTTTGTGTTTCAAACCTCTCTGATCTTTGGACCTTTTCCTTGTACCTTTCTGTGTGGACTTCCTATAGTCCGGACCTCCTCTTCGTTGGTTTGAATCTCTTTGTGTCTCGACCTCCCTCTCGGCTTAAACCTTTCTCTGTCTAGACTTCCTTCTTTATAGACCCCTTTTCCCTGTTTTGGCCTCTCCCGTGGACCTCTCAACGTCTAGTTGTAACCCCTGAGTTCATTTGGGCGTCCGGAAGTCCCTCTGGACTTCCCCGTGCCCATATGGACCTCTTTGTATCCTTGTGGAACTCCTTTGTACCTCCTCTGCCTCCTTTAGGAACTCCCCTTGCCTATTTGGATCTCCCCTGGGTTCAAATAGACCTCCCTTTGGTTCCCTTGGCTCTCCCCTTGCTTTTGCGGACCTCCCGATTGTTCCAGGTTCTATCGTGGTCGTACCGCTTCGCTCTTGCGGTTGTACCGTTTCTCTGTTGCTCTCAGACCTCCCCCTTGTTGAGATCTGGCCGTTAGGACCTCCTCTCTGGATATCTTAACCGCTCAGACCTCCCCTTGTTGAGATCTGGCCGTTAGGACCTCCTCTCGAGATCTTAACCTCAGACCTCCCCTTGTTGAGATCTGGTCGTTAGGACCTCCTCTTTGGAGATCTTAACCGCTCAGACCTCCCCCTTGTTGAGATCTAGCCGTTAGGACCTCCTCTCTGGAGATCTTAACCGCTCAGACCTCCCTTGTTGAGATCTGGCCGTTAGGACCTCCTCTCTAGAGATCTTAACCGCTCAGACCTCCCCCTTGTTGAGATCCGCCGTTAGGACCTCCTCTCTGGAGATCTTAACCGCTCGAGACCTCCTCTTGTTGAGATCTCGCCGTTAGGACCTCCTCTCTCGAGATCTTAACCGCCAGACCTCCCCTTGTTGAGATCTCGCCGTTAGGACCTCCTCTCTGGAGATCTTAACCGCTCGAGACCTCCCCTTGTTGAGATCTGCCGTTAGGACCTCCTCTCTAGAAATCTTAACCGCTCGAGACCTCCCCTTGTTGAGATCTCGCCGTTAGGACCTCCTCTCTCGAGATCTTAACCGCCGAGACCTCCCCTTGTTAAGATCTGGCCGTCAGGACCTCCTTTTGCCTTTTGATCTTGACCGTCCAGGTCCTCCCCTTTGAGATCTTGGCCATTCAGGTTCTCCTTTTGAGATCTTGAGCGCCAGGACCTCCTTTTGCCTTTTGATCTTGACCGTCCAGGTCCTCTCTTTTGAGATCTTGGTCGTTCAGGTTCTCCTTTTGAGATCTTGAGCGCCACGACCTCCTTTTGCCTTTTGATCTTGACCGTCCAGGTCCTCCCCTTTGAGATCTTGGCCGTTCTGGTTCTCCTTTTGAGATCTTGAGCGCCAGGACCTCCTTTTGCCTTTTGATCTTGACCGTTGGACCTCCCTTTTGGAGATCTAACCGTCAGGACCTCCTCTCCTGTGTTTAGACCTTTGTGGCCTAAACCTCCTCTTTTGTGTTTAGACCTTTGTGGTCTAGACCTCCTTGTTGCGTTTGGACCTCCTTTAGGTTCAGACCCCCCTGTGTTGTGTTTGGACTTCCTTTGGGTTCAGACCTCCTCTTTTGTGTTTAGATCTTTGTGGTCTAGACCTCCCTGTTTGTTCTTGGACCTCCTTGTGGCCTTTAGGACCTTTTGTCCTCAAAGACCTCCCTGTCTGTCCTCCTCTCAGGACCTCCTCGTAGGACCTCCTCTTTGGATCTCCTCGTTGGACCTCCTCGTTGGACCTCCTCCTTGGATCTCCTCTTTGGACCATGAACCCTGCCCTTTGACTGGTCTGTGCACCTTTTGACTGGCTCCTTTGGCAGTCTTAAGTGCATTTGATGTGGGTTGAGTCACATTAAATGCTGCCACCTACCTTTGTACTCTTTTGTACTTTTTGTCACATCCCTAGCTTTCTTTATCCTTTTTCGTACCTCTGGCAGTGTGCCTTGTCCTGATGCTTTGAATCTGGGCGTCCCTTTCGATGGTGCTCCTATTCTCCCTTTCTCTTTAAATAGGGCACCAGGGGCCTCCATTTCCTCCCTGTTCGTCATTTCTTCCCCTTCCCTCTCTCTCTCGGTTCTGGAGGAGCTCTCCAAACTCCTCTGGTTCGGACCTCCTTGAGTCCGAACCCTTCACTTCTTGGACCTTCCTCCCGTGATTTCCTCCTCTCGGACCTCCTCCTTTTCCCTTGTTGGACCTCCCTTCGTGGATCTTTTTTCTTTCTGTTCTTGCTAGTTCTTTTTGGTTTCCTTTTGGAGCTGCTCTATTTAGTTGTTTTTCTTTGCAGCGTGTAGATTCCGTGGGTGCTAAGGAGCTTGAAGATCCAAAGAGCCTTGTTGGAGCTCGTGACCCGCCATTGAAGGCAAGTCATGGGACCCTTGACCATCTTGATCCCATTTGCAAAAGTATTTTGATTTGTTAAACTTGCATTGCTATTTGTATAAAATGGTTTGGGCTCTAGTTAAATACCCTCTTGGTTTTATGCCTCCTTGCCTATTTGGTAATCCACATGTTGACATGTTACCTTTGTGACCTAGGATGGTCTTGTTAGTTGGCTCCTTATTGCTATTGCCGACATGGGTATCGTTCTTGCTTAGCCTTGCTCTTGTAGTATTTGGTCTCCCCATGAATCATCATTATTGCTTAATCTTGACTAATGAATTATGGAACTTTGGTTGGTGCCACCGATAAGCAACTAGGGTTGAAGCCTTAGTTGTGTTGTTCGTGGTGCGAGACCACTTTAAAATATGTTGTGCCAGGACTAGGTGGTCTTTGGCCAGGTTGAACCTAAAAACTGTTTTTGCTCGGGCGAGTTGGCCAGAGGCGAGTAGTGGGTGCTCCAAGGGTTTTAGCCATGGAGTCACCTGGGTGATCCAAGGGTTGTAGCCATGGAGTCACCTGGGTGCCCCAAGTTGTTGCCGGGTCACATTTGGGTTGTGGAATGCCTCTTTGAAAGACCATTTAAGGATCGAACCTTGGGAGCCATTGATGGGCCAAATGCAACCACATGTTCATTATGGGGTGGACCGGGAGCAATAACTAGAGAAGTCCTGACTTGGTCCTATGGTAGATGAGTCGTTGAAGCGCTGGTGTAAGAGGGGGCCACTAGGTGCTATACGCACAACTGAGTTGGCGAAACCTTAACGTGCAGAACTAAGTTGGGACTGATCTTTGTAAAAGCCCGGTGGTAGTCTCCACTTGATTCGCATGTCTAAGGTAACGTGTGAAATATCAAGCGACTACCTCTTGTGGGTAAAGTTGTGCACCTTTGCAGAGTGTAAATCTATTCGAATAGCCGCGTCCTCGGTTATGGACATGCCCGGAGATTTCGAATGAGGGGTAGATTTCCTTTTGTGAAAGTGTGTTCCTCCTAGGAGCTTTGGTGAGAGGTCATGGCTTGTGCCTCGAAGAGACCTTGGCCGCTCCAGAGGGTCATGGTGGCTCACAAAGTGGTCCAGGGCTGGTCTTATGGTGCTCGAGTGGGTGCTCTAGAGAGGTCTTGGGTTGGTGCCTTGGGTGTGAGTGGGTGCTCACTGTCCCCTTTGAAAATCAAATGTACTTATGTATTATGTTTTCTAACCTTGAGCTTTGCAATCTATTATGTTATTTACCGTCAACTTAGCTTTCTGCAAGCTAACCATACAGCTCTCATTGTCAAGCCGTGCATAATACTACTTGCATACCTTACCCATGGCTTGCTGAGTACATTCAAAGTACTCATTGGCTTGTGCCCTGCTGTTTTGATCAGCAGAGGTTGGAGTTTCAGGTGGTCCAGTGCTCTCAGGAGGGGAGCACCCTTGAAGACCTTGCGCAGTAGGTGGCGTCCTCCACTTGGTAGCCTGTGGGCTGACCGAATGGACCTTGAGTTGATGTCTTTGCCTCCGCTGTGTTGTTGTTCTCTTTTGCTGTTAGCCTTTAGTGGCACCCCTGTACAAACCTTGGCCATAAGGCCACTTGTTAATATATGGGTTATTTTGGCCTGTTTTCTCTTTAAGCTTGTTGTATGGATTTGATTACACTTGTGTTAGTTCTGTGCGAGCTAGCCAATCTGCTCCTGGGACTAGCTCGGTGCGCAGGGGCAGGACCCCCAGAAGGTCCTACGGGACTTGGCCTAGGAGATCCTGTCGGACCTCTCTATGATATACGCTGAGGTGCTACCGACGGGTTGTTGGCCAAGACCTCCAGGAGGTCCTGAAGACCTCTTGGGAGGTCCGGGCAGACCTCCCTCGGGGAGCACCGAGCGGTACTACCGCTCCTCCATGCGGTAGTACATGACTAAAAAAAAAGGTCCTCCTGCTTTCTTTGTCAGATATCACAGGGTGGGACGTCTCAAGGTGGTATCAGAGCTCCATGCCAACTGTAGGACGCAACCTTTGTTAGCAGGGTCGTTTTAGTCTGTTTCAAAAGCTATTTTCTAAATCAAACCAACTTAAAATTGGATGGGTGGTTCTTTTCTCACCTTGTTCTGTTATGTTCTCAACTTGATTCATTCTTTTCTTCTCTTAATCTATCCTTTTCTTGGCTCCTTCTTGGGTTCTTGTACCTTACCCCTTCTGGAAACTTTGTTTTTAAGCTCAAAATGACCTCCTCATCTCAGCAATCCTGTTAGGTCCGGCCTTGTTTTAGGGTTGACCACCCCAATAGGCCAGGTTAGAAGTGCTGTCTTTAGGCTACCCTTTTGCTTTCAGCATCGTTTAGCCTAGTGTCTAGGGTCTTTTGTTGAGTTTTCTTGCCTCTTAGTAGCTTTTGGCTACTAGTTCTCTTCGGGTTAACCTACTTTTCCCTACCTAGAATGTTCCATCTGTCTTCCTCTGTCTTAACTCACCTTTGGTGCTTTTCCCTCTTACCTTTGTGCTTGCTTTTCTCATCTTTTAAACCAGAGAAGCTTCTTGCAGATGGTTCAGACTCGGCAGTCAGCAAGTCAAAATGAGCCAGAGGATCCTCCTTTGTCACCACCTCTTCCTCCAGCAACACCTGCAGAGCAAAGTTTGGGGCAGTTTATGGCAGCCCAAGCTCAAATGATGAGTGCCATGATGCAGAACATGAATCAGATGATGGCCCAACAAAGTCAGACAGCTGCTGCCCTCCTCGCCTTGGTGAACTGTATCAGTCGAGCGGTGCCGTGCAGCCTTCAACCCGATTTTCCTCGGTCTAAATTCTTCGGACTTCTTAAGGACCCGACCTTCGACATTCTCTAGCTCCCCGGAGCCCTTGGATGCTGATGATTGGTTGCGTTCAACAGAGAAGAAGCTTGCCATTGCCTAGTGCAGCGACCGTGAAAAAGTCTTGTATGCAACTCACCAGCTTGAAGGCCCAGCAGCAGAGTGGTGGGAGAACTTTTGTGCTGCCCATGCAGACCACCAGAGCATCACTTGGACTGAGTTTTCAGGAGCTTTCCGCCATTCTCATGTTCCAGATGGGATGGTAGAAATGAAGAAGAACGAGTTTCGCGAGCTAAAGCAAGGAAGCTTGTCAGTAAGTGAGTATCTCAACAAATTCACTTAGTTGGCACGCTATGCTCCAGAGGATATTGCCACAGATGAAGCCAAGCAGAAGACCTCTCTGTGATATACGCTGAGGTGCTACCGGCGGGTTGTTGGCCAAGACCTCCGGAGGTCTTGAAGACCTCTGGGAGGTCCGGCACCTCCTCGGGGAGCACCGAGCGTACTACCGCTCCTCCATGCGTAGTAGTACAGTTTAAAAAAGGTCCTCCTGACCTTTGTCAGATATCACAGGTGGGGCGTCTCAGCCGCCGCCTCCAAAGGGCCTCACTACTCCCGCGCACCTTAGGCTCTCGCGCGCTCGTTCGACGCCGCCGTCCTCGACATGCGGCCTCCTCCGAGTCCAGCCCGACGAGCGGCCGCCTCCCTGCTCCGACTCCAGCCTGACGAGCGACCGCCTCCCTCCTCCGACGTAGCCCATCGCCTCCTCTTCCACTACACATCGCCATCCTCCTCTCCGGCCTGTCACCGGCTCCCTCCTCACGCCGGCTCCAGCGCCTCCTCTAGTACTCCCTCGCACCTCCTCTGGTATACCACTCTACTCGCTCTATCCTGCTCCCTCCCTTGCTCTGTGATGGGTTCTGTTGATGCTTTGTGATGGACTTGGTTGATGCTCTGTGATGGATTTGGTTGAAGCAAATTGGTTAGCTGAGAATTGAGTGAATATCTGTTGATGCTCTGTGATGATAGTCGAAATCTGAAATCAAATAGATAATTAGAAACAGACTTGAGCTTAATCATATTGCTTTATATGGTCAGTTATAATTAGTAGCCTTTATACTTTACGCTTTCATTATAGTTGAATTAAGATTACACTTGTATGTTACGTGATCCGATTGATCTTTTGTGAGATATTTGCATTTCTATTCTCAATCATCAATTCGCTTATTGTTGATATAAATTTGTGAATTATCTTGAAGGCATATGATTAGATGTTCTGTTTACATAATGCTTTATGTGCTGTTTTTGTAATTTAATTTCACTAAGATAGTTAAATTGTCTATTTGATTGAAAGTTTAACTGCTACTCTGAGATAACTTGACATATGAGAAAGTTGTAGTTTGAGCTCAAGATCTGTTTTGTAATTATCAAAATTGATTGGTGAAGAGATTTTGACAGAGGACCGAGATTGCAAAGACTATGTCTTATGCAATTAGTCAACTGAGAGCAATTGAGCAATCTTATTTGCTTAGCTTCATGCTGTTTTTAGTTGTTCTCATAATGACTTGAATGATTTACATTTGATTATGTTAATTTGGTCCTCCCTCGTGCCTTGTTTGGAATTAATTATGCAATTTCATTCATATACATGTGGTATATGTTTAGCATTTCAATCAATTTAAATGACTTGAATGGTTTACATTTGATTATGTTAATTTGGTCCTTCCTCGTGCCTTGTTTGTTGATCTCCTCGGTGGTTTTGAGTACCATCGCCATTGTGAGTATTTCAACATATCGTGCACTATCTCTTTGTGTGTGTGTGTGTATATATATATATATATATGTGTGTGTGTGTGTGTGTGTGTGTGTGTGTGTGTGTGTATGTGTGTGTGTGTGTGATGTGCTAGTTGAAATATGTGATCTATGATTGGTGGGTTCTTTGATCTGCTCGGTGATGAATTGTTATAGAAAATGAAATTGAATGTGAATTGGTATATAGATTAAGCTTTGAGTTATAGATTGTCTAGCTAATTCCTATAACTTTGAGCAATTTATTTCAACCTGTTATACCTGCTATTCCTGTAGCTCTATCATTCAATTCTTCTTGCTGTTCTGTATCTTTTTAGTGCCTTCTTTCTGTTATCCGTGTATTTAGTTGATCTCTACTCCTGTGGTCCAGCATAGGTTAGGTTGAGTAAATTTGCTTGAATCTGGTTGATTTGAATAACAAGTTGTAAATTGAACTCAAGGCCTAATCTATAAATTGTCATATTCAATTGATGATTACATTGGACATAAGTGTTGTGATGGCCAAGGATAAACCTTATGCAACTAGCTTTCTAAGAGCAATAATCATACAATCAAATCTTAGCTTTATACTGATTTTAAGTGTACACTTATTGTGTTTGATGAGCATATTGTTCCTTTTAAATGACTTGATTGATTTTCTTAATCTTATGACTATTGTGTCATTTAATTGGTTAGGGAACTATGCTCTATTCATAATTATCTATGTTGGAATTAATTATGCAATTTTGCTAATATGTTTAGCATTTCAATCAATTTAAATAACTTGAATGATTTACATTTGATTATGTTAATTTGGTCATTTAAATGTTGTTGGATTAATGCTTTATTGTTTCATATTTATGCATATGTAACTTATATAGATAGCAAGTAAGCGAGATGGCAGATGCGCCATCTTCGCCGCCGTCACCGACGCCGCCTAATCCGTCGATGATAATGATACGGAAGCGAGATGGCAGAGGAGAATCGAAAATGCCTGTGGGCCGACTGGTCATCACGGAGGTCAGTGACTTTGGGGTTCCTCTGAAACCCAAGACATCAGCGGCGAGATTCTAGACCATCTTCGGGATACTTGCAAGGCAACGGGTCCCCATCACCACACTAAGGTGGAAGGATCTGACGAAAGAAGCGAGAGGCGCGCTGTGGACAGAACTTTCAAGCAAGTTCACTATCCCAGAAGCAGACATGGCACATGTGGAACGAACGGCGATGCTCACGATGGATAAATCGTGGAGGACCTTCAAGAGCATTCTTGTCATGAAGTACGTGAACACGGGTCAGACGCCCTTCGCGAAGTATGGATTCTTGATGCGAGAAACATGGGACGCCTTTGTGGCTATGAAGACGACGGCCAAATTTAACGAGGAAAGTGCGGCGCACAAAGCTCTCCAGACACGAAACACTCACCCGCACAGACTCGGCACCCCTGGGTACACGAGTAAATACGAGGAATGGGCGGCGGAGGAGGAGAACGCAACCGGGCCATTTCCTAATATCATAGACCCGCGTTCCCTAGGCTGGTTAAAAGCGAGGGTAAAAGTCTCGTCTTTGGGCAGCATCTCTTTCACAAACCCGACAGACTAGGAAGTGTCCCAACGTGTGGTAAATATGTCGAACTATCTAGTTGTTAATAAATCCATAACTTCATAGTGTCTATAATAACATGATGACCTCTTGCAGCATGAATTGACTGCCCAAACTTCCCAAGACTCCTTCCAAACAGACAGGGAGAAGGATATACTATCTACGGCCCTAGGAAACAAGGAGCACTCAGGTCGCACGCGAGGCCTTAGGGGTTAACGTACCTTGGAATCAAGGATTCGCAGACGACTACTGCACGTATAAGAGTAGGAAGAGATCCAAGGCTGAGCGCGAGGACCGGTTGGTACAGATGATTACTGAAAAATTTGAAGGAAAGCTAGCAGCATTGCAGGATCAAATGAATCAACTCTTGAGCCAGTCGCAAGTCGCCCCTGTTAATTTGGGAGCCAGTCCTACTCGACAACGGAGTAGCGTCGCGTCCACGCATAATTCTGAACATGACGACGTCCAATTACCGATAGATAACATCAAGGAAATGTATATATATGGAATGCACCAAAGACAGACCTATGGGACGCCTTAGCTAATTGCGTATCGTTTTGTAGGAGCCGACGCCCTACAAGCTCCAAGTGAGGATAGTTGGGTCCATTTCTATTGAGGCTGGGCGGGGGATGGTGCATCCATATCAGGAAGGGGCAGTGCAGCACGGTGCCCAAGTGATGCAGGGTTACGCCAAGGTGGAGGTGGACATGGTACATGACCATTTCATGGCCGTCCCGCTGGAGATTCGCCCAAACGATGAGATCACAACACTAGGGGATGCCGTGCACACTTTTATCCAGTGGCCCAAGAAGGACATCGTCCTAGACCCAGCAGTGCCGCGATCTCAACACGACCATTCCTCTCCAACGGGACCCTCGATGACTCCACCTCATATTTTGCCTCAGAAGGCCACCTTATCGGTTCCCGTGGAGAAGACGCCGAAGGAACAAGAAAAGCGTGCTGCCGTATCGAGTCCCGAGTCGTCTCACAGGAAGACACTGCCAATCATTAAGGCCAAATCGAAATCGATGAACGTTAAGGTGCCTCCTAAGTCCGGGAAGTCCGGGATATCCGGGAACCACATCATCGGAAAACCGTTGTGCTCTGACACAATATTAATGCGTGATGGATATGCTTGTCAGGCTTTGCATGCCTGGTACTTGGAGAAGACCCAAAAGAAAGGGTGCGATACTGAAATCACCGTCAGATACGAGCATAAGCATTTCTTCAACGGGACGAACCACTTCGTCGTTGGCTTCAACGACTTATATGACCTATTCAACCTCGTTGGCCTCGACGCCTCGCTTCTATGATGTTGGACACTGTAAGTGCGTACAATCAAGTTCTACATTCACGTAATACCGATAAATATCACAACTCATTGCTTATGTATAGATACATGATGAAAAATGTCTGAGAATGGAAAGAACCGATGGGTTTCCTCGACCCACAAGTGGTATCGTTGCAAACCATCCAAGCAGACCCATCCTTCGTCGAGAAATACATAACGGCGGCATTGCTTCGTCAGAAGAACATGAAGTACATAGTGGTGCCCTACAATGAGGGGTAAGTGTCACTACTTGCTCTACAAATTTCATTTGTACTTTATACGCAGCACGAACTTAGGTTTAATGACTATAGCGACATACATGAGTAGGTACCACTGGATCCTTTTAGTCATTATACCAAAGAGGAACCATGTGATATACCTTGATTCCCTAATCCGCAAAGAACCACAATTTCAAAGATTCGAGAGGAATACTCGAGAGATATACTCATTTCCTCCATACATAACTCTATTGTAGTCTTCATTCGTTTGAAATGGCCGAGAATAACTTTTTGGAATCATGTAGGTCGTTCATCGACTATGTTGCCAACAAAGGAATATACGATGGAAAGAGCGCCGAACTAACACACAAGATGAAATTTTCGGTACGCGCTACAACATGATAATTCTATATCATACTTCATAATAACGCGTCTCGAACTGACTATACCTATATATGTAATTCTATTTATGCAGTTCCGCCAGCAAAAAAATGATGAGTTATGTGCAATCTACGTTTGCTATCATATGCAACAAATCATTAGAGCTAGGAAGAAGGATAACGAGGTTTGTCAATCTCGAAATAATTATTTCCTAATTATAAATTTAAATATATATGCTTACCACTTTACTCTTGCTAGCGACAGGCCTTGATTATAGAATTAGATGGACTCGTTGCGGATGAGATCAAGGACATTCGAGGGAAGCTCTGCGCCTTTATCATATCAGATATCGTTAAGGACACCGGAGAATTTCACTCCGTCGCCGACCCAGAGCATCACCCCGCCGACACCTCTCAACCACCTGCAAACAATTGACTCAATTGTAATCCAATTGTAACTATAGCGACAATACTTGAACAAATGCGATCTTTTGTAATTTATTTTGAGTAATGATCAGTTTGAGTTTGTCAAGAATTGATTATCTGTGATGTATCTGTTGTTTTGCATGCTTGTTTTCAGAGGGCATGACTAGCAATTCCTGAGGCTAGCCAAAAATCAGCAAAAATGTAGTTAGGATAATGAACTATCACAGACGGTTTTTGCGTTAAAACCGTCTGTGAAGGCATAGTATCACGCGGTTCTCTCTAGGAACCGCTCGTGATATGCGAGAATATCACGAGCGGTTCGCGTATGCAACCGTCGTGATACGCAGATAATATCACGACGGTTCTATCCACGTAATCGCTCGTGATATGATAGAATATCACAGGCGGTTTAGGATAGAACCGCTCGTGATATTCTGCGTATCACAAACGGTTCCTAGAGAGAACCGTCTGTGATACTATGCCTTCACAGACGGTTTTAACGCAAAAACCGTCTGTGATAGTCCGTATCACAGAGGGTTTTGAACCGTCTGTGATAACCGCCCGTTATCACAGACCAAGAAATACGAGCGGTTCGAAACAAATGCGTGATGACGGTTCCGAACCGTCTGTGATGGGATGATCCGTAGTAGTGCTCGCACAAAAAGAAAATTTTGATTTTAAAATTGTTTCAGACATAGCGGTGAACACACATTGACTATGAGGTTGAGAGAGGATCCATTGCGTCGAGCATGAAGTTATCTTTCCAGCAAGTACAAGAACACCCAAATCGGACTCTGTTTGTAGAAGTTATTGACCTTTTAAACTTAACCTACAAACTACTCCGAATTGAGTCCGAATTGGAAACATCCCTTCATATTAACATCTTGTATACCTTGGAAAGGCATGGAATAGAAGGAGACTACCCATACATGCCATACAAGCCACGGACCCAACATGTTTTCTAACTCTCGCCCATTGTTCTTGACATGTTGTGCAAGATGAACTCTAGTTGCCATAACTTCTCGTAGAAAGCTCCAAATCACACACAGTTTGATCTATTGGAAAGTAGACTTAATAAGATTTCTAATTATGTGTTTTGTGCACATTGTAATAATCAGGACCCAAATATGCAAATACGGACTCTCTATTATATTGCACTAGTCCAGGATCACGCTAGTGCACACAGTGTCAACATCGATGCAATATCAACCATACACATTGTAACATCCAATTTTCAAGCTTTCAAATATCTTTTCTGTGTAGTTTAGGTCCTCGAAAAGTTTCACCAATTTTCCTTGAGTTAATAAATCATAATTGGGAATTTTCGAAATTAAAACAATTTAATATAAATAATTCAACACAGTTTTGTTCCTTATGATCCAAGGTATTCTCCTGATTTTTCTTGGAATTTTATGAGTTTGTTTGGTATTTATTTTGGCTTATTTGAATTTCTAGCCTTTTCTTAATTCGCAAATCAATTTCTTGTTAAAATTTCTTCGTGGTCCGAATTGGCTCAGACAACTCACTCTTCTCTCTCACCCGTGGGCCTCCATCCCCGTTTCCTCACCCCGTCCCATCCCCCGTTTCGCTCCCACCAACCCGCGCCACTCCCCGCCATCACCTTGGTCCATATCCCTTCACCGCCCGGGCCAACTCCTCCCGAAACCCTAGCCACCTTCGACCCAACTATCACCTCCTCCAACCGGACCCGCCTATCAGCCCCACCTAGCAGCCGCTGCCACGGCCGCCGCCGCTACGCATAGCTGAGCCGGACACCACCTTAGCGCCACCCATGCCTCCCGAGGCCATAAATAGGCCTACCTCCGTGCGCATCCACTCTGCCCCGTCCCACCGCTTCCATTGCCCTAGCCGCCGTAGCTGAAAAAAGCCGCCATGCGCCATCGCCTTGGTCTTGTTCCCTATGTTCGACATCGCCCTGTCCGTGCCCGATCTCCTACATCGCCGATCCTCAAGTCGAGCCCGTTGGCCATCGGCTCTGCCTTGATGTCCTCCGCCAAATGCGCCCACCAATTGAAGCTCTCGAGCGCTACGTCGCCAGTGCCACCTTCTTCTTCCTCATGTCTGGCTGCACTCCGCCACCCAAAATATCGCCGTTGAGTTCCCCATCGCATCGGTGAGTGTCTTGTGAATCCTCTCGCGTCACCACATGTCCCACTTCTCGATCTACCCATCCCATCTCTTGATTTCGAGTTTAGATCGTCGTGTGCAGAGATCAAAGCCATCTTTCCCAACTTCGGCTGCCGACCTTCGCTGCCCGATTCCACCGCCATCGTTGAGCATCCACCACACCAGCTCCTTCCCCTCTCCGCGTTCTACCCCATGCTCTTCTCCCCTTCCCCTAAGCTTCGCCGGAACCACCTCGCCATTGTAGCCAATCCGCCACCGCCTCCTTGTGCTTGTGGCCGGCCAGCTCTGACCATCTCTAGACTCCGCGCTCGTGTCATCGGGATTGCCTTCACCTCCTCTCCACGATGCACTACTCCGTCGTCTCCGCTGTGACCGCTACCGTCGGTGACCGTCAAGCTCAGCGCACCACCAATGTCGTCGGTGCCACATAGTCACCACCTCACGTGTAACACCCCGATTTTCAGAATCGGGATGTTAATATTTAATTTGGTGATCTATTAGGTATTTGACAATGTTTTAAAATTTTTCCGGTGTTTAATCAAAATGTTGCTTTAAAAATCAAATTGAATTAATTAAAAGGTTGCATTTTATTAAACCAAATTGTTTGAAAGACTATGTTAAAAAATATATATTATTAAAATTAAAATTAATTGTATTGATCTCTTATTTTCACATGCATTTCAAATATCATACCATGATGCATGCATTAGTATCGTCGTTTTATTTTCCGATTGACCGCCTGAGCTAAACGCTCGTGTTCCATCTTTTCCGGTCATCTCCCTTTTTTTCCTTCCCTGCTAACTCCTTTTGCTTCTTTCCCTCAAATCTCATCCAAAAACTCAAAACCAAGCCATGCATGTCATACCACCGCGATCATCATTGCACGACAAACCTATATCTGTAATTCATTTTCACATGCATGGCAGTTTGAGCGAATTCGCAAACAGACGAAAAGAAGTAGCAGATGAAACACCTGCATGCCCATTCTTTTCCCCAACTTCTCTCTTCACAATCACAACCAAAAACCAAAAATCGTGCAATGCATGTTATACCGTTGCGATCGTTGTCTCGAGAGCATTCCATTTTAGCATTTAGTTCGCGCAGGCAAAGTCGTTGGAGTGAGCCGGAGAAAAGAGGAAGAACTGTACTGCTATTCATCTTCCAAGCAAACATGAACTTCAAAGATTGTTAGAGAGCATCACACTCTGGAAAAATTCCTGAAAATTTTACCTAAGTATCAACATTATGTCAGGAACCTTCCAAAAAAATTTCGTGATTTTTGGAGCTAGACAACTATGTCTAAAAATTACCGAACACTCTGCTGCTATTTGTTTCCCACAAACCCCCCCCCACCCCACCGAACACTGTTCACTCGAATTTTGTTTTCTACCCAGCCGAGCAACACCATCATTTTCTCTCCCCAAAAGCCAAAGCCACAGACCACTACCATTTTCCCCATTCGGCACTGTCTTGTGCACAGCCGTTTCACTCCACTCACACACATTGCCCATTTTCTCTATTGCAGCCGAACCAACAATACAAAGCCACTGTCATTCTTTGGCCGGCTGAGGACACAGCTCCCTCTGCCACTCATTTCTCCCACTGCCCAATAGTGCACAGCCTTTCAATCCCCCGCCATCTTCTTCCTCCAGCAGCTCCTTCCATTTATTCTTACACATGAGCTCTAGTTCTTACCTTCTCTCCTCTAGATCTCCAACTCAAAAACTGAAATCTCCCAATGCATGTCATGCCACTGTGTTTCCCATAACATAAGCTGTCCATCCATACAAACATCCTCTACATGCATGAAGGTTTGGACAGATTGGAGAAGAGGAAAGGGAAGGATGGAGGTGCTGGCCAGCACAAGCTTGCGGCAGGACTGCAGCGGCGGTGGCTCGGAGCTAGCTAGGGCACACGGCGACTGGGCAGAGCGGCGCGGGCCAAGGGCTGAGCCGGCGCCGAGAGACACGGCTGGCGGCAGCACGTCGCTGGGAGCAGCAGCACCAGTCAAAAGGGGCAGCATAGGTTGCTGTTCGGAGCAAATATAGGAGAGCAGTATTCTTTGGTCCGAAAGATTACACGTGATGTATTGTGCACATGAGAAGCCACTTTGATTGCTGTTCCTTTCAGTTTGCATGTCCTATGGCTGCTGATTGGAGGGTCACAGTAGTGCATAGGAGATTGGAAAGCGACATCTTTTTGTGTGTTCTTGCTGTGGTGGAGGCGCTGCATGCTTGGGCAGCGAGCAGCGGCGGCAATGCAGCGGCGTGGTACTGCTGTCCGGAGGTGTCCAGCGAGGCAGGGCGCCGAGGCAGCTCCATGCTCCAGCTGCGGACAGCGGCACTCAGCGCAGCAGCGAGGCAAGGCAGCGGGTGAGCGGCGCCTAGTTGAGGGCGTGGCGACCCGAGCAAGACGAGGTGCTGCAGCAGCAGCACGGCGTCAAGACGGAGGACAGCAAGGTGCGGCGCAGCGGTGCCGAGAGGCATCAAATAAAGCTTAACATAACTACACTGGGAACCACAAGAATCGTCCAGCATGCTAAGTGCAAATAAAATACACACCATTAACGAGTTTCGTTTTGAACTTTTGAGTAGCGTAGAATGTTGTTGACTAAACTACTAACTACTACTGCAGAACGGGCAAGCATAAAGTAGTCGATGAACACTCTCTGAGTAAATTGCTTGCTACTTTCAACTTAAAACAACACCCTTTCGCTGGACTGAACTAAAACTGTTCAAGACAGCCCTGGTTGAAACGACATCAGAAAATCAGTCAACTTGTACATTTTACACATCAAGTGACCAAACTTTCGGCTAATTGAATCCATGTTAACAAGTTGCCGAGCAATGTTCCAATCTACTCTGAAATCTCAATGAAATTCTATCGAGTGACGCTATTGTTGTACAGAATAAGCGATTTCATAGTTTTCCATATGATATATTAACAAACATCAATAAGTACTAATATATAAGGTTGATTATACCAAAGCAAGATCACCGTCATCTTACTAGATAAACTACCATGAGTACATCATAACTCACATAAGCTGCTCGTATACCACAAAAGAAAGATACCTTCCCAACATTACATGCGCACAACATTCAAGCCTTGTCAGTCCACGTATCTGATAAGCGCACTACGCACCTTGTTCTGTAGGTCGTCTCGGTTCAGCATCGTTTTGACCTCCAAAACCCTCTGCTTCTTCACCTTGGCATCCAATTCGCCGGCTGTATCGTCATCAATGAGCTCGAATGCCCTCTTGAGAACAGCTCCTTGCATGTCGCCATGCTCGGCCGTGGTGATCCGATCCACCGCTACGGCGAGGTTAGGGTACAGGCGCCGCAGCTCCTCAAAACCCCTGCGGACGCGCGTGTCCGGCGCCGCATCGGAGCCGCCTTCTTTCTTGGCGCGCTTCGGCGGCGGCGGCGGTGCCAGCGGCACCAAGTCGTCCCAGATCGCCTTGGAGAGCTCGTACTTCCGGAGCTCCTCGCCGTCGCCGCCTGGTAGTGGCGCTCCGGCGGCGGAGCGCAGTTTCTCGTACCGGCCCCTCAGCCGGCGGACCTTCTCGTAAATCTCCGTCACGGTGAACTCCTCCTTATCCAGAACGCGTCCGGCGAGGATCGCGCGAAGCTCGGCGCGCCCCGGAGGCGCGCCGTGGGCCTTGACGTGCGCAGCGAGGCACTCGAGGATGCGGACCTCGTCGGCCGCCGACCAGACGCGCACGAACGCGGCCGGCTTCTTGCCCTTACCATCCACCCCTTGGGACACCGCCGTGGGCTTCTTCTCCCCCCCGGAGGCGGCATTCCCAGGCACGGAGCCCGGAGGCGCCGCCGGCCAAGAACCGGGCACGTCCGGCCCGCGCGCCACCTCCTCCCGCAGGCCGTGGAGCTCGCCAGTGGAGGAGAACGACAGGTGGCGCGCAATGCCGGGTCCCGGGCTGTCGGGATCGCCGGCGCGCGGCGGCTGCGCGGGGCTTGTCGGATGCATCGGTGGCGGCGAGGGTATATTTGGTTTGGGTTTCTTGGGTCCGTGGAGACTCAGTGGAGTGGTCTCTTTCTCGATCGGTCGCATCGCGGATACGTGGAGCGGTGGAGGAGATTCTGGGCCGTTGGATTGGATGCCTTTTGGAATTCGCATCTCGGAAGGGCCGTAGGATAGGATGGGTGCGAGCAACACGGCTGAGTATTCCGCGGGTGCGCTGGTCGCGAGAAGGGTGGGGTCGGACAGGACAGGACGACGTGCTTACGGGGATTTTGTAACGTCCCAGATTTTGTAACCAAATTCGAACTTTTTTTATTTAACCTTTTTTAAATTTTATTTTAAAGTTAACATTCCGCGCACTTTATTTTCAATTCTGACCCCTTTAGTCACGTCACCACCTGTGACGTGACAAAACAATACTATCACGCGCTAGGATAAATCTACAAAATAGCATTTTTATCACGCCACTGGTTGTGGCGTGACCAAACAACACTGTCACGCCACGGGTGGTGGCGTAACAAGAGATTGCCCAGATACGAGCTGGCGTGACAGTATTGTTTGGTCACGCCATGAGTGGTGGTGTGACCAAAGGGGTCAGAATTGAAAATAAAGTGCGCGGGAGGTTGACTTTAAAATAAAATTTAAAAAATGGTTAAATAATATAAAAAAATTCACCAAATTCTTGAGCAAAACAATTTGGAATTTTTTTAAACCTTTTAACGCATGCTGGTCTTATTTGAATTTCTATATATTATTTGAAGTTTTGTCGAAACTTTGAACTTCGCAAAATAAATTAATGAAATAAAAACTTAGGTTAGAGTCATGTAATTTAAAAGAACAAATTGAAATGAAATCTGAAGCTAAGTTTCCAAATTGAAATTTGATTTGGAAAAGAAAAATAAAAGCAAATAAAATAGAAACCTTCAAAAATTTCTTGGGCTGAAACATAGAAAGCTCAATCTGTCTCCCCATTTTCCTCTTGGCCTTCCCCCTTTTCTTCCTTTTCCTGGGCCGACCCGCTCCTTCCCTTCTTTCCCCTCGACCCATACCGGCCCAACCCGCCTCTTATTTCTCTTTCACGCCTGTAGCCTGTGAGACTCCGATTTATTAGGCTCATAATACTTGGTCATCCAATTGACCCTAGTATTATCAACTAAATAAACCGTGCCTCGAGATATATGTACTTCCCAAGAATGCAGTACACACAACTCATTACAAAAGAATGCATCAATTCCATTCAAACACATAGAATGTAACAAGCAACAAACCGAAGTTAATATAAATAAATGATAGTTATTACAAAAGAGAGGCCGACCGGCCAAATAACAACAAGTCTACTAACATACACAGCGGAAGCAAAAGTGCCATAGAGATGGCCATAACAAGACCCAACCAGTGTGCCTTAACCCACAAGGCAACTGACCAGGACCGCCAAGCAAGTCGCTTTCACCACCAAGACATCTCACAAAAGTAAAGCCCTTTGGGCTCTACCTCCTCTGCAATAAAGTTATTAAGCAAAGCAAATGAGTACAAAAATGTACTCGCAAGACTGACATGTAGTATAACAGAACTATAGTTTAACTACATACAAGCTTTATTTAAGTGGATGAGGCTTTGGACTCATTTTAAGCATAAAGCAAGTTTTCATTTGCAATAATGTAATAGATTGAAAGCGATTTGACAAAGCATTTTTAATTGTTGAAGTAACAACGAGATAATAACATAATAACAACGACACGAACAACTTTGGAAGTGACTAACCCAATAGCCACCACAACAATAGCATGAATTACCCATTCATACTACCCATGTCAAGTTTTAATTAAAGGTTGTAGTCTAGTTCTCACGGGCGATCCGAGCGTGTCCATAACCTAGGACGAGGCTATTCAATAGTTTTAACCTGCGCAGGTGTACCAATGTACCCACACGTTAGACCGCCTTTTAGCCACATGATTTAGCACACTTCCTTTGGTATGCAAGCACGGCTAAATCCTCTGAGACATTTCCAATGGACGATGCTAATTAAGAGCCAGAACCCACGGGATAAGGACACATTAGACGACCTAGCCGGTCTCGCTAATGCTCCCTCCCAACACCATACACACACATTTTATTTAAACATACCCACCGACCAGCTCATAATTAACACCTCCCAAAGTACTTAGTCAAGAGAGGTCCCATATCCCCTCGTGTGGTTAGTACATAATAATGCTCAGTACGGTGGCGCAAGTAACTCGGTCCTTGTTGACTTAGGCATACTACCACATTCCAAAAACCACACCATCCATCCAATATGCCCAAGTCCAATTCAATCTTTTATTTTCAGATTTTGACTTTACAAATTAACAAAGCACAAGTGCTGGACATAAAGGAGTAATAATTAGATTTGTGTGATCAAGACCATCGACTAAGTCGATGATCGCCCATTACTACCGATACTAAGCATGTCTAAGCAATTGGAATCGAAAACTACTAAGTGATAAGAGCTCATCCAACGAGCTCAAACCACAGCAAATAACCTAGGCTCATTGGTAGTAGAGGATAAACAATTCCTACAGATTATGCAACTATATGATTGCTAGCGACATTTTAACACAAGGTAGCATGCATACATACAAGTAAAATAATATATTAACCATTAAAGTAATGGGATGATAGAGGGGATATGATGAAACTGCTTGCCTTGCTGTTGCTGGTCAAATTGTTGCTGAGGATCGCTCACGGGATCAACACACTCGTCAACACCTAATCGAAAAGACGAAAAGAATCGATAAGAACGACGAAAACGACAAAGACAGTACAGCAAACAAACTCCAAATACTCTGAATTTTCTACAGCAGCAAGAGGATGATTTTTAGGGAATTTAGCAACAAGAACAAATTGATTTGGATTCTCAATGCAAAAGTTATGAGCAAAACAAATCTGCTCAGCCCTAAAAATACCAAACTGCCACTATTCACTAATTTAATTATTAGGCAACATTTTCTAGAAGGGTGGTGATACTGAGATTTTTACTGTAAAACCAGCACCTCATGAGATGAATAACACAATTGAGTTCATCTCATTTGGAGCTATTATGCATTTTCTATAATTTTTCAAAAACAAGAACTTGAACAAAATTATAATGCACAAGTACTCTTTTTGACAACAGCAACATGTTCAAAACTAATTTTCACAGTAAGTTCATTAATAGAGGAAACCAACAAGGTTGGATTCACTCAAAAATAATCTACAGAGCATTACCTATGCATTTTACAAGTTAAACACTATTTTGAGTGTACATTTAAAGTTAGTTTCAAAATCTATTTGCAAAACCATGTTCTGAAGTTGAACTGGGCTCACAACCATTTTTAGATTAGAGCCCAGATCAAACCAGAGCTAACAAAATTTGAATGATCTCATTTGGATTTAAAATGAAAAAGATATGCATTTTACAAGTTCATTCCCTTTTTCAGTTTACAATTAAGACCTCACGGGAGGTCCTAAGGACTAGAACGAATTGGGAGGACATGAGCCGTTGATCCTAGATCAGACGGCCCAAGACCTCCCAGCGGAAACGCGCACGCGTCCGCACGAGATAGAGGTCGTGGCCATTGATCTTGGATCCAACGGCTATGACCTCAAGATCTCAAGGCCAAGGCCGACCTCATCGCGATCGAGAGAGGAGGTCGTGGCCGTTGATCTGCGAGATGGACGGCCTGTGAGACCCTGACGTTTATTAAGCTCATAATACTTAGTCATCCAATTGACCCTAGTATTATCAACCAAATAAACCCAGTCTCGAGAGATGTATACTTCCTGAATGCAAGATACATACCTCACAACAAAAGAATGTATCAATTCCATACAACACATAGTACATAAGCAACAAACCAGAAGTTAACATTAAGAAGGAAAGGCTATTACAAAAGAGAGGCCCTTAGGCCAAATAGCAACAATTCTACAAAGATAACAGCGGAAGCAAAAGTGCCATAAAGATGGCTATAACACAAAGCCAATCAGTGTGCCTTAACCCCTAGGCATCTGACCGGACCGCCAAGCTAGTCGTCGAAGAAACTTCAACACGTAGCACAAAAGAGAGGCTCTTGGAGCTCTCCTTCTTCCTCTGCAACAAAAGCCACAAAAATTGCCACAACCACGGGCAGATGAGTACATAAAGTACTCCGCAAGACTTACGTGTGAGATAACAGAACTATAAATAGCTACATGCAAGCTTTATTTAAGTGGATGAGGCTTTGGACTCATTTTAGCATAAAGCAACATTTATTTGCAATAACATAATAGATTGAAGGCAATTTGGCAAAGCATTTTTAAATGTTGAAGTAACAACGAGATAATAACATAATAACAACAACAAGAACAATCTCGAAGTGACTAACCCAAGTCACCACAACAATAGCATGAACTCCTGCTCATACCAACCATGTCAAGTTTTAATTAAAGGTTGTAGTCTAGTCTTGAACGACCTTACCAAGCATGCCCATAACCTAGGACGAGGCTATTCAATAGTTTTATCCTGCGGGGTGTACCACTGTACCCACACGCCGACCGCCTTTCCTTAAAGCACACTACCTTTGGTGTGCTTAAGACGGCTAAGTCCTACGAGACATTTCCAATGGACAATGCTAATTCTGAGTCGCACAACCCACGGGAGAAGGAGACATCACACAACCTTCCCGAAGCTAATGCTCCTCCCACATCACACACACATTTTATCTTTAAAACACACCAACCGAGCGACCCCAATTAACACCGCCCAAAGTACTTAGTCAAGAGGGTTCCATATGCCCTCGTGTGGTTAGTACTGTGAAAATCGCTTGGCTTAGTGACCCAAGTACTCGGTCCTTAGGGACCCTGCATACCACCACATCCAAAACCACGCCATCTATCCAATATGCCCAAGTCTAAATCAATCTTTTATTTTCAGTTTTTGATTTTACAATTAATCAAAGCACAAGTGCTGGACATATAAGAGTAATAATCAGTTTTGAGTGATCAAGACCATCGACTAAGTCGATGATCGCCCATTTCTACCGATAACTAAGCATGTCTAAGCAATTTAAATCGAAACTACTAAGTGATAAGAGCTCATCCAACGAGCTCCCACCACAGCAAATAACCTAGGCTCATGGTAATAGAGGATGAACAATTCCTACAGATTATGCAACTATAGGCTTGCTAGCGACATTTAACACAAAGTAGCATGCATACATAGAAGTAAAACGATATATTAAGCTTTAAAGTAATGGGACAATGATGGAAATGATCAAACTGCTTGCCTTGTTGCTGTTGCTCAAATTGTGGCAGAGGGTCGCTCTCGGGATCACCACAAATGTCGAAACCTAACGGAAAAGCGAGAAAGAATCGATAAGAACGACGAAAAAACCAAAAGACGCAACAGAGAAACTTCTCCAAAGCTATGAAAATTTTACAGCAGCAAGACAATGATTTATCATGAATTTAGCAACAAGAACCAATTGATTTGGATTCTTAATGCAAAAGATATGATGAAATCAATTCTGCTCAGCCTATTAATTAGAAATATGTTACTGTTCATCGCAAAATTTTCTAGAATAGAAGTGAAGCTGAAATTTTTACTGTAAAACCAGCACCTCATGAGATGAATAACACAATTGAGTTCATCTCACTTGGAGCTATATTGCACTTTCTATAATTTTTCAAAAACAAGAACTTGAACAAAATTATAATGCACAAGTCCTCATTTTCCTAACAGCAACATGCTCAAAACTAATTTTCACAGTGAGACCACTAATGGAGGAAACCAACAAAGTTGGTCTCACCCAAAAATAAACTATAGAGCATTAGTTATACCTTTTACAAGTTAAGTATTGTTTTTGAGTGTATATTTAAAGTGAGTTTTAAACCTAATGGCAAACTGTGCTCTAGAGCTGAATTCAACTTTCAATCATTTTTGGATTAAAGTCAAGTTCAAGACAGAGCTAACACAAGTTGAATGACCTCAAAAGGATTCAAAACGAAGAAGATATGAAATTCTAAAGTCTATACCTTATTTCAGTTTAACTAAGACCTCACTGGAATTTCTAAAACTCACAAGGGTATGGGAGGACGTGAGCCACAGATCTCAGATCCAACGGCTCAAGACCTCCCAGGAGAGAATAACACACGCCAAGACGTGAAGTCCAGAGGTCTGGACCTCTTAGCAACTCACATGCGAGGCGAGGGGGAGGTCGTGGCCGTAGATGCGAAATCCAACGGACCACAACATGGAAAGGAGGTCCGGAACGGACCAGATCTAAAGGGGAGGTCCTCAACGGTTGAGATCTTCCAAAGGAAGGTCCAAACTATCAAGATCTCCCTGAGGAAAATCTACATCGTCAGGACCTTACGGGGGAGGTCCTGGACGGTCCAGATGTTCCAAGGGAGGTCCTTGATGGTCCAGATCGTCCGAGGGAGGACCTTGACGGTCAAGATCTACCCGGGGAGGTCATGAACGGCTGAGACGGCTACTCTGAGAGGTCCTAAACGGAGGTCCTAACGCCCTGCACCTCCAGGAGGTCAGGACGGCCACGACATGCGCAGGGAGGTCTTGGACGCCCGGATCTCCTCGGAGGAGGTCCGGACGCCCTGCACCAGCCGCTTTAACTTCGCGCACGCCGCTGGACATGAATAAATGCGTGGCCTGGACATCAAGGAGGTCCGCCGCTGGAGGTCTTAAATGCACGCATTAAAGGGTGGATTTAAGGCGTTAAGACGCCCATTGATTACAATGATGGGAGCAATGATTAGCGATTAAACATGGAGGATTTCGTCCTAAAAACGACAACGACGCCTGCGTTGTGTCCGGACAAAACCAGCGAAGAAGATGTGGTCATCGCGGCGATGTAGACCTCGCCGGCGAGATCCACGGTACCGTTGGTCCGCAATAACCATGCGCACTCAAAGGACCTCCTCTCAACGGCGGCGACGGTTTTGAACGCCCGGCGAGCCGAGAGGACAACGAAGGCTGATACGCCAAACGACAAAATGCAAAAAAGGAGCTCCGCGACATTCAAGCGTGTGCCAAAACTTAAGCTCCGCAACATGCATTCAGCGGGTGCCAAGCAACTAAAGGACTAACAGGAGGTACCGGAGGTCCTAAGGTCCGGGAGGTCGTGGAGGTGATGACCGGAGTTGGGGAAGACAATGAAGCCTTGACTCACGGCACCGGCCAAGCTCGGCTTTGTCCACCTCTCAAAAATGCCCAAACAAAATAAGTTAGGGTTATTCCGGGAGGTTTGGGGAGCACAAAGTGAGCAAGGGTTGAAGAAGGAGCCACTGGAACCCTTGAGTCACCGAGGAGTTCCAAGGACTTCAACAATGGCAGCCACTAGAGAGGAGGTGAGTGAGTTAGGAGCTCACCAAACACGGTATGACAGCTCCAAGTGTGCAAAGGAAGCCAATGGGGAGCTCGAGTGGACCCTTATAGCCTAAGGTGAAGGTTATGAGTGGGGCTAAGCTCCATGGTGAGCTTAGCCCACGGGTTGGTCCATGGGGTGGACATGACATAAAGTTGACAAAAGGTGGCGGTGTCTTGACTGAAGAGCGGAAAGTCGACGCATTAAATGCGGGTCAAGAAGAGTCATTAAAGGTGCACAGAGGCTGGCGCGACACTCCACCGCCAGAGCACGCATGCGCCAGAGGAAGGAGAAGAACAGGAGGTCTTGGTGACCGCTGGATAAGACACGGGAGAGGTCCTAACCATCGGATCCAATTTTTGAACCGTTATGTTTTAAGTGGTGGGAGGAGGTCCCACCACACGATCAAGGATGGGAGGTCGTGGCCCTCCGATTTCTTAATCGCGAAAACGCACGTGAGGAAAAGGGACAGAGGTCCAAAGCGTTGGATCTCCATCCAGCGGTGTGGACCTCGGTGAGGACTTAACTGCACGCGATCAAAAGGACATGAGGGGAGGTCATGGCCTTTGGATTTAAATCAAGGGCACCGACGATGGGAGGTCTCGATATGATGCATAGCAGTGCAGGGAGGTCGGGACCATTAGATTTTAATCTAACGGTGCACAAACAAAAGATGGGGAGGTTGTGAGTGCTTGATAGCAGGAGGTCGTGAGTGTTGGATCTCGATCCAACGGCCACGACCTTGGTTAGGTGGGAGGTTTGTTTAGTTTAGGTTGAGAGGAGGAGGTCAGGGCCATGGATCTTGGATCCAAGGGCTGTGACCTCACGTAGGTGGGAGGACCTGACCGAGTATGTTGAGGAGGAGGTCGTGGCTGTTGGATTTGATCCAACGGCTATGACCTCAACAAGGTGGGATGACCTCGCTACGATGGTTTAACAGCTCGAGGAGGTCTTTGAGGTTTAACACACAGGGGAGGTCCTTGCGGTGTTAACCGCGGAGGAGGTCGTGGCTGTTGGATGTAAATCCAATGGCTGCGACCTGATCAAGGTGGAGATGAGGTCTGCTGAGGTGCAGACATGGTTGGGCTGGACCAGCTTTGAATATGGCTAGCCCAAGGAACAAGTGTAGGCTTTAAAATTTAGTTTTAACAAGCTGAAACTTAGCAGAATTATTTGAGATAGCAAATGAACTCCAAATTTAATGAAATTTTAGCTGGAGCTTGCTGATAATGAGATCAACCTTGCATAAAATTTCCAGAGGTTATTATGCAATGCATTTTTCTCAGGAAATTCATGAAGGTTGTTTAAAGGATTGTTTTGCCTCCAAAAATTATCAACAAGTGTTATAACTCATGATATTTTTCAGAGAGGGTCCCATATCAGTTTTTGGGACCAAGGAAAATATATTCCAAATGTTTGGCACAAGATTTAAGATAATTGGAAAAAGGAATTTGATTTTTGGTCAACAAGAGCTTTGTGTTTTTGGATTACACAACTCTTGGACAAGAATTACATAAGATTTTAGGGTTTTTCAAGATGTGAGAAAAAGTTTTAATTTCTACACATATAATTATACTTGATTAACCCTAATTATACATTTGGGATGTTACAAAATCTCTCCCCCTTACAGAAATCTCGCCCCGAGATTTGGCTCACTCGGTAAAGAAAGATGGATAGTCCGCACGCAGACGATCTTCTCTTTCCCAAGTAGCCTCATCCTCGTAATGGTTTGACCACTGAACTTTAAGGAACTTGATGGTCTTATTCCTTGTCCTTCGCTCAGACTCATCGAGTCTGTGAACAGGTGCTCGCGATAGGTCAAATCGGGTTGACATCGAGAGTTTCCAACGAGCTTCCTCGGTTGGAACACGGAGGCACTTCTAAGGTGGGACACATAGAAAACATCATGTACCCCTCAAGTGCAGTGGCAACTCCAACTTATAGGCAACAGCTCCTTCTTCTCGATAACGCGGTAGGGACCGACATATCGAGGAGCCAACTTGCCCTTGACGCCAAACGTTGATGGCCCTTCAAAGGAGAGACTTTGAGATAAACAAAGTCATTAGGCTCAAAACGTAACTCACGCCGACGGCGATCCGCATAGCTCTTTTGCTCGATTGAGCTGTGCGCAAACGCCACGAATAATAATTTGGACTTGGCGCTCGGCCTCATTGATTGAGTCCGCCAAAGAGAGGTCTCTCACCGTCTCGACCAGTTCAACGGGTTCTACACTTTCTCCGCATAAGGCCTCAAATGGTGCCATGCCGAGACCGCCCGAATTTGTTGTTATAAGAAAACTTCGCGAATGGCAAGCATTTCTCCCAATGCTTCCCATAGGAAAGGACACAAGCACGAAGCATGTCTTCCAAAAACTGGTTGACCCTCTCGGTCGACCATCGGTTTGGGGTGAAATGCCGTGCTAAAGGTAAGACAGTGCCCATAGCCTCTTGCAAGCTATGCCAAAAACAAGAGGCGTGAAAAGGATCCACGATCCGACACAATCGTCTTCGCACACCGTGCAAACTCACGATGCGGGCGATATAGAGTTCCGCCAAAAGACCTACCAAGTTCGGTCTTGACGGAAGGAAATGTGCCACCTTAGTCAATCGATCGATGACGACCCAAATAGCATCATTCTTCTTCGGGGACGTGGGTAGACCGGTGATGAAATCCATTCCGATCGAATCCCACTTCCACTCCAAGACGAGCAAAGGTCAAGCAATCTCGCTGACGCCGATGTTCGGCCTTGACACGACGACATACGTCGACTCTAAGAACGAACCGCAATCTCCCTCTTCATTCGGGTCCACCAAAATCTCTGGCGGAGATCTTGATACATCTTTGTGGCCCCGGGATGAATGGATAAAGGCGAATCATGGGCTTCGCGGAGGATTAAATTCCGCAACTCCATGTCCTTTGGAACCACAAGGCGCTGCCCGAACCTCACGACGCCATGCTCATCCTCAGAGAAGCACTTGGTCGTTCCGTTCTTGACATTTGCCTTAATGTGGCTCACTCCAACATCCGACTGCTGGGCGGACTTGATCCGATCCACCAAGGTTGGTTGCACAACCAAGGCAGCGAGAGAACCACGCTCAACTAAACCCAAGTTGAGACGCTGAAACTCTTCCAGAAGAGCGGGCTGAAGCTCCCTGGACAACAAGGCATGGCAATGCGCTTATGACTAAGCGCATCGAATCGACATTAGCCTTGCCCGGATGGTAGTGTATACCCATGTCATAATCCTTGATCAACTCCAACCATCTCCTTTGCCTGAGGTTCAGGTCAGGCTGGGTGAACAAATACTTAAGGCTCTTGTGATCCGAATACACTTCACAACGACACGATTAGGTAATGTCGCCAAATCTTAAGTGCATGAATCACGAAGCCAACTCCAAGTCATGAGTAGGGTAGTTAAGTTCATGAGGTCTCAATTGCCTTGATGCATAGGCCACTACCTTGCCTTCTTGCATAAGGACACAACCGAGGCCTCGACGAGAAGCATCGCAAAAGATATCGAAGCTTCGATGGATATCCGGAAGAACAAGAACGGAGCGGTGGTCAAACGCTTTTGAGTATTTGGAAACTTTCCTCACACTCAGCGGACCACACGAACTTCTTGTCCTTCTTGAGCAACTCCGTCATCGGCCAGCGATCTTGGAGAAGTTCTCGATAAAGCGGCGATAATATCCCGCTAAACCGAGAAAACTCCGCACATCGGTGACCGAAGCGAGTTGACTCCATGAAAGAACATCGCTGACCTTGCTAGGATCAACGGCTCGCCTCCGCTGAAAGAATATGGCCTAAGAAGGCCACTTCCTTCAACGAGAATCGCGACTTGTTGAACTTCGCGTCTGGTGGTGCTCACGTAGCTTGCCTAACACAAGCCGGATGCTCGGCATGTTCCTCATCGTTCTTGGAATAGATAAGGATATCATCGATGAAGACCACGACAAACTTATCCAAATACTCCATGAATACCGAATTCATGAGGTTCATGAACAAGGCAAGAGCATTGGTTAAGCCGAATGACATGACGAAGGTACTCATACAAGCCGTAGCGAGTAGAGAACGCCGTCTTTGGAATATCCTCGGCCGAATCTGAACTCGATGATATCCACTCTCAAATCAATCTTGGAGAAAACTCGAGCTCCAGTTAATTGATCGAAGAGATCGTCAATGCGGGCAATGGATACTTGTTCTTCATCATCACTTCATTAAGTGGGCGGTAATCAACGCATCGTAAAGTACCGATCCTTCTTTTTTACGAAGATTTTGGACAACCCCACGGAGATGAGCTAGGCGAATGAAACCCTTCTCTTGCAGCTCACTTAATCGCTTCTTCAATTCTACCAACTCGCTCGGTGGCATCCGATAAGGCCTCTTTGAGATAGGGGCGGTACCGAAGCCAACTCAATGACAAACTCGAGGTCTCGAACGGGTGGCATCCCCGGAAGATCTGCGGGAAAGACATCAACAAAGTCACAAACTGTTGGGACTTCGCTAATATCTAGGGCGGCTTCGCTTCAAGCGCGAAGAGATGCGGATCTAGCGACTTGCTAAAAGCTTAACCCGCCACGGAGGACTAGATAGAGATGAGCTTCTGGCGAATCGATTTGCCCCATGTCTTTGGGACAACCAATCCATGCCAAGAATCACATCAAGACTCGCTGAATGGAGAAGGATAAGGTTTGCTAAGAAACCCACGCCGATCTCGATAGGGACATCCCTACACTCGGATTCCGCTCTCAACTCCGAACCAGAGAGCGAATGAGTAAGCGGGATCGACAATGGAGAGAAAAGAAGCTCTCCAACAGCAAAGAAAAGACTCGTAAACAAATGAATGAGATGCTCTGAATCAAACAAAACGATGGCGGGATGAGAGTTAACGAAAGTGTACCTAGCACGACGCCGGGTGCCTCTGAGCCTCCTCTGTGGTGATGGCGTTGACGCGACCACTACCCACGCCTTGGGTAGCCGGACGATCTTCGTCCCGAGTGCACCACCTCTGCCCGCGTCCTCCATTAGGACGGGGGTCGCTCTCGTCTTCTTAGGGCATTGGTTCGCATAATGCCCCTTCGTTGCATGAGAAACATGTGACCCGGCGGCCGGGTTGCGGGGCCGCTCTGTGACTCGCAGTGCACGTGGATCGAGACACGGCTGCGAAGGACGAGGAACAGGCAGTGTGACCTGGGGCGCCAAGAGTGAGAGTGGTACCCCGAGATCGCCCAAGCGGGACGGAGGAACTGCCTCGATGACTTATGGGCCTCCACTTGCGCTATGGAGTCCATAAGCTCTCGAGCCGCATGCTCACGACGATGGCCTTGTCGACCAAGGTCCGGAAATCGTGAAGTCGACAATGGATAGCTTGTCCTTCACTCCTCGGACAAGCCACGCTGAACTTGGCTCCTTAGCCATATCGGTGGCCACGTCCTCGGGAGCATAACGAGCTAGATGGTTGAACTCGTAGACATACTCCATGATCGAGCTACACCCTTGCTTGAGCGAAGAAACTCCCGCTTCTTGATCTCCATCAAGCCGGCAGGATATGAGCCCGACGGAAGGCGATCGTAAACTCCTCCCAAGAAACGGTGTGGTCTGCGGGCTGCATGGCGAGAAAGCTCTCCCACCATGACAAAGCCGCACCTTCGAGCCGGTGCGATGCAAACAGCGCCTTCTCGTGCTCTCGCACTGCGCGATCTGGCTTACGCCCACAAGACGAAGCCAATCGTCGCATCCAAAGGGTCCTCGGACCGAAAAGGTAGGGGCTGAGTACGAAGAAACTCCGCGAGTCCTCCCGCGCCGATGGGCATTCCTCGCCCAGATCCTCAAGCTCCGGTAAGTGCGGTGGTGTTGCGCGCGATGACGCCCGAGAGAACTCTCCGGTCATCCGCGCGGTTGCGCTCGATCTCAAGAAGAACCTCGGCCATGGTCGGAGGAGGAGGAAGCTCCTCGTCCGGACTAGCTGACTGGCCTTGGCCGCTACGAGTGCATCCGGCCATCCTGTTATAAGGAAATTTGGTTAGCAACTAGACCCAAAAACAAAGCCTTAAGGAAAGCAAAGCGATCGACTAGGGAATGGAATATCACCCCAACCGAAAGCCAAAATCAGCGGTTATTTAAACTTTAAAAAGCTTCTAAAAGACTCTAAAACAGCCAAGAAACACCAAACGAAGGCTCAACTTCTCAACTCAACTAACCCGTATTGAATGAACGAGTAATTGGTCGAGAAGATCAAAAATCAGATTGTAAGATGAGATCTAAAACTATTAGAGAGCAAGGTTAATGCAGCGAAATAAGTGTTAGATACTTAGCTAACTAGTATCACATCTTACCCTTTTATTCCCACAAGTTTTAGTTGATTAACCTCTCATTATCTATCCTAATTAGACACCTTTGAGACTGCTGTCCGGAAATTTGATGCTTGCTGTCGTGTTTAGCATCCAAGCTCCTTGTCGAATCACCGACTCGAACTTCAAAACCTTGTAGTGGGCAGCTCACACTTCAATTTGCCAATCTCATTGGTTCTCCCAAAACCCAGTGTTAATCGATAACAACTATTTTGTAGAAGGAAGAGAGGAAAATAACTTTTAAAACTCAAATTAGAGTGGGATGAGAAGAGAAAGCTAAGATAGGTAAGGAATAAAATCCGAGAATTTCCTAAGCTTTCAAAACTCATTTGATGCTTTGAAAATAGGTTTTCAAAATATCCTAAGGATCGACCAAGCTTGCGTTACTACGGTCATAACGGCTCGATACCAACTTTTAGAGACCCGACGTTTATTAAGCTCATAATACTTAGTCATCCAATTGACCCTAGTATTATCAACCAAATAAACCGGTCTCGAGAGATGTATACTTCCTGAATGCAAGATACATACCTCACAACAAAAGAATGTATCAATTCCATACAACACATAGTACATAAGCAACAAACCGAAGTTAACATTAAGAAGGAAAGGCTATTACAAAAGAGAGGCCCTTAGGCCAAATAGCAACAATTCTACAAAGATAACAATGAAGCAAAAGTGCCATAAAGATGGCTATAACACAAAGCCAATCGGTGTGCCTTAACCCCTAGGCATCCGACCGACCGCCAAGCTAGTCGTCAAGAAAGCGCAACACGTAGCACAAAAGAGAGGCTCTTGGAGCTCTCCTTCTTCCTCTGCAACAAAAGCCACAAAATTGCCACAACCACGCGAGATGAGTACATAAAGTACTCCGCAAGACTTACGTGTGAGATAACAGAACTATAAATAGCTACATGCAAGCTTTATTTAAGTGGATGAGGCTTTGGACTCATTTTAGCATAAAGCAACATTTATTTGCAATAACATAATAGATTGAAGGCAATTTGGCAAAGCATTTTTAAATGTTGAAGTAACAACGAGATAATAACATAATAACAACAACAAGAACAATCACGAAGTGACTAACCCAAGTCACCACAACAATAGCATGAACTCCCGCTCATACCAACCATGTCAAGTTTTAATTAAAGGTTGTAGTCTAGTCTTGAACGACCTTACCAAGCATGCCCATAACCTAGGACGAGGCTATTCGAATAGTTTTATCCCTGCAGGGTGTACCACTGTACCCACACGTCAGACCGCCTTTCCTTAAAGCACACTACCTTTGGTGTGCCGGCACGGCTAAGTCCTACGAGACATTTCCAATGGACAATGCTAATTCTGAGTCGCACAACCCACGGGAGAAGGAGACATCACACAACCTTCCCGAAGCTAATGCTCCCTCCCACATCACACACACATTTTATCTTTAAAACACACCAACCGAGCGACCCCAATTAACACCGCCTAAAGTACTTAGTCAAGAGGGTTCCATATGCCCTCGTGTGGTTAGTACGTGAAATCGCTTGGCTTAGTGACCCAAGTACTCGGTCCTTAGGGACCCTGCATACCACCACATCCAAAAACCACGCCATCCATCCAATATGCCCAAGTCTAAATCAATCTTTTATTTTCAGTTTTGATTTTACAATTAATCAAAGCACAAGTGCTGGACATATAAGAGTAATAATCAGTTTTGAGTGATCAAGACCATCGACTAAGTCGATGATCGCCCATTTCTACCGATAACTAAGCATGTCTAAGCAATTTAAATCGAAACTACTAAGTGATAAGAGCTCATCCAACGAGCTCCCACCACAGCAAATAACCTAGGCTCATGGTAGTAGAGGATGAACAATTCCTACAGATTATGCAACTATAGGCTTGCTAGCGACATTTAACACAAAGTAGCATGCATACATAGAAGTAAAACGATATATTAAGCTTTAAAGTAATGGGACAATGATGGAAATGATCAAACTGCTTGCCTTGTTGCTGGCCAAGTTGTGGTAGAGGGTCGCTCTCGGGATCACCACAAATGTCGAAACCTAACGGAAAAGCGAGAAAGAACCGATAAGAACGACGAAAAACCAAAAAGACGCACAACAAACGAACTCCAAAAGCCATGAAAATTTTACAGCAGCAAGACAATGATTTATCATGAATTTAGCAACAAGAACCAATTGATTTGGATTCTCAATGCAAAAGATATGATGAAATCAATTCTGCTCAGCCTATTAATTAGAAATATGCTACTGTTCATCGCAAAATTTTCTAGAATAGAAGTGAAGCTGAAATTTTTACTGTAAAACCAGCACCTCATGAGATGAATAACACAATTGAGTTCATCTCATTTGGAGCTATATTGCACTTTCTATAATTTTTCAAAAACAAGAACTTGAACAAAATTATAATGCACAAGTCCTCATTTTCCTAACAGCAACATGCTCAAAACTAATTTTCACAGTGAGACCACTAATGGAGGAAACCAACAAAGTTGGTCTCACCCAAAAATAAACTATAGAGCATTAGTTATACCTTTTACAAGTTAAGTATTGTTTTTGAGTGTATATTTAAAGTGAGTTTTAAACCTAATGGCAAACTGTGCTCTAGAGCTGAATTCAACTTTCAATCATTTTTGGATTAAAGTCAAGTTCAAGACAGAGCTAACACAAGTTGAATGACCTCAAAAGGATTCAAAACGAAGAAGATATGAAATTCTAAAGTCTATACCTTATTTCAGTTTAACTAAGACCTCACTCGAATTTCTAAAACTCACAAGGGTATGGGAGGACGTGAGCCACAGATCTCAGATCCAACGGCTCAAGACCTCCCAGGAGAACATCACACACGCGCACGTGAAGTCCAGAGGTCCTGGACCTCTTAGCAACTCACATGCGCGAGGTGAGGGGGAGGTCGTGGCCGTAGATGCGAAATCCAACGGACCACAACATGGAAAGGAGGTCTGAACGGACCAGATCTAAAGGGAGGTCCTCAACGGTTGAGATCTTCCAAAGGAAGGTCCAAACTATCAAGATCTCCCCGAGGAAAATCTACATCGCCAGACCTTACGGGAGGTCTGGGACGGTCCAGATGTTCCAAGGAGGTCCTTGATGGTCCAGATCGTCGAGGAGGACCTTGACGGTCAAGATCTACCCGGGGAGGTCATGAACGGCTGAGATGGCTACGGAGAGGTCCTAAACGGAGGTCCTAACGTCACAGACCTCCAGGGAGGTCTGGACGGCCACGATTGCGCAAGGGGAGGTCTTGGACGCTCCAGATCTCCTCGGAGGAGGTGCGGACGCCCTGCACCAGCCGCTTTAACTTCAAGACGCCGCTTGGACATGAATAAATGCGCGCTGGACATCAAGGAGGTCCGCGCGCGCGGGAGGTCTTAAATGCACGCATTAAAGGGTGGATTTAAGGCAGTTAAGACGCCCCATTGATTACAATGATGGGAGCAATGATTAGCGCATTAAACATGGAGGATTTCTGTCCTAAAAACGACAACGACGCTGCCGTTGTGTCCGACAAAACCCGAAAGAAGATGTGGTCATCGCCGGCGATGTAGACCTCGCCGGCGAGATCCAATGGTACCATTGGGTCCGCAATAACCATGCGCACTCAAAGGACCTCCTCTCAACGGCGGCGACGTTTTGAACGCCGGCGAGCCGAGAGGACAACGAAGGCGATACGCCAAACGACAAAATACAAAAAGGAGCTCAGCGCGACATTCAAGCGTGTGCTAAAACTTAAGCTCCGCAATATGCATTCAGCGGGTGCCAAGAACTAAAGGACTAACAGGAGGTACCGGAGGTCCTAAGGTCTTTGGGAGGTCGTGGAGGTGATGACCGGAGTTGGGGAAGACAATGAAGCTTCGCAGCTCACGACACCAGCTCCAAGCTCAGCTTTGTCCACCTCTGAAAAATGCCCAAACAAAATAAGTTAGGGTTATTCCAGGAGGTTTGGGGAGCACAAAGTGAGCAAGGGTTGAAGAAGGGAGCCACTAGAACCCTTGAGTCACTGAGGAGTTCCAAGGACTTCAACAATGGCAGCCACTAGAGAGGAGGTGAGTGAGTTAGGAGCTCAGCCAAACACTGGTATGACAGGCTCCAAGTGTGCAAAGGAAGCCAACGGGGAGCTCGAGTGGACCCTTATAGCCTAAGGTGAAGGTTATGAGCTGGGGCTAAGCTCCATGGTGAGCTTAGCCCACGGGTTGGTCCATGGGGTGGACATGACATAAAGTTGACAAGGCGGTGTCTTGACTGAAGATGAAAGTCGACCAGATTAAATGCGGTCAAGAAAGAGTCATTAAAGGTGCACAGAGGCTCGGGCGTGCTCACTCCACTGCCAGAGCACGCATGCGCGCCAGGAGGAAGGAGAAGAACAGGAGGTCTTGGTGACCGCTGGATAAGACACGGGAGAGGTCCTAACCATCGGATCCATTTTTGAACCGTTATGTTTTAAGTGGTGGGAGGAGGTCCCAGCCACACGATCAAGGATGGGGAGGTCGTGGCCCTCCGATTTCTTAATCGCAAAAACGCACGTGAGGAAAGGGACAGAGGTCCAAAGCGTTGGATCTCCATCCAACGGTGTGGACCTCCGGTGAGGACTTAACGCACGCGATCAAAAGGACATGAGGGGAGGTCATGGCCTTTGGATTTAAATCCAAGGGCACTGACCTGATGGGGAGGTCTGATATGATGCGCAACAGGCAAGGGAGGTCAGGACCGTTAGATTTTAATCTAACGGTGCACAACAAAAGATGGGGGAGGTTGTGAGTGCTTGATAACGCAGGGAGGTCGTGAGATGTTGGATCTGATCCAACGGCTACGACCTTGGTTAGGTGGGAGGTTTGTTTAGTTTAGGTTGAGAGGAGGAGGTCGTGGCCATGGATCTTGGATCCAAGGGTCAGTGACCTCACGAGGTGGGAGGACTGACCGAGTATGTTGAGGAGGAGGTCGTGGCTGTTGGATTTGATCCAACGGCTATGACCTCAACAAGGTGGGATGACCTCGCCACGATGGTTTAACAAATGAGGAGGTCTTTGAGGTTTAACACATTGGGAGGTCCTTGCGGTGTTAATCATGAGGAGGTCGTGGCTGTTGGATGTAAATCCAACTGCTGCGACCGATCAAGGTGGAGATGAGGTCCGCACGAGGTGCGGACATGGTTGGGCTGGACCCGACTTTGAATATGGCTAGCCCAAGGAACAGTGTAGGCTTTAAAATTTAGTTTTAACAAACTGAAACTTAGCAGAATTATTTGAGATAGCAAATGAACTCCAAATTTAATGAAATTTTAGCTGGAGCTTGCTGATAATGAGATCAACCTTGCATAAAATTTCTAGAGGTTATTATGCAATGCATTTTTCTCAGGAAATTCATGAAGGTTGTTTAAAGGATTGTTTTGCCTCCAAAAATTATCAACAAGTGTTATAACTCATGATATTTTTAGAGGGTCCCATATCAGTTTTTGGGACCAAGGAAAATATATTCCAAATGTTTGGCACAAGATTTAAGATAATTGGAAAAAGGAATTTGATTTTTGGTCAACAAGAGCTTTGTGTTTTTGGATTACACAACTCTTGGACAAGAATTACATAAGATTTTAGGGTTTTTCAAGATGTGAGAAAAAGTTTTAATTTCTACACATATAATTATACTTGATTAACCCTAATTATACATTTGGGATGTTACACAAATTTCACGACCACGCACTCTCACGACGCTGGGCGAATCTTGCGGACAACGAGGAGGTCCGAAAGACTAAAGACAACAGTAATTGCTCCAATGATTGAGCATTTACTGAGCAAATCTATGTCCTAAACCGACAATGAGACGGTGGGACGTCCGACAAAAATTTGAGGACGCCCCACGGCTTATCGCCCGGCGATTTAGGGCACGGCGGCAAGACACCGAGGGCACCGTCGGGACCGCAATAGCCAGGTGCACCTAATGGACCTACTCTCAACGGCGGCGGCGGCCTAGAGCGCCGACGAGCTGGAGAGGAGCGAGGTGACCACACGGTCAAAAGGCAAGAAGCAAAAGGAGCTCCGCAGTAGCCATTCAAGCGGGTGCCCAAGAAAAGCTCCGCAACAACATACACGCGGGTGCCAGCATCTACGGGACTACCAAGAGGGTTACCTGGAGGTCGTGGAGGTGCTGAGGATGTTGGGGACGAGGAGGACCGGCACTGGTGAAGACAATGGGTGCTCCACGACCGACAAGCTCCAAGCTCCAACTAGCCCTCACCTGAAAAGGTCAACCCCAAGTGAAGTTAGGGTTAAACTTCTAGGAAGTTAGAGGAGAAAAAATGGAGCAGAGGTTGAGCGAGAGAGCCACTGGAGCATTGTGCCACCGAGGGCTCCAAGCTTCAACAATGGCGGTTGGGAGGGGGAAGGTCAGAGGAGAGAAAGCTCAGAAGACACAGGTGCAAGCTAGAGCTTGAAAGTGTGCCAAAGAAGCTAAGGGAGGAACCCAATGGGGGTTTTATAACTTGGAGAAGCAGGGCACATGAGCTAGGGTTAAGCTCATGGTGAGCTTAGCCCATGGCTCGGTCCATGGCTTGGACAAGACGTGGAGTTGACATGGTGACAGGCCTGTGCAGACTTGAGAGGCGGAAGGCTGACCAGCATTTAATGCGGGTCAGCAAAGAGTCGTTGTAAGGTACACAAGTTGACAGGCACGCTTTTTCTCTCTGCCCCAGAGCACTCATGCGTGACTGAGGAAGGAGAAGAACAGGGAGTTCATTTTGACCGCTGGATAAGACTACGGGAGGTCCCGCCCTCGGATGTTATTTTTGAACCGTTAAGTTTTAAGTGATCGGGAGGAGGTCCCACCACACGATCTTGGACGGAGGTCGTGGCCCCATGATTTCCTTTTAACGGATGCGCACGAGGAAAAATGGGATTAGAGGTCCAAGGCGTTGGATCTAAATCCAACGGTGCACCTCCGGAGGACTTAACGCTTATGCATGCTACTGCCTCAAGATGTGGAGGTCATGGCCTTTGGATTTAAATCCAAGGGCACACAACCAAAGGGGAGGACTTAGACGCTGCGCAATGCACAAGAGAGGTCATGGCCGTGAGATTTACATCTAACGGCTACGACCTCACGTGCGCTGGGAGGTCTGATGCGCACAAGGCGAGGAGGAGGTCGTGACCATGGATTTTAATCCAACGGTGCACAACATGAGATGGGGGAGGTTTTGTGCGCTTGATATCGCTGGGAGGTCATGGGCTGTTGGATCAGATCCAACGGCTACGACCTCAACAAGGTGGGAGGACCTCGCTGTGATGGTTTGCAGAGGAGGTCGTGGCCTTTGGATTGAATCCAACGGCTACGACCTCAAGGGAGTGCAAAAGGGAGGTCTGGGTGGTTTGATGGCGAGGGGAGGTCATGACTATGGATCTTTGATCCAAGGGCAGTGACCTCACGTGCGCGGGGAGGACCTTACTGTGAATGTTTGAGGAGGAGGTCGTGGCTGTTGGATTGGATCCAACGGCTACGACCTCAACAAGGGGGGATGTCTTAGCGGTTTAACAGCTCGGGGAGGTCATGAGCTGTTGGATCTTAATCCAAGGGCTATGACCTCACCAAGGTGGGAGGACCTCGCTGTGATGACCGCGGAGGAGGTCGTGGCGGTTGGATGTAAATCCAACGGCTGCGACCTCATCAAGGTGGGAAGGGAGGTCTGATGGGTTGCGAAAGAGGTTAGGTTGGACCAGCTTTGCAAAGCGGTTCAGCCCAAGGAACAGTGTAAGTTCTTAAATTCAATTTTAACAGCTGAGATTTCACAGAATTGATTGGGATAGTAATTTAACTCCAAAATTTATGAAACTTTAACTGGAGCTTGCTGACATTAAGATTAACCTTACATAAAATTTCCAGAGGTTATTATGCAATGCATTTTTCTCAGGAAATTTATGAAGACTGTTCAAGGATTTGTTTTACCTCCAAAAATTATCAAACAAGTTTTATAACTCATGATATTTTTCAGAGAGGCTCCACAAAATTTCTAGGACCAAGGAAAAATATTTCCAAGGGTTTGGCACAAGATTTGTGACAAATGGGAAATGAGTTTGACTTAAGGTCAACAAGAGCTTTATGTTTCTGGATTACACAACTCTTGGACAAGAATTACATGAGAGTTTAGGGGTTTTCAAGATGTGAGAAAAAGTTTTAATTTCTACACATTTAATTACATTAGAAGCAAACACCTGTTTAGGTATTTGGGATGTTACATAGCCACTCCACTCCACCATCATCGCCGCATTGTAGCCGCGTCATCGTCGTCACCTCGCCTCGTCGCCGCACATGCCCCGACTACGCGTTCGCCATGACGCTCTATCCCCGGTCACACCACTGATCCACGCCCACACCGCACGTTGCAGCGTCGCTGCTCAAAGCGTTGCACGCTCCCGCTGTCGTGCATCACCGGACCATCGCCGTTGTTTCACTAAGTTTCTTCCCCCTCCTTTCGCGACAAAGCATGCTCTCAGATCTCCTTTGTCTTCACCCTAACCCAATTTAGAATCCATCCGTAGGAGCTCACTGACGCTGTCTTCTTCCTCGATTCCGGTCAAAATCGCCACCACCATCTCTGTTTCTTCTAGGGTGACCTCCATTTCAATTCCTCGCAACTAGAGCACCCCCACCTCTCCTCCTACCTCTCCCCATCCTTATGGTGGCTCCATTCCTCCCCTAGATCGTCGTCGCAGATTGAGCACCACAAGAACAAGAAAACCGCGAGTAGGGTGAGCCAACAGTTTGTCCATTTTGCTTCCACATATCTTTAGAATGTATGTTGTTTTAAATTATCAAATTACATGCTTTACTTTAATTACAATTATGTTGTCATTAGTTCATAGTTAATGATGTATTATTAATTGTTTACTAAATTCCATTCTTTGACTTTGGGCATAATACCTTGTCTCCCTGATTTAATGGTGGGAACGTATCTAGTGCAAATGGGTATTTGAGTGCTAAGGTGCAAATGTGAATGACAGCTATCGGATCTAGAACATGTGGCTCGGATGTTGGTGGGCGGAGCACCCCAATCACTTAAGTCCAAATGTGAAAACGCCCCCTCTCGGCTGTGCTCTTTTCTGAAAACCCCGCTCCCACGCTCTCCCAGCTGCAAGACGCCCTCACTCGCCCTAGGAACCGCCGCCGCTCGGTTGGGCCATCGCCACCTGCCGCTCGGCACCCGTATCTCCTCGTGTTACCCCCTTGCGCCGCCGCCGCCCGAATCCATGACCTCTTCTCCTCTCCGGCCAGGCGCTAGGGTTTGAGTTCCCATCTCCGCCCTCCCCGTCTGCGCGCCGCCTGCCCCCCGGTGGCCGCCACCTACGCCACCTCTCCACCCCGACGCGCCCACCTCCTTCCCTTGCGCCGCTGGGGTCCCCTTGCGTCGCCACCGCTTGCCTCCTCACGCGCGCCCTGGTCTCTGGCCCACCCTGGCTATGGCGTTTAACACCCCAATTTTCTGAGTACTTTTGAAATTTTCAAAATAAAAAGAACCATTTGGTTTAGTTGGAATCCCAAAGCTTAACATGAGATTTTCAGAATTTGAATGTTTAAAATGACTAAACCAAACTTTAACCAGTCCTAAAGCTTAGTTTATTTGGAGTTGTTTGAGCTCTGGTGTAGTCTCTCTCTTTCTCTGTTAGTTCTGTTCTCCTCTTAGCCTAGCCTTTTCTGTCTAGACCTCTTGGAGTTTAGACCTCTTTGTTGGTTTGAATCTCTTTGTGGTTTAGACCTCTTTTTGGTCTAAACCTCCCTTTTCTGTTTAGACCTCCCTTGTGGTTCGGACCTCCTCTTGTGTCCAAACCATCCCTTCGGTTTCGACCTCCCCTTGGGTCACAATCACCCCTAAAACGTTCTAAGCTCGGGTTTGTGTTTCCAACACCCTTGCATTTTGAAATTCAAATTTGGGTTGAATTCCCCCTTCGTTCGAACCCTCCCCGAGTTCATTTGGACCTCCTCGTATCCATCTGAACCTCCTTTGAACTTCCCTCGTATCCGCTCGGCTCCCGCTCCTCCGCTCCTCTTCCTCGCTGTCACCCCTCTCCTTTGGTTCCATCTTGACCGTTGAGACCTCCCCTGTGTTGGTCTTGACTGTCGAGATCTCCTTTGTTTCCATCTTGACCGTTGAGACCTCCCCTGTGTTGGTCTTGACCGTCGAGATCTCCTTTGGTTCCATCTTGGCCGTTGAGACCTCCCCTGCGGTTGTCTTAACCATCGAGATCTCCTTTGGTTCCATCTTGACCGTTGAGACCTCCCCTGTGTTGATCTTGACCGTCGAGATCTCCTTTGGTTCCATCTTGACCGTTGAGACCTCCCTTGTGTTGGTCTTGACCGTCGAGATCTCCTTTGGCTCCATCTTGACCGTTGAGACCTCCCCTGAGTTGGTCTTGACCGTCGAGATCTCCTTTGGTTCCATCTTGACCGTTGAGACCTCCCCTGTGTTGGTCTTGACCGTTGAGACCTCCCTTGTGTTGGTCTTGACCGTCGAGATCTCCGTTGATTCTATCTTGACCGTCAGGACCTTCCTCGAGTTCATCCTGACCGTCAAGACCTCCTTCGCTCTTCATTTAGACCATCGAGACCTCCCTTTGAGTTTATCTCGGCCGTCTGGGCCTTCTTTGAACCACCTTCCGTGGATCTCCTCCGTTGGATACGTTTTCCTTTGAGTCCCCTCCGTCAGGACCTCCTCTGAGGGTCCAGACCTCCCTTCGTTTTGATTTGAGGGTCCAGACCTCCCTTTGTTTGGATCTGAGGGCCCAGACATCCCCGTGGGTTAGACCTCCTTCGCCTAAGACCTCCTCGCAGCAGCTCGCCTCATTGCCGTTTGGAACCATCCGACCAGACGGACGGCCCGATCTTATTGGCACGTTTGGCTGGTCCGAATGTCCCATCCCTTTTGAGGCCTCCTTTGATCTCATCTTGACCGTCAGGATCTCTCTCTGAGTTAATCCGACCGTCAGGACCTCCCTTGAGTTGATCTTGACCATTAGGACCTCTCTTGGCCTTTTTGCAAAAACCACCTTTACGGGTCAGACCACCCTTGTGGTCTGGATCTCGTGGTCTTTTTGCAAAGACCACTCTCCTGGTCATGATCACCCCTTTTTTTTTTGACGAAAACAGTAGGGGGACCCTACTGAAAATAAATTAACAAATGGAAACAGTACAGTAAAGGCACAAAAAGGAAAGAGGGAAAGGAAGAAAAAAAGAAAGAAGAAAAGAAAGGGGAAGGAAAAGAATAGGAAAGATGCTACAGATACAAAGGCCGCGGATAGCAAACAAGGCTACCAAAGTCGGTCAAAGAAGTCAACACAGACAAATAGCTAGGGCAAGTTGGATAACCAAGCAGATAGTTTGGGCTTAATTGACGGTTTGGCCCGATGGCCCGATGATCACCCCTTGTGGTCAGGACCTCCCCTTGGAGTCGCGACCTCCTCTTTTGTCCTTTAGTCGTGACCTCCCCTTTTGCTGTGACATCCCTTGGGTTAAGACCACCTCCTGTGGTCAAGACCACCCTCTTGGTCAGGACCACCCCTCGTGGTCACAACCCCTGGTCTTTTTGCAAAGACCACCTCTGCGGGACCTCCGTAGGGCCTCCGCAAGGGCTCCTTGTCCTTTGGACCTCCTGGTTCACGGGACCTCTTCATCCTTTGGATCTCCCTGTCCTTTAGACCTCCGTGTCAGTAGGATCTCCTGGTCTTTTGCAAAGACCACCCTCTTTGGGTCTTTTTGCATAGACCACCCCCTTTTTCTGGTCACGACCACCTGTGTGGTCATGACCTCCCTTGTTGGCCTTTTTGCAAAGACCACCCTTGCGGTCAAGACCACCCTTGCGGGTCATGACCTCCCCTTTGGTCATGACCACCCTTTTGGTTTGACCACCTCACCCGTGTAGTTGACTGGTCCCACCTGTCAGCTCTGCCTGCCTCCTTTTGTCTTCCGCCACATAAGTCCTTGCGCAGTTAATGCGGTCACTGCTGTGGTACCGTGAGTTCCCTTTTTTTTGTCTTTTCCTTTTCCTGCCCCATCTTTTCCTTCTTTTTCAGGCCATACCTTATCTTGTCCTTCACCTGCCTTTGACTTGTGGGTCACTAAGTCTCTCAGTGACTCTCTTTCTTTCTTCCTTGGCTATAAATAGCCTAAGTGACCCTCCTTTTCTCACCTTTGGCCACACTTAGTTCTCCAGCTCCTTTCCATCTTGCTCAGTGCTTGAAGCTTCGCCAAGGAGTTTGTTGAGGCTGTGCCGTCGCCTCCTCGTCGACAAGAAGGCCGCCGGTGTTTGCGCCGCCACCTCGTCGCTGGTGGAGTTCGCCGAAGCACCTGCGCCGTCCTCAACCTCTGCCACCAACCATCGACCTCCCTCTCCTCTTCTATCTTCCTCTTTGCCTTGGTGAGTATCTCCGTATCCTTCTTTGCATCCCTTGCATGACTATGTTGCGTAGTCGTATTTCTCTTACGACCACGCAATATAGTTGTCGCCTTTGTTGAACCTCCTCCTTTGGAGCTCCGGAGGGCCTCTTCTTGCAAAGATGACCTTATTGGTCTTTTTGCAAAGACGACCTTCTCAGGACCTCCCTTTTGTAAAGACCACCCTCTTAGTCTTTACCCCTTTTGATCTTTTGCAAAGATCACCCTCCTAGTCTTTTGCTGGTCTCCTTGCAAAAGACCACCCTCTTCGGCCTTTTGCAAAGACCACCCTCTCCAGAGGACCTCCTCCAACCCGCAGGACCCCCCTTCAACCTCTTCGACCTCCTCCGACCCGTTGGACCTCCTCCTAGAGCTTGTTCGTAGTTCTCCTAGCTTTGTCCTTTGCTGTTTGTTCTTGCTCAGTTGTTTAGTGTTCTTCTAGATCTTATTTGGTTGTTATTTGATTTTGCTTTGCTGTGTTCTCGTGTAGATTGCGACTCTTCGGGGAGCCCGAGTTCTCCCAATTAGTTCCTCAAAGCTTTCAAGCCAGGCAAGTTACACTATTGATCATATTGCACCTAGTATCTCAAATTATTTAAGTTCTATTTCAAATATTTACTGCATGCTTATTTAAATTTCAGTATTTCAATCCCTATTTTAACTTTGTAGTTACTCCTAACTCCTTTGTACAGCCCAACTTGATTATTGAACCGATCACCCTATGGTCACCATAGTAAGAGCTAGTTGGTACATTAGTATGAACTAGCGTGTTTTACAAAACTTGATGCTTAGTCTTGCTTAGACCAAAATCTTGTTTTGGGAGCTTTTCTGCCAAAAGACCGATGTTGTCTAAAATGTTTTAATCCATGACATTGGGTTGTCGTGGTAGTTTGCAAATGTTTTGAAAAGCAAAGAAAAAGAAAAATGGATTTGGACTTGGGCAGCACTGGTTGTTTGGTTGGTGCATGTCTATGCACAGGGATCGTGTGATCCAATGCCCAGGGTTTGTGGTAACCGCCCAAGTCAATTAAGGACCGATCTGCGAGTGTATTTTTCCATACCTCACCATGCAACCACATGTCCTGAGTATGGGTAGGGGACCTAGCTGACTAATTTGCAAAGTTACCATCGCGGTCGATCCCGTGGAAGCGTGGGTAGTCTTTTATGGCTGGTCATGTTAGGACCTTGTTATTCCCACCTGGCGCAAGAGGGACCCCCTATTAACTCTGTTGGGTTTCTATCCATAGGGGGGAGCGAAACCTTAGCGAGGGTGGACTGCAGTAGAATGATGCATTGTAAAGGCCTTGTCATGAGCTCTAGACCACTTACCTTCGGAAGTGAGTGGTGGCATCGACGATTGCCAAACAAACTAGAGAAATCATATCATGTGGGTAAAGTTGTACACCTCTGCAGAGTGAAAACTATTCGAATAGCCGTGTCCGCGGTCATGGATATGCTGGCAAAGCTGCTCAAAGCTAGATGTTGGTTTTGGTTTCAAAAGGACTTTGTCAAATCGTTTTGGATTTCTATCCAATTGGGTTTGGGCAGGGAGCCTTGTGACAGGAGGGTATCCTTCACCACTTGTGATGAATGTTATCCAACTGAAAACTGAAATTTAGAAAAAAGAATTTTAATTATTGTTAATTGCCTTGAAACTTAGTAGCTGTATTTAAATGAAACTTGGCTTTATGCAAATCAACCATATTAAGCCTTCCTTTGAGATATCCATTTATGCATGTTATTCTGTTATTTGACGGGTGTAACTTGCGAGCACAGTTGTTGTGCTCACTCTTGCTTGATATTCTTATTGAGCAGGAAAACAAAGCTTGAGGAGGTCTTCGCAGTGGACCTAGAGGTCCTGGCCGACTAGGATGCGCCCTCCAGCCGATTGCCTGTGGTGTATCGGGTGGTTTGCTTATTTATCTTCCACTGTATTTTGGTTGCTGGCTTGTAGGCCCCCCCTTTGTAAACAACTTTGTTGTTAATAAAGCTTACGTTTGATGTACGTTACCACTGTTGTATGCTGTGAGGAGCTAGCCGTTGATTCTTGGGACTAGCTCGGTTCACACAGAGGACCATGAGGTGATCCCCGCTCTCCACGACCACCCTCGGGTCTGGTCGTGGGAGGTCTTTGGGGGTGATCCCAGCCCTCCACAACCTCCTTCGGGCCTGGTCATGGGAGGTCTTTGGGTCATCTCTCGTTCCACGACCTCCCCGGACTTGGTCTCTCGACCACCCCTGGGTCAGGCCGTGGCACTTGGGGTCATCTTGTGGTTGTCTCGAACCCACCTTAGGGACATTCGGGTGGTCTTGAAGGACCTTCCGAGAGGTGTTGAAGGACCTCTGGGTGGTCGTAAGGGACCTCCCCGGGTGACCCTGGGTCAGGCGTTACATGGCGCCACCCTGATGCGCCCATCTCTCCACCCCCCGCTGACCCCTTGCACTGCCCGACTGCTCCCCTTGCGCCAACGCCGCCTGCCCCGACTCGGTTCCTTCTCCATCATGGCTGACAACGTTCTAAAATTGAATATATCACCTGTCGTAGTGTGCAAAATTTTCCTTTAGAAAAGACTGATAATGTGCAAAATTGATACGTTTCAATATGCCATGGATGAACTTGCAAATTATCTTAAATACGATTACTGAATTCCCCCTTATTTTGTATTATATTCTCAAAGAACATCGTGAAATTGGGTGTTGATTTGCAACGAGAGCCCATGTTCCTTAAAATCCTTGGCCTATCAAAGCTGGTTACTAATCGGTAGTTTCTGCAACTTCTGATCTAATACTGTTCTTCTTATGCTTACTCCATCTATCTTGCAGAATGTGACTACAGGAACGGAAAATGGGTTCCTGATGACCAGCGGCCATTATATTCTGGTTTCAGATGTAAAAGATGGCTCTATGAGAGCTGGGCATGCCGATTGACACAGCTCACGGATTTCGCTTACGAGAAATTTAGATGGCAGCCCGAAGGCTGCAAGCTGCCAGAGTTTCAAGCTGCCCAATTCTTGAGAAAGTATATGTTCCTGCTCCTTGACTTCGAATTTCTAGGAGATGACATGCACTACATTCTTTTACTGGGGGTATCTTGAGTCACAGGTCATACTAATCAGAACATATTTCAGAATGCAGGATAAAACCATTGCTTATGTAGGCGACTCTTTAGGGAGGCAGATGTTCCAGTCGATGATGTGCATGGTGGCATCTGAAAAGGATCATTCAGATGTGGAAGATGTTGGCTCAGAATATGGCTTTGCCCTGACACGCCGTGCGAAACGACCACACGGATGGGCCTACCGATTCCGAACCACGAACACGACGATCCTCTACTATTGGTCATCAGCACTCTGTGATCTTGAGCCTCTCAAGCAATCAAATCCAGCTGCCGGTTACGCCATGCACCTCGACCGCCCACCTTCATTTCTTCAGAAGAACCTTCACAGGCTTCATGTCCTGGTTCTGAACACTGGCCACCACTGGAACCGGGGGAAGCTGAAGGCGAGCAGGTGGGAGATGTACGTCTCCAGAGTAGAGTTGGGACTTGGGCCGGGCTTTTTTGGACTGGCCCAAAGCCCGGTCAGTACGGCACGGTCTAAACACGGCACAACACGAACGCCGGGCCGGGCTGGACCTGAGAATGCGGCCCGTTGGGCGGCACGGCACGGCACGAAAAAAGCCCAATCCTCTAATCCCTCCCCCAGCCTGGCCCAATCCTATCCCTCCCCGGCCTGGTAGCCTGGTCCAATCCCGTTCTTCCCCACCACGGCCTGGTCCAACCCTAACTCCCATCCTGGCTAATCCATATCCCCTATCCCACACACCGCCTCCAGCCCTCCACCCTCAGTTCCTCCCCTCCCCAAGCACCGCTTTCCTCCCTCCCTCTCCGGTTCTCTCCTCCCCACGCGCCGCCTTCCTCCCTCTCCGGCTCTCCTCTGGCCGAGAGGAATGAAGATGGCAGTTGCCGCTGCCATCGCCGCCTCCGCTGTCTATAGGTTCTATGTTGGACTTATTATGTAATGTTGAACTTATATGTGCTTGTAATAGTTTAATTCTGTGTCTTTTATCATGTTGAACTTGTTGGATGCTGTCATGTTCATGTTATTATCTTAAATGCAATCTCAATTATCGTCATATCTTACTATTGCATTTAGTTCAAATATGCTAAAGAAACTCCGCCCAAATTTCTCAAAATTTCTACGTGTGCTTACAAAATGTTCCATCCTTATATGCACATGTTTAGGGGGAGCTTTCTTTAAATTAGACTTAACGAGAAAATAATTCTCATACATTCATTTGTGCTTATTGCAAGAATTATTTTATTGTTAAGCCATCAAAAGAATATACAATTATAGTATATTCAAACCAATCTTTCTCACATATTATTAGTGTTGTCATCAATTACCAAAAAGGGGGAGATTGAAAGCATCTAGGCCCCTAAAAATTGTTTTGGTAATTAATGATAATATGTGAATATGAGATTAACGTGTTTATTGAGTATTTACAAGGTTAAATCCCTTTGGTGAACGTGTTGATGCAAAATAGCATGCAAATGGACTACACGAAGATCTTTTGGCTCAAAGACAAGGTACAACTAGTCTAGGTTCCTTTTTCTATTTTACCGGTCTTAGGAGTTTTGGATGGAAGACCGGATTATAGGATAAATGCCGTACTATTAAGAGGGATCATGGCTAGTAGCTTGATAGCATGTTCTTGTGCTATATGGATCAATTTAGGATCATGCATGCATTTGAATTTAAACTTGAAATTAAATTGAAAAGTATTAAGTGCTTCTGTCCAAAATCGGTAGTACCGTAGTTATAATTGCGGTCATACCACTTGATGTGGTATGACTGGACTTTACTTGGCGGTAGTACCGTATTTTGAAGGGAACAGCCAACTAAGTGCTCAAGCGGAACGACCGACCCCTTGAACGGTCGTACCGCATGGCGGTCATTCAGAATTTTAGTTGGCGGTTCAAGAAAACCAGAAGCGATGCAATTTGCCTTAGAATCACTCATGTTAATCGGTTGTACCGCCCGTGACAATCGGTCGTACCGATGTGCGGTCGTTTCGAAATTTGTGAGGCGGATCAATAAAAACAGAACAAGTGTAAATCTACTCAAAAACTCAGTTTGGAAATCGGACGTTCCGCGCTTGGGAACGGTCGTACCGGCCTGCGGTCATTCTATTTTTTATATGGCGGTACAAAATTTCCAGAACGCTTGCAATCTTCAGCGTTTTGTGAAATCCTACAAACGGTCGTACCGCTCGCAGAAACGGTACGACCGGGGCAAATCGGACGTACCGCTTGTTTGCCTGCGGTCGTTCCGACTGGGGTGTCCAACGGCTAGTTTGTTCTTTTTTAGTATCTGTTCTAGCCGTTGACTGTGCTCAGTCAGAAGTGCGGTCGTACCGCCCGGATGCCTGCGGTCGTTCCAATTTTCTCTGAGAAGTTGGGGTTTCGTCCCCAACGGTCATAATCGTTGGTGGGGGCTATAAATACCCCCCAACTGCTCAAGTCACGGCTGCCAGTGCCCATTTAATATCTCTAGAGCCTTGAGAGCCTTTGCATTCACTCAACACTCAAAAACACTCTTGTACATTCATTGTGAGCTTGTTGAGTTACATTCAAGTGCATTCATACTCCTAGTTGATCCATTTGCACTTGAGTGTAGTCAAGTGAAGACCTTGGTCTATTACTCTTGGAGTGTTGCCGCACTCCTAGACGGTTGGTGGTGGAGCACGGTGATCTCTTCAAAGAAGATTATGAAGAGGTCCGGTGCAATTCTTGTGATTGGTTCGGTGTTCACCATCTCCGGAGCGGAGGAAGAACAACCATAGTGAATTGAGGGAAGGCTTAATTCGTGGAGCCGGCTTGAGACGTCAAGCTTCCTCAACGTGGACTAGTGAAGACCGGCAAGTCTTCGATACCACGGGAAAAACATCGTTGTGTCTTTGTGGTTATCTCTAGTCTTTACTTTTTGCATTTATATTTCTAGCTTGTTTATTGTGATTGATTTGCTTAGCTGGAAGTATAATTTGTTTAGACTAAGTTATTAATTGGCTAAATTGTTAAATCGTTAAAAAGTTTAAAAACCTCCTATTCACCCCCCTCTAGTCGGTTATCCTTGATCCTACATCCTACATCTGTGTCTCTAAGTATGATAATTAAAGAGCGAATTAAATTAGAGTTCACCTGGTAATATTTAATGCGGCTTAATAATTCTTTCCAGTCAAATAATATATTTAACTAAAAAGTACTAAGTGTGTCTGTATCTGTATCAACATCGGTTCATCGTTGGTTAACAAGGTCTACTTTAAGGATCGTGGAGAACTAGGTCGTGCTACCCCAGTCGATTGCCTGTGGGCATATGGATGGGCTTCCCTGAAGTCATTTTGTTTCCTTCCGTGGGACCTTATTTGAGTTATTCGCCTTCTGAGGCATTAATTGTAAGCTTTGACCTTAAGGTCGTTACTCTGATAATTATTGTTATTTGTCTTTTTTTGTTATCTTTGCATATAGAATAATATTTCATCGATGTTACCACTGTGTGTACTAGCGTAATCCTGGACTAGTGCAATATACACAGAGGGTCCAGATTTATATATTTGGGTCCCGACATGTCCCTCGCGTGCCTCCAAAGCGGCTCCCTTGTATGCCTTATAGTCTGCTCTTCGAGGTCTCTCCATATGGTCTCAAACTTCTGCCTCTGGTTTTGCATGCACAATGTAGTGGGGTTTCATCCCATTCTGGATAGTGTTGAGAGCAGACAACAACCCTACATTGCGGTCTATGATAAGGCATACGTTGGGCCGGAATCCCACAACCGCCCGCTTGACATTTGCAAGGAACCACAGCCAACTGATTGTGTTCTCATTCTCTACGATGGCAAAAGCAACCGAAAGAAGCTGGTCAGTTGCATCGGCCACCACCGTAGTGAGAATGGTACCCTTGTACCTCCCGGTGAGGGAAAGTGCCATCCATCGTGAGCATGGACGGCAACACTTGAAGCCCTCTATGGCCTAGAAGAAAGCCCAGAACACACGGTCTAGTATGTAGCAGTTAGGGCCTCCATCAGGATCTTCTCTTTCCATCTTGTTTATGTGCGTGCCGGGGTTTGCTTCAGCAATCAAGTGAATTATCCTTGGTACAAGGTTGTACATCTCCTCATATGTCCCGTACATGACCTTGATCACCTTCTACTCGGCTTGTTGGACCTTGCTATAGCTGACTGGATAACCAACCAGATTGGCGACATCTTACATCAACATCTTGGGGGAGATGGACACATCCTCCACAACTAGGTGACTAATGAGGCTTGCCACATATGCAGAAGTCACATTCCAATGCTACTGTAGCGGCTCACTCAGCTCGCAAGTGTGGTCGATCACTACCTTGACCGCGAATACCGTGCCAAAGAACTTCGCCTTGTGAGTGCTGATCTTGACAAGGGACCCTTCCACTACGCACTTCACTGTGTAATGGTCTAGGTTGACCATTGTACCTAGTACACACGGCTGATGGACAAGGTATACCATGCTATAGCTTGCTGCATGACAACCTTGCGATTTGCTGCCCAACTAACATGATATCAGCATCAAACCCCCACTACAATTGTGAGCACCCAGATTTATTAAGCTCATAATACTTAGTCATCCAATTGACCCTAGTATTATCAACCAAATAAACCCAGTCTCGAGAGATGTATACTCCCCAGAATGCAGTATACATACCTCACAACAAAAGAATGTATCAATTCCATACAACACATAGTACATAAGCAACAAACCAGAAGTTAATATTAATAAGGAATAGGTTAATACAAAAGAGGGGCCTTCTGGCCAAATAACAACAAGAACTACTAAGAAATAACAGCGAAAGCAAAAGTGCCATAAAGATGGCTATAACACAAAGCCAATCGGTGTGCCTTAACCCCTAGGCATCTCGACCGACCGCCAAGCTAGTCGTCAAGAAGCCGCAACATGTAGCACAAAAGAGAGGCTCTAGGAGCTCCCTTCTTCCTCTCGCAACAAAAGCCACAAAATGCCACAACCACGGGCGATGAGTACATAAAGTACTCCATAAGACTTACGTGTGAGATAACAGAACTATAAATAGCTACATGCAAGCTTTACTTAAGTGGATGAGGCTTTGGACTCATTTTAGCATAAAGCAAGTTTCATTTGCAATAACATAATAGATTGAAGGCAATTTGGCAAAGCATTTTTAAATGTTGAAGTAACAACGAGATAATAACATAGTAACAACAACAATAACAACCCGAAGTGACTAACCCAAGTCACCACAACAATAGCATGAACTCCCGCTCATACCAACCATGTCAAGTTTTAATTAAACGTTGTAGTCTAGTTCTTGAACGACCTTACCAAGCATGTCCATAACCTAGGACGAGGCTATTCAATAGTTTTATCCCCTGTAGGGTGTACCAATGTACCCACACGCCGATCGCCTTTCCTTTAAGCACACTACCTTAGGTGTGCTGCAGCACGCTAAGTCCTACGAGACATTTCCAATGGGCGATGCTAATTCGACCAAGACAACCCAGGGGATAAGGACACAATAGACACCTAACCGCCTGCCTCTTGCTCCATTCCCACACCACACACACACACATTTTATCTTTTAAACACACCAACCGAAAGCGACCCCAATTAGCACCGCCCAAAGTACTTAGTCAAGAGAGGTCCCATATCCCCTCGTGTGGTTAGCACGCATAATTGCTTGGATCAATGACCCAAGTACTTGGTCCTTAGGGACCCCTGCATACCACCACATTCCAAAACCGCACCATCCATCCAATATGCCCAAGTCTAAATCAATCTTTTCAGTTTTTGATTTTACAATTAATCAAAGCACAAGTGCTGGACATATAGGAGTAATAATCAGTTTTGAGTGATCAAGACCATCGACTAAGTCGATGATCACCCATTTCTACCGATAACTAAGCATGTCTAAGCAATTTAAATCGAAACTACTAAGTGATAAGAGCTCATCCAACGAGCTCAAACCATAGCAAATAACCTAGGCTCATGGTAGTAGGGAATAAACAATTCCGACAGATTATGCAACTATAGGATTACTAGCGACATTTAACACAAAGTAGCATGCATACATAGAAGTAAAACAATATATTAAGCTTTAAAGTAATGGGACAATGATGGAAATGATCAAACTGCTTGCCTTGATGTTGCTGGCCAAGTTGTGGCAGAGGGTCACTCTCGGGATCACCACAAATGTCGAAGCCTAACGGAAAAGCGATAAAGAATCGATAAGAACGACGAAAAACCAAAAAGACGCAACAGAGAACTTCTCCGAAAGCTATGAAAATTTCACAGCAGCAAGACAATGATTTATCATGAATTTAGCAACAAGAACCAATTGATTTGGATCCTTAATGCAAAAGATATGATGAAATCAATTCTGCTCAAGCCTAAAAATACCAAACTGCACTATTCACTAATTTAATTATGAGGCAACATTTTCTAGAACGGAAGTGAAGCTGGAATTTTTACTGTGAAACCAGCACCTCATGAGATGAATAACACAATTGAGTTCACCTCATTTGGAGCTATTATGCACTTTCTACAATCTTTCAAAAACAAGAACTTGAACAAAATTATAATACACAAGTCCTCATTTTCCTAACAGCAACATGCTCAAAACCAATTTTCACAGTGAGTTCACTAATAGAGGAAAACAACAAAGTTGGTCTCACTCAAAACTAATCTACAGAGCATTAGTTATGTATTTTACAAGTTAAGCATCAATTTGAGTGTATATTTAAAGTGAGTTTTAAAATCTAATGGCAAAACTGTGCTCTGGAGCTGAACTCAACTTACAATCATTTTTGGATTAAAGTCAAGTTCAAGACAGAGCTAACACAACTCGAATGACCTCATTTGGATTTAAAAGAACAAAGGTATGAAATTCTAAAGCTATACCTTATTTCAGTTTATACTTAGGAGTTCACTGGAATTTCTAAAAACCCTAAAGACATGGGAGGTCATAAGCGGCTCAGATCACACGGGGGAGGTCCTCAACGGTTGAGATCTTCCAAAGGAAGATATAAACTATCAAGATCTCCCCGAGGAAGATCTACATCGTCAGACCTCACAGGGAGGTCTTGGACGGTCCAGATGTTCCAAGGAGGTCCTCGATGGTTCAGATCGTCTCGAGGAGGACCTTGACGGTCAAGATCTACCCGGGAGGTCATGAACGGCTAAGATGACCTAGGGAGGTCCTAAAGGAGGTCCTAACGTCACTGCACCTCCAGGAGGTCCGGACGGCCATGATTTCACAAGGGAGGTCTTGGACGTTCCAGATCTCCTGAGGAGGTCATGGACGCCCCGAGCTCGCGATGCACGCACGCTTGGACAAGAGGTTAAATGCGCGGGACAACGAGGAGGTCCGCGCTGGAGGTCTTAAATGCGCCGCAAGGTGAGGATTAAATGCAGTTAAGACATGCCAATGATTTCAATGATTTGAGCACATGATTAGTGCATTAACACGGTGAATCCTTGTCCTAAAAACGACAACGGCGCTGCCGTTTTGTCCGACAAAGACCCGGTTTGAGAAATGGTCCTCGCCGCGATCTGCACTCGCGGCGACATCCACGAAATTGGGTCCGCAATAACCATGCGCACCCAATGGACCTCCTCTCAACGGCGGCGACGGCCTTGAACGCCGGCGAGCCGGAGAGGACAACGAAGACAAGCACACGGCAAAATCCAAAATGCAAAAGGGAAGCTCTGCGCGACATCCAATCAAGCGTGTGCCCAATTTAAAAGCTCTGCGACCTCATACATGCGGGTGCCCAGCGCTAAAGGACTATCAGGGAGTACCTGGAGGTCCTAAGGTGCTGAGGAGGTCGAGGAAGGGAGGACCGGTGCCGGGGAGGAAGGGTGCTCCACGGCCAAAGCTTCAACTTCAAGCTCCACTTTGTCCCCCTCTGCAAATGCCCAACAATATCAAGTTAGGCCTTGGTCCCAGAGGGTAGGGCACAAATGGAAGCAAGGAGAAAAGGAGGAAAAACTCCAGGGACCCTTGTCCACCGAGGAGCTTCAAGCTTCTCAACAATGGCGGCCAAGAGAGCTGAGGAGAGGAAAGCTCAAATGACACGGTGCAAGCTTAGAGCTTAGAAGTGTGCCAAAGAAGCTAAGGGAGGAACCCAAGGGGGTTTTATACTTGGGAGAAGCAGCACACAGTGGGGTTAAGCTCATGGTGAGCTTAGCCCATGGCTCGGTTCATGGGGTTGGACAAGACACGAGGTTGACATGGTGACAGTCCGTGTGGACAGAGGAGGGGAAGGTGACACGCATTTAATGCGGTCAAGAAAGAGTTGTTATAAGTACACAGTGGACAGGCTAGGCATTAATTCACTTGCCCAGGGCCACGCATGCGTGACCAAGGAAGGAGATGAACAGGGGACGTCATTTTGACCGCTGGATAAGCCCACGGAGAGGTCCTGGCCCTCCGATGTGGTTTTTGAACCGTTACGCTCAAATGACTGGGAGGAGGTCCCAACCACACGATCAAGGATGGGGAGGTCGTGGCCCTCCGATTTCCTTAATGTGTAAGCGCACGGTGGAAAATGGGATTAGGAGGTCCAAGGCGTTGGATCTCCATCCAACGGTGCGGACCTCCTGTGAGGTCTTAACCGCACATGAGCTTAAGAACATGAGGGGGAGGTCATGGCCTTAGGATTTAAATCCAAGGGCGCACAACCAAAGGGAGGTCTTAGCGCTGCGCGCAGCGCACAAGAGGTTATGGCCATAAGATTTAGATCTAAGGGCAACGACCTCACGTGCGTGGGGAGGTCTGATGCGCATAAGACAAGGAGGAGGTCGTGACCGTGGATTTTTAATCCAACGGTGCACAACACGAGATAGGGGAGGTTGTGAGCGCTGGATATTTTGAGGGGAGGTCGTGGGCTGTTGGATCTGATCCAACGGCTACGACCTCGTTTAGGTGGGAGGTTTGCTTAGTTTAACAGTGAGGGGAGGTCATGGCCATGGATCTTGGATCCAAGGGCTACGACCTCAACAAGGTGGGATGTCAAGTGGTTTAACAGCCCGTGGAGGTTTTTGAGATTTAACACTTAGGGGAGGTCATGACCGTGGATCTTTGATCCAACGGTTATGACCTGATGAGGTGAGGAGGTCTTTGCGGTGTTGACCGCGGAGGAGGTCATGGCAGTTGGATGTAAATCCAACGGCTGCGACCTGATCAAGGTGGAGTGGAGGTCTGCTCGGGTGCAGACACGGTTGGGCTGGACCAGCTTTGCACAGCGGCTAGCCTAAGGAACAGTGTAGGCTTTTAAATTTAGTTTTTAACAGCTGAAACTTAGCAGAATTATTTGAGACAGCAAATGAACTCCAAATTTGATGAAATTTTAACTGGAGCTTGCTGACAATGAGATTAACCTTGCATAAAATTTCCCGAGGTTATTATGCCATGCATTTTTCTCAGGAAATTCATGAAGGTTGTTCAAGGATTTGTTTTACCTCCAAAATTTATCAAACAAGTGTTATAACTCATGATATTTTTCAGAGGGGTCCGACAACAACTTTAGGACCAAGAAAAATATTTCCAAATGTTTGGCACAAGATTTAGACAATTGGAAAATGAATTTGACTTTTGGTCAACAAGAGCTTTGTGTTTTGGATTACACAACTCTTGGACAAGAATTACATGAAGGTTTAGGGGTTTTCAAGGTGTGAGAAAAGTTTTAATTTCTACACCTTAATTATATTTGAACAAGCCCTAATTATACAGTTGGGATGTTACAAAATCTCCCCTTACAAAAATCTCGCCCCGAGATTTGGCTCACTCGTAAAGAAAGATGGATAGTCCGCACGCAGACGATCTTCTCTTTCCCAAGTAGCCTCATCTTCGTAATGGTTCGACCAATCGAACTTTAAGGAACTTGATGGTCTTATTCCTTGTCCTTCGCTCGGACTCATCGAGCACGCGAACAGGGTGCTCGCGATAGGTCAAATCTTCCTGAACATCGAGAGTTTCCAACGGAGCTTCCTCAGTTGGAACACGGAGGCACTTCTTAAGCTGGGACACATGGAAAACATCGTGTACCCCCTCAAGTGCAGCTGGCAACTCCAACTTATAGGCAACAACTCCCTTCTTCTCGATAACGCGGTAGGGACCGACATATCGAGGAGCCAACTTGCCCTTGACGCCGAAACGTTGATGGCCCTTCAAAGGAGAGACTTTGAGATAAACAAAGTCATTAGGCTCAAAACGCAACTCACGCCGACGGCGATCCGCATAGCTCTTTTGCTCGATTGAGCATGCGCAAACGCCACGAATAATAATTTGGACTTGGCGCCGGCCTCATTGATTGAGTCCGGGCCAAAGAGAGGTCTCTCACCGGTCTCGACCAGTTCAACGGGTTCTACACTTTCTTCCGCATAAGGTCTCAAAAGGTGCCATGCCGAGACCGGCCCGAAGTTGTTGTTATAAGAAAACTCGGCGAATGGCAAGCATTTCTCCCAATGCTTCCCATATGAAAGGACACAAGCACGAAGCATGTCTTCCAAAACTTGGTTGACCCTCTCGGTCTGACCATCAGTTTGAGGGTGAAATGCCGTGCTAAAGGTAAGACGGGTGCCCATAGCCTCTTGCAAGCTATGCCAAAAACGAGACGTGAAAAGGGATCCACGATCCGACACAATCGTCTTCGGCACACCGTGCAAACTCACGATGCGGGCGATATAGAGTTCCGCCAAAAGACCTACCCGAAGGTCAGTCTTGACGGGAAGGAAATGTGCCACCTTAGTCAATCGATCAATGACGACCCAAATGGCATCATTCTTCTTCGGGGACGTGGGTAGACCGGTGATGAAATCCATTCCGATCGAATCCCACTTCCACTCAGAAGCGGCAAAGGTCAAGCGCCCGCTTGGACGCCGATGCTCGGCATTGACACGACGACACACGTCGCACTTTCAAGAACGAACCGCGATCTCCTCTTCATTCGGGTCCACCAAAATCTCGACGGAGATCTTGATACATCTTTGTGGCCCGGATGAATGGATAAAGGTGAATCATGGGCTTCGGAGGATCAAATTCCGCAACTCCATGTCCTTTGGAACCATTAAGGCGTTCGAACCTCACAACACCATGCTCATCCTCGGAAAAGCACTTGGTTGTTCCGTTCTTGACATTTGCCTTAATGTGGCTCACTCCAACATCCGATCGCCGAGCGGACTTGATCCGATCCACCAAGGTTGGTTGCACAACCAAGGCAGCGAGAGAACCATGCTCAACTAAACTCAAGTTGAGACGCTGAAATTCTTCCGTAAGAGCGGGTGAAGCTCCTTGGACAACAAGGCATTGCAATGCGCTTATGATTAAGCGCATCAAGAATCGACATTAGCCTTGCCCGGATGGTAGTGAATACCCATGTCATAGTCCTTGATCAACTCCAACCATCTCCTTTGCCCGAGGTTCAGTCAGTCGTGTGAACAAGTACTTTAAGCTTTTGTGATCCGAATACACTTCGCAACGACACCGATTAGGTAATGTCGCCAAATCTTAAGTGCATGAATCACAGACCAACTCCAAATCATGGGTAGGATAGTTGAGCTCATGAGGTCTCAATTGCCTTGATGCATAGGCCACTACCTTGCCTTCTTGCATAAGGACACAACCGAGGCCTCGACGAGAAGCATCGCAAAAGATATCGAAGCTTCGATGGATATCGGGAAGAACAAGAACGGGAGCAGTGGTCAAACGCTTTTTGAGTATTTGGAAACTTTCCTCACACTCAGCGGACCACACGAACTTCTTGTCCTTCTTGAGCAACTCTGTTATCGGCTTCGCGATCATGGAGAAGTTCTCGATAAAGCGACGATAATATCCCGCTAAACCGAGAAAACTCCGTACATCGGTGACCGAAGCAGGCTGACTCCATGAAAGAACATCGCTGACCTTGCTAGGGTCAACGGCTACGCCTCCTGCTGAAAGAACGTGGCCTAAGAAAGACACTTCCTTCAACCAGAATGCACACTTGCTGAACTTCGCGTACAGCTGGTGCTCACGCAGCTTGCTCAACACAAGCTTCAAATGCTCGGCGTGTTCCTCATCGTTCTTGGAGTAGATAAGAATATCATCGATGAAGACCACGACAAACTTATCCAAATACTCCATGAATACCGAATTCATGAGGTTCATGAACAAGGCAGGAGCATTGGTTAAGCTGAATGACATGACGGTGTACTCGTACAAGCCGTAGCGAGTAGAGAACGCTGTCTTTGGAATATCCTCAGGTCGAATCCGAACCTAATGATATCCCACTCTCAAATCAATCTTGGAGAAAACTCGGGCTCCAAGTTAATTGATCGAAGAGATCGTCGATGCGGGCAATGGATACTTGTTCTCATCGTCACTTCATTAAGTGGGCGGTAATCAACGCACATGCGTAAAGTACCGTCTTTCTTCTTTACGAAGATTGCTGGACAACCCCAAGGAGATGAGCTAGGGCGAATGAAACCCTTCTCTTGCAGCTCACTTAACTGCTTCTTCAACTCCACCAACTCGTTCGGTGGCATCCGATAAGGCCTCTTTGAGATAGGGGCGGTACCGGGAGCCAACTCAATGACAAACTCGAGGTCTCGAACGGGTGGCATTCCCGGAAGATCTGCGGGAAAGACATCAACAAAGTCACAAACTGTTGGGACTTCGCTAATATCTAGAGCGGGCTTCGCTTCAAGCGCGAAGAGATGCGGATCTAGCGCTTCGGTAAAAGCTTAACCCGCCACGAGAGGACTAGATAGAGAGATGAGCTTCTGGCGAATCGATTTGCCCCATGTTGGGACAACCAATCCATGCCAAGAATCATATCAAGACTCACTGAATGGAGAAGGATAAGGTTTGCTAAGAACCCCACGCCGATCTTGATAGGAACATCCCTACACTCAGATTCGCTCTCAACTCCGAACCAGAGAGCGAATGAGTAGCGGGACGGACAATGGAGAGAAAAGAAGCTCTCCAACAGCAAAGAAAAGACTCGTAAACAAAAGAATGAGATGCTCTGAATCAAACAAAACAAAGAGCGAGTGGTGAGAGTTAACGAAAGTGTACCTAGCACGACGCCGGGTGCCTCTCGAGCCCCTCTCGCAGTGTGGCGTTGACGCGACCACTACCCACGCCTTTGGGTAGCCGGACGATCTTCGGTCCCGAGATGCACCACCTCTCGCCCGCGTCCTCCATTAGGACGAGGGCTCGCCTCGCCTTCTTAGGGCATTGGTTCGCATAATGCCCCTTCGTTGCAAGAGAAGCATGTGACCCCAGCAATTTGGGTTGCGGGGCCGTTGCTGACTCGCAGTGCACGGATCGAGACACGGCTGCGATGAATGAGGAATAAGGCGAGGTAACCTCGGGCGCCAAGAGGGGACCGGTACTTCGAGATCGCTCAAGCGGGACGGAGGAATCGCCTCGATGACTTATGGGCCTCCCACTTGCGCTATGGAGTCCATAAGCTCTCGAGCCGCATGCTCAGCGACGATGGCCTTGTCGACCAAGGTCTGGAAATCAGGGAAGTCGACAATGGATAGCTTGTCCTTCAGCTCCTCAGACAAGCCACGCCTGAACTTGGCCTGCTTAGCCATATCAGTGGCCACATCCTCAGGAGCATAACGAGCTAGATGGTTGAACTCGTAGACATACTCCATGACTGAGCTACGCCCTTGCTTGAGTGCAAGAAACTCACCTTCTTGATCTCCATCAAGCCGGCAGGGATGTGAGCCCGACGGAAGGCAGTACGAAACTCCTCCCAAGAGACGGTGTGGTCTACGGGCTGCATGGCGAGAAAGCTCTCCCACCATGACAAAGCTGCACCCTCCAGCTGGTGCGATGCAAACAGCGCCTTCTCGTGCTCCTGGCACTGCGCGATGCGGAGCTTTCGCTCCACCAGACGAAGCCAATCGTCCGCATCCAACGGGTCCTCAGACCGAGAAAAGGTAGGGGGCTGAGTACGAAGAAACTCCGCGAGTCCTCCACGCGGCTGATGGGCGTTCCCTTGCCCAGATCCTGAAGCTCCGGTAAGGGTAGTGGTGTTGCGTGCGATGACGTCCAGTAGAACTCTCCTGTCATCCGCGCGGTTGCGCTCGATCTGAAGAAGAACCTCGGCCATGGTCGGAGGAGGAGGAAGCTCCTCGTCCGGACCAGCTGACTGGCCTTGGCCGCTATGAGTGCGTCCGGCCATCCTGTTACAAGAAATTTTGGTTAGCAACTAGACCCGAAAAACAAAGCCTTTAAAAGAAGCAAAAGCGATCGACTAGGGGAATGAAATATCACCCTAAACGAAAGCCAAAACAGCGAGTAAATCAACTTTAGAAGCTTCTAAAAGACTCTAAAAACAGCCAAGAAACACCAAAAGCAAAGCTCAACTTCTCAACTCAACTAACCCGTATTGAATGAACGAATAATTGATCGAGAAGATTAAAATCAGATTGTGAGATGAGATCTAAAACTACTAGAAAGCAAGGCTAATGCAGCGAAATACGTGTTAGATACTTAGCTAACTAGTATCACATCTTACCCTTTTATTCCCACAAGTTTTAATTGATTTAACCTTTCATTTTCTACCCTATTTAGAACCTTTGAGCTTGCTGTCCGGAAATTGACGCTTGCTGTCCAGATTTTGCATCCAAGCTTCCAAATAAATTGGCCATTCCAAGCTTCAAAACCTTGTAGATGGGCAGCTAACACTTCAATTTGCCAAACTCATTGATTCCCCAAAACCCCATTAATCGATAACAACTATTTTGTAGAAGGGGAGAGAGGAAAACAACTTTTAAAACTTAAATTAGAGGGAGATGAGAAGAGAAAGCTAAGATAGATGAGGAGTAAAATCTGAGAATTTCCTTAAGCTTTCAAAACTCATTTGACACTTTGAAATTAGGTTTTCAAAATATCCTAAAGGCGACCAAGCTTGCGTTATTACGGTCAAGATAGCTCGATACCAACTTTTAGAGCACCGGATTTATTAAGCTCATAATACTTAGTCATCCAATTGACCCTAGTATTATCAACCAAATAAACCAGTCTCGAGAGATGTATACTCCCTGAATGCAAGATACATACCTCACAACAAAAGAATGTATCAATTCCATACAACACATAGTACATAAGCAACAAACCGAAGTTAATATTAATAAGGAATAGGTTATTACAAAGAGGGCCTTTCGCCAAATAACAACAAGAACTACTAAGAAATAACAATGAAGCAAAAGTGCCATAAAGATGGCTATAACACAAAGCCAATCGGTGTGCCTTAACTCCTAGGCATCCGACCGACCGCCAAGCTAGTCGTCGAAGAAGCTGCAACACGTAGCACAAAAGAGAGGCTCTAGGAGCTCCCCTTCTTCCTCTGCAACAAAAGCCACAAAAATGCCACAACCACGGGCAGATGAGTACATAAAGTACTCCGCAAGACTTACGTGTGAGATAACAGAACTATAAATAGCTACATGCAAGCTTTACTTAAGTGGATGAGGCTTTGGACTCATTTTAGCATAAAGCAAGTTTCATTTGCAATAACATAATAGATTGAAGGCAATTTGGCAAAGCATTTTTAAATGTTGAAGTAACAACGAGATAATAACATAGTAACAACAACAATAACAACCTGGAAGTGACTAACCCAAGTCACCACAACAATAGCATGAACTCCCCGTTCATACCAACCATGTCAAGTTTTAATTAAACGTTGTAGTCTAGTTCTTGAACGACCTTACCAAGCATGTCCATAACCTAGGATGAGGCTATTCGAATAGTTTTATCCCTGCAGGGGTGTACCAATGTACCCACACGTCAGACCGCCTTTCCTTTAAGCACACTACCTTAGGTGTGCCGGCACGGCTAAGTCCTACGAGATATTTCCAATGGACAGTGCTAATTCTGACCCGCACAACCCACAGGGATAAGGACACAATAGACAGCCTAACCGGCCTGCTACTGTTCCATTCCCACACCACACACACACACATTTTATCTTTAAAACACACCAACCGAGCGACCCCAATTAGCACCGCCCAAAGTACTTAGTCAAGAGAGGTCCCATATCCCCCTCGTGTGGTTAGCACGCATAATTGCTTGGATCAGTGACCCAAGTACTCGGTCCTTAGGGACCCAGGCATACCACCACATTCCAAAAACCGCACCATCCATCCAATATGCCCAAGTCTAAATCAATCTTTTCAGTTTTTGATTTTACAAATTAATCAAAGCACAAGTGCTGGACATATAGGAGTAATAATCAGTTTTGAGTGATCAAGACCATCGACTAAGTCGATGATCGCCCATTTCTACCGATAACTAAGCATGTCTAAGCAATTTAAATCGAAACTACTAAGTGATAAGAGCTCATCCAACGAGCTCAAACCATAGCAAATAACCTAGGCTCATGGTAGTAGGGAATAAACAATTCCTACAGATTATGCAACTATAGGATTACTAGCGACATTTAACACAAAGTAGCATGCATACATAGAAGTAAAACAATATATTAAGCTTTAAAGTAATGGGACAATGATGGAAATGATCAAACTGCTTGCCTTGATGTTGCTGGCCAAGTTGTGGCAGAGGGTCACTCTCGGGATCACCACAAATGTCGAAGCCTAACGGAAAAGCGATAAAGAATCGATAAGAACGACGAAAAACCAAAAGGACGCAACAGAGAACTTCTCCGAAAGCTATGAAAATTTCACAGCAGCAAGACAATGATTTATCATGAATTTAGCAACAAGAACCAATTGATTTGGATCCTTAATGCAAAAGATATGATGAAATCAATTCTGCTCAGCCTAAAAATACCAAACTGCACTATTCACTAATTTAATTATGAGGCAACATTTTCTAGAACGGAAGTGAAGCTGGAATTTTTACTGTGAAACCAGCACCTCATGAGATGAATAACACAATTGAGTTCACCTCATTTGGAGCTATTATGCACTTTCTACAATCTTTCAAAAACAAGAACTTGAACAAAATTATAATGCACAAGTCCTCATTTTCCTAACAGCAACATGCTCAAAACCAATTTTCACAGTGAGTTCACTAATAGAGGAAACCAACAAAGTTGGTCTCACTCAAAACTAATCTACAGAGCATTAGTTATGTATTTTACAAGTTAAGCATCAATTTGAGTGTATATTTAAAGTGAGTTTTAAAATCTAATGGCAAAATCTGTGCTCGAGCTGAACTCAACTTACAATCATTTTTGGATTAAAGTCAAGTTCAAGACAGAGCTAACACAACTTTGAATGACCTCATTTGGATTTAAAACAACAAAGGTATGAAATTCTAAAGCTATACCTTATTTCAGTTTATACTTAGGAGTTCACTGGAATTTCTAAAAACCCTAAAGACATGGGAGGTCATAAGCGGCTCAGATCACACGGGGGAGGTCCTCAACGGTTGAGATCTTCCAAAGGAAGATCTAAACTATCAAGATCTCCCCGAGGAAGATCTACATCGTCAGGACCTCACAGGGGAGGTCTTGGACGGTCCAGATGTTCCAAGGGAGGTCCTCGATGGTTCAGATCGTCCGAGGGAGGACCTTGACGGTAAAGATCTACCCGGGGAGGTCATGAACGGCTAAAATGACCTAGGGGAGGTCCTAAAGGGAGGTCCTAACGTCACAGACCTCCAGGGAGGTCTGGACGGCCATGATTTCACAAGGGGAGGTCTTGGACGTTCCAGATCTCCTCGGAGGAGGTCATGGACGTCCCAGAGCTCGCGACGCACGCACGTGCTTGGACAAGAGGTTAAATGCGCGCGGGACAACGAGGAGGTCCGCGCGTGGGAGGTCTTAAATGCGCGCAAGGTGAGGATTAAATGCAGTTAAGACATGCCAAAGATTTCAATGATTTGAGCACATGATTAGTGCATTAACGCGGTGAATCCTTGTCCTAAAACGACAACGGCGCTGCTGCTTTGTCCGACAAAGACCCGGTTTGAGGAATGGTCTCGCCGGGCGATCTGAGACTCGCCGGCGACATCCACGGTAATTGGGTCCGCAATAACCATGCGCACTCCAATGGACCTCCTCTCAACGGCGGCGACGGTTTTGAACGCCGGCGAGCCGAGAGGACAACGAAGACAAGCACACGGCAAAATCCAAAATGCAAAAGGAAGCTCCGCGACATCCAATCAAGCGTGTGCCCAATTTAAAGCTCCGCGACCTCATACATCGGGTGCCCAGCGCTAAAGGACTATCAGGAGTACCGGAGGTCCTAAGGTGCCGAGGAGGTCGAGGAAGGAGGACCGGTGTCGGGAGGAAGGGTGCTCCACGGCCAAAGCTTCAACTTCAAGCTCCACTTTGTCCCCTCTCGCAAATGCCCAACAAGATCAAGTTAGGCCTTGGTCCCAGAGGGTAGGGCACAAATGGAAGCAAGGAGAAAAGGAGGAAAAACTCCAGGGACCCTTGTCCACCGAGGAGCTTCAAGCTTCTCAACAATGGCGGCCAAGAGAGCTGAGGAGAGGAAAGCTCAAATGACACGGTGCAAGCTTAGAGCTTAGAAGTGTGCCAAAGAAGCTAAGGGAGGAACCCAACGGGGGTTTTATACTTGGGAGAAGCAGGCACACGAGCTGGGGTTAAGCTCATGGTGAGCTTAGCCCATGGCTCGGTTCATGGGGTTGGACAAGACACGAGGTTGACATGGTGACAGGTCTGTGTGGACAGGAGGGCGGAAGGCTGACCTGCATTTAATGCGGGTCAGCAAAGAGTTGTTATAAGTACACAATGGGACCAGCCGGGCATTAATTCACTTGCCTGGGGCCACGCATGCGTGACCAAGGAAGGAGAAGAACAGGAGGTCATTTTGACCGCTGGATAAGCCCACTGAGAGGTCCTGCCCTCCGATGTGGTTTTTGAACCGTTACGCCAAATGATCGGGAGGAGGTCCCACCACACGATCAAGGATGGGAGGTTGTGGCCTCCGATTTCTTAATGTGTAAGCGCACGGGGAAAATGGGATTAGGAGGTCCAAGGCGTTGGATCTCCATCCAACAGTCTTGGACCTCTGTGAGGTCTTAACCGCACATGAGCTTAAGAACATGAGGGGAGGTCATGGCCTTAGGATTTAAATCCAAGGGCGCACAACCAAAGGGAGGTCTTTAGCGCTGCAAGGCAACAAGACAAGAGGTTATGGCCATAAGATTTAGATCTAAGGGCAACGACCTCACGTGGCGGGGAGGTCTGATGCGCATAAGACAAGGAGGAGGTCGTGACCGTGGATTTTTAATCCAACGGTGCACAACACGAGATAGGGGAGGTTGTGAGCGCTGGATATTTTGAGGGGAGGTCGTGGGCTGTTGGATCTGATCCAACGGCTACGACCTCGTTTAGGTGGGAGGTTTGCTTAGTTTAACAGTGAGGGGAGGTCATGGCCATGAATCTTGGATGCAAGGGCTACGACCTCAACAAGGTGGGATGTCAAGTGGTTTAACAGCCCGTGGAGGTTTTTGAGATTTAACACATAGGGGAGGTCATGACCGTGGATCTTTGATCCAACGGTTATGACCTGATGAGGTGAGGAGGTCTTTGCGGTGTTGACCGCGGAGGAGGTCGTGGCGGTTGGATGTAAATCCAATGGCTGCGACCTGATCAAGGTGGAGAGGAGGTCTGGGGGTGCAGACACGGTTGGCTGGACCCGACTTTGCACAAATGGCTAGCCCAAGGAACAGTGTAGGCTTTTAAATTTAGTTTTTAATAGCTGAAACTTAGCGCAGAATTATTTGAGACAGCAAATGAACTCCAAATTTGATGAAATTTTAACTGGAGCTTGCTGACAATGAGATTAACCTTGCATAAAATTTTCTGAGGTTATTATGCCATGCATTTTTCTCAGAAAATTCATGAAGGTTGTTCAAGGATTTGTTTTACCTCCAAAATTTATCAAACAAGTGTTATAACTCATGATATTTTTCAGAGGGGTCCCACAACAACTTTAGGACCAAGGAAAAATATTTCCAAATGTTTGGCACAAGATTTAGACAATTGGAAAATGAATTTGACTTTTGGTCAACAAGAGCTTTGTGTTTTTGGATTACACAACTCTTGGACAAGAATTACATGAAGGTTTAGGGGTTTTCAAGGTGTGAGAAAAAGTTTTAATTTCTACACCTTAATTATATTTGAACAAGCCCTAATTATACAGTTGGGATGTTACAACAATCCATCTTCTCGTGACAGTATGAGCGACTGTACTATGATATCATACAGTCTGGATGCCACGTAAGACACCTCTGATGACACAATTCTGCCGATCAGACCACCACCACCTAGACCATGGGGTGTGTCCTCCTCGCAACCATTCGAGCCTGGATCAGCGTCATCGTCGGACTCAGACCCGGGCGTCTGGTCTGACAAAAACTCATGGCAGCCAATGTGGGCCGACCACCATTGTCCTGGCCCCTCATTTTGCACAAAATTATGCGCAAGTCTTTTCTAGTAGTCTTCCTTCAAAATAGCACTTTTTGTGCTCCCGTCTTCCTAAGGCACCAGCATCACCAAGGTTTGCTGGCACCCTATGCATGAAATTCACGTACACCATCGGCTTCCTGTATATCACCGCCTCAGGCTTGGTAACAATCTGTATGTACTAGCCCCATGCAATGCTACCATTCACCTTGAGCAGCTCCCATATGCCCTGCCCTCCCCTATTCATGCAGGTTATTGCCTCGATGATAAGCTTCTTCGTCACAGCCTCCATGTCGAACTCCCTCTAGATGCAGCTCTTTAGCTCATGAATATTCATCGCATCTAGGCCCTGCGCCCAGACCACCTTGTACTGACATCTCAATATGTCCAACCCATATGGTCTGCAACATACGAGATCGTCGCTATAAAACACAAGCAAGTCATACATGTTGGATATTCCCTAAAGCTGCAACAACCCAATTAACTGTACACAATCAAATAAAGAACTCGTACTATTTAGTCTACATTTCCCTACCTCTCTAGAATAAGTAATTACTTACGATCATTTAACTATGACTAAATAATTACGATTAATTAATTATGATTAATTAACTACTAATAACTAATTACAACTAAATTAATTAACTACGGATAAATTAATTGTGATTCAATTAATTATGACTGAATTAATTATGACTAATTAATTACTTAATAATTAATTTGGACTAAGTTATTACGACTAATTATTTAAGACTACATAATTACAACTAATTAATTATAGTAAATTAATTTGAACTATCTCTACTACTTAAAAGAAGAAGTTTACCGTCGTCCGTCCTCCCACTATCGTTCGTGTCCATCCGATCAGATAGCTACATAGGGCCACGATCGCGTCGCACACTCACACCACACCAACCGCACCCACGTTTTCTCCAACCATTTTCTGCGCTCCCCCCATTCTATCGCAGAAACCTCCGCTCGCCTCCTCCCCTCCAACCTCATCGACAACGCCGACGACATCCCCACCAATGACCCCGATGGATGGCTCCAAGAGGGCTCCCCGATTTACGCAGCGATCTCCTCTTTGCCGACCTGCACCACCACGACCAACAACTAATCGATGAGACCCATGTCGTCCTCTCTCGCCGCCAACTTCTCCGACTTCCTCACCACCCGCCACCACGCCATGGTTGAGTTCACGCCTCGGTGCGGCCATCGCCAGCACTCGCCTCGAATACGCAGCCGCCTCCTAGATCGCCTCCAAGCCCAGACGCCGCCTCTCCAAGGTCGACGCCACCGATCTCGCCAAAAGTATGACATCCGTGATTCCCCACCATCCACTTCTTCATCGACGCATCCCCAAGGACTACACCGTGCAAGAACCAAGTAAACCACTTTTCTCTTTTCTTTCTTTCATCTATTCTAGCTGAATCACCCAGATCCCACTCCCTGCATCCCATCCCATACAAATTTCCTTTTCTTTACTCTATTCTCAATTCCTTAACTCCTTTGCTCCAGGAGGCCATCATTGAGTGGATCAACAAGAAGTTGGGGCCCGAGGTGCACAACATCACCGCCACGACAAGGCCGAGAAGATACTCACCGGGAGGACAAGGCCGTTCTTGCCTTCCTCGACTCCCTATTGGTAGGTGCCATGCTATCTCGATGAATGGAATCACTATACTCATGTCAACCTAAATGCTCTTGTGTTGTGCAACCCATTTGGGCTCCCAACCGCACTATTTCCGCTCCATATCCACACACTTTGGGCTACAAACAAAAATCTTATACTACACTTCTTCAAACCATTCATTGGTTAAGAAATGTGAAACAATACAATTCAAACCCAAAAGACATTGCAGCTATTTTTCTCAAATACCAAGGACCATGCCCTGTTTCTATATTCGATAGATAAATATCGATGGTTACAAGTTAGAACTTGCATGTTTTGTTTCCATATATTGAGTGCAAATCGTGATGGTCAAATGTGACTTGAAAGAGCAAAAAGGAGTTATGGTCGAGGATGCACTTGTACGCTTAGCTCTTGGAGACTATATTAATTATCTTGTCCTCTTTTCAAATGCTATAGGGTGCTCACAAGAATGAGCTTCTTCTTTGCTTCAAGGTGGAAGATATCGCCAACTTTACCGGACTTCCAATCTCGATGTAGCTAAGCTTTTCCACATTGACCCAGAAGAAAGCGCCTGGCCCTTAGTCTTGTCTTTGAAGAAAGAGGAGAAGTTGACCTTCTATGGTATCTTTGTCTATAAGTTTCCATAGCTTTCAAAGAAGAACCTTTTATTTCCATTTTTATCGAGGATTGTTGTTGGATTGGATATAATGGATTGTGTATCATGCAGATGGTGTTCAGAGCATCCTGCTGTTGCCGATTTTGTATCTGCAAACAAGCTTCAATTGGTCAATCCCGAGACCGAGTCTCGCTAGGCCGCTTGCTTGAGGCTTGCAAGCGAATGCAAGTGGTGTTGGTGGCTGAGATGGAGGCCGCCGAGGCCGTTGAGGTTGTGTCTATCATGGCGGCTAAGGCCGAGGTCTGACTCGGCGGTACAAGGGTCAGGCTTCGCTACACTGCAGTAGTCCAGGAGGAAACACCGGAGAAGAAGCACCCAAGGGCCTATTCATGTAACCTTTGTCAAAACCTCCATACCACTGATCTTTTCAGCCTTTGTAACGAACATACCCTTGTTTCTTGCAGATGGACTGCATGAGGAGAATTGCTGGAATAGGCATGGCTAAGGTCCCATTCGCAGTTCAGAAAGATAAAGATGAGAGCATAGTTTTCTTCAGGGAGCTGTACAAGCGTGAGAAAGATAGGGATGTGAACCTCCTGGAACCAATGTACCCTGTTGAGTTTGACACTATCCAAGGTGAGATCTTTGGCCCCTGCAGACCTTTTCCTATGAATGTTATTTTTTGGGGTGAAAAAGTTCCTATGAATGTTATTTTTTTTGGGGGGGGGGAAGCTTCTACGAATGCTGTTAGGAATGTTCATGAATAATACCCATATTCCATAATCTTTTCAATTGACTAGCCGTGATTCATGAATATGATTTTTTTTATGATACACCCAGATTAATTTGAAGCATCCATTTTGTTTGATAAAATGGTTGGTAGTCTAATTACCTCATAGGAGTTTATAGGTTATCTATTGCCATTCAAAGGCTACTATTGTCAATTACGACAGAGGAGACAAGAAACAAATCACATTCGGGCATCTGTCATTAAATGCATGGCTACTAATAAGGTAAATATTTAGTAACAATAATATCACTTGCTATATTATACTGTGCAAAGTTATTTTGTAATTGAACTTCGTCAGATACTTGTACCTTCCTACTGGGTTCGGAATATAATGAAACTTTGTATCTTGTCACTAAAATTCCAAATCTGATATTCTCATTTCCTGTTTGTTTTATAACTCCAATTTATAATGGAATTTTATATGTCAAATTGAAAAACCAAGTCAAAATATATTGTTTTACTTCATGGAGGTTGATCTCAACTAATTCATGTTTAAAGAACGCCAAATATTCACTGCAGTGTTTGTGTTCCTAGCACTGTAGTGTTTGTGTGTGACATCCCAAATGTATAATTAGGGTTATTCAAGCATAATTATATGTGTAGAAATTAAAACTTTTTCTCACATCTTGAAAAACCCTAAAATCTCATGTGATTCTTGTCCAAGAGTTGTGTAATCTAAAAACACAAAGCTCTTGTTGACCAAAAGTCAAATTCATTTTCCATCCATCTTAAATCTTGTGCGAATCAATTGGAAATATTTTCCTTGGTCCAAAAACTGATGTGGGACCCTCTGAAAAATATCATGAGTTATAACACTTGTTGATAATTTTTGGAGGCAAAACAATCCTTTAAACAACCTTCATGAATTTCCTGAGAAAAATGCAGTGCATAATAACCTCTGAAAATTTTATGCAAGGTTAAGCTCATTGTCGACAAGCTCTGTAAAACTTTCATGAATTTTGGAGTTGAAATGCTATCCCAAACAATTCTGTTAAGTCTCATTTGTTAGAAACTAAATTTAAAAGCCTACACTTGTTCCTTGGGCTAGCCATGTTCAAGCTGGTCTAGCCCAACCATGTCTGCACCTCGCCAGACCTCATCTCCACCTTGATCAGGTCGTGAGTGTTGGATCTACATCCAACCGCCACGACCTCCTCTGAGTCAACACCGCAAGGACCTCCCAACCTTGTCTGGTCATAGCCCTTGGATTAACATCCAACAGGCCCCGACCTCCCACGGCTATCAAACCTCAAAACCACCTTCCACCTTGTTGAGGTCTTGGCCCTTGGATTCAAGATCCACGGCCACGACCTCGCCTCCTTGATAAGCTAAGCAAACATCCCACCTACATGAGGTCACGGTAGTTGGATCAAAGATCCACGGTCATGACCTCCACGTGTGTCAAACCTCAAAGTCTACATCCCACCTTGATGAGGTCACACCATTGGATCAAAATCCATGGTCACGACCTCCTCCTCTCAATCTAACTAACAGACCTCCCTTTTAGCTGTTGTTGAGGTCGTGGCAGTTGGATTCAGATCCAAAGGCCACGACCTCCTCTGAAAAACATCACGGCAAGGTCCTCCCGCCTTGGTGAGGTCGTAGCCCTTAGATCTAAATCTAAAGGCCATGACCTCCCCTCATGTCTTTTTGATCGCGTGCGGTTAAGTCCTCACTGGAGGTCGCGACCGTTGGATGGAGATCCAACGCTTTGGACCTCTGTCCCTTTTCCTCACGTGCGTTTTGCGATTACATGAAATCGGAGGCCACGACCTCCCACCCTTGATCGTGTGGTGGGACCTCCTCCCACCACTTAAAACATAACGGTTCAAAAATTGGATCCGATGGTTAGGACCTCTCCCAGGTCTTATCCAACGGTCACCAAGACCTCCCCTGTTCTTCTCCTTCCTCTGGCGCGCATGCGAGCTCTGAGCAGTGCATTAATGCGTGTCTGACCTTGGGGTACATTATAACAGCTCTTTGCTGACCCGCATTTAATGCAGGTCAGCTTTCCGCCTCATTGGTCAGTTCAGCATGTCACCTTGTCAACCTTTATGTCTTGTCCACCCCATGGACCAACCCGTGGGCTAAGCTCACCATGGAGCTTAGCCCCAGCTCATAACCTTCACCTCAGTCTATAAGTCACCCACCTGGGAATCCTCCCTTGGCTTCCTTTGCACACAATTGACCTCGGCCTTGCACTTGTGCGTGGTGAGCTCCTCATCCCCAAACTCACCTCCCATCTTGGCTGCCATTGTTGATGTCCTTGGATCTCCTCGGTGAGACAAGGGTTCGATGGCTCCCTCCTTCAAACCTTGCTCACTTTTGCTCCTGAAAACCTCTTGGAAGTTAACCCTAACTTGAATTGTTTGGGCATTTTTCAGAGGTGGACAAAGTCGAGCTTGGAGCTGGTGCCTTGGGCTGTGAAGCTTCACTGCCTTCCCCAACTCCGGTCATCACCTCCACGACCTCCCGGCACCTTAGGACCTCCGGTACACCTCCCGTTAGTCCTTTAGATCTTGGCACCCGCTGAATGCATGTTGCGGAGCTTAAGTTTTGCACACGCTTGATTGTCGCATGAGCTCCATTTTGCATTTTAAGTATTTTGGCCGTAAGGGTTGTGTTTGTCCTCTCCGGCTCGCCGGCGATTAAAACGTCGTCGCCGCCGAGAATGAGTCCATGGTGTGCGCAACACTATTGCGCTGCAGGGGATGTCCTTGGTTCTCATGGCGAGGTCTACATCGCCGGCGATGACCAAATCTTTGAGCTCGGGTCTTTGTCGGACACGGCAGCACCGTTGTCGCTTTTAGGACAGAGATTTGCCGTGCTTAATGCGGTCATCAATTGCTCAATCTTGCAATCATTGGTTGGGTCTTGATGTTCTTAAATCCACCATTTATTGTGCGATTAAGACCTCCAGCGTGACCTCCTTGTGTCCCGCGCATTAACCTCTTGTCCAAGCACGTGCGTGCGCAAGCACGTGGTTGTGAGCTCAGGATGTCGAGACCTCCTCCAAGGAAATCTGGGCGCCCAAGACCTCCCTTGCGCAATCGAGCCGTCTGGACCTCCCCGGAGGTGCTGTGATGTTTAGATCTATCGCTTAGGACCTCCTCGAGGTCATCTCACCGCTGAGGACCTCCCTTTAGATCTGGTCCGTTCAGGACCTCCTTTCTGTGTTGTGGTCCGTTGGATCTCCCATCTACGGCCACGACCTCCCCTCACCTCGCGCATGTGAGTTGCTAAGAGGTCCAGGACCTCTGGACTTCACGTGCGCGTGTGTGATGTTCTCCTGGGAGGTCTTGAGCCGTTGGGTCTGAGATCTGTGGCTCACGTTGTAACAGCCCAATTTTTCAAATTTCAGAGAAAATTTAAAATTTAATTATTTTTGTGGAAATTCTGAAATTTTTAAAACTTTTCCCTAATTAGTTAAAGCTAAAATAAATTTAACTACAAAATCTATTATCAAGTTTAAGTTGGAAATAATTTTATTAAGTCTAAAATGTCTCTAAGAATTTATGAGAATTTTTCTAGAATTTTTGGAATTATTTTGCTATATTCTAAAATTTGAAATGAATTAAACTGAATATTTAAAATAGAAAATGAAAAGAAAATCGAAAACAGTGTTTGGGCGAAACTTGGTCGGCCCATTTACTCACGCTGTACAGCCCAAGCCGCCCACTCTCCACGCGCCTTCCTCTTCTCGCACCGTTGGATTTCAATCCAGCGGTCCACACCACACACGCCACAGTTTGCTCGAGCCCTTGGATCATGATCCTTTGGCTTTGTCACTTCTTCTCCTCGCCTCCGTCTTCCTCAAGGCGTCACAAGACCGCCGCCATGGCCGCCTTCACTCAAGCATTAACACGCGCTTTACTTCCCTTTTTCTCGCGTTTATGCTGTAATCAAACCAGCGTCTCTCGCCAGACTCACTCTGCCTGTTTTCCCTCTCTTTAACCCTTTTAAACTCCACTTCGCCCACCGCCATTGATGCCGCCCACGATCTCGTCGCCTCCTTTGCCCGCCCCTATAAAGGAGCCTCAGTGCGCTTGAGCTCCCCAACTCACCACCGCCACCCACTTCCTTTCTCCTCCCCCATACTGGCGGAATTTGAGAAATAGCTCGCTTGCCACGAAGCTTCGTCGTCGAATTGCAGCGCCATCCGGACTCTCCGCCACCTCAACCCACCTTCGAGTCGCCATGATCTCGTCGTCCCCGTCGCGCACCTTCCCGGCCAGGAGAGTCACCGTAGCTCGTCATCGCCGTTGAATGTAGCGCCGCCGCTTTCCTCGCCGCCGCCGCCGCCTCTCGTCCTCATCTCGACGATTGGGTGAGCACCGAACCGCCTTGTCACCCTCTTCCTCCTCATACCCTCACGGCCGCTGAGTGTAGCACGCCGCCGGAGACCATCGGGTTCCACACCGCACCGTCCCGCCGACATGGCCTGCCACGTAAGCACCACGGTGGCGCCACTCACGCCACGTGGGTGCCACATCACCCTCACTGCCAAATCGCCACCACCGAGCCTTTCGATTCGTGGACTTGGTCCATGTGATGGGGTCTATGACACTTAGGCCCCACATGTCGAAAGTTAATTCAAATTATTTTAATTCGGAAAATCATTGCTGACGTCACCATGCGCAATAATTAGAATTTCCTTTAGGAGAATAATTCGAGAAAATTGTTTAAATAACAGATTTAGTTTAAAATTTGTAAAATTCATAACTTTTGCATTATAACTCCAAATTAGATGATTCAAGTTGCTAAAATTTTAGAAAATTATTGTTTAACCAAATAAAATATAATAATTCAATTTAGAGTTCATTTTAGTTCTGTTTTAGAATTTAGAATTATTTTAAATATCAAATTTAGGTTAAATTTTGTAAAATTCATAATAATTGAATCCTAACTCCAAATTTAGTGAAACAAATTTCTAAAATTTTATAATTTGATTATCTAGCTCAATAAAATAAAATTATTATATTTAGACTTGGTTTATTTTGTATTTCTGAGTTTTATTTGAATTTTATTTGATTTGCCTTATTTTCACGTTTAGACTTTGACGATTCCGGGGAATTAGATACTTCTCAAGACGTAGATTTTCCAGACTGCAACGAAGGCAAGTTATACTTTGACCATTTTGCCCTATTATTTTAAAGTTAATTAAATTCAGTTTTTAAATTATTAAATGCATGCATAATTTTATTCAAGTATTTCAAATTCCTGTTTAAATAATTAGTTATTCCTATTATCCTTGTATGCCAAATTTTGGATGTTGCCATGTCATTCCTTTGTCACTTTAGATAAATTATTATGTTTAATAATCAAATGCTTCGCAAATACTTAGATCATGATTTATGTTTTTGGGAGAATTTTAGCCAACTCAATAAACTTTGCTGAAAATTAAAACTATGGTATTGTTTTACCATAGCGAATTTGTAAAGATGGTTTTATAGAAATAAAATAAAAAGGGTTTGGACTTGGGCGAAAAGGATGAATGGTGGGTGCAGGTTTATGCACGGGCTTAGTCAGTTAAGATTAAGACCTGTGGTTTAAATTGAATGACGCCCAAGTCAATTGAGGACCGGTCTTGAGCGCATTTTGTTATGCCTTATCGTACAACCACATGTCTGTATGGGCAGGACACAGCTTAATAATTTGTAATACCTCTTAGTTATTGGTGCTATGTTGTATGTATGGGTGTCGGGCAGACAGTTTTCCCATCTGGCGCAAGAGGGTTTTAGGAGGACTCACACCAATGGAAGCTAAACCTTAGCTGCACAAGTACTTTGAGGTAGAACATTGTAACGGCCTTGTGATGTTTGCTTCACACACGCCTTAGGAAGCGTGGATTGGCCGACACAAAGAGTATAATATCTCGTGTGGGTAAAGTTGTACAAACTCTGCAGAGTAGAAACTATTCGAATAGCCGCGTCCGCGGTCATGGACATGCTAGCAAAGCCACTCAGAGTTAGTTTTGTTTTTGGTTTTAAAAGTGATTTCAACAGATAATTTCAGGATGGATAGTCCTGTGGGAAAATTGGGCGGGTAGCCATTGTGATTGGAGGATATCCATCATCTTTTATGGAGGTTATCCACAATAAACTATTGTTACTTAAAATGGTTATTGTATGAAATGGCTTTGAAATCTAATATGATTATTTAAATTAAAACTGCTGCTTTACGCAAAATAACCTTGCCAGTATCCTTTGTCTACCTTATGCATGCATATCAATTCCATATTGGGTGTAACTTGCGAGCACGGTAGTAGTGCTCACTCTTGCTGAATAATCTTTATTCAGGAGAAGTTATCTACCAGGACGGTGAGGATCTTGACGCCTAGGCTGCGCCCCCAGACGATTGCCTGTGGCGAATCGTTGGGTCTACTACTATCTTTTTGCTTCCGCTGTGTTTTACTTTATTTGGCCTCAAGCCCTTTGTAATAAACTCTGAATAAATATTAATAAAATGCGTGATATGTTTTGATTATCACTTTTGTTTGACTGTGTACATTAGCTATCCTGGACTAATGTATGAACACAGAGAATTCGGGATCCTTCGCTCCCGGGTTCGACACACGTCCTCCCATACCCTTGTGAGTTTTAGAAATTCCAGTGAAGACTTAGTTATAGACTGAAATAAGGTATAGACTTTAGAATTTCATATCTTCTTCGTTTTAAATCCTTTTGAGGTCATTCAAATTGTGTTAGCTCTGTCTTGAACTTAACTTTAATCCAAAAATGATTGTAAGTTGAGTTCAGCTCCAGAGCACAGTTAGCCACTAGGTTTTAAAACTCCCTTTGAATATACACTCAAAATTTATGTTTAACTTGTAAAACACATAACTAATGCTCTGTAGATTATTTTTGAGTGAGACCAACTTTGTTGGTTTCCTCCATTAATGGTTTTACTATGAACATTAGTTTTGAGCATGTTGCTGCTAGGAAAATGAGGACTTGTGCATTATAATTTTGTTCAAGTTCTTGTTTTTGAAAAATTATAGAAAGTGCATAATAGCTCCAAATGAGATGAACTCAATTGTGTTATTCATCTCATGAGGTGCTGGTTTTACAATAAAAATCTCAGCCTCACCACTTTTCTAGAAAATGTTGCCTCATAATTAAATTAGTGAATAGTGCAGTTTGGTAATTTTAGGGCTGAGCAGAATTGTTTTGCTCATATCTTTTGCATTGAGAATCCAAATCCATTGGTTCTTGTTGCAAAATTTCCTAAAATCATCCCCTTGCTGCTGTAGCAAATTCAGGGTATTTGGAGTTCGTTTGCTGTGCTGTCTTTGTTGCCTTTTCGTCGTTCTTATCGGTTCTTTATCGCTTTTCCGTTAGGTTTAGACATTTGTGGTGATCCCGAGAGCGACCCTCTGCCACAATTTGAGCAACAGCAACAAGGCAAGCAGTTTGACCATTTCCATCATGTCCCATTACTTTAGAGCTTAAGACTTTGTTTTACTTCTATGTATGCATGCTACTTTGTGTTAAATGTCGTTAGTAATCCTATAGTCGCATAATCTGTAGGAATTCTTTATCCTCTACTACCAATGAGCCTAGGTTATTCGCTGTGGTTTGAGCTCGTTGGATGAGCTCTTATCACTTAGTAGTTGCGCTTCCTCTGCTTAGACATGCTTAGCTATCGGTAGTATTGGGCGATCATCGACTTAGTCGATGATCTTGATCACTCAAAATGATTATTACTCCTATATGTCCAGCACTTGTGCTTTGATTAATTTGTAAAATCAAAAGCTGAAAATAAAAGATTGATTTAGACTTGGGCATATTGGATGGATGGTGCGGTTTTTGGAATGTGGTGGTATGCTGGGTCCCTAAGGACCGAGTACTTGGGTCACTAAGCCAAGCGCTTTTACGCACTAACCACTGAGAGGCATATGGAACCCTCTTGACTAAGTACTCTAGGAGGTGTTAATTATGAGCGAGCTCGGTTGGTGTGTTTTCAAAACAAATGTATATGTATAGTGTGGGAGGAGCATTAGCTTAGGGTAGGTCGCCTAATGTCTCCTTCTCCCGTGGGTTGTGCAGCTCAGAATTAGCATTCATCCTTTGGAAAGGTCTCGAGGACTTAGCCGTGCCAAAGACACCTTCCGGAAGTGTGCGTAAAGGAAAGGCGATGCGACGTGTGGGTACAGTGGTACACCCCGCAGGATAAAACTATTGAATAGCCTCGCCCTAGGTTATGGACATGCTTGGTAAGGTCGTTCAAGACTAGTCTCAAACTTTTAATTAAAACTTGATGGGTTGGTATGAATGGATGTTCATGCTATTGTTGTGGTGACTTGGGTTAGTCACTTCCGTGATTGTTCTTGTTGTTGTTATTATGTTATTATCGCGTTGTTATTTCAACAATTAAAAATGCTTTGTCAAATTGCTTTCAATCTACTATGTTATTGCAAATGAAACTTGCTTTATGCTAAAATGAGTCCAAAGCCTCATCCACTTAAATCAAGCTTGCATGTAGCTAAATTATAGTTCTGTTATCTTACGTCGTCAGTTTTTGAGTACAATAAACAAGTTATTGTACTCATTTGCTTTGCTTAACAACTTTGTTGCAGAGGAGGTAGAGCCCAAAGGGCTTTACTTTTATGTTGTCTTGGTGGTTGGGAGAGCGACTAGCTTGGCGGTCCGGTCAGATTGCCTTGTGGGCTAAAGGCACCGTTGGTTGGCTCTTATTTTGGCCATCTTTATGGCACTTTTGCTTCCATTGTTATCTTTTTGTAATTATTGTTATTTGGCCTAAGGGCCTCTCTCTTTGTAATATCTATTCCATATTAATGTTAACTTCGGTTTGTTGCTTATGTACTATGTGTTGTATGGAATTGATGCATTCTTTTGTTGTGAGGTATGTGTCTGCATTCGGGAAGTATACATCTCTCGAGACCGAAGTTTATTTGGTTGATAATACTAGGGTCAATTGGATGACTAAGTATTATGAGCCTAATAAATCCCGTGCTCACAAAAGTTGGTATCGAGCCGTTATGACCGTAGTAACGCAAGCTTGGTCGTCCTTAGGATATTTTGAAAACCTATTTTCAAAGCATCAAATGAGTTTTGAAAGCTTAGGTAAATTCTCGGATTTTATTCCTTACCTATCTTAGCTTTTCTTCTCATCCCACTCTAATTTGAGTTTTAAAAGTTGTTTTCCTCTCTTCCTTCTACAAAATAGTTGTTATCGATTAACATTGGTTTTTGGGAGAACCAATGAGATTGGCAAATTGAAGTGTGAGCTGCCCACTACAAGGTTTTGAAGTTACGAGTCGGTGATTCGACAAGGAGCTTGGATGCTGAAATCTGGACAGCAAGCATCAAATTTCCGGACAGCAGTCTCAAAGGTTTCTAATTAGGATAGATAATGAGAGGTTAATCAACTAAAACTTGTGGGAATAAAAGGGTAAGATGTGATACTAGTTAGCTAAGTATCTAACACTTATTTCGCTGATTTAACATTGCTCTTTAGTAGCATTAGCTCTCACCCTACAATCTGATTTTTGATCTTCTCGACCAATTACTCGCTCATTCAATACGGGTTAGTTGAGTTGAGAAGTTGAGCCTTGCTTTTGGTGTTTCTTGGCTGTTTTAGAGTCTTTTAGAAGCTTTTAAAGTTTAAATAACCGCTGATTTTGGCTTTCGTTTGGGGTGATATTCCATTCCCTAGTCGATCGCTTTTGCTTTCTTTAAGGCTTTGTTTTTGGGTCTAGTTGCTAACCAAAAATTCCTTATAACAGATGGCGGGACGATCGTAGCGGCCAAGGCGATCATTTGGTCGGACGAGGCTTCCTCCTCCTCCCACCATGGCCGAGGTTCTTCTTCAGATCGAAGCGCAACGCTGCGGATGACCGGAGAGTTCTCTTGGACGCCATCGCGCAACACCACCGCACTTACCGGAGCTTCAGGATCTGGGCGAGGAATGCCGATCACCGTGGAGGACTCGCGGAGTTTCTTCGTACTCAGCCCCTACCTTTTCGGCCCGAGGACCCGCCGATGAGACGATTGGCTTCGTTTGGTTGAGCGGAAGCTCAAGATAGCGCAGATGCTGAGCACGAGAAGGCGCTGTCGCGATCGCACGGTGGTGGAGGGTGCAGCCTTGTCATGGTGGGAGAACTTTCTCGCCATGCAGCCCGTGGATCACACCGCCTCTTGGGAGGAGTTCCGTCTGCCTTCCGACGGCTCACATCCTGCCGGCTTGATGGAGATCAAGAAGGGAGTTTCTTGCGCCAAGCAAGGCGAGCTCACCATGGAGTATGTCTACGAAGTTCAACCATCTAGCTCGTTATGCTCCCGAGGATGTGGCCACCGATATGGCCAAGGAGACCAAGTTCAGTGTGGCTTGTCCGAGGAGTGAAGGACAAGCTATCCATTGTCGACTTTCCTGATTTTCATCCTTGGTCGACAAGGCCATTGTCATGAGCATTCAACCAGGAGCTTATGGATTCCATCGCAGCGAAAGTGGAGGCCCATAAGTCATCCAGGGCGGTTCCTCCCGCCCCGCCGGCGGTCTCGGGGTACCACTCTCACTCTTGGCGCCCGAGGTCACCCGCCTCGTTCCTCGTCCTTCGCAGCCGTGGTCTCGATCCACGCACTGCGAAGTCACAGAGCGGCCCCCAAGAACCAAGCAATGGGGTCACATGCTTTCATGCAACCGTAGGGGCATTATGCTAACCAATGCCCTAAGAAGCAGAGAGCCCTCGCCCTAATGGAGGACACGGGCCGAGGTGGTGCATCTCAGACCGAAGATCGTCCCGCTACCCAAGGCGTGGGTAGTGGTCGGCGTCAACGCCATCACCACAGAGGAGGCTCGGGGAGGCACCCGACGTCGTGCTAGGTACACTTTACATTAACTCTCATCCCGCCATCGTTTTGTTTGATTCAGAGCATCTCATTCATTTATTTCGAGTCTTTTCTGCTGTTGGAGGGCTTCTTTTCTCTCCATTGTCGGTCCCGCTTACTCATTCGCCTCCCGGTTGGAGTTGAGGGCTGAGGTTGAGTGTAGGGATGTCCCTATCGAGATCGGCGAGGGTTCTTAGCAAACCTTATCCTTCTCCATTCAGCGAGTCTAGATGTGATTCTTGGCATGGATTGGTTGTCCCAAAGACATGGGGCAAATCGATTGCGCCAGAAGCTCATCTCTATCTAGTCCTCCGTGGAGCAGTTTGCTTCTTCAAGTCGCTAGATCCTCATCTCTTCGCTTGAAGCTTAAGCCCGCCTAGATATTAGCTAAGTCCCAACAGTTTGTGACTTTGTTGATGTCTTTCCCGCTGATCTTCCAGGATGCCACCCGCTCGAGACCTCGAGTTTGTCATTGAGTTGGCTCTGCACCGCCCCTATCTCAAAGAGGCCTTATCGGATGCCACCGAACGAATTGGTAGAGTTGAAGAAGCGATTAAGTGAGCTGCAAGAGAAGGGTTTCATCCGCCTAGCTCATCTCCTTGGGGTTGTCCGGCAATCTTCGTAAAGAAGAAGGGCGGTATTTTACGATGTGCGCTGATTACCGCCCACTTAATGAAGTGACGGTAAAGAACAAGTATCCATTGCCCGCAAGATCGACGATCTCTTCGATCAATTAACTGGAGCTCGAGTTTTCCAAGATTGATTCGAGAGTGGGATATCATCGAGTTCGGATTCGCCCGAGGATATTCCAAAGACGGCGTTTCTACTCGCCACGGCTTGTACGAGTACATCGTCATGTCGCTCGCTTAACCAATGCTCTCGCCTTTGTTCATGAACCTCATGAATTCGGTATTCATGGAGTATTTGGATAAGTTTGTCGTGGTCTTCATCGATGATATTCTTATCTATTCCAAGAACGATGAGGAACATGCCGAGCATCTGAAGCTTGTGTTAGGCAAGCTACGTGAGCACCAACATGACGCGAAGTTCAGCAAGTGTGTGCTCGTTGAAGGAAGTGGCTTTTTAGGCCATATTCTTTCAGCGGAGGCGAGTCATTGATCCTAGCAAGGTCACCGATGTTCTTTCATGGAGTCCGCCACTTGGTCACCGGCGCGGAGTTTTCTTGGTTTAGCGGGATATTATCGCCGCTTTATCGAGAACTTCTCCAAGATCGCTGGCCAATGACGGAGTTGCTCAAGAAGGACAAGAAGTTCTTGTGGTCCGATGCTTGCATGGCAAGTTTCCATATACTCAAGAAGCGTTTGACCACCGCCTCCGCTCTTGTTCTTCCCGATATCCATCGCAGACTTCCATATCTTTTGCGATGCTTCTCGTCGAGGCCTCGGTTGTGTCCTTATGCAAGAAGGCAAGGTAGTGGCCTATGCATCAAGGCAATTGAGACCTCATGAACTCAACTACCCTACTCATGATTTGGAGTTGGCTGCTGTGATTCATGCACTTAAGATTTGGCGACATTACCTAATCAGTAATCGCAGAAGTGTATTCGGATCACAAAGCCTCAAGTACTTGTTCACCCAACCCGACCTGAACCTCGTGCAAAGGAGATGGTTGGAGTTGATCAAGGATTATGATATGGGTATTCACTACCATCCGGCAAGGCTAATGTCGCGCCGACGCGCTTTAGTCGCAAAGCGCATTGTAATGCCTTAGTGCTCAAGGAGCATTTCCCTCTCTTCTCGAGGCATTCCAAAGATCTCAACTTGGAGATAGTTGAGCATGGATCTCGTTGCCATGGTTGTGCAACCAACCTTGGTGGATCGGATCAAGTCCGCTCAGCGATCGGATTTGGGAGTGAGCCACATTAAGGCAAATGTCAAGGCCGGAACGACCAAGTGCTTTTCTCGAGGATGAGCATGGTGTTGTGAGGTTCGCAACGCCTTTGTGGTTCCAAAGGACATGGAGTTGCGGAATTTGATCCTCCGCCAAGCCCATGATTCGCTTTTATCCATTCATCCCGGCCACAAAGATGTATCAAG